>CM039469.1:21606796-21914931 GCA_022433065.1 Begonia loranthoides
CCCTTGTAATTCAAAAAGTAATCAACTTTGGAATAAAAAACTATTGTCTTTATTTTGTGAAGTTCTTCACTTTCTATTTGATATCTCTTACTTTGGTGAGTCATTTCCAATTTGAGTTTAATAGGTTTGGTGAGTCATATCCAAACCATAGCTTGGTGAGTCATATCCAAGTTAGCCTCCATTTTTCTTGGTGAGTCATATCCAAGTGAAGTGTGAGTGTACATCAATTAACTTGATCCCTCAAGTTAATCCTCTCTCCACACTTAGCAAGGCGAGCTAAATCCATTCCATCAAGAATAAGTCCGAGCACTCCCACAGGTCTCCCTTGTTCTTTTATTCGCTTCTGCACTCTTCCACGTTTGGAATCACATCATTTGAAGTTAACCGATTGCCCAACAACCTTGTTTTGTCTTGTGCATTTTTTGGGGCACATCATCAGCTAATCGTGAACTTTGCTCGTTTCACGATGGTTTCCTACGATGTCAGCTCTGAACAAGTTCTTGGATATTCGTCTTGCTCTAGGCTTGAGAGAAGCCTAGCCATAGGCAAATGCGTTCTTCTATGGAGATTCTCTTGGTTCGTGTGCTTTGGGTATCACGCTGAGAAGAGAGTATCTTAGAATTTGCGTTTTGGGTTTGTTTTAAATTTCATGATTAAACTTCTTTTAAGGTGGTTAAGATGTAAAATCCAAGAATTTAAAATAATTTTAAAATGCCACCTGTAAATTTTTTGCGAAATTTTGGTCAAATGTGAAAGAGTTGACTTGTTTTGCCGCGTAAGGACGTGTGTGTTTTTTCGTCAAATTGGATTTTTCTGAGAGGGAATTTATTTTCGAAAACATTTTTAGTGAAATGATTTTAACTAAAGAAATTATTTTCAGTTAGAGTTTTGAAAACAGGTAAGATTTAAAATCTAATTATATATGTGTATATATATATATATATATAATAAATTTCTATATACTATAAGTTATTATTAATTTGATACATTAATTGATTAAAAAAAAAAAGAAGAAACAAATTTCAATAAAAAGAAGTGTAGAGAGAAAGCTCTCTGCGTTCTTCGCAGACGAGAGATAGACCGACAGGGTGAGAGACAGACAGAGAGAGCCTTCGCGTGGGAGATCAATCTTGGCTGGCGTGGGAGCTGGCGAGTGCGAGCACTGGTGCACTCCAGGGGAGAGCGATTCCGAGCGGGAGCTTCCGGTGTAGGCAGGGCCGAACGCATTCCCCATTTCTCCGGTTAGGGTAAGACTCTCTCCGCCAAGTCGTTTTTTTTCTTGGAAATTACAGAATGTCGTTGTGATTTCTGTTTGAAATGGAATGCTGAGGGCTTGATTTAACTCTGCGATTTTGTTTGAATGGGAACCGAGGGAATGTTGGCTTTGCCCTCGGTTCTCCTGTTGTTTTGCTGGAGAGTGCCGAGGTGATGTTGGCTTTGTTTACTGGTTGTCCTTCGTGATTATTGTTTCTGCATTTGGTTCTGTTTTGCTGCGATTTTTGAATAGCAAATTTGAATTTCCACTCTGTCCTGCTACTGATTCCTCTCGGGTGTATTGTTGATAACCCAAGGGGTTATGTCCTCATAAATTGGGGTTCCTGTTTGATGATGTTAGCTGTAGTTTTTTAATGATTGATACTCACTATTGGTTGAGGAAAGTTGAAGATCGTAGCTGGTTTATGTTAGGTCTTTGGTTTGAGTTTTAGGTCTTGTTTTGATTTGTGATGCGTTTTGTTTTGGATTTCTGTTATGAATATGGAAAATGAATTTTTGAAGTCTGTTTTAAATCCTGTGGACTTGTGCTCGTTTGCCACGGTTTGATCCTAAAGATTTGTGGATTTGTATGTTTTGTTCCATGTTTTAAATGGTGGTTTCAAAGGACATTTAGTATACTCACGGCATGTTGGGTTGATGTGTTATCTTCTTTGGGATCTGATAGTGTTCTGCCATGCCTTGTTGATGCTCTTCATTTGTCGAGAATAACAATAGGTTGAATTGAGTCTTGTTATTCGTTTAGTTACTGTCATTGAGTTTGGTTCACTATTACCTTCTGCTTAAATGGTAAATATTAAGGATATTTAGTTTCATGTTGATATCATGTTAAGTTATGCTTTTAATGATAAAAAATTCCTGAGGATGGTCCTGTTGTTTATTAACTATGCGTTAGGCTGAGGACTTGAAAATTTAAGGCCACTGTTCTAATTTAATTTTTGGAGATGGGTTCCTATGAGATCTTAGGTTACCATTTTCACAAATTAATGTTTGAGTTATATCCTTCTTTACGGTTAGCACTTGATAGAAATGCTTAAGTCTAATGTTATGTTGATTTGGAAATAGCTCTTTGTTTGTATTCCGGGATTGGGTTTAGCGAACTCCATACGACCTTGTTAGCATTTCTTGTTCCTAATCGCATAAATTCTCAGCTTGAGGTGTAAAGGAATCGTCGTTCCTCGTTGAGCTGGGAAGTTTGTGTTGATCCTTCCTGTTAGGATTGGTTTTTGGTTTGGATCTTTGTTGTATTCCTAATTTGGTTTTCGGGTTGGGATTCGGAGTTGACACGAGAAACCGTTTTGGATTTTCATTTTGTTTAAGACTTGCACGTTAGCCCTTGTATGTTTGATGGGATGTTGGCATTGACCTTGTTGTAGGTTTTGAAAGTGCAAGATAATTTGACTTTTCGCTTACGACAGCGCGTGGAGCAGGTTTATCGGTAAGCGTGTTGTGGTCATCATCGAGGTAGGTATATTTATACTTTCTGCACTGCATTTGCATCATGATTTTCAAAATATTAAATTGTGAACTACCACACTTGGAAACCCGACAGGGATTGTTAGACAGCACGTCAGTTTTTATTATTAATATGTTTTCTCACGTTTACATTCTGTACATGGTTTACTGCTGATAATTGCATAGATATTGATGATGTGATTTTTGTGCCTGTGTTTGGGGAATGAATCCTCTTGATGCTTTAGGCATTATCGCGCTAAAGCATCACGAGGCTATCCCCATGAAATCTTTTGCTGCATGAGGATTGGTTGTTACGTGCAAAATACGATGGGACATTCATGACATGTCCTCAGATTGCAAGTCTTGGAAGTGAAAGAAAAGAGGATGGGGTATTGGTGCTGTGTCCTCAGGTTGAGAGCTCTGAAAGTCGGAAATAGGACGGGAGGGTGATGTTGTCTCCTTGGGTCAAAAGCCCCTAAACCTGGTTAGGGTATTGTCACACAGGTTGGCAGTGTTGTCTGTCACGAAGATTTGCCTATCACAGTACCGTTCCATTTGGCAAATTGGCTGCACGACTTGAGCTTGCTCATCAGCAACCCTCGTCAATTTGGGACACCGAGGTCCTAGTGAGAAGGTGTCTTTTGTGGGGCAACCTCATCCGTTACTACGATTATGCGCGTTGTGTCGGCTCGAAGCTTGCTCGTCGACAACTCGGACGACGTGTTGGATCTGCGGATCGCCGTCATTGATATTCTTTCCTGCCTCATGATGTGTTACTATTGGTAGATAGCCACCTTTCTGTGACTGTGTTGGGTGGTTGCGCGAGTTGCATCGTGGCTGACTAGTTCGTCGGCAACTCGGGTAATGCACTGGATCTTCAGATCGTATCGGTGGTGGCTACGACCTGTCGGCACATCCGAGAGATCATACCACCTTTTGATGATGAGTGGCGGATGGGTCCTTGAGTGACCATCCCTTTTCATTGATGACGTTTTCATACAAAAAACGATGTTGGCATATTTTTCGAGTATAGTTGTTTATGTATACAGTGGATTTTAATAAAGCCACATCGAGGGCCATGAGCCGGATTTATAAAATGATAATGAGGTTTTAAAGGTTTAAAATTGATGTACGATAAATGAGAAGCATAAAATGGTTCTCAAAGGATGAAAAAAATGATTTTAGCATGCATTGCATTTAGTATGGATTTCCTAACTGAGTTAGTCATTCACCCCTTAGACTAAATTTTTCCCTAGGTTAGGTTGTAGATTCAGTGCACTAGTTTTACACGTGTGGCAACTGGGCTAAGCTGATGTTACTTGATGGGTGTCTAGATCTCCCTGTGGATAGGTGGAGACTCGTCGGTTCAATCCCTCTGTTCCAGGTATGTTGGGATTTTTTTTTGTTTGATTTAATTATTGCATAGTACTTTTCTTATTTTGTTATAATGTCTCTAGTTGATCACTTTGTGGACCCTCACCCATGTGATTTGGGTTTGGGCTTGGTATTATT
Source organism: Begonia loranthoides (assembly GCA_022433065.1). Taxonomy (NCBI): domain Eukaryota; kingdom Viridiplantae; phylum Streptophyta; class Magnoliopsida; order Cucurbitales; family Begoniaceae; genus Begonia; species Begonia loranthoides. The sequence goes on from CM039469.1 coordinate 21,611,036, forward strand.
CCTGTTAAGTCTTCCGCATAAAAATTCATGCGTTGGAGTTGGTAATCGGGTTCTCTCCGAGAATTATGTCCCCTGACCCGACGGTTCTATTCGGTCCACCTCTGGGTCGTGACATTACATCTCGTGGCTAAAACAAGGCTAAGAGTCCTTTATTAGCCTTTAAATGATGGGGCCTCATTCATACTGAACTTCATTTGTTGTCCAGAAGCAATTTAAAAATGATGGCTTTCTGTTGCGGAAGCCTATGCTTCTGTGGCAGCCACATTAGCATTCGTTGAGAATATTCTGAGCAAATATTCTCTTCCATAAGTGTAAATCGACCATCTATCAATTGCCACATCATCATTTTGGATGAGCTTTCTTTTTGTAGATGTCTACGTTTTCGCAGCTCCTCTAGTTTAATCGATTCCTTTAGTCCAAATGTCACCATTCTCCTCTTAGTTAATCCTACTGCAGACGTGTTCGCGACTGCAAAAATGTTCCTTAACGTGAAATGATGACGTTTAGCTTTTATCACTTACCATCTTTTCGCATTTCCTTTAGTAGAACAAAATCATTTAATACCCTTAGTGCAACCTCTACTCTTTCCCCAAGGGAAACTTTTTTGACTGCTAGAGAAACTTTTCTTAATCTAATGGTCTACGATTTCTCTCCCATGGGAGCATCTTTTCCTTTTGCTATTTGATCAGACGGTCGATGCTTCATCCGCTCTCCCTCTTTAATCCAATGGCCAACCACTCTCCTCAAAAGAAATCTTTCCTTTATGTGTGATAATCTTTTCCCTTCCGCCATTCCCATCTAGCAGTCAACTTTTAATCTGCGCTTCCCATCCTTCGGTCTGTAATTCATCCCCTCCTTTCAACCCTTCTGCATAAACTGTAATATCTTGACTTTTTATATCTAAATTTAATAAGGATAACTGAAAAGTAATTAGAGGTATTTAGATTAATTGGATAATTATCAGGGTATTACCAAGAACGTATTCGTAAGATTATAATTTAAGAAATTTATTGAATGATAATTATGATTAAATTGGAAAAGTATTTTATTTTGTTAAAATAGAGGACAGGAAATAATTGGATTAATTGGAATTTAAAATGTGAGAAAAACAATAGGGAATTATTAAATAAATTGAATTAATTGGATTAAAGAAGATTAATGGGGAGATATGGAAGGCATGAAAAGGGGGTTCCTAGAATTTTTATACAATTTAGAATACGAAAAAGAAATAAAATTAATAAATTGTAAATGTTTTAATTATGAAGGCATTGAAAATGAAAAGAAGGATAAAGATTAAATACGAATATGTAATAAAGCCTTGAGGTGAGGATTAGGTAGACTATTAGCCAGTGGAGGCCCTATCCACAAGTAGTGTGTGTGTGTTCTGTGTTAATTTTCTATATTTTCTTTACTACAAACTTATGTTCTGAATGATAGAGAAATGATAATGCTACTAATACTTGGACCTGTGATATGAAGTAATGAACTGAACTGAAGAGATGATATGCTACGAATGAATGAATTGTGTACTAATTCATGATTAACGATTCTGTTTTGTTTAAATGAGCTGCATATTACCTTGTTCATTAGTGTAGTAGACCAATCAATAATGCTATTAATCCCCTGTACTAATTAGAAGCTGTAATTTCTTTAAATGAGCATGCGTAGTTAATCTAGTTTATTATCCTGTAACTATAAATCAGTTGTTAACTCTAACTGAAGTAAATCTCACTGAACCATGCTTTACTCTTGAATGTACACTTGTTTAGGATCAATTCATCCTCTTAGCAATTTACTAAGCATGTTTACGTTTACTTGGTATATCCATGCCTACTTAATATTGTTAAGCATGTCTAATTCCTTTTAGTATCTTGCATAATTTACCGGTTAAATCTCAGCATAAAAATATGGTAATTGCTAGTATGTTTGTTGTGTATTTCATTGTTAAAAGCATGCTAATTCAATATTATGTTCGCCATCTATTTTGTTGTTAAAAGCAGGATAATTCGCTGTATGTTTGCTGTATAATTTGGTGTTATGTTCGCCAATTCATTTAGTGTCATGTTCCATAAACTCAAGCATGTTATTCATTGTCTTAGTTCGTTACTATATTCATTATGTTATTCGCTTTCAATTATTGTATTCACTGTTCAATTATCCTTATTTTTATATTGTATTGACATGCATCATAATAATAGAAACAAGTAGGAATGACACCTTTAGGGTGGTACTCATATGCATTTTGTGAGGAAAATAATGAATGAAATGAATGAAAGAAAAAGAAAATGGGGAGTTGGTGGACGGATGGGTAGTTCGGATCTAATCTGTTAGCTAGACATTACGCCCCTCCCTCGTTAGAAACGGGACTAGCTACACACAAGAGGTTAGAAGTTGACCAAGACTATTCCTTCACACATGAGTTCCTCCAATCTTCCGCTCGATGTACGAGTAAATGAGATGAATGAAAAGAAAAGAAATGGGGAGTTGGGGGACGGACGGGTACTTCGGATCTAATCTGGTAGCTAGACTTTATGCCCCTCCCTCGTCGGGAACGAGACTAGCTACACACAGAAGGATAGAAGCCGACCAAGACTATTCCCTCACACATGGGTTCCTCCATTCTCTCGCTCAACGTACGAGTTATGAATGAAAGAATGATATGTAAAGAATAGATTGGTTTGGGGCGGTACCCATTCCAAAAGAATCAAAGAGAAGCATGATCATACTGCATACCCCACTTCTTACTAAGCCTTTGGGATTATAGTTTGCTTGTGGTGTAGGTACACGCACGAGAAAATGATGAACTGATTAAGGAGCAGTTGATGAAGAATTTGTAAACGCTGGACTTGTGGTTGGTTAGTCTAAGGAAAGGAAAAAGGAAAAAGGAAAAAGGGGTTTGAAAATGTAAAATACAAGTTTATTTATTGTCTTTAAACGAATGATTTATGCTTCCACTATGTTTTGATAAATGATTTTTATAACTATAGTTTTCTACTGCTTATAACGATTTTCATAACGAGTTTTAAGTAAGATGTTTTAACAATCGGGTTTTTAAAAAAAGAACTTTGATTTCAATTGAAGGGTTTTAATAGGGATTCAGTTGCTTTATAAAAGTTTTAAATTTCACGCAGTTTAAAAATGGTAATAAAAATCTAGGTCGTTACAGTTGGTATCAGAGCGAGTGTGTTTTAAAAATGATTCTACATACTGCTTACCAGCACAAGCTTCGACGTGAAAATACTCCATCAACTGTAAGTACGTTAATAGAATTATTTTAAGTGTTTCCTTAATTTAAGCATTTTAATTGTGACTGAAAAGATATCATGGTTAGAGAACGAATTGTAGAAAATGTTCTGATTACAGATAAAGAGATAATTGTATTTATGTTATAAAGTATTGATGTACATGATAGAAGATAGAGAATACTGGAACTGCTTGGGATTTTATGCAGGTTGTATGAAATATAGCATTGGGGGAGTAAAGAAACAAGGGAGACTACCCAAATTTTTATAAATTGGAAGGCATTAGGTAAAAACGACCCTAGTATAAATCAGGATAAGTAAACAAGTACGTTGGGTGAGCTATGTTGTAAAGGATTAGATGTAAGGTAGAATCAACGTAGAAAGGAAGAGTTGTAAATGGTGCAGATGAGGCCGTGTATCAAAAGACTTGGAAGCATAAGTAAATAGAAAATAAAATAGAAAAAGAAATATAAGAATGAAGGTGTAAAAGAAATATAAAAACAAAAATGTAGGAGATAAAAATAAAAGGTAAAGGAAAAACGAAAAAAGAAACTACACATGTAATACCCCAAATTTTTATATCGAAATTTATTAAGAATAATTAGAAATTAATTAGGGTTATTTGGATATATCGGATATTTATCGGGGTATTACCGAGGACATAACCGTTAGGTTATAATTTAAGAGAGATCCTTGGAGATTAATTGATGGAAATCAATTTAGGAAGTAGAATTAGGGAAATTTAAATTGGATCCTTAATAATCTTTTAGCGACATTTAGAATAAGTCGGGAGTTAGAATTTGGGTTGGTTAATATGTAGTACAATATTTAACACTTCAACATATAAATTGATATTAATTAAAGAATTAAAGGAAAGTGGAGATTTATTGTTAAATAATTGAACTGGTCCAGTTGGGGAACTGGTTCAGCTTTGCCCTCATTTCGTCAAATGGCCTTCGGCCAGACGAAATTAGTGGGAGGGATGAGATTTACGGGATAAATAAGATTAATTGGAATTAATAATGTAAGGGGATTTAATTAATTTGGATTAATTAGTGAGGAGTGTTATGGATGGCATGAACCGGTTTATTAGAATAGGTTCACGCCATTAAAATTGGTTCGCTGGGTGAACCAATTAAATGGAGAAAAAACAGAATGGCTAAGAGCCATTCTACGAAGGGAGCCGAAGGGGGAGAGAGACCAGAGATGGAGAGGTGAGCAGCGCTCGGGTGCGACGAAGAGGAGCAATCAGAGCGACGAACGGAGACGAGGGCAAAGGAGGAGAGCGCGACGGTGGGCTCTGGTGTTCGAGGGGGGAACGGTGACGCGGGTGCGGCTAGGGCTCAGTGTGTCGCAGGCTCGGGAGCCTGGATCTTGGCGTCAGGCCATGTTGAATGGCGACGCTCTGTCGTTCCTGGTGATGCTCGGCGATGGAATGGCGATGGCGGTGGGTTGTCAACGGCGGAGGCAGCGAGCGAAGCTGGATGGCATCGGGAGGCAGGGGCGACGATCTCGGCTTCGGTTCGCTAGGCAGTGGATTGGTTCAGCTTGTGGTTCGGTCGAACTGGTCCTTGCTCTACAAAAGGCAGACAGCGTGGAATTAGCATGGGGAGCACACTCTGAAGCTTGCAGTGACTGTCGAGCATGCTCCTTTCTCCTGAGTAGTGGTAGAGGGTGTCCCCTCTGGTAGGTTGATATGTAGAACAGAAACAGAGAGAGACGAGAGGCAGAAAGCTTGCAGAGGAGAAGGGGAAGGCTGGCTAAGTGTTGCTCCTCGGGTGCTCTTCCAGGTGAGGACTTCTTCCACTTCTAAATGGATTTTATGGACGTTCTAATCTGCCAATGAGTGTGGGTGGGCTGGTCATGCAACAGTGGCCGAGAAGGGGACGACCCTTGAAGGTGGGATACGCCGGAAAGGGGACGAAAAGGGAGTTGGAGGGCTGGTGGATAGCGAAACTAGTCCGCGGCTAGGCAAAGCCCCCAACCTTGATGGGAACGAGGACCTAGCTGCAAGTAAAGGGTTAGGTTCGGTCAACTATTTCATCCCCTAAGAACCCTTCAATCTCCAGCTCGATGTACGAGTAAAGAACGAACGAAGAAAGAACATAATGAAAAGAATTGGTTTGGGTGGCCCCCCATTCCAAGAAGAATTAAAGAGAGAGATATGCATATTTTTTTTCCCCCATTTCCTTACTTGGCGAAAGCTCATGTCCTTACTTGTGGTGTAGGTATAACGACGAACAAACAAGAAGTAGATGATAAACACATAATGAAGCAGGGATGGATGATTTCGCACGCACGAGAGTCGGGCTGAACAGGCAAAGAAAGATGAGTAAACGGTTGTAAATCAACGATGTTTAATTTTCAAGTTCTATTTGTTAAACGTAGTGTTTAAATTGTTTAGTATTTCCTTTTTGAACTATTATTTATGCTTCCGCAAAAATTTTCAACAGATGATTTCATTTTATTATTTACGCTTCCGCACATTTTATCAATTGGCTTTCATAACAAGTTTTGAAGAAAGACTCAGTAGCGATCTGGTTAGACACACTCTGATACGTTTTGTTTTAAAGAGAAAGAAATTTCAAATTTTTTCGTATTTTAACGATTTACGAAAATCCGGATCCTTCTAGTTGGTATCAGAGCAGCAGTTTTAAAAATGATTTTGTAAACAGCTCTGATCATTTTTAAAACTAAGTTTGTAGCTCACTTGTTTTATTTTACTGCATTTTAAATAAGATTTGGTACATTTTATTGCTCAAAAAGATTTCATAAAAGTTAGACTAAGTAAAGAAGCCTGTCTGCCAGCATGAGCCTCGACGTGGAAAATCCTTTATTACTGTAAGTATACTTCCTAATGCTTTACTAATACATGCTTCCTGATTCTAATTTGATAGATGAATTGCTAGGAGATAACTTGTAGGAACCAGTGGACTAGTGGACTAGCGGACTAGAAAGACGCGGTAAATATTTTATTTGTAATTGGGATTGTAAGTTCGTGAATGTACTTGATATCGTTGGATGTTCTATTTTGGAGTTGAGATTCTAGATTTGGATTTCGGGATTTTTAATTGAGATAAGTGAATATTCTGGAACTGTTTGGGTTTTTCTACAGGATATGTAGCTTTGGGGGAGTGTAAAAACTGGGGAAACTCTGCTCAAATTTTTGGAAAATAAGTAAAAAGGAAATCCCAAGCAAAGTTGAATCGACTAGATAACTAACTGAATCACTTAGGTAATGACAGAGTAGACAAACTAGATAGATGAACGTAGTTGTCTAGATTAGTTATGGGAGGAGAAGAACACTTAGGATTGAACTGAAGTAGAAGAATAGGGTTCTACTAGCCAATTAAATACCCACTAGTGTTGACTTTGAAGAAGAACTTAGCAAATAAAGTTGGACTTTTATGGAAGGTAATCAAAAGAGGAACCTGTTGGATAAAATAAGTTGATCCCTACATAGGTTAGAACTCCTACATGGACGAGAAGGGTAATGAAGAGTAGTTGACTAAGAATGCACTAGGTTAGAATTCCTATAAGGACGGAAGGTTCAAGGTTTAGTTTGGTGGTATGACCAACTTGGATTCGATGGTGGCTTCCGACATAAGTGGAGTAACATTGGACTAAGTGTCAGACTTGGAGAAGTCAAATATGTTGGACTTGGATCATGTTCTCAATCTCGGTTCGAAACCAATCAAGGTGACCGAGAACGTGACTGCACAACTGTACGGCAAGAGTGGATTCAATCGGTTGAGCTTCTCTTGGAACGAGTACAGAAACAAAGATGGGGGTAGAAACTGGAACAACAACGGAGATAGAAATGGAGACAAAAACAAAGACGAAAATAGAGAAGGAAACAGAAACAAAAACGGAGACAAACAGAAATGAGAACGGAGACGGAAATGGAAACAGAAACGAAGTTTCTAGAGTGATTTCTGGGAATGGATACGGAAACGAAAATGAAAATGGGAACGGAAACGGAAACAGAAACGGAAACGGAAATGGGAATGGAAATGGAAACCGGAACAGAAACGGAAACGGGAACGAGAACAGAGACAGAAACGGGAACAAAAATGGGAATGGGAACAGAGATAGAAATGGGAATGGATACGAGAACAGGAGCTGAACCCGGATTAGAAATGAGTACAGATACAAAAAGAGAAGCAAGACGGAACGCATCTGACTCAGCTAAAGAGCGGTGTAGTTCATAACTCGGGAAGCTTGAATGGACGGATTTCATGGTGGAGAGCATGTTTGAGCATGCCGTAGTCGTAGGTGAGAGAGAGAAAAATACAAGTACTAAGCCTTGAATCACGAAGTGTAAGGGACTTGAAGAGAAGAATGATGAAGTAGAGGTGAGTTCGACGTCAAGTTATGAGTCTAACAGCGGTAAGAAGTTCGAAGAAACTCTCCCTTGGTGTTGAATCACTTGGAAATAAGTGAGAAATTTGTTGTGGAACATCTGGTTAGGGAAAATTTTGAGAAAAAAACATCAAATTTAAGAGAAAATGCTGCAGATTCAGGAGCTAAACGGCAACAATGGAATAATTATCAGATTAAAGTGCTATTTGGAGATAAGAGAGCTGTCATTTTGCTCTTGATGTTGAAAAATGGCTATTAATAAGGCATTTTGCTCCTCGGGTGCTCTTCTAGGTGAGGACTTCTTCCACTTCTAAATGGATTTTATGGACGTTCTAATCTGTCAATGAGTGTGGGTGGGCTGGTCATGCAACAGTGGCCGAGAGAGAGAGGAATCGAGGCAGAGAAGGAGATGGCCGGACAGAGAGCCATCGGGTCTATATGGTTCTTCAGGTGAAAGCTCTATGTTTCTTTTAGACGTTGCTTTTTACTGTTTGTTATGGACAGTATGAGATGCTTGTGAACTTCTTGGATAATGTGGATGAATAACGCCTTTGTTGAATTTTGTATCTTGGGTCTTGTTTGGATAATAACTAGCTATTGCTATGTTGTTTGTTGGTTGTGCTAAGTGGGTGAAACTGTTGTGATTGATGAGATATCATGGTGAGGATTGTGGCTTGGATTTGGTTATTAAGTTGTGGACAGTTCACTTTTGTAGAGAATATTGGTGTTTATCGCATGCTTGATAGGAGTTATGCTTCCTATTTACTTACAGCAACATATTTGATGTTTACTGCCTTGTGGACTATTGAGGATAACATGGGGATAAAAATGATAAATGAGTAATATGCTTGGTTGATTTTTGAAGATCTATAGATTAACCACCATTGATTCTGCCTTGGATTACATGTTGTTGGTATCGATAAATGATCTAACTGCTATCTTGTTGGACAAAAGATGAAATGCATTTTTGTGCCAATGTCTGCTGTTGCGTTGTTTGGGCTATTATTAAATGGATTTTATTGGTCATTAAACATATGGATATTGCCCTCTATTGGATGATACTCTGTCAATTTTGGTTTGGTCTATTAGCGGATAAATATATGCTGATAATTGGATTAAGTTATTTTTCATTAGTTGGTTGTTAAACATTGTTGCTTCGTGCTTTATTTGGATGTTAATATTGGACGTTAGTGTCTATGGGCCCATAATTGTTGGGGTGGATTATGTTTTTGTCTAGGTATCGAAAGGAGAATAAAAGGGATAACGGTTAAATGTCGACACTCGATAAAGTTGAGGTAAGGAACTTGAGTGTGTCTTGGCCAGTTGGAGGCCCTACACCACAAGTAGAGTGCGTGAGTGTGTCTATTTGTTGTTGATAGTGTAGATATGTTAGTATGCTATAGATTATTCTTAGTTCTATGATTTATACTCCATAGATATTTCCTTTACTGTTAGTTTATTTTCCTTACAGCAAATGCTTTAATTGATGCCGTGAATGCTCAGTTAGTGAATGGAGAATGAAGAATGATGAACGATATGATAAGTACGAATGAACTATTAACTTCCTTGATGATGATTTTGCCTTGTTGTTTCATTGTGTACTGCTGAAGTGATTACTTGCTGTAGCTATAGAATAATAATTGAACCTAAGCATGTTTAGCGATAGTGATAACTAGAAATACTTACACTCTTAATTCTAGCATGTTTAATGGACTGTGATAATTAGGATGAGCATGTTTAACTAATTAACTGATTTATCGTAGTTTAGCTAATTAACTAGTTAAGCATGTAAACTAATTAGTTGAGCATGTAAACTATCTGGTTGAGCATGTTTAGTTTAAAAGCTTTTGTCTTGATACACGTCAATTTATTAATTAATTAACGAGTTGTAAAGAAACTAATCATGCAGGTTAATAATTAGTTAAGTATGTAAATCTATCTATAGAAATCAACTAGTCCGATAGTCATAGCATGTTTAACTTAACTTAAATGTTTAATTATCTGTATGTTAATTCGTTTGTTGTTAAATCAGTTAGTGGCATGTAAATCAACTAAGGTAATTAATTAACTTGAGCATGTTAATTAATTTGGGTATACCATGAAACTAGCTAGAATGTAAATTGACCAATGCATGTTATCTTAATAAATTAGCATGTTGAACTATTAGTTGATTTACTAGTATGTTAAGTAGCTCACTAATAGGTTTAATTAACTCAATTAATAGACGAGCATGTTAATCGATTTAAGCATGTTAAAGAACTTAGATAATAATGGTAACATGTTAGTAAATTAGCGAATGTAAGTAAAGTAATCAATCTTGAATATGTAAAGTACCTAGGCTAACTAAGTAGAGTAGAGTAATTACCTAGAGATAACTATAGGAAGCATGTAAACGGCCTAGGAAGTCGATTTGAAGAAATTACATGTTAATAGTATCATGTTGTACTTGTCCAAGCATGCTCCCCTCATTTAAATTTGTTATATGTGTTGATCAGTTGTGCTACTCTGTTTGGTTGTTTATTCTTCATATTCAATGCACTTCAATATCTATTATTCTTTTTATGTGTTTCCAATTCCAGTTACTTTCATTTAATGCGCGAGTTTAATTATAGTACTTTTACTTCAATGTGCATTTCAATTTCCGTTAATGTACGTTATAATGCAGTATGCTCCATATTAATAGAAAACCGTAGGGAGTACCATTTTGGGGTGGTACTCACACATGCATGAGTGAGGGAAAAATGTAAGAAGAAGAATGTTCGGGATGGACGGGATACGCCATCACTGAAGAAACCCTCTGGCGGGACACGACGGAAGGGAAGAAACCTTGAAGGCAGGACACGCCGGAAGGGGAGGACCATTGAAGGCGGGATATGCTAGAAAGGGAACGAAAAGGTAATTGGAGGGCAAAAAGCTCATGTCCTTACTTGTGGTGTAGGTACAACGACGAACAGATAAGAAGTAGATGATAGACACGTAATGAAGCAGGGATGGATGATTTCGCACGCTCGAGACTCAGGCTGAACAGGCAAAGAAAAAGATGAGTAAACGGTTGTAAATCAACGATGTTTAATTGTCTAGTTCTATTTGTTAAACATAGTATTTAAATTGTTTAGTATTTCCTTTTTGAACGATTAGTTACGCTTTTGCAAAGATTTTAAACAGATGGTTTCATTTTATTATTTACGCTTCCGCACATTTTATCAATTGGCTTTCATAACGAGTTTTGAAGAAAGACTTAGTAGCGATCCGGTTAGACGCACTTTGATACATCTTGTTTAAAGAGAAAGAAATTTCAAATTTTTACGCATTTTAACGATTTATGAAAATTTAGGTCGTTACAACACATGTATTTTAATGTGGATCTAGACGGTGCTGAGGAATAAATCAGGACAGTGATGGGCATGGTTGCACATGCTAAAACATGAAGTGTTGGTGTATGAGAAGAAGAAAAAAGGGGGTAGCATGTGCCATGTCTATGTTGGTTAAGAATATGAGACCTTAGCGGGATTCCATCGGGATAGCCAAGGATGTGGCTGTAATGACTTTGACAAAATTCAAGAGATTTTCTATGACAAATATTTCAATCACATGATGGTTGGTAGGATTTACTTAGCTACGGCAGGAAGTGTCGAGAACTTAAGACGTGGCTTACTTTGGAGTGGTATCAGAAGCCCTTGACATCAAAGAAGTAAAGGAATCAGATTTCGAAACAGAATGTTTCTATCGTAGCACATGTATAGGACGAAGCAGACACAGATACAGATACAGAAATGGAAATGGAAACAGAAATAGAAACTAATACGGATACAGATACGAAGACGAATATGGATATGGATACGAAAATGGAGACGGATACGGAAACGAAAACAGAGATAGATATGGATACAAATATGGCTATGGAAACGAAAACAAAGACATAGACAAATACAGATAGGGATACAGATATGGAAACGAAAACATAAACAAATATCTAGAAATGGATACAGATACAGATATAGATACGGAAACGGAAACAGAAACAGAAACGGAAACAGACATAGATACGAGAACAGATACGGAAATGGAAACTGAAAAGGAAACAGATACGAATACGAATACGAAAACGTGAACAAATATAGGAACGGAAATTGAAACAAAAACAGATACGGAAACGGATACATGATGCACCTCAAGGTCCCCTCACCTAAGCCCGAGCCAAGGGCTCCATTCTTTTTTAACATTTTTATTTATGTTGTAGGTGTCTCTTCTCTAACTATCTTAAAGGAGAATTTTTGTCAATTACACAAAGAGGAGTCCATCCATTTGGACAAGTGGATGTCATGCAAAAACATAGAAGTAATGGTGGACATTTCTTTTACGCCTAAAACATGACCTCCGAGCGTTTAGCGGCACTTTTGGCCTTTTGGAAGACTTGATATCAAATTTTGTTCTTCATGAAGTTTGTTGCCAACAGTCTACACTCTCTAGATTATATTTGTATGGGAAAATTGGAGCTTATTTTCTATGTCAAACGTTGTGTTTATAGAGACTAAATCATAGCCTCAGACCCCTTTTCTTTGTGTGTTTATTATTAAGGATATTTCTGTAATTTGACAACTCTATTACCCTAATTTTGTGTGGACCTTATAAGCCTCCCTTAGGGCTAATTTGAATCAGTTTTAGAACCCCCATATTTGCTAAAGTAAAACTCGTGTAGAGCTTGTGCTCTCTCAATCTAGGTGTTCGGTAAGCTATCCGCAAAATCATACACAAAAATTAATTCCTCCATTTGTTTCTTGTTCGTTCTTGAGGAGGGATTGGCACTATTTTCTCCAACATCGTCACCTGAGGGTGTCATTGACGGAGGAAGTAGAAGAACATATCAAAACTAAGGTGGAAAGGTTCTTTTGTGAAGGACTCGATTCAACTCGCCATTCTTGGCTGATTGAGGGTGCGCGGACAACTTGGTGTTCTGTTTTCAATTGTTTTCTCTTAAGTTCTACCTTGTAATTCTGAGTTGAAGACCAGGTACTTTCTGTTGGGGTGCTTTTCTGATTGGAAGCTCTTAATTTGTATTTATAAATCTCAAGTTGTGCTTGATTTCATAAGAGTTTGCAATCAGTTTCTGCAGTCCGACTTCCAAGTAAAAATTTTATTTTCATCATAGCTCAGTTGATATTCCGAATTTGAACTTGAAATTTTAAGGAAGTAATCCCCACTGGAATAAAAAAACATTGGTATAATTTTGACGTCAATTGAACTTGAGGTTTATGAGTTATTGATTTAACATTTAAGTGGGTCGTAATCAGTTTCTGGTTGTAATTTCTGAACCGCTCTATGTTTCGGCCATACCTCCATTTGTACATCGAGTTTCAATGTGATTTTTGGAGGGCCCTAGTTTCTTTGTGTTCTCTAATTGCCCTTGAAAATTGAGACCAATTGGCTATATACGTTGGGAGTTATTATCATTTCATTAAAAGTGGACAGATTATTGCCCTAGCCGATTGGACCAAGAATTGAATTGCCTCTTTGCATTTTGGGGCACATCAATATAAATACAGGAACATATATTGATACAGAAACAGATACAGATACACATATAGAAATGGACACAGAAAAAGATACAGAGATAGAAATGGATACGGATACGGATACGGATACAAAAATAGAAACGAAAACAAAAATGGAAATGGGTACGAATACGGAAAGGGACACAAGACTGATTAAGGATCGAATCTCGAAATGGAATGGTTCTATTGAGAGATTTCAGCTACATGAATGGAATGAAGTGGGCACATCTGATAAAAATTAAAAGGATGTTTGACAATAAAGATCGGGATGTGAAGGGCAAGTAGGCATGAAATGAGTCAAATACTACTTTGGTTAAGGTTCCTCATGTTGGATTATGTGCTATTTGTCAGAAAAAGCATTTTTGAGAGTGTAAAGTTGGTACCAGACAGTGTTAAGTGTGCCGAGATTGGGTATTTGGTAAAAACGTATCCAATGTTAGGAAGAAAACTAGCAAAAGTTGTAGCAAAGTGACTTTGACCCTTGTGAATGTAAGTGAAAAGTGTGTTCGTGGGGTCGTCCGAGTGTATGTCATGATGTCCAGTGTCTGTAATTTAGGTTATTGTATCAAATTTTGGATCAAGAATTGGTGTTTGGAACCATTAAGAATGTAATGCAATAGTTATTTATACAAGTTTCATTTGGACATAAATGCGATTTGATTGTTGAGATAAGGAGAGCGTTTACTTTGAGCAAATTTCAAGGACGAAATTTATATAAGGAGGGAGGAATGTAATACCTCGACTTTTTACATTGGAATTTAATAAGGATAATTGGAATGTAATTTGGGGTATTTGGATTCATTGAATAATTATTGGGGTATTACCAAGGAAATATTTGTAAGATTATAATTTAAGGAATTTGTTGGATGATAATTAGGATTAAATTGGAAGGGTATTTTATTTTGTTAAAATAGAGGAAAGGAAATAATTGCATTAATTGGAATTTAAAATGTGAGAAAAATAATAGGGAATGAATAAATAAATTGAATTAATTGGATTAAAAAAGATTAAGGGGGAGATATGGAAGGCATAAACTAGTTCAGCAGAACCGGTTCACACCATTTGATTTTAGCTCTGGAAAACAAAAAGAAAAGAGGAGAAGGAAGGAAATTTCATTTGGCCATTCGTGAAGAGAGAATAAAGAGAGGGAGAGAGAGAATGATTGAGCAAAGGGGGAGCGAATCGGGCGACGGCAAGGAGGATTGGCAACAATGGAATGGCGACAGTGAGCTCGAGACAGCTGGGTCATGCGTCGTTCGACAAGTGGCAAGCGACTGTGGGTGTCGGGGTTCATGGGATGTCGTCGGTGCAGCATCGGGTCGTGATGGCTGTGATGCTCTGTCATTTTTGGGGGTTTGGTGATGCTCGGCGACGATGGCTTGGCAACGGCGATGAGGCAGTGAGCGACGAGTTAAATGGCATCAGGATGGTAGGGGCAATGGTCCGTGCTGGAATGGTCAAAGGCTCGTGGCACAATTTTTGGTTTAGTCTGAGCCGGTTCGTCCTTGCTGGTCCGTGCTCTGCAACAGACGACAACATGGACGTGTAGAGGAATAGAGGCAGAGAGTGTCTCTGGTGGATTTGAAGGGCAGAAGAAAAGGAAGGCTGGAGGGGAGCTCTCTGGAGAGGTTGTGCCAAGAGAGAAATAGAGGCAGAGAGGAGAAATGCTCTATGGAGTTGTGGTTCAAAAGCTGTGATGGAGAGACACTCTCTGAAGAAGCTGGAACAAAGAGAAGAAAATAGAAAGAGAAGAACCTGCTCTCGGGTGGTAAGAAAAACTTCTGCATAATTGGAATTTGTTTTGTTCAATAATTTTATGAATGGTTGAGAATATGCTCTTTGTGGATGGGTTTCTGTTGTTTTACCAATTTCATAAATGTTTAGTTAAAAAACATGTTGATTTGTAGAAAATATGTATTTTCTAGTTATTAATTGATGCTTATAGATTGAAGAAAGTGTAGGAAAGATAGAATTGTTATGGGCCTTTGTCATTGTTGCTCGGTTTTTTTCAACATGGTCTGCATTAACTTATGCCCTGATGAAGCTCGGATATACCCTCTTATTTGAATTGAAATTATTGAGGGTTGTTTATCTGTTGGAATATGTTGGTTCAGACTTTGTTTTCTTATATTAAGCCCTGTTAGTAGATTATTAATTAGACATAAGGTTATGGATTGCCCTCTGTTGTTGGACCTTATGTTTGACACGAAAATGATTAGGTTAAACGATAAAGTGAGGAATATGTTGATTCAAGCTAGAGTTGAGTTATGAGTTATGTTGCGTGAAGAAAAGCTTGTTTAGTTAAAGCTTTGATGATATGCTCTATTTGTTTAGAGTTGAGTCATTAATTGGATAAATGTATTTTGGTAATTGGATAAATGTATTTTGGTAATTGGATTAATTTAGTGTGATAGGATATGTTCCATTTTGGAATGTTAAAGGGGGTTCATAGAATTTTTATACAATTTAGAATACGAAAAGGAAATGAAATTAATAAGTTGGAAATGTTTTAATTATGAAGGCATTGAAAAGGAAAAGAAGGATAAAGATTAAGTACGAATACGCGATAAAGCCTCGAGGTAAGGATTAGGTAGAGTCTTGGCCAGTGGAGGCCCTACCCACAAGTAGTGTGTATGTGTGTTTTGTGTTAATTTTCTGTATTTTCTTTACTGCAAACTTATGTTCTGAATGATAGAGAAATGATAATGCTACTAATGTTTAGACCTGTGATATGAAGTAATGAACTGTACTGATGAGATGATAGGCTACAAATGAATGAACTGTGTACTACTTCCTAATTAACGATTCTATTTTATTTAAATGAGCTGCACCTTACCTTGTTCATTAGTTTAGTAGACTGATCAATAATGCTGTTAATCCCCTATACTAATTAGAAGCTATAATTTATTTAAATGAGCATGTGTAGTTAATCTAGTTTAGTATCCTATAACTATAAATCAAGTTGTTAACCCTAACTGAATTAAATCCCACTGAACCATGCTTTACTCTTGAATTTACTCTTGTTTAGGATCGATTCATGTTATTAGCTTTTAGCAATTTACTAAGCATGTTTACGTTTACTTGGCATATCCATGCCTACTTAATATTGTTAAGCATGTCTAATTCCTTTGAGTATCTCATATGATTTACCCATTAAATCTCATCATAAAAGTATGTTAATTGCTAGTATATTTGATGTCCATTTTGTTGTTAAAAGCATGCTAATTCAATATTATGTTCGCCGTATATTTCGTTGTTAAAAACATGATAATTCGCTATTATGTTCGCTGTATAATTTGGTGTTATGTGTGACGATTCATTTACTGTTATGTTCCATAAACTCAAGCATGTTATTTGTTGTCTTAGTTCATTACTATATTCATTATGTTATTCGCTTTCAGTTACTGTTATTCATGGATATTCACTGTTCAGTTATCGTTATTTTTTATACTGTATTGACATGCATCATGATAATAGAAATGAGTAGGAATGCCACCTTTGGGGTGGTACTCATATGTATTACGTGAGGAAAAGAATGAAAGAAAAAGAAAATAGGGAGTTGGAGGATGGAGGGGTAGTTCAGATCTAATCTGGTAGCTAGACTTTACACCCCTCACTCGTTGGGAACGGGACTAGCTATACACAGGAGGTTAGAAGCCGACCATGACTATTCCCTCACACATGGGTTCCTTCAATCTTTGACTCTATGTACAAGTAAATGAAATGAATGAAAAGAAAAGAAATGGGGAGTTGGGGGACGGACGGGTAGTTCGGATCTAATCTGATAGCTAGACTTTACACCTCTCCCTCATCAGGAATGGGACTAGCTACGCACAGGAGGTTTGAAGCCGACCAAGACTACTCCCTTACACATGGGTTCCTCAAATCTCCCGCTCGACGTACTAGTTATGAATGAAAGAGTGATATGTAAAGAAAAGATTGGTTTGGGGCGGTACCCATTCCAAAAAAATTAATGAAAAGCATGAGCATACTGCATACCCCACTCCTTACTAAGTCTTTGGGCTTACAGTTTGCTTGTGGTGTAAGTACATGCTTGAAAAAATGATGAACATATCAAGGAGCAGTTGATGAAGGATTTGCACGGGAAGGAGTTAGATAGAGTCCAAGACTCTAAAGCTAATAATAATCGGGTTTTGGTAATCGGCTAGACAGGAAACCTGAGCACAAGATTTGTAATCGGGAGAACTCCACTTGCATACGTGATATGGATCTCAAATTTATAGATCCAGTAGTCAATAATTCAAATAAGAACCCCTCAAAAAATCAAAGGTGTTGGACAAACGAAGTTGTGCTTAAAGAAAATCGGACCTCGAATTAGGGATTTCCAAAAACAGAATCTAGACACCAAAATTGGAACGAACGTAACTCGACTTGCATACGTGTTTTGGACCTCAAATTTACAGGAGAAGAAGAAAATAACCAATAGCTGATTGCTCTTAAATATTATCTTCAAAGACGTTTTACAAACGAAGTGGTGTTTTAAAGAAATTGAATCTCAGATTAGGGTTTCGGAAAAACAGAATCTGGTCACCAAAATTGGATCGAATGTAACACGACTTGCATACGCGTTTTGGATCCCAAAACTACCATACAAGTAGACAATAACCCATATATGAACACTCTCAAATATTAGCTTCAAAAGCCACATACACACGGAGTTGTGCATGAAGGAATCCAAAGTTCGGATCTGCATTTGCTCAACACAGATTTGCGACCACAATATCTTTCCTTGTATAACTCCAATATTCAAAATCTAAATCAAGAAATATCTCCACCAAATCCACACAAATAGAATAAAAACTCCAGGGAATCAAGAAATATAGAGCACCTTTCAAGAAAATCAAGAAGACAAGGTAAGACACCAAATTGGTTCGCAGATCCCTCCAATGGCTGAGGGTGCAGCAAGTTCGGCAGCTCCAAGAAGCAACACTCCAACTTGGCTTTTGCATGGTCTTCTACCTTCACACCACAAAGACAACCTTGTGAAGAAGCTACTGGAAAAGGTAGTATGAGCTATTTCCTCCTAGGCCATGCAAGAACAAAGAAGAGAGCTTGAGACAGTAAGAACTGTGAAGAACTCAGACCACCTTTGGAGAGTTAGAGAGAAATCTCTAAAACAGCAAGCAATTCGATATTAGGGTTTCAAAAGTCCTCTATGGTTTCATTAGAGGAGTATAAATAACCCCTCTAATGAATATAATAAGAAAATTACATAAACGACCTATGGTTCACAAAAATGGGCATGAGGGCTCAGCTAACATGCTAGCCAAGCACCTCAATTCACCATAAACCAAAACAACCTAAAATCCATCAAAATATAATCCAACCAACAACCAATAAACCATTATCATCTAAAATAAGACAACAACATGAAACTTAAACAACTCTCTCTCTAATTGACCTTGTTAGAATCATCCAAAGTGAGTCGTCCAAAAACCGAGAGAGTATTGAGCTAGCCAACTTGAAATTGCATGGCTCCAAGTTAGAGCATATTGAGTACTTCCATTTCACCATGCAAGGTCCTCCACAAGCACCATTAATATAGTATTTTAAATAAAACAATGAGCCTCGCAGCTCAGGGTCGTATGATAGGATTTTTGGGACACATCATCCTCTCCGGGTAATTGAGGATTTGACCTCAAATCCTGTGAGTCCACCACCCGTTGCCACCTTTTACAAAGCTTCTCAACCCGGATCAAATAAGAATGGTTTGTTCCCCATGGGAAAATGCTTTATATGAATTGGAAGATCAATGCCATCAGCTAGGATATCGACGACATAATTAACAGCAAACGTTTCCATGAGATCTTGTAGACTATGATACTTAACTTTCACTAATGTACTTTGGTGAATCAGACACATTGAAGGGCTTAGCTATCCATTTAGAGAGACCTAACTTTGTTTTGAAGATTTTTCCCATTCTAATACATATATCTTTAGCTTGCTCCTCAATTTCCCTTGTTAAAAAATTTTCATTCCACCCATTCATAAAGCGCACTTTCTCGGGCCATCTAGGAATGGTGCCATTTTCCACAATCGTAAGTATTCCTTCACGCAAGTGTAACCAAAAGAGTAAACCTTTCGATACTTCACAAAGATTTTCCAAGACATGATAATCCTTTTCAGATTCATTAGAGTGGTCAATTGATATCCATAGCCTAAACCCTTATCATCCACATAATATTTCTTAACCAAGCACAAACCAAAGATATTGATATTTAATTCAGATAAAAAGGAATACCTTTGTAAAAGTGTGTCGGTTCTTAATTTTTCTACTCCCTCCTGGTGCCTTATCACATATGGAAAGTTCTCTAGTAATTCGTTTGGTTTGAGAGGAACTAATGTTATGAATGCATCCCTGAACTTGAATAAAAACAAATTGGTGAAACCATAATGAATAACTCTCCTACCATATGGCCATGGTCTCCCCACTATCAATTGATTAGAACACTTAGTTACAACTTCACATAGAGATTCGTCTTCATATCTGCCAATAAAAAAGTCAATACGGGCTAGCTTGGTGACTTTTATAGAATCTTGGCTCTCAAACCGGTTTAGTTTGTAGGGGTTGGGAGGCACCAAAGTTTCCAATTATGATTGATTACTATCTTTAAGATAGGCTTCACTTGTACAACTACTTTCATCAATCATGGAGCATACCTCTTCTTCCACCTTGCATCAGGTGTGAAAAACGTTTTCCTTTTGGCTCTCCTCCTCTCAGTTTTGCAAAATCAATGACCTTCCCATTTCAACTTTTAGAAGTCCTTCTTGAGCATAGGAGGTATCTTCTTGGGTTTCTTCTCCCACACAAGATGCTTCACAAACTACATCTTCACTATAATTTTCCTCGGAATCACCCTTCATCACCATAACATGCATGTTGGTACATTGTGATGCGAAATGTCCAAGATTGAGACATTCACAACACTTAGTGTCCTTCTTCCTTGGTTTGGTGGTCTCAACACTTGCTTTCTCTTTATCATTGTCTCTATTCTCATGTGATTTTAATGCTGCACTTCTTTCATCATTCTTGAGAGGCGACATAGAAGGCAATGTATCTCTTGAAAAAGGTGGAGTAGTGTTTCTCCCAACTTCTCTTTTTTTTTTTTTTTTTTTGCCTTTCCATCTTTAATGCCAAAGATACTACATCATCCAAAGTCTCAAAGGATTGCAACTCCACCAAATCACTAATTTCTTTGTGAAGTCCCTTGATTAATCTTGTAATAGTTTTCTCTCTAGGTTCCTTCAAGGCACATTTATCCTTCAATGCTTAAAATTCCGAAAATATTTCTCCATCGATTGTGTGCCTTGTTTTAAACTTTTGAAATGAAGGAACAATTCTTGTCTATAGTGGAGGGGAACAAATCTTTTATGCATAAGAGTTTTCATGGTTCTCTAACTCTTTACGTCATCATAACCATCACTCTTCTTTGTGCTTTAAGATCCTTCCACCGAAGAATAGCATAACCAGACAATTCCAAGGTGACCATTTGAAGCTTCACCTTCTCTGAAAATTCATAACATTCAAAAACTTGATCAATATTTTCCATCCACTCTAGGAAGTCACAACCATTATTAGAGCCATTGAAGGAAGGAATGGTGGCTTTAGCAAGCCTTATATCATTCTTGCAAGGGTTTCACTTCTCGGACAAAGGGAATCACCCCTCTCGGTTTCTTCCTCCCATTCCTCAAATACATTTTCACTTCGGCCTCGAGAATCTATGGAAGCACTCAACCTCCTCCCTGGTTTAGGAGTCCTTGTTTCATTTACATACTCATTGGAGGGCCCTTCTCAGCTTTGTTGCATTTTCAAAAACATATCTTTTAGCTCATCAATTTGAAGTTGAAAATTCCTCTCAGATCTACTAGTTTCCTTTTCGATGAGGGGTGATCTAGTGCTTGGCATAGCTCCTTTACTTTGGTGGTAATTCACTCCACTTCTTGTACTCATTATAATCACCAAATAGAGTCAAATACCGCAGCAATGTGATTAAGATGGCTTTGATACCAAATGATAGAGTCAAAGACTCTAAAGCTACTAATAATCGGGTTTTGGTAATAGGCTAGACAGGAAACCCGACCACCAGATTTATAATCTAGATAACTCCACTTGCATACATGATATGAAGCTCAAAATTACAGATCTAGTAGTCAATAATCCAAATAAGAACCCTCCAAAAATCAGCATAAAAGGCGTAGCACAAACGAAGTTGTGCTTAAAGAAAATCGGATCTCGAATTAGGGATTTCCAAAAACAGAATCTGGACACCAAAATTGGAACAAACGTAACTCGACTTGCATACGCGTTTTGGATGTCAAATTTACAGGACAAGACAAAAATAACCAATAGCTGAATGCTCTCAAATATTATCTTCAAGGAAGTTGTACAAACAAAGTTGTGTTTTAAAGCAATCGAATCTTAGATTAGGGTTTTGGAAAAATAGAATCTGGTCACCAAAAATGGAACGAATGTAACTCGACATGCATACGCGTTTTGTATCCCACAATTACAAGACAAGTAGACAATAACCCATATATGAACACTCTCGAATATCAGCTTCAAAAGCCACGTACACACGGAGTTGTGCGTGAAGGAATTTGTAGTTCCGATCTGGATTTTCTGAACACAGATTTGCAACCACAATATCTTTCATTGTATAACTCCAATATTCGAAATCCAAATCAAGAAAATATGCCCACAAAATTCCACACAAACAGAATAACAACTCCATGGAATTAAGAAATATAGAGCACCGTTTAAGAAAATCAAGAAGACAAGATAAGACACGTCCGTGGATCCCTGCAATTGCCGAGTGGGTTACTAGTTCAGAAACTCCAAGAAGCAACACTCCAACTTGGCTTCTGCCCTTGTCTTCTACCTTCACACCTCAAAGACAACCTCGTGAAGAAGCTGCTGGAAAGGGTAGTATGAGACCTCTCCTTCTAGGCCACGCAAGAACAAAGGAGAGAGCTTGAGATGGTGAGAATTGTGAAGAACACGGACCACTTTTGGAGAGTTATAGAGAAATCTCTAAAACAACAAGCAATTTGATATTAGGGTTTCAAAAGTCCTTTAGGGTTTTATTAGAGGAGTATAAATAACCCCTCTAATGAATATAATAAGAAAATTACATAAACGCCATTTGGTTCACAAAAATGGGCATGATGGCTCGGCTAACATGCTAGCCGAGCACATCAATTCACCATAAACCAAAACAACCTAAAATCCATCAAAATATAACCAACCAACAACCAATAAACCATTATCATCTAAAATAAGACAACAACATGAAAATTAAGCAACTCTCTCTCTAATTGACCTTGTTAGAATCATCCAAAGTGAGCCGTCCAAAAACCGAGAGAGTATTGAGCTAGCCAACTTGAAATTGCATGGCTCCAAGTGAAAGCATATTGAGTAACTTCCATTTCACCATGCAAGGTCCTCCACAAGAACCATTAATATAGTATTTCCTGCAAAATAATAACTTGTTAAATAAAATAATGAGCCTCGCAGCTCAGGGTCGTGTGATAGGATTTTAGGGACACGTCAGACTTGTGGCTGGTTAGGCTAAGGAAAGGAAAAAGGGGTTTAATAATGTAAAATACAAGTTTATTTATTATCTTTAAATGAATTATTTATGCTTCCACTATATTTTGATAATGATTTTTATAACAATAGTTTTTTACCGCTTATAGTGATTTTCATAACGAGTTTTAAGTAAGATGTTTTAACGATCGGATTTTTAAGAAAAGAACTCTGATTTCAATTGAAGGGTTTTAATAGGGATTCGGTTGCTTTATAAAAGTTTCAAATTTCACGCACTTTTAAAAGGGTAATAAAAATGTAGGTCGTTACATACACGATCCTATTTGCAGACACTATCCCCTTAGTGGACACCTCATCCAATGGCTAGCTCCCTTGTCCATTCTATCCAACGGCCATTAATTTGTTCACTCCTCTCTTTCTTTCCATGAACTCTTTCTTCTTGTGGGTTAAACTACCCTAACGACATCGTCTCCCTTACCTTTCCATTATTCTAGGACTAACACCTATCTTGAGTCATAAATTAACCCTAACCGACCGTGAGATATACTCTAAAATCATCTTAATTCTAAGGTCATGAAGTCTTAAACTATTATCTGAATCAAATAAACCATTGAATAGTATATTTCACCAATAAATCTGCTGATAGATATTTATTGCATCATATGTCACACCTAAATATTTATAAATTCTTCCAAAATGAAATGATGGTCTCTACAGTTAAGACTAGTGAATCGGCCAAATACTTGTCAAAGGTCAAATCCCAATAGTTTTGGAATGTCTAAGAAATCTTGTAAACTTGTGTTTGATCTTCCACCTATGCTTTACTACGAAGATCTCCATGATACACATAACTGCTAGATGGAAGATATAGATGAGTTGAGCATATTCTTCACCTTGATCACCTATAAAATAAACACTAAAAATATTGTTAGTTTTATTGTGATTGGAGGGAATCTGTGGCACACCACCTTATCTTTTCCTCTATACTTCCATCTGGATCACAATTTTTGCACACTATTCTTCACACCTTTCCCACCTTTGTACAAATCCTTTTTATAACAACATAAACTTCCCTCCCAATCATTTTAGTTAAAACATTTATCACAGTTGGAGCTTTTCCAATTTATTGTCCCCTTCTTCCCTTTCTTTCTTTGACTATACGTTCTAATAATTGGGGGGCATTTTCTTGTCATCGCCTCATGCCCAAAGACTAATCTTGTCCTCAAGGTTGAAATGAGGAAATTGAAGATGAACTTGCCAAAAAAACCTCCCATGTAACTTCATAAGACGACACATTCTTTCATTTAATCAAGACCAGAACATTATGCAAATTATGTGACAAGTTGCCCTTAGCATCTAATAATGCCTCTAGTTGAACAAGGTCATTCCAATCATCCTCTAACTGATCACCAATGTCCCCTGCTTTAAGCATTGACTCCGACACTGGTTTAAGCCAAGAAACGTGAAACACCAGATGAATTGCAGAAGTGTTTGACAATTAAAGTTGTAAGCCACTGGTTCTATCTTTTGAAGAATTTTAAATGGCCCATAAAAATGGGGTGCTAACTTCTTAGTACCTTTGTTTTCCACAAACTTCTGCTTATAGGATTTAAGCTTTAGGTACACCAAATCTCCTTCTGCAAATGACATTTGTTGTTGATGTTTGCTAGCAGAAGTGGTGACACTCTAACGGTAGGCTTAAAAAATGTGTGGTCGACCAGTGGCAGAATTGTAGATGACCGAAAAATAGAGTTTCTCTGGAAGTTGCTTTTGGATTGATTGTGGTCTACTGGAAACTAATTAGCAGTCGACCAAAAATCCTTAACATTGACTTTTTCGAATAAGCGGTCGACCAAGCGAGTACAGTCCGCTTCCATGGTTCTGTGTTTCACACTTTTTTGGGTTAATTTATGATCACTTGAACCGAACCGTCTATAATACCTAAAATTAAGCTTGGACTATGGACAACATTAATTCTAAATTATTGAAAATTAAGGAATGATTTTATTATGAGATATAATACCCCATGAATATGTTGGAATAGTTAGTAATAATTATTGAAGATTTTTTGTTATGGTGTTGAAGAAATGTTTATCTGATAATGAAGTTTTGGTTATGTATTTTAGTTAGTGCTTCTAGAGGTTGAAGAAGAGAGAGCGTGAGGTTCTCTTTGTGCTGCTCTCAGGTGTTCTTCTGGTGAGTAAACTTTTTGCTCATGTTTATGGATTTTTGTGATTGGTGCTTCCTGTGATTTACTGCTTCCTGATTGTGAAGTGTTTATGCTTGTTGTTGCATGCATATTAGTGGTTGAGTGATAGTAAATGCTTTCTACTTTGGTTATGCGTATTTCAGATGAATCGTGCCCTGTTGATTGATAATACCCTCCATTGTTTAGTGCTTCTTGGCCATGTGAAGAATATTAATAGGTTATCTATTTCGGTTGATTATTCTGCGACTTGTAAAATGTATAAGAATGGAAGCTTGGTTAATTTCTAAGATATTAATGTGGACATCAATTAAAGAATTTATGCTGCTCGTTATGTATGAATTTGATAATTGTGATGGAAAGATGTAAGTTTAAGGTTCTGTAAATTAAGGTTACTCTTTCATTGGTTATAATGTTGACGAAAATAAATGGATGGAAACTGTTTAGTGATTAAGTTGTATTTGGATTATGAAATCCTATTATGTAATGAATAGGAAATAATGGTATAGATGATGTTGAGGTTAATGGACTATGAGTTTGATAATTTAATGTTATTTATAGTGAAGGTATTGTGAAGGTTAAGTTGGAGTGTTAAATGTTTTAAGGAAGCAAGGTAAGTGATACTGATTGTGTTTTGGTCTTTGGGGCCCTACATTACAAGAGTTAGGAATTTTATGTTGATTGTTTACTGTTTTCATAGATTACTAAGTTAGGTCGTGATCATGTCTTGAGGATGTATTGCTCCTGTGGTGTGTTTATTAGAATTAAGTTCTTTTATGATATGTTTATTAGTTTTAAGTTAAGGATAATGATCATGAGATTGATCATGCTTGAGGATCATAGGAATTGATACTACGCATGTTTTAAGGCTTATCTAAAGGATATTGAACTTTATGCATTCACGAGCATTCATGCATCATAGTTTTCAAAGTGTTACGAAAATGATTTTCATGCATGGTTTTAGAAAATGGTTTAATGGATGCTCAAACATACTAACTGTACGGTGTTCTCGAGGGTTGATCACCTGAAGTGGACTACCTTCATTTGGTTGTAGGAATATCCATTTTATCATTGAAAGTAAAATAGATAATAAATGAATTAAACGGAATAAATGTAAACAGGATGGCCACCTCAGGTGTGTGCCACGAGATGATAAGATGTAACGACCCGGTTTCTCGAAATTCCTTTAAAATGCGGGAAATTTTTAAAATTTCTTTTTAGAACAAGTTAGAGCGCGACTAAACCGAACCGCTACCAACCGTTCATAAAACTCGTTATAAAATCCCCAGTAACAAAACTTATGCGGAAGCGTTATATGAAAAAGTCATTTATAAAACATAGCGGAAGCGTTATAAAAATCTTTTAAAACTTGCGGAAGCGTAAACACAATTTAATGAAATCGACAAATCTTTTTAATTACAATTTGAAAAACTTAGGTTACTTATAACTTAGAAAACTTAACTTGGTTAAACTACTTCTCTTTTACCCTTGTTATGCCTGGCTAGCCACGAACTCCCTCACGCGTGCAAATCCATCATCCGTTGCCTTTATTGTCTGATTATTATCTTTCGCTACACCTAGTTTGAGCATTTCTTTCGTGCATAACAGTACCTACACCAACACCACAAGTAATACGTGAGCCTATTGGCTCAATAAGGAAAAGGGTTATACAATTATGAAATGGCTCTCTTTAGTCATTTTCGTTAAGCCGTTCGTCCAATTATTACTTCCTATTACCCATTCATTCTTTCGTTGGGGTAGCCTCCTGGGTTCATGTTACTACCAGACTACAACGAACCTCCTTAGGGCACACTACTGCCAGGCTAGTCACTAGTCTCCTGGGAGAAAACTAGTTGCCAGACTATACTAGCCTCCTAGGAGCAATTAACTGCCAGACTAGACCCATCGTCCTATTATTCTACCATTCATTCTTACATTTTCATCACTCATGCATGCGTCCTATTCTTTCATTAACATGATGCATGAACATACATTCTTAACCTATCATGATGCATGATGCTTCACAACATGACCATAATAATTGAAGAGCACATTAAAATAAAAGTACTGTAATTGAAAGTGAACATATAAGTAAAGTAACAGCAGTAATTGAATGACTGGAATTAAAACGCACCACAAATGTAATTCAAGTGTAGCGAAGGAACAATTATAACTAAAATTGAAAGCAGCGAACATTAAAGGAAACAAACCACAAAAGCACTGCATAATCACATATCTGAATGATAAATAACTAATTATAGCATGCTTGAACAAGAACATACATAACACAACAATGAAGGAAACGAAATTGAACATAAAATAGATAATCACTCTAGTTAGCCTAGTTTATTTACATGCTGGAGAATTGACTACATTTATCAACTTCAAATTAAGTTAACCAATCCAATTAATTAACATGCTCAATTTCTAATTGAATTGATTGCAATAGTTATTCTAGTTATTTGTTAGCCGATTACATGCTTGATCAATTATATGCTAGGTCCAATCACATGGCATAGTCCTAGATAATTTGAACACGCTAATGAATTGCCCAGTTAAATTACATGCTCAGTAAGAAGTCACTTGTTAATCCCAACGTGCTCACTAGATGATTAGACATGTTAAGGCAAATCAATTACTAATTATCATGCTCAAGATTGTCAACAACTGTATGTGCACATGCTCTAGTTAACTAATATCATTAATCCTAGTTACTCATTATGCATATGCTCTAGTTAACTAATATCATTGATCCTAGTTACTCGTTATTCGGTTTACATGCAAGTTGCTTACATGCTCTGATTAACTAAATAGGTTAGCGTGTTCAATTGATTACTAACTATTAATTAAAGCAATCTAGTTAATTAAGGATTGAACATGCATAACTTCTAATTACCAACTCTAGAAATTTAACATGCTAATCCCAATTATCGAGCTAGTAAATTAATTAGAGGTGCATTAAATATTAGTCAATTAACTTGCTCAACGTCATTAACAAGATTATAACATAGAGAATAGATTAACTAATTACACTAATTTAAAAGTGTCATCCTAACTAATCATGCTCATCCTAACTATCGCAGTTCATTAAACGTGCTGGAATCTAAATATGAGAATTTCTAATTATCACTAAACATGCTTTACTTTCTATCACTACAATCACTACAACAACGAAACACTGAAATAACATGAAAAATCATTATCAAGGAAATCCACATCACATCCTTTATAACAAATCATCAATTAAACGACAATGAAAACATAATAGTTGGAAACTAAACATCAGTAACATCCAACACACTAAAACTCTTAGCTCATTTCACGTAACCATTTATCGTTCACTAGTTCCACTTCCATTTTACTCGCCATTATCACTGTCATCACTATCAATTTCAGTAAATGTACCACAAGGGAATCACAAAACAAGGAAATCATAGAATAACTCACTAACAAAGGAATTATTACCTAGACTGCCAACTAATAGTTAACTAAAATTGGAAATCACACAAAAACACATAGCATTATAGTTCTACTGAGCATTAACAAGGGGAGATATTCACGGTAATTCATTCTAGGAATTATCATTTACAAACAACTACTTAGCCACTAGCAGTAAGACACATAACATACTTGACAACTAGCAGTAAGCATACGTTAACACCAACTCATGCACTCACTTATGGTGTAGGGCCTCCACATGGCCAAGACACCCCTAATCCCTTACCAATTTTGAAGAACACAACAAACAGGGACAACTGCTGCTACTCCTTCCACGTCCAACAGCAGCACACACAAGCTAACCCAATCAACCCAACCTTAGACTCACAATACTCACTCTTTTCACACCACACCACACTCTAGAGTTCTCCCTCACTCTCGGTCACTCCCTCTTTCTCTTTCAGGATTCCACTCTCAATGCAGGAAACACAAGAATGCCTTGAAGAGGAAGGAGAGAAAGCATAAATACCTAGAAGAAGGGAGACAAAATCATCATCCTAGGGAGGAGGAGGTCAGCAGCCTATGGGTTGAGGGTGGCCGATGGGTAATTTCCTGTCGATTTAGGGTGACTTCCATCAATTTTTCAATGATTTCCTTTGATTTTCATCATTTTCTTCTTATTTTATTTCGTAGGTCTGGGCTATTTTGGACGAGTGCGGACGCATAAGTCTTGTCCACAAGGCTAAATCACTCAGGCTAAAATGAGAATTCATATGGGAGAATGCATCCCTGTCCTGTCCATACCGTCCACAGGTGGGTTTCAGAAGACATTTGGCGTCCACAAGTGGCGTCCGCGTGTCATCCGAAAGTGTCCTAAAACCGGACAGAGGCAACTCGTCTATAGCTATCCGCCATCGTCCAAAAGTCCCCAGTGTTGTACAGAGTCGATGCAGACGAAGCAGCTCGCATCCGCATAGTCCGGGACCTCATCCGCAACACTACTCTCAGGATGCCAAATTACGTTCTGAGTCTCATCCCAACCCTTCTCCGCGTGTGCAACACATTTGCGGATGACACATCTCACCCGCAATGTTGTCCAGACTCGTCTAAAACGATGACTTAGGCAGGGACGACTTTGGGACATGGAACAGCATCTGTGAGAGTCATCCACAGGCTAAGGGTGACGTGCAATGCTCTTGCGGATGACACTTCTCATCTGCAACGTCATCCTCAAGCGCCTGAAAGTTGACTTCCAAACACTTTAGAATGAAAAACCTCGTCCTCGACTCATCCCAAATGTCAGGGATGCAACGCAATGCACTTGCAGATGACATAATGCATCTGCAGTGTCGTCCGTAGGTGTCCAAAAACACCCTGGACAGCCTTTCTCACATTTTTCCCACTTAACTCCTATCCCATAACATCTTCCCCATAAATACATGTCATAATTAACGCGTAAAAATATGAAATGTAATGTTCCCATACTCCAACACTTCGATTACACCGCGTATACGGAGAAAATGTAACGAAAATTACTCATACTACGCGCTCGATAATAACCTGATAGTTATCCAACTTAAAAATATCGGGGTGTTACATAAGAAATGTGAGCTTATTAGTTGGTTCTCGATTGATGTCGAGGCTAGCTGAGGCAACGGTGTACGTGAGACCATTTAAGAGTTGATGCTCACTACTGCTAGTCCGCTAGGATTGATGTCGAAGCTGATTGTTATACGTTGATGCGTACAACCGCAAGTAGAGCTTTTGGTTGATACCGGAGCTGCTTATACATAATGTGTTTGTCACTATGTATTGATGTACATAGTAGCTAACATGTAGTTCGATCAATGTCGAGCCTTTATCATATAGCAGGTTGTCGATTGATGTTGGAACTGGGTGCATTGATGTGCATGAAAATAGAAAATGGAAACTTAAAATAGTAAATGAAAAGATAAAGGAAAACGTACAAAAAATAGTAAACAGAAAGATAAAGGAAAACAACAAAAAACTGCATACAGGTTTTAAAAAAAGCATAGCACGTGCATTTTATAGTTTATTTTATATCACTTACTGAGTGTTAGGTTCATTAGTTAAGTCTTGTGATGTGGGCACACATGAGAACGGGTTAATGAGCAATTGATGAAGGATTTGCATGTGCGGACCTTGTGGTTGGCTAGGCTAATGGTTTAAGGAAAATGGTTTGTAAAGAGTTTTGTAAAGTTATTTAATTGTAAATCTTTTTAAGAAAAGAATTCTATTTATTGTTTTAAAGGGTTTTAATAATTAATAGTCTTCCGCTGTTTTTATAAAATAAAATTTTTAAATTTGACTCATTTTTTACACGTTTTAAGAAAAAAAAACTGGGTCGCTACACCTTCAATCTCAAAAAGATCAATTGTACAAATCCAAACAGAAAGATGATTGAAAAACAAGGACAAGTCGGTCAGAAAGTTGCCATATTCCACAACTTTCTACTCTAAGGCAATCTCCCAAACAAAGACGGCTCTCTAACTTCATAAGTTAGAAGATTCTACAACTTCACAATAAGTCTGATTTACGTTCTAGTGTGAAGAAATAATGAAATAAAGAAATAAATAGACAAAAATAGAGACGAGGGTGAAAATATAGAAACCCACACTCTTTCTAAGTTGAGAAAGTTAGACGGAGTTCCCACTAAACTGTCACACTCAAGCACACCACTCTTGAATGATAAGGTAACGATCCTCAAGAGGCAAACCTCAAGAATCTAATAGAGAGAAATCTCTAATTTTCCATTCAATAACCAAAATTTTCAACTCTCCCTCCAAAATCCTCCTAGACTAAATAGCCAACACATAATGGAAAAACTATAAATAAGTCAAAGTTCTAAAAAAAAATTTAAAATAAAATGTAATTAAGATAAAATAATGGGCTAGGGTGAAACATGTGACACATCATCCTCCTGAGATTGAGAAGGATTTAACCTCAAATCCGATTGCTCCTCTAATGGTGTCTTGGTACTTAACATGTAGTGACCGAGTTTTTCCTTGTAAGGGCTTGTAAATATTAAGTATGTCATGCAATGAAGTGAACAATATTGGTTCTTGTATTGGTGAGATAATTATTTCATGGTTTGTTGGATTGAAATAATGATTGAAGATTTTACAGCCTCTAGAATTGAGATAATGATTTAGGATATCTTATGGTTGATCGGGTTGATTAATGGTTCAAAATATTTTGTTTGGTTCTAGAATAGTGGAAGGGTGTACAATAAGGGAGATGGAACTTAGGCGCAGAAAGAAAAAGCATTCCATGGCGGGTAATAAGAGAAATGAAACAACGTCATTTAAAGATAAAGGATGTCTATTATAGGAGAAAGACGTCCAATGGAATGAGAACAATGTTGTAATAACCTAAATTTTTAGTCATCTTAAGCTTAGAATAAGGATGATAATATTTGAGGATCATTAGAGATTTAGTGGATGATTTTACCCCAAGAATGTAAATTGATATTTCAAAGTATGTAAATTGTAAAGATTTGGAGTGGTGATATATGATGAAAAGTGGAATTTTGTTAAGGAGTAAGGAGACAAGATGATTTGCATAATTCTAGAAAATGGATAGGAGGTAGTGGTTGATCATAAAAGGGGTGTGCGGTTGATCACAGTCTCTCTGTAGAATATTATAGAGGCGAGCAATATTAGTTACGGTCGGTTGTGTGGTGTAGTTGATGATCGACCAGCTCCTTCACAAATTGTGAAATTTTAAAATTTATGGTCCATCAAGGCAAAATTTGCAGTCGATCACAGTCATAAAATATGGATTTGTGGCCAATCACGTGGAGTGGATGATCAACCGGTTTTCCCAAAAATTGTTTAAAGTTGATTTTTCTGCTGTTTTCAATCAATCACCTGGGGGGTATGATTGATCGGGAATTAGAAACATTGCCAGATGTTGTATTCTGATTGACCGGGAATCGATAACTTCGTGGATGCTCAGTCGTTCCTCCACATGTTCCTCCACCCCCTGCATGGATGGTTGATAATGAAGGACCAAGTCTTTATAAAGAACATAAAGAACAGAAACCATGGGAGGAAAACAGATATTGTCTCTAGAAAGGGGGGAAGCAGCAGTGATGGAGAAGAAGAACAATTCTTGTGTGTGTTCTTTCCCTCTCTGAGGGATACATCACAAGAAATATAGGTTTATTTGGGAGATGATTGCGGGTGTTTACAGATTATAGGTTATGGATTTTTATTTAAAGCATGTTGATGATTGGTGCTTTGATGTTCATGTGTAATAGATTTTAAGGAAAGGAATATGTGTTGCATTGTTGCTTTAATATTCATGCGTAATAGATTGTTAGATAAAGGATTATGTTCCTGCTATTGGAGATGTAGTGTTTTGAAGTGTTGTTGATAAGTAATGATAAGTTGTTTCATATTACTGTCTACTGTGGTTTAAAAGCATGTTTTTGAGGTTGTATTGTTCTGTTGTAGTTGATAATTCTATTAAGCATAGAGGTTGAGGATTTCATATATGTTAATAATGTGTTGTGCTAATGTTGATTCATAGATTTAAGTTCTGGATAGATTTATGTTATGGTTAACCTGTAATCGTTCAATGTTGCTTGATAGAAGGTTAAGTACATGAGGATATATTGATGATGGGTATGCTTTGGAGACTTGATGTTGTGTGATGATTTACTAGATTTTTATAAAGTTGTATGCTCTCATACTCATGCATCACGATTTTCACAAAACATCACAAAAGTGGTTTATCATGCATATGGTTTTAAGTAAAGAAAGATAAAGGAAATTAAGAGCTTAATTGTAACGACCCGATTTTTCTTTTCCCTTTATAAATTCATAAAATTAAAAATATTTTATTAAAACCTTTTTAAGATAATATCATAGTGTAAACCTGGACTGTCAAAACCTTTTTCGTTAAAACATAGCGGAAGCAACTATAAAATCTTTTGTGAAAACATAACAGATTTATTAAAAATAGCGGAAGCGTAAATACTTTGAGATATGAAAGCTAAACAATTTAATACTGCATTTTGAGAAATGAGATTTAACAATTAAATACATTTTAATTACAACCGTGCTCTCTTGGCTCTCTTCAGCCTGGCCAGCCACAAGTTCTCGCGCGTGCAAATTTTTCATCAATGCTTTTGATCTATTCACCGTTGCCTCATATAAGTACCTACACCTACACCTACACCATAAGTAAACTGTAAGCCCAAAGACTTGGTAAGGAAAAGAGTTTTATGCAATATGATATCTCTCTCGTTAGTCCTTTTTGGAATAGGGGCCATCGAAACTAATCATTTTCATTAAGTCATTGGTTCTTTGGTTCTTTACTCGTACTTTGAGCTGGAGATTTGAGGGTTCTTAGGGGATGAAATAGTTGATCGGATCTAACCTTTTACTTGCAACTAAGTCCCCTCTACGGACAAGGTAGGGGCTTCGCCTAGCTGTAGACTATATCCGCTACCCATGTAACGACCCAGTTTTTATTTACTTTAAAAAAATCGGGTAAATTTAAAACTTTTCTTTTTATAAAAACGTTAGAGTATTTTTCCTTTATAAAACCCGATCATTAAAACTCTTTACTTAAAACATTTATCAATTGCAGCGAAAGTAATAAAATCCTTTTTTGAAACGCAGCGGAATTAAAACAAGCATAAAAGAATATTAAATAATTTACAAACCCTTTTACAAATAATTTTCATTTAATTCTTTAGCCCAGCCAGCCACAAGATCCACCCGTGCAAATCCTTCATAACCTGCCTCTTAGTTTGTTCACCTGTGCGTGTACCTACATCGCAAGACATACCTAATGAGCCTAAGGGTCAGTAAGTGATATAAAATAAAAGGTATGATGCACATGTCATGCAACTTTTAAATCTCTTTTCGTTTTCTATTTTTGTTCTTTTCTTTTACCGTTTTCTTGATCTTAACTTTGCTTTATCTTGACTTTACTTTACTGTTCCTTTCTTTACTTGATCATTACTTTACTTTATCTTGAAAGGCATTGGAGATGTCTAAACTTGACGAGGAGAAGCAACCAACTCAACCTCACATCCTTAGATGATTATATTTTTCTTTATCTTGAAAAGTGTTGGAGATGTCTAAACTTGATGAGGAGGAGTAGCTAACTCAACCTCACATCTCCAGACAACCCCGTTTGTGTTTATTGTTGTCTTAATCTTGAAAGGCGTTGAAGATGTGTAAACTTGACGAGGAGAACCTCACATACCCGGACGACCCCGTTTATGTTTATCTTTATCTTGAAAGTGTTAGAGATGTCTAAACTTGACGAAGAGGGGCGGTCAACCCAACCTCACATCTCATCACACCATTTACGTTCATTTGTTTATGTTTCATATCGCTTCGTTTCTTCTTTGTTTCCTTTTTAACATTTCGTAAGCGTTTCGTTTCTTCTTTGTTTCCTTTTTAACATTTCGTAAGCGTTTCGTTTCTTCTTTGTTTCCTTTTCAAAAGTATGCATGGAAACCATTTTCGTATCTTTTGAAAACTATGATGCATGATGCTCGTGAATGTATACATTCTCTATTAGAGGAATTTAATACAAACAACCAACATACAATTCACAGATCATGCTTATAAACTGTAAACATGCTTATAAAAACAGTAAACAACGAAACGTGCTAGTAAACCGGTAAACAACGAAACGTGCATATTAAAACTGTAGACATGCTTCGAAAGTGGTAAACAACGAAATATGCATATCCTATTCTTGCGATGTAGGGCCCTAATGACCAAAGCACATGCGTATCACTTACCTGGCATCGTTAGCACGGTTAAGAAATTAATGTTGTCCTTTTTTCCTTTTATACCTTCAAAATAATTATCATTTATTTATTAATATTTCTATCAATTATAAATCTAAAATTTGATATTGTTATTCCTCGTTTATTATTTAATAATTTAATTATCGCTTAACGAATTTCTATTAATTTATCTTCATTAATTTCATGGTCAATAACGAATAACTTTAATTTATATTTTTTCCCCTTAAATCATAATTATCCAATTTAACCGATATTTATTCATTGATAACAATCACCGAATTTCCATAAATCTTAACGCTTAACAAATCTCAATAATCAACTTAATTACTTAGTAACCTCGCAATAACAATTTCAGTAACTTAACATGTGCAACAAGATAACAATAACCCACAATAGTTGCTCATTTCATCAAATGTGACCTGATAAGAGAGAATTTACTTCACAATACAATTCATTATCTTTTAATGAAAAATCCATTTGAACCAACAAAGCATTTATTTAACTTTATTACCCAAAATCACGCCGTGCACATTTAAGCCTTTCTGCACCCAACTAATCACTCAACAGTTTTCGAAAATCACACTCAACAGTTTTCCAAATCAAAACTTAAAAACTAGCAATTAATTGACATTCAAACAGTCCAACCATCTAACCATTTTCTCAACCATTGGAAACCTCTCAAACCTTTCATTAATTTATAGCTCAATGTAAACAGAACATAACATCCAAAAAAACCAATCATCAATATGTCCAAGTATACCAATTTAGTAGCATAAGTCCAACTCCAACTTAACAACCTATATCCAACAATAATTCTTCAAGATAGATTCAACCTTAACGGATGTAACTATCAACAAGAAATTCCATTCAACAAAATCATCCATTAACATAGAATAATTCAAAGAGATCATTTTCCAATAACAAAATATATCCATCGGAGTTGTAAACACACAGGAACCATGCTCTACATTCGTTTAGTTAACAGAATTTGCAAATCCAATATTACCTAATTTACTTAACCCAATAACATAACACAATTTAAACCATGAAAATCCAGTTTACTAGATATATGAATGTCCAACAACAAGAACCATTTCAGGCACCAATAGTGCACTTCAACTAGCAAATTTAATAACCCACAGTAGAGCAGCTTTAATAACATATCCATCATCCATAAAATAAATCAAGGAACAGGGGAATTCCATTACCAGTAGGCCCGAGAATAGAACCTCAAATTCATTCACTCTATCTCCAACTCTTCCTCACAACCATCACCCAGACAATCACCCGCAGCAAACATCCATTCCATGCCATACCTATATTGGCAGGGAAAGCTGCAAGCAGATGGAGAATTGCCCACACCAAGGAGAGTGGTCCAATAACGCGATGGCCATGTGGAAGCTGCAATTGTTTCGAGAGAAGGAGAAATCATCAAGTCGGCCAAAAGAAAATAAACTGGTTCATCTGTGGAACCAACAGAACCGGACTCAAACATCATAGCCATAGCAAATTTCTCACCCAAGTCCCCTGCCCATTCAATTCACGTCCAATACTTCGCATCAATGAATTCAAGCAATCAGAATACCAAATACTATGCATAAACCAGCAAAGACGCCTACCTTGGTTGGAAATCGCAGCCCAAATCACGATTACAAATGGACCGAACGAACCCATGCCTTAGCCCGCACGGTTCGCGCCCACGGTACGTCGCGCCACAAGAGTTCATATGCCAAACCACCACAAGCCATCGCCATCGTCTCCCTCCTGATTTCGCTCTCGGTCACCTCTCCCTCTCTCGCCTTTCGGCTCCCTGTTTCTCGGGCTCTCTCTCACTTTCGTCTCCTTTTCTTCAGCAGTCCAAAGCTAAACTCTTATTTTCATTTGTTTTTCAACCAACCAAGAAGCAGACCACTTAAAACAACATGAACCTTTATCATCTTAACGCTTTTCCTCACTTATGCATGTGGGAGTAACCCCACCAATGCGCCACTCCCTATTGCTTTCTATTATCATGATGCATGACTACACATCCTCTAACTAGCAAGAAGCATGATGACATAACATTCAATATAACAATTTAATAGCGTAGCAGAAATTGAAAGCACATATAAGGGAAGTAAGGAACCATAATTGAGTTATGAAAAACAGAGAACAATATAGCTGAAAATGCATAACAAAGAACAATTATAAACTCGAATTGAAACAGTGAACGAGCAGTAAAGAGACGATAAAACAAACATGTGATGAATTACGATTAACTAAACATGCTCGTTAAACTAGACTAACCTAAACATGCTCAGACACTTAGTACAATTAAACTAAACATGCTTATAGTTTAAATGGAAACACGCATGGACAATAAAGAATGGAAAGATGCTTATAAATTTGTGATTTCTTACCTTAGTTGACTAAGCATGATTTTATTCTAATTAATGTAAACATGCTATAATTTAATAGTCTAGTTTAGTTAATTAACCGATCAATTAACTAAGCATGCTCAGATAAGTTGATTAAACATACAAAGATTGAACATACGAACAAAATTATAAATAATTATCCTAGTTAATTACATGCTCAAGTCTAGTTAATAACTCTAACCAATTTACATGCTCTACTCCTAATATTATGTTGTATAAAATTCAAAAATTTTCAAGATAATAAATTCCACGTTTAAATTTTTCACGTTAAAATCGATCATAACGTTGAAAAATTTACTTAAATTGTCGCATATCGGCTATATGTGAAATTTTGGTCAAAAGGAAAAATCGGTAAATTAGAAATTTTTGAGTGGAAAATTAAATTAAGAAACAAGATTAAATGATTAAATTAGACTGAAATCCTTGTCAGGCGATGTTCGACATAAGTCGTAAGTTGGAGATGGATTAATTATCTTATGTCATGTATATTTATGTTATACATACATTTGTGTATTGAAAGGTGAGTTGGAATTAAGAAAAAAAAAAGGATTAAGAAATTAAATGAAATAAGAAGAAAAAAAGATTTAAGTGTATATAAAATACCAAAGAAAGATTAAATAAAAAGAGAAGAAATTTAGAGGAGAAAAGGAGGGGAAAGAAGTGAAGGAGGCGGCAGACTGATGAGAAGTGGGAAAAGGAATAAATGGATAGGGAAATGAGGTGGCCCGTAGCAGTTTGTGAAAAGCAAAATTAAAAAAAAAAAGACTTTAAATGAATAAAAACAGAAGAAGAAGAAGAAGAAGGCAGGGGGGGGCGGGGGGAGATTTCAATTGAAATAAAAAGGAGAAAGGAAATGAGGATTAAAATAAAGAGGAGAATTGAAAGGAGAGCCGCTGGCGTGGAAAAAGAATGAAGAGAAAGGCCATTAAGGAAAAAGAATAAAACGAAAAGGAAAGAGTAAAAGGGGCAGCAGTTTTGCAAAAAGGTAGGGTTTCTTCATTTTCTTCCGCCCTGTTTCCTTAGAGAGACAGAGAGAGAGATTGCGCTAGACGATTTGCGGGAGAGAGGGGATGATCGATTCCGGTCGAGGACAGGTCGGGTGGGTTTAGCAGTGCCGAATGCGGCAGTTACGTAGTCCATCCGAGGACATTTCATTGGACGAGAAGCGGTCCTTTCGGCAAGCTGCGAACGGACGGTTTAGGCGAGAGCAAGCAGTTCATCGGCACATTTGGAGCTCCAACTGACAGCGAGCATTCTTCCTCTGATTCTCAATTTTCAGTGAGTATTGAAACTACCCAGTTTTGATTTATTTGGATCCCTATCTGTTATGAACAAGATCGGAACTGAAGAAAGAAATCAGAAGTTTTATTGAGAAACTACCGTCGCCGGCTTGTATGACAATTACACAGAGGAAAAATAACAGAAACGAACTAACGAAAAGTAACAGAACTATCTTCACAACCTTTTTTCTTCTTGAACTTCCTTAGTATACTCTTTGTGCTTCCACGTCGGATGACACTTTGGATGCCACGTTAGCTGTCATCTCAGTTAATACCACTAACGTGATTGGTTAAGTTATTTCTCATTTCTCATCCCTTCAATTACAATGGCTGGCTAACGTGCCTTTCGTTGGCGTTTCCTTCCCCAACATAGCCGTTTAGGTTGATAACAAGCATCCCCGCTCAAAGAACCTTGTCCCCAAGGTTCGAAGTCTGGAAAACGATCAGCTACAGCATCCGCATCCATCAAAGTAGCATCAGAAGGTGGCTCATCAACCCATTGTATGAGCCATTGAGTAATAGGAAATCGCCACGTTTAACGACTCTCGCTTGCAATAAGCGAAGAGGTAAGCAGCCAGGTGTATGCAAAAATTCAACTGGTAATTTTTGTTGTGAAACATCCGAAAGACCAATATCCTTTTTGAGTAAAGAGACATGAAAAATAGGGTGAATGTGAGCCTCTGATGGTAGCGCTAACCTGTAAGCAACGGTACCAATTTTTCCAGAACCTCAAAAGGGCCATAGAATTTAGGTGCCAATTTTTTAGACATGTTTTGTTTTACTGTAAGCTGCCTATATGGTTGCAAACGTAAGAAAACCATATCGCAGCCTCAAAACTTCATGGTAATATGTTTTTATCAGCATAAACCTTCATACGTGCTTGAGCTTGGGAAAGAAGTTGCTTGAGAAGCTTGTCCATAGTGAAGCAATCCCGCAAAACTGAGTCAACTGCTGCCACATCAATTTGTTGATAAGGACGCAAAGCCAACTGAGGAGGAGGCATACAGTATAAAGCTTTAAAAGGGGTCATTTTAATACTTGAATGGTAAGAAGTATTATACCACCACTCGGCCAATGACAGTCATTGACGCCATCTCCGAGGTTGAGCATGGGTCATACAACACAAATACATTTCAAGGCACTGATTAAGCCTTTTTGTTTACCCATCCGATTCTGGATGATAAGCTGAAGAAAAATGTAATTCTGACCCCAAAGCGTGAAGTAAAGTTTGCCAAAAAAGTGGAAGTAAAAATCTTGTCTTTGTCCGAAACAATGTTCTAGGGCAATCCATGGAGCTTGAATATATTATCCAAAAAAACATTAGCCATAGATTCAGTAGTAAAAGGATGGTGTAGTGCAATAAAATGACAATATTTAGAAAATCTGTCAACAACGATGAATATGCAATCTACATTGCTAGAAAGTGGCAATCCCTCTATAAAATCCATGGAAATGTGATTCCATGGTTTGTCCGAAATAGGTAGAGGTTGAAGTAAACCCAGGTAAGCAACATGTTCGTTTTTACATCTTTGGCAGATTGGACACTGTAAAACATGTTGTTTGATACACTTCGACATACCCGGCCACCAAAAATTGTCTTTAGTTCTATAAATGGTAGCTTGAATATCTGAATGGCCTCCTGCCTAGGAATCATGAAAGGTATGGATAACCTTCAGCCGAATAGAATTGGAGCTTCCTAAAAAATTTTTTTTGTTGAAACAAAGAATACCATCAGAGTAAGAAAATCCAGGGATAGCCGCATTATCCGGGATTAATTTGTCCAGTAAAGAAGATATCCAAGAATCATTTTCATAGCTAGAAATTACTTCCCTTACCCACAAAGGCTGAATGGAAGTGAACTTATTGAACCTGACAGTTTTGAAATCCTGCCTAGATAAAGCATCGGCAACAATGTTAGACTTCCCTTTCTTATACTGGATTACATAGCGTAATCCAAGTAATTTAGTCAACCATTTTGGCTACAATGGTGTCATAATCCTTTGCTCAAGCAGAAATTTGAGAGATTGATGGTCCGTTTTAATTACAAACTCACCACCCTCTAGATAATGCCTCCATTTTTGGACAGCCATAACCAATGCCAACAATTCTTTTTCATAGATTGACAGCTCGAGATTCCGAGCATGAAAGGGTTTACTAAGAAAGGCGATTGGCCTCTAATTTTGAAGTAAAACAGCACCGATACCTGAATAACAAGCAATAGTTTCTACCACAAATTGTTGAGTAAAATCAGGCAAGGCTAGTACAGGAGAAGAAATCATAGCAGATTTCAAATGCAGAAAAGTTGAATTAACTTCTTCCATCCAAAGAAAAGTATTCTTCTTTAAGAGGTTAGTTAATGGTTGGGCAATGGCACCATAACCTCTAATAAACTTTCTATAGTAACCTGTCAACCCCAAAAATCCTCTGAGTAATGTGATTGAGGTGTGAACATGCCAATCTTTCATAGCCACTAACTTATCGGGGTCGGCCTCAACACCATCAGCTGACAGCACATGACCAAGATAAGCAATTTTGTTCTGACCAAATTCACATTTAGATCTTTTGGCAAACAGAGAATGATGGCGTAACAATTGTAAAATAGTTTGCAAATGAATAACAAAGAATCCAATGATGAACTATACACAAGAATATCATAAAAAAAACCAAGACAAACTTTCTCAGATAGGGTTGAAAAATGGAATTCGTAAGAGATTGGAAAGTGGTTGGAGCATTTGTCAAACCAAAAGGCATAACTCGGAATTCGTAGAGGCCCTGATAAGTGCAGAAAGCTGTCTTATAACAATCCTCTGTCTTGACCGGAATTTGATGGTATCTAGCTCTAAGATCAATTTTAGAAAATATAACCAAGCCATGCAACTCGTCGATGAGTTCATCAATCAATGACATAGGAAATTTATCCTTTTTTGTCATAGCATTCAGCTGCCGATAGTCCACACAAAATCTCCATTGGCCATCATTTTTTTTTACCAACAAGATTGGAGAGGCAAAAGAGCTGTTGCTAGGGACAATAATCCCTTCTTTTAACATTTCCTGCATAAGTTTATCAATTTCAGCTTTGTGAAAATATGGACAACGATAAGGAGCCAAACGAAATGGTTTAGCGTTTTCTATTAAAGGAATGGCGTGGTCATGCGATCTTTTGGGTGGTAAACTAGTTGGCATTTGAAAAACATCTTGGAAAGTCTCAAGCAACACCTGAATTTGTGATGGAATTGGCAGACTCTATAAGGTGGAAATAGATTGAAGATGTCCCACCAGAGAATAATTTTCCTGTCTTAAGCCATACATAAAACTCTTAACTGAACAAAGTTCTAAAGAAGAACTAGCAGAGTTAGTAGGCAAACAAACCTCTTTGCCAGAAAAAGTGATTCGAAACAACCCATTTGGTAGATAAAAAGTAACCAGACTAACATTATTAATCCATTCTATACCCAATCATATATCACTGCCACCAAGAGAAAGAGCCCGGAAGTTGAAAACAAATTTGGTATTGTGCATAGTCCACTGAATTGGATGAGAAATTAAAGCACTCACTATCTTAGCACCATTAGCAACTGTCACCAACAAACTCTTAGAATTGTCAAGCTGCAATTTTAAATGGCTAGCAACAGAATCATCAATAAAATTGTGGGTACTTCCACTATCAATAAGAATAGACAGAAGATGACCTGCAATGTATCCTTTTATTCGGACAGTGGAGTTCGAAGCAAAACCAGCTAAAGCATTGAGGGATACCTCTACTACTTCAGTGTCATCAGGAAGTTCTTCAACCAGTGGATCCAAGATATTTGAATCATCATAATCAAAAGAAGCAACCAATAAAAAATTAAGGGAATGATTTTTACAAACATGGTTTAGAGTGTATTTTTCATCACATTTAAAGCATAAACCAAGTTTCTGCTTCTGGTTCAATTCAGCTAGAGTTAATCTGGGCAGCTTGGCTAGAACAGAATTGTCCATGGTTTGAGGAACAATAGATGATTTATCAGGCCATTTTGAAGCAGAAAAATTTTTGTTAAATTTTGGCAAGCGCTATAAAGCTTGAATCGATTGTTCTTGCAACAAAGCGACTTGAAAGGCTAAGGACAAAGAAGTCAGATGGTTTATCTTAACAGTAGCCTTTATCTCTTCTTTGAGCCCACCAATTAATATAGAAATATAATAAGATTCAAGCATTCGAGGTAATGCCGGTTGAGCCAAAGATTTAAGAGCTTCAAAATGATGAATGTAATCCTTAACCGTACCTAATTGGTAAATCTTGGAAAAGAATTCTACGACGTCGTCAACATTATTGTCAGAAAAGCGTTTGCATAATTAAGATGCAAACAGTTCCCAAGTAGCCAGAGTATTAGTAGAAATAAATCCATCGAACCATAAATCTGCTTGGTCTTGTAAATGAATTTCGGCAAAGCTCAAACAAAGATTAACTGGTATCTGTTGAATCAAGAAAAACTTGTTAGCTTTTCTTAGCCATTCACGAGGCCCATCACCCGAAAAGAAAGGAAGATCCAAACGCAGTAGTCTTTGATGAGACCCAAAATTATGAAGAAAATTTTCACCAGGTGATTGATGACAGATAGGATCGCTGGATGGTTGAAAATGTGAGCTAGATGACATATTATTCCCAACCGAAACACTGGGTGATGCGTCAGATCTGTTTGGAAGTAGTTGTGCGAAAGCAGTTATAACTGCTTCGTGTTTAGTGGCAATATCTTGTGTCAAACTATGAACTGTAGCTTCAAGTCAATCATGGCGAGCAGATAATTGCTTAAATTGATTATCAGAATTTTCCAATCTAGAAAATACAGCAGTAAAATTTTCGCCAGGTGATTGATGACGGATAGGATCGCTGGATGGTTGAAAATGCGAGCTAGATGACATATTATTCCCAACCAAAACACTGGGTGATGCGTCAGATCTGTTTGGAAGTAGTTGTGCGAAAGCAGTTATAACTGCTTCGTGTTTAGTGCAATATCTTGTGTCAAACTATGAACTGTAGCTTCAAGTCAATCATGGCGAGC
This sequence comes from Begonia loranthoides, assembly GCA_022433065.1. Taxonomy (NCBI): domain Eukaryota; kingdom Viridiplantae; phylum Streptophyta; class Magnoliopsida; order Cucurbitales; family Begoniaceae; genus Begonia; species Begonia loranthoides. The sequence continues at coordinate 21,654,942 of CM039469.1, forward strand.
AGATAATTGTTTAAATTGATTATCAGAATTTTCCAATCTAGAAAATACAGCAGTAAAAGAAGAATCGATACTCTACAACTTTCCCTCCATCTTTCCCTCCATCCGCCTCAATGCCTCTTCATTGGACTTTGAACGCGTCTCCACCATGCTGGATCGTCACTGCACTGATACTAATTTGTTATGAATAAGATCGGAACTGAAGAAAGAAATAGGAAGTTTTATTGAGAAACTGCTGTTGCCGGCTTATATGACAATTACAGAGAGGAAAAATAACAGAAGCGAACTAACGAAAAGTAACAGAACTATCTTCCTAGCGTTTCTTCTTCTTGAACTTCCTTAGTATACTCTCTGTGCTTCCACGTCGGATGCCACGTTAGCTATCATCTCAGCTAATACAGCTAACGTGATTGGTTAAGCAATTTCTCGTTTCTCTTCCCTTCGATTACAACGGCTGGCTCACGCGGCTTTCGCTGGCGTTTCCTTCCCCAACGTAGCTGTTGAGGTTGATAACACTATCATGATGTTGAAATTTCTACTTTGTTGTTTTGGATGAAATGAGGAATACCGACTGTGATTTTGATGGCTATGGTTCCGACTCATGAATGGTTGTTAATTTGGTCCTTTGTTGAGATTACAGTTCTGCTTTGACATATTGTTGAGCATGATGCTCCGTTGTTTGGGTTCTGTTTAGTTTATCTCTGGGTTTATATTCTATTGTGTGCTGTGTCCATTCTGCCAAGGGATAATGATAAAGGATATTTAACAACTAGATTATGGGTGTTTTTAAGCTCACTGTTAATTATTCAAAATTGATAACATGAGGATGTAAGGATTTGGCTATCAAGCTGGGTTATATTTTTTGCTATGGTTATCACTATGGAAACAATGCCTTGTTGGTTGTGGTGGTTTAACTTACTGTTAAATTGTTGGGTTTTGAGGATTGTAGTTTGGTTCTATTATTGCAAAGGATAAATGAGTTAAGGAATATTGAGAACCTATGACACGACTTGTTGATTATATATTGCTCACAAATTTGAGAACCCATTTCCTTGAGTTGTTTGTATTCTGTGAAACTGCATCGATGGTGTTATTTTTACTGAAACTGTTAGACTCTGTTAAAGTGTTGTTTGCGAGGTGTTTCTTGGAATTGTTAGTGAACTCTTAAGATGGAGTTGAAAACAGTTAATTTTTATGAATTAAGGATGTGACAATACCTGTAAGATTATTTACAGATCAATTGGGCATGTTGAGTCATAGTCTATGGTAAGCATGAGGATAGACCTTAAGCTTAAACCTGGTATAGGATCTTCCAATAGTTTCTTGAGGTGTTATTATGATATTTTTCCTTGTTTGACATGTTGTAGGCTCAGACGAGTTTGAGGACGTTGAGCTGGCACTCGTGGTTGAGATCGCCGTCGAGGTAGGGATTTTATACTGAGTTGTTTTACACTGTATTGCATAGTTTTCAAAATCGTATTTTGTGGGATACCACATATGAAAAACCTAACGGGGACTGTTCGATAACATGTCAACTTTTTATATTATGTATGTACGAAGGTTTTACACGTTTACTTTCGTGCATTTGATTTCATGGTATGATATATTGGATACTGTTTGGAGGCGATAGATCCTTTTGGCACTTTGGACGATCCGGGCGTCAAAGTATCAGGAGGCTATCCCCGGTACCTCTTGTGAAACCCGAGAATTTTATGGAGAACAAATTCCACATGAAAATTTTTCGCGTTAAAATCGATCATAACATTGAAAAATTGACTTGAATTGTCGCGCAGCGATCACATGTGAAATTTGGTCAATTGGTCAAATTGGTGGAATTATGAATTTTCGAATGGAAAGTTTATTTAAGAAACAGAATTTATGAATTTGTTTGGATTGGGAAATGTCATTGGACAATGTTCGGAATAAACCAAAAATTGGAGATGGATTAATTAGTGTATGATATATATATATATATATATATATATATATATATATATAAATTAAAGAGATTAAGTTAATTGAATAGAGGATTAGGAAATTTATTAAATGAAGGGGGAAACGTAAGTGGGGTGATTGGAAGAAAAATAAAAGGGACAAAGTTGGAAATAAATAAAACAAAAAGGAAGAAAAAGAATAAAAAAGGCTGCAGATTTACGAAAGAGGAAGAAGGTTTTTATTTGTTGTCCCTGCTTCCTTCGCGAAAGAGAGGCCATTCGGCCAAGAGAGGGACTTCGCCATTTTGGCTAGAGGAGAGTGACTGAGATGAGCTAACGATTCCGGCTGGAAGGCGAGTAGCGACTGGGCGACGATGGAACCGCAGCTCGCGAGCGTCGTTTGGGAGAGGAACCAATGGTGCTCCGATGAAGCAGAACGGTCTGGACATCAAGAAACAAGGCTGAAAAAGCTCCGTTTTCCTCCGATTTTGAGACTTCGGTGAGTAATCCTAAGCTCCCTTGATTTTTCGGTGAGAAATGTAAATGCGCGATCCTGAGTGTTGGATTCCAGTATTTTCGATTTTTCGGCCACTTGATGAACTTGAGGATTTTGTTTTGATTACTGCTCTGTTTTCAATCTATAGATTCAAATGTCAAGGTTTTGAGAGGTGGAAAGGTTGTCTGGACAGAGATTGATCGAACCGTGGAGTCCCATTTCGTCGTTTCTCTGATTTGCGTAAGGAAGTGTTCTTCGTTATGCTCAGATTTTCTTTTGTGGATTCTGCACTTGGATTTTAGTTACTAAATCTGCTGCGTCGTTGGATTTAGACAATAGTTGAGTTTCTGTTGATTTCTAGATGAATTTTGTGGGTCTAATTGAAGGAAGAACCCCTGGTTATGTTACGTTTACCAAAGAAAAAGAGTTGCCCTTTTGTGCTAGTTGATATATACTCTATGTTTATTGTTGGATTTAAGTGCAGAAGATCTGCCATGTTGTTGCTAAGGTTATACAAATGGAAATTTGGATGCTATTTTGACGTTGGGTCCTCTGTTGGAATGGTTTTCACATAAATATATATTGAGCTTAGTAAGTCACTTATAGTTTTGTTAATAGCCTTCAATGGTGGACTAGATGTTGGTTAAGTTTCAAGTTTTTCAAATGTGTTATTCCAAATTGAAACTTGTTTATATATAATCCAATGTGGAAATTGGTTTGGGTTTGGTCCCTTGTTATTTAAACATTCTCAAGTCCTTGGGTCGACTTGAGGAATGTATTTAGTTCAGTTGTTACAAGGGCTTGATGAATTGAGATAAGGATTTATGTTCATTCGATTAAAGGTCGTCCAACTACTTTGATGAGAATTAAATGAAGAATAATGGGAGATGATTTGTTAGTGCAACGGTAGATGAGTTAGAATCTTGTTTTGGTTATTAAGAATAGATGTTGAGCTTAGTCTCGGGATAGGATCTCCTCACTTTTTCTCGAGACATATTTATGAGATTTTCCCCCTGTTTAACATGTTGTAGGCTCGGACAAGTTTGAGGATTTCGAGCCGACACCTGAGATAACAGTTTCTTCGTGTACGAGGAAGGACCGCCATTGAGGTAGGGGCTTTATACTTAGTTGCTTGCATCGCATTGCATAATTTTCAAAATAAAACCCTATTTTGTGGAATACCACACATGAAAAACCTGACGGGGACTGTTCGACAGCACGTCAGCTTTTTATATTATGTATGTACGAAAGTTTTATACGTTTACTTTCGTGCATCTGATTTCATTGTGTGATATACTGGATACTATTACGGGATTGATAGATCCTCTTGGCACTTTGAACGGTCCGAGTGTCAAAGTATCAGGAGGCTATCCCCGGTACATCTCCTGCTACGTGGAGATGGTTTGTTTGCGCGCTGTGTGAAAAACCTGATCAGGATATACCATAGGTGTGTCGTTGACGGAATTTTCTCATGACACCCTGGAATCACGGGTGTGTCGCTGATGGAATTTGCTCATGACACCCCGGAAGACGGGTCGGGTCTACGGATTGCCGTCATTTGTATATATATATATCACGGGCGAGTCGTTGACGGAATTTGCTCATGACTCCCTGGAAGACGGGTCGGGTCTGCGGACCGCCGTCATTTTTCTTCCTCCTGACTCATGAGGTGTTGCTTGCGCTAAAGGCCGCCTTTCTGTGTATTTGTTCGGAGGAATCCATGAGTGACCCTCCTTTTTCACGGACTACGATTTTCGGTATAAAACACGACAAGAGTATTTTTAACATATAGTTGTTTATGTATACAACCATGTTTTCTTAATATCTCGTCGGAGGCCTTCGAGCCTGATTTCCTTGAGACGAAAAGGATTAAATGTTTTTATTAAAATATGCATAATTCTGCGAAACTCATGGTTTTCAAGAAAAGGTAAAACAAGTTTTACACATGCATAGTATTTAGTATAAATTCCATACTGAGCTAGTCACTCACCCCAATCGACTTATTTTTCCCAGGTAAAGAGAAGATTAATTAAACCTGAGTGAGATTCAGAGTAGGGACTTTATTCTATTTCATAGGTTTCATCTTGTTAAACTTTTATTTATCGTTTAGAAATATTCGGGATGATTGTATAATCTTTAGTTTGGATGACTGTAGAAATACGGATTCTTAAGTTTATTATTTTCGCATTATTAATTAATCTCGCAATCACTATATGGACCGTGGCCCATCATAAGTGGGCTACGGCTGGGTATTTATATAAGTCTTCCGCAATAATTTAACTAGCCTTGGGTTGGGCGATCGGGTCTTCTACGAAGACCGGGTCGTTTGGCCCGACGTTTCTGTCCGGCCCCCTTCTGGGTCGTGACACCTCTCCTGTTGGGTGGAGATGGTTTGTTTGCGTGCTGTGTGAAATATGAGATGAGGAAGAAGATGAGGATTCCTTGGGTTGCAAATCCCTAAACTTGATCAGGGTCTATATCACAGGAGTGTCGTTGACGAAATTTGCTCATGACACCCCATAAGATGGGTCAGGTCTACAGACCACCATCATTTTTCTTCCTCCAGGCTCATGAGGTGCTGCATGGAAACGATCATCTTTCTATGTGTTTGCTCTTGGGATTTCATGAGTGTACCCCCCTTTTCACGGTTATAGTTTCTGTGATAAAACACGACGAGGGTATTTTAACATATAGCCATGCTTTCTAAAAATCTCGTCGGGGGCCTTGGGGCCAAATTTTCTAAAGGAGAAAATGGATTTTAATGTTTTGAAAAACGTGCATATTTTCTCGAAACTCATGGTTTTCAAGAAAACGGTACAACAAGTTTTACATGTGCATTACATTTAGTATAGTTTCATACTGAGCTAGTCACTCACCCCAATCGACTATATGCTTCCCAGGTTAGAGTTTTGGTTGAATGCTCATTCTACTTATTTTATTTCATTTCCTTAGCTGAACTTTATTTCCTAGTAAGCAACTTTGGATGACTGCATAACTTTTGATTTGGATGATTGTAAAAATACTTAACTTGGTTATTGGATTTTCTGAATTGTATGCACAGTATTTATTTGGACTCTTAAGTTTATTATTTCTGCAATAATAAATATTCTTACAATCACTAAATGGACCGTGGCCCATCACAAGTGGGCTACGGTTGGGTATTTTATACAAGTCTTCCGCAATAATTTAAGAAGCTTTGGGCTGAGCGATCGGGTCTTCTACTCAGACCGGGTTGTTTGGCCTGGCGTTTCTGTCCAGCCCGCCTCCAAGTCGTGACAAGTTGATTACTCTAGTTAATTAACTTACACAAGGAACAAATAACAACTAGTTAAACATGCTCGTACAATTATTATCCTAATTAACTACACGCATTCAGGTTGGGGAATGGAAATGATAGAACGATAGGAATGACAATAAATACGGAGAGACTTAAGATAGATAGTAAGTAATTAATAAAGAATAGAATAGTTAGGGGAATTCTTGCTCATTTGTGCTTCTTTCCTTAGTTTATCATTCTACACCCATCATTAACTCACTAAGCACTCATGACATTAATTTCTATCAAGTAAGGCAATTGCAGTAAAAAAAACGAACTAACAGTAAAGGAAGCATCTAAAGAGTGACAACAAGGTAAGACATTTGAGCATGGAACCAACAATAGATGAATTAATATCAAACGATTCAAATAGTTAACAAACATGTATGGAGATTAATAGTTAATTGACATGTTTGAAGATTAAACAAGTAGTAGTTAATTGACACGTATGAAGATTAATAGTTAATTTAATTGATAATCTAACAACCTAGTTAATTAACATACTTAAGTAATATTTAACATGCTTAAGTCGATTATCATGCTTAAGTCTGGTTATTTATGCTAGTCAAGTCGATTAACATGCTCAAGTAATAATTTCAATTGGAATCCCAATTAATTAACAAGTAAACAAGCTTAAGGCCTATCTAATTACACGAATCAATACGCTCAAAGGTTATAACATAAGTTAATTTAACTAACTATTTAACGTACCTCAGTTACCTAGTTAATTAGTTGAACTACGAAAATTGATTGACATGCTCAAGATTATAGTTAATCAACAATTAAATAGGCCCAACTCGTAGTTAATAACTTAGTTAATTATCACAAGTGGTTAAGGGTTATTGTTATAATTATCATTCTACTTGGTAAATCAAACGTGCATAAGTTAAAGCGATAAAACTGATTACACAAGAATATAAATCAAATATAGCGAGACAATAATGAAGGAAACGACTGTCTATAATTAACCTAAGGATATTAAACTAAACACAGCAGGGAAATGTTCACTAAATGTTGCGGCAAGTAAAACTTCAGCAAATACATCAGTCATAAACATTTCCAAAACATAGTCATAGTCCTAGTCTTCGTTCCTCACCAATTTAGACTTATGGTTCATCACCCTATATTTTACAGCAACCATTATCAACCAACAGTGTCAACTAATAGTGAAGGGAACTACACACTTAACAAGGAATAACAATAGTTATATCAGCAAGAAAATGTCACGAAGCTATCAATAAGGCAGAAGGACTAACAATAGAGAAGTTGCAGGAATTTACCCAACCAAGGATTTCAGAAAAATTGACATCACAGAGTAACATCACTCACGCACACATACTTGTGGGTAGGGCCTCCACATGGCCAAGACTATAACCATTTCCTTACCTCTAGTGAAGATACCACTAACAGACAGCACTCCAGCTCCCAGCGGTAGCTCATGGTCAGCTTCACGAACAGCAGTCCTAACAACTTCAAGCTTCACACACGTACCACGTAGGAGAGTCACACAATCTCACAACCCTCACAAGCTCGCATTCACTCTCAGTTTCTCACACACAGGAAGATCTCTCTCGTAGGGGAAGAAGAACTCACACAGTAGAGGAGGGAATGCTCGACCAAGGAAGGGAGGGGATGGCTTATACTTGGAAGGGGGAGGGGACAACCGTACACCTAAGCGGAGGGGGTAGGAGGTGACCAGGGCAGGGGGAGGGCGGCTCCACGTGCTCGGGACCATCTGGTTGTCAGGGGAGGAAAATGACGGTTGCAGAGGACGAGTTTTAATATTTTAACCCGTAATTGTTTGCATATTTGGGCTATTTCGGACGAGTACGGACGCAATGGTCTCGTTCGCATTCATCTGCAAGAGTAAAATCTCTAAGGTAAAATCGTGTTCTCAGACGAGAACTAGCGTCCTCGTCCAGTCTGTACCATCTAAAAGTGACATTCGGACATGTTTTGGCGTTCGTAAATAGAGGCTGGTCCTGTCCGAAATCATCCGTACAGGTCATTCGGACTCGAAATCGCATCCGCAGCAGGTCCGCTCGTCTAAAAGTGTCCAGGAATTAGACAAATTCAAATTAGACGTGACTGCCCGCATCTGCAATCGTTCGAACGCATACGCAACTCCACAACGCATGTGAACTCAGGACGCGAAATCACGTCCTGAGTCGTCCCAAGGCTAAGGATGACGTGCAATGCACTTGCGGATGACACGTTTCATTCACAAGTTGTCCGCATGCATCCAAAAGTCGACATTCAGACGCATTAGGAACCAATTTCTTATCCTGGTGCGTCCCAAGCATTGGGGACGCCATGCAATGCACTTGCGGACGACATAACTCGTCCGCATGTCATCCGTAGGCATCCGAAAATACCCAGAACAACCTTTCCTCACCTTTTTCCTACTTAACTCTCATCCCATAACACTTACCCCATAAATACATGTCATAAAATAACACGTATAAATACGTAATGTAATATCCTGATTACCCCAACACTTGATCTTATTACGTATACGGGGAAAAATATTATCAGGAATACCCCTTGACTTAACGATTTGAATTTTCCTTGGTAATACCCCGATAATTATCCAACTTAAAAAGTTGGGGTCTTCATTAATTATATGTTGAGACTTTGGGAACAAGTTCCCAATAGAATTATGATGTAACATCCTAATTCCGTTTCACATTTTCGTAAAATTTTTCTCATTTAAAACTTAAATCGAAAACGCTTGAAGAAAGTTATTGGAGTAAATATACGTAGAATAATTAAAACGTTAAATCATTCCTAAAAACAGCATTGTCAATCCACTAGTTTAAAACATTTAAAAACATAATATAAAGTCTTTGAATATAATTTAGCACTTTTATTCTTTCATGTGCCATAACCCCCAAGGTCATTCCGCGCTTGGTAACACAAGCTTGCATCATATAATACTTCTTCCAGATTGACTTCACTTGGATCACATTCAATACCTACATCACAGGAGGTAAGCCTATTGCCAAGTATAAAATATAATGAAATGCATATGCAAATGCCTAAGACAACTCTATATGCACAAAGTCTGATAGAAGAGAACCTATCCCTTCTCTTTAATTAACGTTTCACTTTCAGCAAGACATTGGAGATATTTTTCATAGGGAGATAGATACATCCTCGTGATACAACTTGAGCAGCAACTTTTGAGCCATCCCTACGTGGGAGGAGGCAAGTTCTCTCAAGCAGATCCGTCACTATACACCCTAACCTCCACATGTCCATTTATATATTTTAAATCCATTATTATCTCGTGTAATGCATGATATGCAACTTTAACTGACATGCATATATGAATGTCACACAGCAGTTCATATATCGCAATAAAATAATATAATCAAACAATGTAGTAGGAATCATGAACCAATTATGATTTAACACTATACATGCTTTCACTAACATTTTATCAAAACAAGAATTTAACGTACTTCATAAACAATCATTACAGTATGAACTATAATGCATCTATAAATGAATCCCATATGTGCTATAATTAAAATGTCAATAAGGTGGAAATTATCATACCTCACTCTATATTACACTATTTTCTGTTAATTTGCATTAACAAGTGTTCAACACGCTTATAATCCTTTTTATTCTTTACAGGTTATTATTAACATATTATTCACAAATTTCATTTTCAGAACATATTAACATATTATTCACAATTTGTTCAGCTATAAAGATACTAACACATAGCAACAATAATTACACAACAAAACCTACTAAGCACTAAAGATCCTCATTATACTACCTATATCTAGAGAAGAAACATGCTCGCTCATGAACTTTATCAATACAGAAGCAGGTAATCTCTAAAGGATATCATAAAACTCATTTCCTAAGGATTGTACCACTAACAAGTTGATTGATTAGGAAGCAGATTTATTACGGAATTCATCTTCATGGACAGATTCATTAGCAGGGAAAGTAACAGAGGCATAATTCATTGATGCAATGATTAGCAGGGAAACAAAAACAGAGGCATATAATCGACAATTTATCCTTGCAAAGAACAATTCAAGAAAACACATAAACAAACAAGCCTACTCCATTGATATAGGTCTTTTCGGACAAAGCACACATATAATCTCACACATCCCTTAACCTTCTCTTCTTCTTACTTAGTAGAAATCTTCCTCCTCAGTGCCAAAGCGTTTCCTTCACATTCACAGAACCCAAAAAACTAGAAAAATATCGAGAGGGAGTTTAGAAGAATAGCCAATCGTTCCCTTCTGATTTTCCACTTAATACCCTCTAAATACACTATGAATCTCACCGAAGACTTCGAGGAGGAGCGACTCTTTGATCTCCAACCACTTCTCAAACTTCCAAGTATCAATTATACGTTTTCAGGCTAACGGTCAGCATTTTGGATGATTGATTCCATGTCCATGATAGACTGCCATCATTTAATGATCAGTCGCAAATCCAGTTTTCCAATTTACCGATCGATCAGCATCCAGTTGATGATCTACCGCCACACCTATGAATCCCCATTTAACACGGCCAAGATCGACTGCATAACCAACCGCAAAGACTACAGATTCAGTTTATTACTTATTCATTGGAATCAGTCTATCATTGCTTTAATGGACACACGATCGCATCCCACGCACACTCGACCACATTTACAATAAAAAACTTTTATTCTTTACTATAATTATAAATGACCATAACTCCACAAATCTAATATACTTCTAAATGTTAAAAACATTATTATTCAAAATATTATCAACTACAAGGAGCGATGATTTCACTATGACCAAAAATTACATTTTACTTAATCCAGGTTCGTGGGTATTACATATGAGGCTTTGGTGGACGTTGTCCCCAATGGTTGAGGCTTTGGATAAGAAACTAATGTTAAAAGGCTTGTTGGATGTGGTCCCCATGATTAGAGGCATTGGCAGGTCATTCCCTAATGGTTGAGGCTTTGACTTGCATTTCAATGGTAAACGGTTAAGGCTTTGGTATGAAACTCATGTTAAAAGACTTGGGGGATGTGGTCCCCATGGTTAGAGGCATTGGTGGGTCATTACCCAATGGTTGAGGCTTTGAGTTGAGTTCTAATGGTAAAACAGTAATTGCAATGAAAAGAAGAAGAGACTAAAATAGGAAAATGTTTTTATAAAATAGGCAGTACATGTTTCATATTGCATTCCATTTCTTACTAAGCATTAGGTTTATAATTTAAGTCTTATGATGTAGTTATGCATGGTATCAAGGATAGGAGCAGTTGATGGAGGATTTGTACACTGCAGACCTTGTGGCTTGCTAGGCTAAAGATTAAAGGAAAAAGGTTTTGAATTTGTAAAAGAATTATTATTTGTTAAGCAAAGTTTTCTAAGTTGTAAATGTTTTGAAGAAAATAATTTTATCTACGGTATTTTAATTTAAAATGCAAAGTATTCCGCTGTGATTTATGAAAAAACAATGTCTCTGAAAATATACGTCTTAAAATGTACAAAAAACTATGTAATTACATATGTTGTTTGGTCAAGGGGCTAATCGGGTGCTATGATAGCTGTTGGATCAAGAGCTAAGGATGTCCGTTAGAAGGAAAGGACGTCCGTCTCTGGAAAGGAATGACTAAGATCAAAGAAGTATATTAAAAGGCATGCGTAATGCACAATCCTCTTTTAAGTAAAGATATAGTGGGAGAAAAGGAAGGCCAATGGATGGGAAGGGCGGACGAAGCATTGATCATCGGATGGAGACTGTGAAAAGGAACATGTCCGTAGAGGGGAGGAAAAGAGATCATAAAATAATGATCATTGGATGGTAAGCGCGGATGAAAAATCGTCCGTTGGATGAGATGAGCAAAAAGTGAAGATGCTTCTATAGAAAGAAAAAATTTCATTGTAGAAAGCTAGTGTCTATAAAAAAGAACGTGTCCGCGGAAGGGAGAAAAAGAGCGGATAAAATATAATACCTGAAACTAAGCTTAGATCAAGGAAAATAATAGTTGAAGATTATTGGAGATTATGGGGATGATTTTATTATAGATTGGAATACCCCGAAGATAAGTGTAGTAAACGTAATAGATTGCGTATAATTAGCGACAATTATTGGAATATATTAAAGATTTATTAAGTGATGTTAGAGTTAGTTGGTAGAATGATGTATGAAGAGAAGTGGAGATTTTTCATTAATTAAGGTATGAAATTAAGTTGGAAGAAGTGTAAAATAATTAGAGACAAAATGATTTAAGTGAAAATGGTAGTTCAGTGGTTGAAGAAGGAAACGGTTGACCAGTAGGACGATCGTGAAATTCACAGTGGCATTTTTGCAAGCGAGTAATGAAGGAAACAATCGACCGGTAGGTCGATTGCAAAAATGACAGATTCAATGTCAAGTTAGGGGATGAAGGAAACGGTCGACCGATAGGTCATTGACGACCCTGTTTTTTTCTAACCATTAAAAATGCGTAATATTTAAAACTTTTGTAAGACAACTAAAATCCTTCATAATGAGAGTGCTAAAACCAAACTGTCAAAATCCCTTCATTACATTTGTTATGAAAATCGTTTATCAAAACATAGTGGAAGCAATAATAATTTATTTAAAACATAGCGGAAGCGAAAACATTCTAATTAAAACATGCTAAGTAAATCATTACGTTTTAAAAATTACTTTCCTCATCTTTAGCCTGACCATGTAAATCCTTCATCAACTGCTTTGTATTTTGTTCATCGTTCTTCTCATCATACACGTATACCTACACCACAAGTAAACTGTAAGCCCAAAGGCTTAGTAAGGAAAGGTAATATGCAATATGATCATGCCTCTCTTTAGTTCATATGGAATGGGTCATTCCCAACCAATCCTTTCATTACGTTTGTTTGTTCGTAACTCGTACCTCGAGTTTGAGGTTGGAGGAACCCATGTGTGATGGTATAGTTTGATCGTCTTCTAGCCTCATGTGGTCCCTTTCCCGACAAGGTAGGGGTGTAACCTAGCTGCCAGACTAGATCCAAACTACCCATCCGCCTCCCAACTTCCCATCATTCATTCATTCGTTCGTTCATTTCATTCGTTCATTTTCCTCACCTCATACGTGTGAGTACCATCCGAAGATGGCACTCCCTACTTGTATCTATTACCATAATGCATGTTGACATAACATAAAAGAATAATAATTTAACAACACAAATGGCAAACAATGAATAGCAAGAATAACACTAATGGAAATCACCGAATAGAGAGAACATTACTAATTTGAAGCAAACATAGAAAGGAATAGAAGCAACATACGACATGCTTGATTCTACCAAATATAACAATGAAGATATGGCAAGATGAATAATGTAATACCCCAACTTTTATATTGGAATTTAAAAATGATAAATTGGAAAATAATTGGGAGTATTCGAATTAGTCAAATAATTATCGAGGTATTACCAAAGACATGATTATTAGATTAGAAATTTGGAAATAATGGAAGTATTAGATTTAATGAAAAATGTGTAACTTGTGAATGCGGACGAATGATGCGGATGCCTTCTCCCATTCGAAAAATATATTTAAACCGAGAAAGAAATACAGACTAAAATGGTTTGGCTCGGCTCCGTCCGAAAACAATTATGCAGCTCGGTTCCAATTGAAAATAGGGAAAAGAAATAATTAGATTATTGAAATAATTAATTGGAGTTTTAATTTAAAGGTTAAATGTTAAATTAATTGGAATAAATTATGAAGAGAAAATTTAATAAATGAAATTGATTAATTGTAAAGATTAAAGGAAGGAAGTAAATCGATTCCTCTTGAACCAGTTTAAATTAAATGAAATGGCCACTGGCCTTTTAAGAGAGAACAGAGACGAAAGAGGGGGACCAGGCGACACGAGAAGGGGAGAGCGATGGGTGGTCTCAGGCGATGAGCTCGGACAGTAGGGCTTAGGCTCGAAGGGCTGTTCGTTGAACGTACGTCGAACGGCGACATCAGGCGGCGTGTGGTTGCGAGCTAGGGCTCGGTGGTGCACCCGTGTTGCGGGAATGAAGAATGCCACGAGCTACGAACCGTCGGTGAAGGTAAATCGGTAGTTTCTACTTTGATTTCTTCTCCCTGGAGTTCTGAACTAGATGATTCGGCCAAAGTATGGCCGGGTTTTGCTTCGGTGGACGTGGGCAATGACGAACTGATGATGGCAGGGGCGGACAGTGATCCGTGTGTTCGTGTTGGACTGAACCGGAGCTGGATCCTGTAGCTACAACTTTAACAATCTCCACGTGATCCTCTAGTTGACTCTAAGGATTTTCCACGCGGCAAATTCAGGTTGGACCTCCACCATTGGTATGTGTGATCATCCATCCTTCTTCTCGGCTATAAATAAACGGCAGCAGTGATGTACTCTGTAATGTTACAGAGTGATGAGGAATGCAGGGCCGAACAAAAGGAGAAGAAGGAGTGGGGGGAAGGTCTCTGGAGTGCTCTCGGGTCCTTTTTGGCTTCTTCAGGTAATGTAGAGTCTCTTCCATGGATTTATGAATATTGTGTATTGATTTGGAGTAAACGTAGTGGACAACAATGTTCTGATTATATGGAGTGTGCTTCTATTGTCATTAGTTTATGGATTTCAAGTATTATTGTTGTTAGCTACTAGAAGAAATGTTAGAATGTTAATAACTGAACTAGGTTGGATGTTATTGCTTGGTATTGTTAGATTGAGAAAATGAGTGATGTCTTGTATTTTTTTTGGCTATAAGTCTTGAATGATTAAGGAGAGATATGAAGATGACTAGTATTCACTCGGTAATTTCATGTTAAGTAGGCATTAAATGGTTCTCTACTCTGCTGTAGGAAATATGGTAAAGTGAGTTAGAGTAGTTGATTATGATACTCTGTTATAGAATAATAAGATTCTTGTTGACTAGATTAATGAGTAAAGGTCATTTGTTGTGAAGGTTAAATAGGAGTGTTACACACATCTCGGACGCCAGGTAAGTTGATACTTACAGTGTTTTGGTCTTTGGACCTACATTGCAAGAATTAGGATTGTATGTTGTGTGTTTATTAGATTTAGGTTCTCTTAATGATATGTTTACTAGACATTTATATCATCATATAAGGTTGTCTGTATTCACGAGCATATTGCTGACATAATTAATATATGTAAATAGGCGTGTGGGGATTCGGGTGAATTGGTGACTTTCCATACAGTAGGATACTCCCATGTAGGGAGTAGTGTGAGAAGAGAGTTAGCTACGTGGAATCTAGGGTTCACTTTTCCCCCGTTCTAAAACCCTCAATGTCTTTAACAAAAGTGAGGATACCGACATGTGGAACACCCCCGATGGATATATCTCTTCGTCAGAGTGACTGGTTAGGCCAAATGACCCTAGGGAGTATTCCACCTTAACTTCCAGAAGAGATACAGTTCTCTTCTGTAATGCATTGTATGATCACACATATCATCTGCATTGTATTTCATTCTATCACTTACTGAGTGTTAGGCTCATTAGTTTAGGTCTTGTGATGTAGGTACGTACGCCAAGCAGGTGAACAGGTCAAAGACAGTTGATAAAGGATTTGCACGGGTGGATCTTGTGGCTAGCTGGGCTAAAGAATTGAAAAGGGAATTTATTTGTAAAAAAGGGTTTGTAAATTATTTAATATTCTTTAATGCTTTGTTTTAAATTTCGTTGCGTTTCATAAAAGGATTTTATTACGTTTTGCTGCAATTGATAAATGTTTTAAGTAAAGAGTTTTAACGCTCGGGTTTTATAAAAGAAAAGTTTTACTCTAATTTTATAAAAAGAAAAGTTTTAAATTTCACACGATTTAAAGTAAATAAAAACCGGGTCGTTACAAATAAACTACTAACATACGAGGTATCTAAACGAATAAACATGCTTCACAATGTTATAAAAGCTTAAATGCAGAATTGATAATTTAACGGAAACATGCTCGATAATTAGCTAATGGAAACGTGCTTAACAAACAATTAACGGAGATATGCTTCATCTATAATCACAAGGTATCAAGCTAAACTAATTATACATGCTCATCTAAACAAAACGAAATATAGACATGCTCAACAACAATAGAAAACAATGATATGCTTAATACTCTAA
This sequence comes from Begonia loranthoides, assembly GCA_022433065.1. Lineage (NCBI taxonomy): Eukaryota > Viridiplantae > Streptophyta > Magnoliopsida > Cucurbitales > Begoniaceae > Begonia > Begonia loranthoides. The sequence goes on from CM039469.1 coordinate 21,670,797, forward strand.
TACAATTGAAACATGCTAATAAATTGAAAAGAACTAATAACGAAAACATGCTTGATTTCAATAAACTAAAATACATACACATGGTCATCTACATTAACCATTCCTAAACGTGCTTGATAATTAGCTAACAATCAACTAATAGATCATGCTCAGTGGCTAACTAATAGGAACATGTTTGATTTATCACTAAAAAAAAACTCGACTAAGGCTAACTATGCATACTCATCTAAACACAACAAAACATAAACATAATTAACAAACAATTGATGGAAACATGTTTGATAAACTAACTAATTATGTATGCTTGTCTAACTAACAATTATATGGAAATATACTCAATCAATAGAAAACGGAACATGCTTAACAATCGATTGCAACTATAACATGCTAATAAAATTTCATAATTAAGCATGCTCTGATTACTTAAAGGAACACAAATTATAGATTACATTCTAATTGATTGATCATGCTTTTATTCAAATTGATTAAACATGCACTTATTCAATTAATTTAACATGCAATGAATTCCATTTAATTAAACATGCTCGGTTTAGTTAAATATGATAAACATGCTCATACAATTATTATCCTTAGTAATCTACACATGCTTGATTAACGAAATGAAGCAAGCATTAACAACTAAGAAGCTACAGTGAATAACACTATGAATTATGCATGAAACTACAGCAAGTGAATATAATAAATTGTACAAAACATAAATGAAATTCTCTATTCATTCATAACCATACATACACATCATATCATCCTCTGTTTCCTCATTCTATCCTACAACTTAACGTCATCGATTATCATTCATTCATCACACTTCCATTAAAATAAATATTTGCAATAAAAGACAAGAATTATATTTCCTAACCAATACCAAGAACCAATAACATTATAAGCTAGATTTCAATATGCTAAACTAATCTCTATGCATGCTTGTCTAAACAAAACAGAACGTAAACATGCTTATTAAATCATATATGGAAATATACTTAACGAATTACAATTAGAATCATGCTTGACATGTTAATATAATAAGAAACATGCTAAAAAAATTGATGCCAACTAAATTCAAAAGATTTATAGCTCCTTACCAGATCCCAGAGCAACAACATTATAAGCTAGATTTCACAATGCTAAACTAGTTCTATCCATGTATACTTATCAATAAAGCAGAACATAAGCATACTCAATAAATTGAACGAGTTATTAACGGAATTAACCCTGTTAGTTGTCTACTTACTTAATTAGCATGCTCGACTTAAAGAAGGCATTACTAATTAGCATGATGATTTTTAATTATCAACATTTTTGTAGGACTTAACTTTGTAGACGTAACTAATCACCGACAATAACTCCTATCTCTTTTCCCAGCTACAGAGCTTCACCTCAACACCCCTTAAAGTTAGAAGGCTCACACAAATCACACCTCACTACTTGACACACACGAGCTCCCAGTGGATTTCAACTTGCAGAAATTCACACTCACTCTCGCAGAAAGAAGCCCCCCAGAAATGTAGAGAGTGAAGGTTTAAATTGAGAGCCCTACCTGGTGAAGCCATTGAGCACCAATTAGAGGAGAGAGACGTGCAAAAATGGAGGTGATGTGGTCCGGTCATGGGAGGATCGCACCTCCAGGGTCGAGTTCGTGGTTGCCATCCCTTGATTTTCGTCCTCAATTTAAAAATTAAAACCTATTTCTACACAAAACTAGGATGTTTGGAACGAGAGAATTCGTCTCCAAGCGTCTGAAATGGTCATTCGGATGCAAAACCTCATCCACATATATCGTCTGCATTTGTCTGAAATTGTCCAAGAATTGTACAGATTCAATTCAGACGCGTATTCATCTCATCTGCACATGTCCGCACTCGTCTACAAAGAGGCAGTGCGAACCTAGGACGGGAGGAAGCTGACCTGACCCATCCCAAAGTGTCAGGATACAGCACTAAATGCCTGCGGATGCCATTCTTTGTCCTCATAGCCTCCGCATGCGTTCTGAACAGTTCATAACAGCATTTTTTTAAGTTTTTCTTACTTAAATTTTATCCCGTAATATTTTCCCGCAATGATTTCTTTCCTTTTAAAACTCCAATAATCAATATCCAATCAAAAAAAAAGCTACACCAAATCAACCTTAACTGAATGCTAGCTCCAGGGAATCAAAAATCAAGAATATCTTTCACGAAAAAGAACCAAGAACAAGAACAAGAAACTGGTTAGGTCCGTGGATCCCTCCAACACTAAGGGGACGACTGATTCGTTCACTTGATAAAGTGACACTCGAAACCAGGGTTTGCTGAGGTCTTCTATCTCCACACCCCAAACACAACTTCACTAGGAGGCTGCTAGAAGAGATAGCTTTAGTCTTCCTTCTCAAGACCTAGCAAGAACAAGAAGGAAGATCGAACAAGAGGAGGGGATAGCTGAGAAGCTTCCACACCCGCAGGATAGAACACAAGGGCAAGGCTCAAAATTGATAATTAGGGTTTTCAAAAGTGACTACAAACATTCATTAGAGAGGACTAAATACTATCTAATGATACATCAAAAGAAAATTACCAATTCGCCCTTGAAACACAAAATTTGGCGTGAGGGCTCGATTTACATGCAAACCGAGCACCCCCAAACCTACAAGGTTGAATTGGAATAAAAACTCACAAAATAATTCACAACCAAGTGTTCAGCAAGCAGAGATCCAAAACTAATAAATCTAACGTGGAATATCAATAAAATGCTTTCAAATAACCTCGCATGCCTCGATCCCTGAAAGCTCCTTCAAGCCAGAATAACATGGCTTTAGCCAATTAGGGCTTGCGTGGCTCCACATGAGAACATGGGGCGACGCTTCTTCATCTTCATGTGATGGTTTCTCCATGGATTCCAATGCATTATTTGTAACACCCCAACTTTTTTAAGTTGGACCATTATCGGGGTATTACAGAAGGCGTATTAGGAGCGTTAAGTATAAGGGTGTTTTCTACCCATTCATGCAATGTAATTGAGAAGATAGGGTACTTAGGATATTACATTTCGCATGGTTATGTGTTATTTTATTACATGTAATAGGGGGAATTGTTACGGGATAGAAGTTAAGCAAAAATGTGAGGAAAGTTTTGACTGTGCATTTTGGGACGACTCGGGACGCCGTTTTCACGTCCTCAAAGTCGTCCCCTTCCTTTAATAAGGCTTTGGAGGAGACTATGGATGCTGCCAAGTGCATGCGGACGCCAATAGTCACGTCTGGATTAAATCTATCCATACCTGGATAGGTTCGGACGTTCGCGGATGAATGCGGATGAGGATCAGCCTCGTCTAAATTGAATCTGTCCATTTTATGGACACATTCGGATGCTTACGGACGCCAAAATGCGTCCGTCTACCTTCTGCAGATGATACAGACAAGACGGATATGTTGTTCCTCGTTCGAAATCCCTTTTTAGCCTGCAGCATTTACGCTTCGCTGACAGATGCGGACAAGCACTGTGCGTCCGCACCCGTCTGAATCAGCCCAGATTAGCGACAAAGCTGATTTAAAATTAGGACAAAAACGACGCATTGTCAATAAGAATGCAGCCACCGACACCAAATCCCCTCCCAGACCACGCGTGGCCGACCACCTCCCTCCCCACACGTATGGTTTTCTCCCCCTTCCAGGTATAAGCCACTTCCCTCTTCTCCTTCTCCCATTCTTCAGTTACTCCCTCCTTCTTGCGTGTTTGGGAAGCTCCAGAGTGAGGGAGAGTGTGAGAGAGCTACGAGAAGAGTGTTCCAGAGAGCTGAGAGTGTGAGGTGTGTGGAGAGCTAGGTGAGAAAAGTGGAGTGAGCTGCTGTCCTGCGTGGAGCGTGCTAGAGCCGTTGAACCATGAGCTGTTAGAGATGGAGTTGCTGTCCCTGCGTATGTTCTTCGGTTATGGTAAGAACTTGAGTGTGTCTTTGCCAGGTGGAGGCCCTGCACTGCAAGTAATGGGCGTGTGAGTAGTGTTGGTCTTCCTTTCAATGATTTCTACTACTAATCTTGAGTTGTGGTTGTATGGTTCTGTTGTTAGATTTTCTGTATTAGTTGGTTGTTTTCTGTCGATAGTTTTCTCTATATCGTTGCTAATTCCCTAAAGATACTCACTGTGTACTTCTATGCCTGGTTGTTGATTATTTATGTTATACAGTCATTACTAATTAGTTAGGTTAATAATGGAAATGCTTGTTGATTAGTGGATAAATCTCTGTTGCGAAATCCTTGCTTGATTTCCTTGCTGTTTATCATGTCCTTGTGCTGATAGGGTAGAATGCTAGATTACTATGATGCTCTGTGCTCCTCCATTGTTAGTTTGTGTGTTCTACTTTGTTTGGGTGCTTTGTAGTGTTATAATTTCCCTGTTAATCATTTCTTAAATTACTGCTATGAACTAGCTTAACCATCCATTAGCTTAATTAAGTATCTTCTTGAGCATGTTTAGTTGTTGATAATCTTGAGCATGTTAGTTATCTAATCAAGCATGTTTAAATTATAAGATATTGTCTTGATGCATGTTTAGCATGTTGGTTGACTAGTAGTCTTCAAGTACATTAATTTCAAGCATGTTAAATAGACTAGAATCCCGAGCATGTTAATCAACCAAGTATGTAAACGCCTTAATTAATATAAGCATGTAGTGAATAAAGTAGGTTAGAAACTTCTAAAGCATGTTTTTATTCTTTAATCTTGTCATGCATTGTATATCCATTATGGTTGCTATATGAATTCTCCTTTGTATGTTGTATGCACTTTTAGTCTTAGGCATCATAACGATAGAAACAATTAGGAAAAACCACCACGGGGTGGCCATAATCAAGTGAGGTTAAGAATTTACTTTCCCTTATCGGGATCACAAGACCCTTAACACAATTAAGTAGAAAACATAGAATTCCCCAAACTCCATGCTCCATGTACGAGCCATTTCCTAAGATACATAACTATGCCTAATATACGTAATTAAAATATTGGTTTGGGGCGGACCCATTCTAAAGAATTAAAGAGTGGCATCTCATATACATAAATCTGTTTTCTTACTGGGCCTTTAGGCTCACATCTTACTTGCGGTGTAGGTACACATGACGCACAGAGCCTTTGAGACACTAAAGAAGCAGTAGATGAGGGATTTGCACACACGAGCTTGTGGTTGGCCAAGCTACAGCAGTACAGAACAATTGAGTTGTAATTAAATTAAATTCAGTTTTCTCTTTCATAAATTGTAATTTAAATAAATGCTTAGTTATTTCCTTTACATTATTTACGCTTCTGCAAATATTTTATTTCAGCAAATGTTTTATTTCCGCAATGTTTTAAGTGTTTCTAACGGCCCGGCTTGCACTCTGATATTTCTTTCATAAAAGCTTTGAATGTAACGCATTTTTTTTTAGGGATTTATGAAGAAAAATCCGGGTGGTTACATTATTATTCCTTGCAAAATAAGAGCGAGTTAGAAAAGCAATGAGCCTTTTAGCTCGTGATCGCATGACCGGCCCTCGGGGCACATTAGTAGTTTCCGAACTCACCCTCCGTTGAGTAAGAGCAACCTCTTCAGTTTCCAAATTTACTCAAACGAGCTGTTTTCTACGTGTGAGCAAGCTCTTCAGTTTCCGAACCCACGTAGGGAACACCATTTAGTATCTTCATTATTAGCCCATGAAATGCATAATGTACAATCCTACTAACATATCTATATGAATGTCAAACACATTAAGGTTCGCTCCACATCTGATAGCCAGAAATGAGCATAAGATTCATCATTTTGTGCAGGAACTTAAAGTGGAGCTCTTAAAAGGGAGTCAGATTATCTGGCATTCAGGGAGTCCCCTATGCGAATAGTTGCATAGTGCCAGCATGCTTTCAAACATTAACTTCATTCGGGGTATTATTAGTTGGAAGTTAAATCGGATGGTATACCGAAGATAGCGTTTCGAACAAGATATGGACACTATGAATTTCTGGTGATGTCTTTTAGGCTGAGCAACGCCCCTGTAGCTTTTATGCACTTGATGAACTGGATCCTCTAGGACTATCTTGACAAGTTCATTATCGTATTCATTGATTACATTTTGGTATATTCTCAATCGGAAGGAGAACACCGTGAACATTTAAGAATTTCCCAGTTTGTTCTAGATCGGCACCAACTATATGCAAAATTTTCAAGGTGTGATTTCTAGCTAAGTGAAGTCAGGTTCCTTGTCCATGTAATCTCTAAAAGTGGCATTGTAGTGGACCCGGCAAAAATTCAAGCAGTTATCGACGAGACATAGCCTAAGAGAGTGGGCGATGTGAGGAGTTTTGTAATGACCCGGATTTTCATAAATTCTTGAAAAGGCGTGAAAATTTGAAATTTCCTTTTTAAAACAAATCAAAGGGTGCCTAAGTTCGGATCGCTACTAACTATTCGTAAAACTCGATATAACATCCCATTTAGTAAAACTTATACAGAAGCGTTAAATCAAAACCATTAATGTAAAACGTTGCGGAAGCGTAAATACAATTTAACTAAAGAAAACTATAATTTTAAATACAATTTATTACAACTTAATTTAATTAAATATGTTCCTCTTTTTACCATCTTTATACCTGGCCAGCCACGAACTCCCTCGCAAGTGCAAATCCATCATCCTGCTTTGATGTTATTCGTTCATCTTTTATTTTCGCTACTCCTAGTCTGTGCATTCCTCATAGCGTACTAGTGCCTATGCCTACACCATAAGTAAACTGTAAGCCCAAAGGCTTAGTAAGGAAAAAGGGTTTAATGCAACATGAATGCCACTCTTTTGTCCATTTAGAATTGGGTCTCCCAAACCAATCCTTTCATTAAGCCATTTACCCGTTTATTATTTACTTTTCCAGTTCCTGTGTCGGGCTAAGCTATCGGTACCACATAAACCTTTATCGTTTCACGATTTTTATCGTTTTCTTTTCCAGTTTCTGTTCCAGGCTCAGCTACCAGTACCACAGAAACCTTTGTCGTTTTAATGTTTCCCAGTTCCTATGCCGGGCTAAGCTACCGGTCCCACAGAAACCTTTATTATCTAAATGTCTTTACCCATTTTCGCCATTTATCCTCACTCATGCATGTGACCCTATTAATTCCTATTAACATGATGCATACTCATACATTCTCAACCTAACATGATGCATGATGCTTCACAACATAACATTCATAATAATTTAAGTGCGCATATATAAGAAAGTAACTGGAATTGAAAGCATATACAAGGAAAGTAAAGCGTATAATAAAGGAAATAACTAAACACATCAGAAAGCGAGTACCACATCGAATTGAAACAACGAATGCATACAAGTATGGTAAACCTACAAGTAATTTATTTAAACTATCATGTTTAAAAATTAACTACATTTATCATGCTAAATGAATATCCTAATTAGTTATCATGCTCACTTCGAGTTACGATTGTTAATCTAGTTGGTTATCCTAACTAATTTACGTGCCTAAGGATTAATTACATTTATTATCTTCCTAGTCCATTTACATGCTTCCTACATTTGTCATTCTAGGTGATTATTCTCCTTAGTTGCCCTAGGTGATTTACATGCTCCAGTTGATTACTTTAGTTAATTGTTCTAGTGAATTAACATGCTCAATTAATTGCGTTAGTTAATTACGCTAGTTAAGTAACATGCTTTAATTAATAATCTAGTTGACTATCCTAATCAATTTACATGCTTAAAGTGAATTACATGTTTTTATCCTAGACGGTTTAAATATACTTATTTTATTCTAATCAATTACATGCTCAAGTTAATTAATTACGTTTATCAAACTAATTAAATATCTTAATTAGTTTCCTAATCTGTTTACATGCTTCCTACAATTATCATTCTAGGCGATTATTCTACTTAGTTATCCTAGTTAATTTACATGCTCGATTAGTTAACTAACATGCTCAACTAGTAGATTGATTGACGTACATAACCAGTTCGTTAATTAACATGCTGAAATAAGGTTACGATCACAAGTCTAGTTAACTAAACATGCTTAAACCTTCAGTAAGTAAAGCTATAACTAAGTGTAGCAGAATATCACAGTAAGTGGTTCATTCTTTCCTTAAACCTTCAGTAAGCATTCATCACGTTTATCCATTTCATTTTCCTAGCATTCTCATTCTTATATTTGTAGTAATTAAATTACAAGAAATAAGGAACTAACAGCAGAACTAAGAATATTGCGGTAAGTAAACTACAAGAAAACTAAGGAACTAAAAGTAGAAAGATCAACCAAGAGTAAACTCAACTCACGCACACTACTTGTAGTGCAGGGCCTCCAAATGGCCAAGACACCTCTAATTCCTTACCTCGAAGCTTTAAGGCGCATTAACATTCCGTCGTTATTCTTCTTCTCTTCTTCTTTGTACCCAATACCACCCACATAATAGTACCCGAACAAAGCCAATGACCTATACTAATATCTAAGAAGGGTATGAAATCAACGGCATCAACTGTCAATCAATGTACGACTTAACTTTTTATATTCAAAATATATATTAATGCAACTAACGATAGTATATTGTCAAACAGAGAGCATTACCCGTAACCCAAATTGAGACAACCGTAACAACCAACAGCAACAACCAAAGCATTTCATTATATTTCATCTTAACACAACAATAGTTGAATCGCCGAAATGTTTAAAACATTTATCGACATGCATAATACTCACTTAATTCTCACAGTATTCCCACAATACATTATACTTGATATTAATCAGCATAAACATTAAACTAATAGCATAAACATTAGACCAATAGATCATTCAACGTAAACAATTAACTAACCAATTCCAGCATAACAACATTCCATTGCAACAATACAGTGAACATTAAGCTATAATTAAATTGCAATTTAGTGGCATTAACACATTAAAAGTCTCAACCCATTTTAGTTTGTAACAATCACAACACGTAACCAACACTGCATAACTATAATTCATAGAGCATATTTTCATCTCAACAACTTATTCTAATTGATAGAGACAACATCTAATATGAAAACAACCAACGATCATAACAAAGCAAATAACCAACAATCAATGCTTCCAATAAAATCAACAGAGCAGTAACATCCAAAGAAATATTCAGCCAATAACAATCAAACACATAACACGATTTCTCGACAACAACATCCAAACATAACCAATTACCAAAACAGTGTATCGCATTTATATTTCTATCATTCTTTACAATCCAATCCATTTATCACAGGAAGTTCACATAACAATCAATTCAATTCAATTCTTCACAGAACATATACTCGAATAACAACACATTATTGAACTCCCTCACATAATCAACAAGAGCCTATCAATTCCAGCAATTCCATTCACAGAACCAAGAAATTGAAATCCAATAGAGGCATCATCACAACAAATCCCATCCATATCCATTTCTTTCAACATTTCCCACAACCCAACATTTCTCCTTTACTAATCATTATGAAAAGTCAAGATCTATTTACACAGTCAAAAGCATAACTCAACAAATTAAACTAATCAACAGAGGTAATATCCCACAAGGTACATCAAAATTTCATAGGCAATAATTAATTTAAAATTTAACAAAGGGCAATAAAGCAAATAACTAGAAAGCTCACCATCCAAATCGGCAGAAAACAACCCAACAACACACACAATCATCCTTTGCTGTACAATTTGAATTTTCAACCAATAGAGTGCATAAGTAACATCACGACTTGGAAAATTCATACCAACAGAGCACTAAGCATACACTCAACATATTATTAACAAACCAACAACAATTACATGTAGGAGCAACCAAAATAACCAACCAACAGAGTATGTTATCATCAAAACAGGGAAGGAAACTCACCCGCAGAAGCATCAGCCAACCTCTAGAGAGAGCTCCCAGCTCCTGCTTCCATTTTTCCTCCTTCTGCTCAGGGTCCAGCTCTCTAGAGAGCATTCCCATCTCCTGCTCTCGGCTTCACTAGGAAGGAAGAAAATCAATAAACACCCCAATTTATCTCCTCTGCCCACTGCCTCTCAATAGGGTAGAAGCACTCCAAACCTTCCCTTGCCCACTGCCTCTCCTAGAGTAGAGGTACTCAACACTCTACTCTACCATCCACAGCTATGAGGTCTAAGGTGTCTCCCTATCGGCTTGGAGAACATGCCCAGAAGAAGAGGACTTGGTCTCCCTGAACCAGCAATTGGACCAAGGCCTTTGGCCGGTCTAATTCTAGCACCAACCCGAGGTAAACAACGCAGTGCCCATCACCGAGCTATCATCGCCGTCCATCTCACCGTCACCGTCACATTCCATCGCCGAGCATCGCTAGTCGCCCATCCAACCACGCCGGCATCACCTGGAACAATAGAGCATCGCCACCGCCACCTCCTCGCTCACAAATCCTGACGCTTTAATCGTTGCCGCATGCCGGAGCTCACCCACGACGCTGCCATCCTCGTCACTCGCCGTTCACCAGCATGGGGTCCCAGTCCCTCTTTGTCTCTCCCCTTCTCCCTACTCTCTCGCTCTCTTTTCTCCCTCCCTCTCTTTTCGCATTTTTAGCTCTCCCTCCAGTGAATGGCCGAAGGCCATTCACTTAAATGGGTTGAACAGGTTCACTCAGTGACCCAGTTCATCACTCTTTAATTTCTCCTCCCATTTTAAGTCCTCTTAATAAATTATTTATTCATAAATTTAATCCCCAATTAATTAACTTATTAAATCCCCTAAATTTTCATTAATTAAATCCTTTACATTTTAAATCCCAAATTATCATATACATTTCAATTTATTAAATTAATATTTATTTTATTTTGATTACGTTAATTTCCCTAATATATTATCTACCGAGTATGTTCTTGGTAATACCCTGATAGTCAACCCACTTAAAAAGTCTGGGTACTACAAGTTTTCTCGAACTTGCAGGATACTATAGGCGGTTCATAAGTGGATTTTCAAAAATTGTTATGCCTCTCACCAATCTGACGAAGAAAAATGTAAGATTTTGGTGGTCAGGTGAATGCGAGAAGAGTTTCCAGGAATCAAAACATCGGTTAACCTCAGCACCAGTATTAGACCTACCTGATGAAGAGGGTAATTTCTGCATTTATTGTGATGCATCTAAGAGCAGACTTGGTGGGGTTTTGATGCAGAATGGAATATTAATTGCCTATGCTTCAAGACATCTTAAACCACATGAGGCTAACTACCCTACTCACGACCTTAAACTAGCTGTTGTGGTCTTTACGCTGAAAATATGGAGACATTATTTATATGGGCAATGATGTGAAGTCTACATGGACCATAAGAGCTTGAAATATATTTTTACACAGAAAGTGTAACATCCCGTATTTTTAAACTACGTAAAATTTAAAACTTTTCTTTCCATAAAAATATCAGAGTCTTTTTCCTTCATAAAACCTGATCGCTAACACTCGATCGATAAAACCCGTTCGCTTTACTCTGATCGCTAACACCCGATCGCTAAAACCCGATCGCTTTACTTTCACTTTTCTCAATTTCTTTCACCTTTATCAACTTACGTTCAAAAACCAAAACATTCTTTGAATAAAATGCAGCAGAATAAAAACAACATTAAGAATAAGAAATCAGTTACAAAACTCTTTTTCAAATACTTTTCCTTTCACTTTCTAGCCCAACCAGCCACAAGATCCACCCGTGCAAATCCATCATCAACTGTCCTTCACCTGTTCATCTGTTGCTCATTCGTACCTACATCATAAGCCCTAAAATAATGAGTCTAACGCTCAGTAAGTGATAAAGTGAAGTGCAAATGATATGCATGATCATACAATGCAATTTAAGTCAAGAGTGTATACATGACAAACACCGTGGGACCATGAGTAACCCGGTCAATCCACAAAGGAGCAATATATATGTCAATGGGTTACCAAGGCCGTATACACTCCTTTGTTATGAGAACGTTGGGGATTTCGGAACAGGAAGCAATGAACCCTGGTATCCCATGTTGCTAACCTATTTTCTTTCTAATCTGTCCAACACGGATCTATATGACAATGGGACGTCATTAACTTCCCGAACCCCCACACGCCTATTTACATATATTATTATGTCATACAATATGTACGTAGATTCATACAATCCTATATGCAATAAATGTCTAATAAACACATCATTAAAAGAACCTAAATCCAGTAAACACACAGCATGCAATCCTAATTCTTGCGATGTAGGGTCCGAAGACCAAAACACAGTAAGTATGAACTTACCTGGAGTCCATAACGCCTTTCTGTTTCTTTTCCCTTCTTCGTACCTTCAAAACCATAACAACTATGCATTACTAACAATCTCCTAAACCTTAACAATTATGACGGAATAGCAAAAACTCACAATGTTGCTCATTCCATCAATGTGTCATGATAAATTAATCTTACAAAGCCGACAATTATTTACCATAGTCAATAATGATCAATATGCACAATATATGCATTTCAAACCAATAGGCAGTTTACCAATCAAGAACACTTAACAACAAGACAATTTACTAAACCATTTCTTGTAATCAAACCCAAGTCCATCATATACATCATATAATTATGCCTTATGTCATTACCATTCTCGTGTCAAACATAAAGTCCCAACAGTCATTACAAAGACTCAACCATTTAACAGTCTCTAAGAGCCACAACTTGACTAGCAACCGTTCAACTTCATAATTAACAGACATCTAAACCAAGGCCAATATAATAGCCAGATAAATACAATCCAACGTAGGCGAACATCCAATAATCCATTCACTATCTTCAAGTGTACAACTTTAGGCCAACATCAAACAAGGAATGATTTCATTACCTGAAGTATGTCCAAAAGCAGTAGTACATCACATTCCTTAGCAATTGTCAGCATGTCGGCCATCCATCAGCAGCCATTCGTCCATTATCCATTTTGCAGCAACTCACAAACAAAAGACAAGACAATTTGTCACAACCTAAAATCAATCAACATTCAACAGAGGCTGTCACCAAAATCAACATAATTGGTTATCCAACAAAACCTTCAATACTTTCAACATTCACTACTCCATACAATTCAACATAACTTAATCAAATATCCGAACAGCAAGGAGAGGAAATCCAACTTACCCCAACCGAGCGAATCAGTTCCAGATCATCCGACTCCAACCTCCCCTTCATAACTTTCACTGCAACATCGAATGGAGGAACACCCGAGACAACAAAACACCTAGAGCACTAGACTTACTCATTTATAAAGGAGCTGCCGCGTGGAAGCCTCCTTCCAACTGAAGGAATCAAAAGCAAAATGGGATACGGAAGAGGGGAGCATCAGATTTAAATGGGTTTTTCGGCCAATTTTTCCCTTCCGGATGCGGTGCGTTGTCCGCATTTTCGTTCGCATCGTCCGAAACTGATTTTCAGACGAGAAAACAAGTCCCCAATCCTTCATTTGTACCGTCCAAAATGCATTTTGGACGCCATTTAGCGTCCGCATGAGGCATCCGCAGCCATCCGAATGTGTCCAGACTTAGGACAGATTCATTCGGACGCCATTTTTCTCTCATCCGCTTCGTCCGCTATCGTCCGAAAGTTCCCAGAATTAGAACATATTCATTCAGACGCTATTTTTCTCTCTTCCGCTTCATTTGCTACCGTCTAAATGTGTCCAGTTTAAGGAAAGATTTATTCAAACGCCATTTTTCTCTAGTCCGCTACCGTCTGAATATGTCTAGTTTTGTATAGATTCAAAGCAGATGGTTCTGCTGTCATCCACAAAGGTCCGTTGGCGTCCGCATGTGGACAGCTTGGAGATTAGGACGCCAATTGTCGTCCAAATTGGCATCCTCAGAAGTTCGAAACTCATTGTACACATTTTTCCTACATTTTCACACTTTGATTATTTTTCCAAATATTCCCCAAATCAATTTTCCTAAATTAAAAATTATAACATATTGATTACGTCATGAGTAATATCCCGATAATTTATTCGACTAATTCGAATATCTCCAATTATTTTCCAATTATCAATTATAAATTCTGATATAAAAATTTGGGATATTACAGAAAGAGTTGAACATGAGGCAGCGATGATGGTTGGAATTTGTAAAAGACTATGACTGTGAGATCAAATACCATCCTAGAAAGGCAAATGTTGTGGCTGACGCCATAAGCAAGAAAGTTGCAATAATGAGTATAACATGTGAAGAAATGTCAGTGGGACTGCAGAAAGATGTTCGAGAGTAGGACGTGCAAATGGTTCCTACACAACTGGCAGATGTTCTATCGACTTTGACACTAAAGCCCTCTATACTTGAAAGGATTAAGGAAGCCCAGCAGTCAGACACCCAATGCAAATATTTCAAGCTAAATCTTACTCTAGCTGAGTTTCGAGATTATTCTATATCTATGAACGCATTAGTAAATTTTAAAAATAGATGGTTTGTGCCTACCAACTCACTGTTGCGATTGGTGATATTGAAGGAAGCTCATTCTTCAAATTTTTCCATCCATCCTGGGTACAATAAGATGTAAAAAAGACTTGAAAATGCACTATTATTGGTCTGTGATGAAGTACGATATTGCTGAGTATCTTGTGATGTGCCTTGTATGTCCGTAGGTAAAAGCCAAACATCAAAGGCCTTGTGGAATGCTTCAACCAATGCCAATACCATAATGGAAGTGGGAGCACATCATAATGGATTTTGTTACCGGACTATCGAGAACTATAAAAGGGCATAAAGCTATCTGGGTAATTGTTGACATGTTGACCAAGATTGCCCACTTTCTACCATTAAAGATGACCTACAAAATGAATCAATTTGCAAACATATATGTTAAAGAAATTGTGTGGCTGCATGGTGTTCTGTCTCCATCATATCTAATCGGGATCTATGATTCATATCTATGTTCTGGAAGAGCTTGAACAAAGCCATGGGCATAGAATTGAAGTTTAGCACTGTCTTTCACCCACAGACAGATGGCCAAAGTGAACATACAATCCAGATATTAGAAGATATGTTGTGTGCATGCGTACTAAAATTCCAAATCGGTTGGTGAAGGATGTTGTCGTTGGTAGAATTTGCCTACAATAACAATTTTCAAGCAACTATTGGAATGGCACCTTACGAAGCACTGTATGGCAGGAAGTGCAAATCCCCTTTATATTGGAGTGAAGCTGGTGAAGCTGAGTTCTATGGACCTGACCTGATACCGCAGAAAACCAAATCTAAAGCAATCATCCAACAGAGAATGCTGGCTGCACAAAGCCACAAGAAGAGTTATGCCGATCACCATCGTCGAGAATTGGAATTCAATGTTAGAGACTTGGTTTTTCTAAATATATCACCTTTCAAGGGTGTTATGAGATTTGGGTGAAAAGGTAAGCTGAGTCCATGATATATTGGCCTTTTTTTTTATCACAGAAAGGGTTGGCAAAGTGGCATATCGGTTGCAACTACCAGCTACCATGGAGGGCGTACAAAACGTATTCCATGTATCAATGTTGAAGAAATGAATTAGCGATACAATTCAAATAGAATCTTGAGAAAACATTGAAGTTCAAGCCAACTTGATCTTCGAGGAAAGACCAATTCAGATTCTAGACTCGAGAGTAAAAGAACTTTGACATAAAAAAATCCCGCTCATTAAAGTGTTAAGGCAAAATCACACAGCGGAAGAAGCGACGTTGGAAAGGAAGGAAGACAAGAAGTCAAATACTAGGAATTATTTCCTTACCAAAATTTTGGAGACAAAATTTTGTTAAAGGGGGGAGAATTTAATGCCAGATATTTTCCTCTATAAATTGAATGTAAACGATTTTGCGGAATGAACATTTTAATAAAGGGAAATACATTTCAAAATTGCCTATCATACACTTGATATAATACCCTGAAAATTTATAAAGAAATATTATTGGAATAATGGAAGATAAATTAAAAAGGGGTGAAATAAATGTAATTAAAACAAATGAATAAATAAATAAATATAGGATAAGTGAAAGTGGAGGAACGACAACGTTTATGGCGGCAGCGTGATCCCTTGGCTCCGAGCGAGATATGGGTCAATTGTGCGTGTCAATTGGGATGTCAACCGGAGTGGTGAATTTTTTTGAAAAATCACATTTTTCTTTAGCAGCCATTCTGTGTTCTCCGACAAATTTCCCGTGATTCTCCAGAATGCAATAAGGACTTTCCATGTGGCTGGGCTAGATAGGACCTCCTCCATTGAAATGGGCAATTGCATCCATCAACCATCACCTCTTCTGAAGTTTTCTGAAGCTCATTTCTTGCATATAAAGCAGGGGCAGGTGATGATGGTAGCTTGCTACCACTTTGAGTGTTCCATTTTTTGTGAGCTGAAGGGTGAGAGAGAGAGAGAGATTTGTTTCTTCACAGATAAGAGAAAGCATTCTTCATAGAGAAGGGAAATAGAAAAAGGGGAAGTGAGGGGGGTTGTTGTTCATGGTTGCTTTACACTACTGAAGGAAGGATTTGGACAGTGAAGAGGAAATCATCAGGAGGTAAGAAATTCAATAGTTGTGGCCAATGGAGGCCCTGCATCATGGGACGTTGGTTTTAATTTCTACTCTTCCTAGATTTCCTACTGAAATTCGTTGATCTATTTGGATAATTAGTTGAAATTGCTTGAATAACTATTGCTAATTCCTCGCTGCAATTGTTCAAACCTTGCTGTAATTATTAATCTGCTTGAGCTGCAGTGAATAAGTGCTTGAGTTTTTTTTTTTTGGATAATTGCTGGAAATTGTTGGTTATGCTTCTGCCTATATTTCATTTATGTCTGCCATGAAGTATTATATCACCTTTGGTTTTAGTTTCTATTCAGTTAACAAGAAATGGAACAAAAAACAAAGTGGGGGAGGGGGAGGACCGATGAGTGAGGTAAGAAAATGGACAATGGATTGCTGCTGTGTCTATTATTGTTAGAAGAAAGACTTTGGTTAATGAGAAATATAGAAGTGTTTTGTTAATTTTGGTTATGAAGTTTGCCGAAGGGTTAAAATAACAAAAAGAAAGTTATTATTAAGCTGCTCATTTGAATTCTGCATCGGATGTTAGCTTGCTATTGTTGACTATATGCGGAAATTGTTCTAAAATATGACTTGCTTCTTGTTAATCTATGTTAAATAGCATAAGCATGTAATTTGGCCTCTGTTAAACATAAATTCTTTCTTAATTAGCATATGAATTGTCTCTGCTAAATAAAATATGAACTGCACTCTGTGAAATTAAGATATGATTGTTCCCTACTAATTAGTGTTCTTGTAAATTAGCAATAAAATGCTCTCTGTTAAATTAATTGATATATGAACTGCTTTCTCTCTCTTAACAAATGTTTAGTTTATTGTTCCTTATAAATTATTGATAAAATGCAAAGTTTCCTCCTTGTGCATTATATATTATTGTAATTTGGACATGACACAACATACATGCATAATGATAGAGCTCATGAAATTGTTGATATGTGCATGACATGCATAATAAAGGTAAATGGGCATGTGGGAATTTAGGACTTAGGGTGACAATCATAGATGGGAGCACTCCAGATGGAAAACCTTGCCCCAAGTAGGGGACGAGTGTCGGTTAGTCTACACTGACTAGCAAATGTATCCCTTCTCTTGTTCTAGAAATCCCTACCATCTGAAAAGACAGAGCTTAATGACAGTCGTGGTGATACCTCTAGTGGAAACCTCATTCCTTGTGGGGATGGAGTCGGTTAAACCACATGGACCAACAGATGTATTCTTTCTCTGGTAATGAAATATAAAGACAAAAAAGATAGATTATTTTCTGAGATAGACATGTTTAATAAAATGAAGGAATAAATGTAAATGGGCGTGTGATGGTTTGGGAGTTAGGGTGACGGTCATAGGTGGGAACACCCCAATGGAAAACCTCACCCTAGGTTAGGGACGAGTGTCAGTTAGTCAACACTGACTAGAAGATGTATTCTTTCTCTTGGTCCAAAAATCTCCAACGTCTAAAAAGACAGACATTTGTGATGGTCGTTGTGACACCCATGATGAAAACCTCGTCCCATATAAGGATGGAGTCGGTTAAACCACACGGACTAACAGATGTATCCTTTTTCTAGTAATGAAATATAAAGACAGAAAAGATAGGTTCTTTTATGAGACATACATGTTTAATAAAACAAATGAATAAACGTAAATGGGCATGTGGGGGCTCGGGAGTTAGGGTGACGGTCATAGGTGGGTCACCCCAAATGGAAAACCTCACCCCCAATGTTTGAAAAGGTAGAGGTTATGGCTCTTGGTGTTAGGATGTCGGTTAGTCCACACTGACTGGCAGATGTATCCCTTGACTTGTTCCAAAAACTCCCAATGTCTGAAAAGGTAGAGATTACTGACGGTCGTGCTGACACCCTTGATGGAAAACATCGCCCCGGGAAGGGGATGAGTGCTGGTTAAACAACAAGGACCAATAGATGTATCCTTTCTCTGGTAACGAAATGTAAAGATAGAAAAGATACATTCTTTTTTAGAGAGACTGCATAAGCATAAGCATGAGCATAAGCATTGCATTTCATCCTATTTCTTGCTGAGTGTAGGCTCTTTGTTTTTGTCTTATGATGCAGGAGATTTTGATAATATCGGTGATATCGATGCAGAGGAGGAGACATTGCCTGCAAAGCTCTTGGTTTACCAACCGAACTCGACTTGAGGGTTATGGCTCATATAAAAGTAGTATCTACTATTTTGATCAGAAATTATGGTTTTTGGACTTTGTAAATGTTTTGTAAAACCATGGACTTTCGTTTAAAAGTGTTAAAACTGTATTTTGAAATTTTATTAAATTTTGCTTAAGTACTCTGATATGTTTTCTTCACACGCGCTTTAAATAAATCAAAGAAAATTTCAGAAAAAATTTTTTATATGGCTAAAAATAAAAATAAAGAAAATGTTTTAATAACACGGGGCATTACATAACCTAAGCATGATTAAGCATTTTGTGTGTTTGGGATGATGGAAATGTATGACCAAGTTTTGTGTTACGAGATGGTAGACTCGAGGGTGTTGTTTGATGTGTGAATTAAGTTATGGAAAAATCAGTGATTTAAAAGGTTTTCTTTGGTAATTATACTTGATGAGTAATTATGATTAAGTGAGCAAAGAAATTAGAGTTGAAGACTATTCGAAAATGTAGATGAGTATAACTAATTAGATTTAGAAGGGCATTTTGAATTAATTAAGTATGAAATTAATGAATGTTGGGGACTGGCAATTTTAAAGACAAGAATATGGATAAACTTTGGATGAGTATTTGATCAACCGCAAAAGGAGACCATCAATCGGTTGACTAGTTTAGTGGAATGACAGTTTCAGCACTTGGAAAGATTTATGGAAAGGGGTGAGCATGGAAATGCAAGAGTGGTAGAGCAACCGGATGTACATTCCCCATAGCTGATTAGAGGACAACCTTGAACAAAAGGATCAAAGAGACCTTTTATTGATGGTGAGTTACAAGGAAATGAGAAATGTATTCAAGGAGATACATCATTTCAAAGAAAAAATGCTGCATCTTCAAGAGCTAAGCAGTGGCAAAGGTGTAAAAGAAATCATTTTGGAAAGTGTCTTGTTGGCTCAAAGCAATGCTTCAAATGTAGTGAGAGTGACCATTTTATATAAGGGTGTCCGATTTTGGCTGAAAGAGCAGAAAATGGTTCCACCAAGGATATTTTATCATGGAGGATGCAATATGTAGTGTACATACCTTGTGGTGTCATATACATAATCGATTTTTGGTGTATAAAGACATTAAGGATCTAGTATAAGTGCATTTTATGTAAATTTCTCCATGGATATAATGGTATATAGATGATGAAGGTGTATGGCTGGGTCTGGGAAATGTTTTAGATACAATAAAGTTGGTCATATTGCAAAATCTACCACACATTAGCTGATGAATGGAAGAAAATTTGGACGAAGGCTTTTCTCTAACAGCAAATAATGTAGATGATGATTAGACGACCTAGATGTAAGTAGTGTTTTGCTAAGTCATTAGATTTTGTAGAAGTGGAAGTGAGGCAATCCTTTGGAAGTTGGTGTAAAAGTGTAATACAAGAAGATGTTTTGGATGCTTTTATGCTATGAATGGTAATGGTTATTTTGGTTGTTAGACCGAGGAAGTGTTTACATTGAGCAAATTTTGAGGGAGTTATGTTGGTTGGATTTTGAGAAGCTTAAAGTCATGGATGGTAGTTAGTTTGAGTTGGAAAATGAGATATCACATAATGTGGGTTGTGGCAAGTTTTGAAGACAAAATTTTATTAAAGAGGAAGAATGTAATACCCAGGATTAATCTTAGACTAAGGATAATAATAATTGTGAATTTTGGGATAATTTTTATTATGGATTATAATACCCTGAATTTTGGGTTATATTAAGCCTAAAAAGATAACGTTAATATTTGGTGATAATTAGAGTTAAATAATGTGTGGTACATGTAATTAAGTATATGTTAAAGGATTAAGTGGGAACTAATTAAATAAAAGAAAGGAACATTTAAATGAAGAAAATGAAAGGAGAAAGATTTAAATTGAAATAAAAGCGTAATTAGAAGAAAGGTGTAGATTTAAAATAAAAAGAGAAATTGAAAATACGTGGGGGAGGGGGGGAGAGGAATGAAAATGGCTCGCAACTGATTTTAAATAAAGAGAATAAAAATTGCTGAAGGGAAAAGGGGAGAGTCGAGGATGTAACAACCCGATAATAATTTACCCGTTTAAACAATGTAATCAACTTTGAAGGTGAAATTTCATATTTCCTTCCGTCTCTATATGTGTTCAATCGTGGCGTGTAATTATGGGGAATTAATTTGGGATAGAAAGTTGGGGGAAAATCGTGAAGGAAGTAGAAAACTGGCGAATTCGGACGACTTTGAACAATTTCGGACGATGCGGACGCAGGTGGACGTTGTAAGTTTGAATATGTCCAAATTCTAGACCATTTCGGACGATCTCGGATGATGCAGACGCAGGCGGACGTTGCGAGTTTGAATCTGTCTGGATTCTGGGTGAATTCGGACGCACGCGGACAATATCTCTGACGCCATTTCTAGTCCAAATTCTGAATTCAGACAGTACAGGCAGAATTGGGACGCATCCTCCCGTCCGAAGCCTCATTTCAGACTCTGAAATTTCAGTCTTACGGACGATGCGGACGCGAAGACCTCATCCACACTCGTCCGAATCCTCATAGAGCAGCGACAGAACTGATTTAAAAATCAGAAGAAACCAATGCCAATCAATGAAAACACGACTTCTCGACACAAAATCACACGTTTATGGCCGACCAACAAAGATTTTTCTGCTGCTTCCCCTGCAAAACGTACGAGTGGTCTTCAGGTAATTCTTCCTCCTCCAAATTTAGCTCCTCCTTCACCTTCTTCTTCCTGGAGAAGTTCTGCTTGAAGTGTGGAGGAAGAGGGAGAGTTGTTGTCCGTTTGAAGACTTGTTTACATGGGTAAGGAATGGGGTAGTCTTGGCCAGGTGGAGGCCCTACACCCAAGTATACATGTGTGTGTGTGTGTGTGTGTGTGTATGATTTTCTTAGCACTTAGTTTTCTGCGATTCTCTACTTGTTCCTGAATCTCTGTAAATCTCTGATGGATACCCTATTTTCTTTGTGGTTGTTTCCTGCATATCCGCTGATATTTTTCCTCAATGTAAGATTTACTTTCATGGAAGATTTGTCTGCTTTGTTTAAAATGAAGGGAAGTAAGGATAAATGGAATGTATGATCAACGAATCTGTTAAGGATGAGCATGAGCTAAATGTTGGAATAATGACCCTAATCTGTGATTTCATGGTAGTGTATTGTTCTATGTTTTACTCCTATTCAAAGTATGAATTTATTTCCTGTTGTTCACGGTACCTTTTCTGTATTAAATAAGTAGTTGGCTGCTGTTTTATAAAGTCTTCTATTTCGTTCATTGTTAATCTCCGCGGGAGTATGTTACTGTACGTTGCTACTATTATAGTTGTCACTTATAAGCACGTTCAATCTTTACTATTCTGATAGAAAGATGTTGTGGTTTTATCCATGGATCTGTGGTTTTCTTCACAGTATTACCCTGTTGTTTTGTTTTCTTTTAGTCATCAATGAAGCATGAATCAGAAGTTTTATTATCTTACTTCTTAGCTGATTGTAGGGAGCAAAAATCCATGGTATTATTTCATGATATTGCGCTAATGTCCCCAGATGTTTGATAAACCTGTTTACTGCTATGTTCAGTTATTTTCATTGCTGTATTGTTTGGCCTTAAAGAGCATGTGTTCGTTGTTTCGTCTTTCTGTATACGCTGCTGTATTTTAGACGTTAAAGAGCATGTGTTCGCTATTCTATTTTTCCATATACGCTGCTGAATTGTATAGTCATCAAAGAGCATGTAATCGTTGTTCCGTCTCTAGCTATTATTTTAGTCATTCAAAGTAGGATTTGTAAGCATAATTTTTTGTTCTACTCGTTATTAATTCAGCTGTTTGTAGGCATTTAAAAGCATGATCTGTAATTTTATGTAGTTGTATATTACCGCTGTTTTAATTGATGATTAAATGCATGATTTGTAATTATTTCTCTACTGTTATAGTCGATCAAAAAGCATGTTAGATGTTCTAATTTTCTGCTGTTACAATTGATTAAAAAGCATGCTCAGATGTTCACATTTCTAGCTGTTATATGTAAATTCTCCGTTGCCATTATCTTGTAAAGTGTGTAACTCACTAATGTTAAATCCTACCATTGTATATAGTTAAACTGAATTGCATGACTAGTTTTGTTTATCCTCCAACACGTTATCTATTTTTGCTATTATTACCACACATGATTATAAAGCATGCTGATTAGTATTTCCTCCATTAACTAGCATGTAATTTACCAATTTTCGTAATCTCGAGCATGTTAATCTATTACTTGAAAAATCTTCAAATTGCCGACTATTTGTTGTGAAGCATGTTCATTTCCTGTGTACGATTTCTACATGTTAATTATTATTAGTCTTCAAGCATGCTTGTTAGCTAATTTAATGTCCCTTGTACTCTTCCAATATTGAATCTGTAACACCCCGATATTTTAAGTTCGATAATTATTGGGGTATTACCAAGAACATAATCATTAGACTATATATTATTGAAATAAACGTAATCAAAATAAAATAAATATTTATTTAATGAATTAAAATATATAATAATTAGATTTGGTTAAAATAAATGGGGACGTATCTTCGATTAACTGGACGGATTCTGAGAAAGGACTGGTTCAACATTTTTCATTTTGTCTGGCCTTCGGCTATTTGACGAAATGAGAAAGGGGGAATAACAAATTGAAGATAAAACGAAAATTTGTGTAATTAACATAAATGTTAATTTAATTAATTAAATTATAATGCTGAGATTAATTATAATTGTTTTGAATCAATGATTAATTGAATAATTAATGTAATGTGGGGATTAAAGTGAAAAATTAAGTGAGGAGGAGATTGGAATGGCTGAACCGGTTCGGTTAAACCGGTTCAAGCTGACTGGTTCGGTTTAGAAACAAGTTAAAAAGGGGAGATTAGGTTAAATGTTGTGTTTTCTGAAAATAAGAGAGAGAGGGAGAGAGGCGTTGAAGGAGGGAGGCTGCGAGAGAGAGATGGATCCCGCGAGAAGGAGCGACGACGCGAGGACGGCGAGACGACGGCGAGCTTGAGCTCGGGTTCGTCCCAGTCAGGCAAACGGCGAGCGAACGGCTGGCAACAGTGTGAAGCGCCGGACCTTGCGGACAGACAGCATCGAGTCGTCGGATTTGGCGTCGATCGTCGGTGCTCTGTCGATTCCGGTCGACGAGGGCACGGGATGGCAGTGACGTGGTGTTCGGCCGAGGAGGGTGTTGCTGGGACCGAATCCGGCGGATTGGCGGTGGTAGGGGGCTTTGATTTTTGGCAGCTCGGATCTGTTGGTTGTTCTCTGTTCCTCAGGTAACGAAATCCTCTAAGTGTTATTAGCCTCCCGTTATGCTAAGATTTTTGATATGGATGAAATTTGGAGGTTGGATGTGTGCTGTATGCTCTGTAATTTTGATGCTCTGTATTTTGGATGCTCTGAAGTTTTGATTAACTGTCATGGGCTAAGTAAAGTCTCTGTGTTGTTATTGGTTCGAAGTATGTTAAGTGTATATTACAAATGAATTGTTGGAAGTTGGAAGTGTTAAACGTGTTAGATGGGTTGGCCTTACTGTCTAGTGGGTGTGCTAAATGTCTCTGTTGGTTGAATTCTGACTAGTTGAGGCCGAGTTGAGGAAATGTTGAGTTATTGGAATTGTGCTCTGTTTTTGGGGAAATTTAATGTTGTTGGTTAAGTACTCTGTTGAATTTGGTTGAGAAATTTAGTTAAGAAATATGTTAAATGGAATTTATGTCTCATGTTGGGATTGTTTGAGTGATTAAATGTTGGATGTTATGTTTCGTGTAGGTATCAATGGATTCTTAGAATTACTACGTAATTAAGGATGAGAAAAGAATGAAATTAATATACGTTACTAATTTGTGAAGGTATTGAAAGGAGAAGAAAAAGATAACAGTTAAGCGTCGATGCACGATAAAGTTGAGTTAAGGATTAAGGGGTGTTTTGGCCATTGAGGCCCTACACCACAAGTATGGGTGTGTGAGTTAGAGTATTGTTATTAAAATGTTTAATGCTACATGTTACGCCTACTGCTATTGTTGCGTTCCTATGTCTATTCCTTTACTTATTCTTGTTTTTCAGTTTATTGCAAATGCTTCACTTGTGTGTTATTTTCATTGATGATAGTGTAGAGACTAATTATGGAATCTGTGCTATTTCCCTGTTGTAGTTTAGCTTTGTTTTATTCTATGTTAAGTGATTCAAATGTAGTTTAACTTGTTTTACTATATGTGATTTAAAAGCCTAATTGAATGAAGAAAGATGAATGCTAATGTCTAAGGGTGACGAATGCTCTAATGCATGAAAAGATAAATGGTTGTTGTATAGTATGACTGTTGTTCTTTCAATTGTGTTGCTCTACAAGGATGGTTCTCTCACTCACGACAAGCACATTTAAATACAGCTCCTAAATTACAGTTCCTACATTAGAAGTTGAGCATTTCTAATTGAGTAATTTGCTAAACTTGATGCATGATAAAGTACTGATCATGCTGAGCATGTTTAATTATAAATGCATTAAGTAGGTTAACCAAATCGTTTAATCAAGCATGCAAGCTACTTAAGTCGTAATTATAATCTTTTGAGCATGATTGATTTCAACGAATGAATCTAAGCATGACTAGTGATAGTGTTAACTAGAAACAACTACACTCTTAATTCTAGCATGCTTAATTGACTGTGATAATTAGAATGAACATGTTTAAATAACTGATCAATTCATCGTAGTATAGCAATAATTTTATATAGTAATTGAGCATGTAAATTAAATAGAGCAAACTCAAGCATGTTAATTAATTAGAACAAATAATTAGACTTGATTGACCCTTAAGCGTAATTAGCATGTTAAATTAAACTAATTAGCATGTTCAATTAACCAACATGTTTAGATTGATTAACTAGCATGTTTGATTGTTAAATGTAGGCAACTAGTTGTTCAATTAATAGCTAACATGTAAGCATGTTAATCAATCTAAGTATGTCAAGTAACTAACATGTTCATTCACTCAACTAAATTAAGTAATCAACTTAAGCATGCTTAACCAATTAACTAGGGTATGTGACTAAGTACGCCAATTGAGCATGTAATCAAGAAAGAAAACCACGAGAATGTTTATAATTTTACTTGAGCAAGCATGTTTATATTTTACTTGAGCAAGCATATTTATATTTTACTTGAGCATGATTTAGTAATTTTGAGCATGAAAGTTAATTAGGATAATTAACTAGATGATAATAGCAATCCCTTTTCGAGCATGTTAATTAAGTTATACCTTACTGCCATATGCACGTCGTTTGTGATCCGATATGTTCCTTTACTATTGTGAATTTTATATTCAAGCATGTTCCTCGTTGTTCATTTAGTTCTATAACTGCTTCCTTCACATGTTGTACTTTATACAGGTGTTCCATTGTTATTATTTTTTCTTGTGTGTACGTTCAATTAGTGCTATTTTTCATATGCGTTTTCAATTACCGTTACTTTATTTCAATGCGCACTTCAATTTCTGGGAATGTTATACTGTGAATCATCATGCATCATGTTAGGTTGAGAATGTATGTTCATGCATCATATTAACAGAAACCAAGTAAGGAGTAGTACTCCAAAGGGGTAGTACTCACATGCATGGTGAGGAAAGTAAAATGATAATGAAAAGACAAAGGCAAGGAATGAAAAGAGAAGGGAGTTAAGAGGGGGATGGGTAGCGGTCCTAGTCTGATAATTAGGAAATGCCCCTATTATATCGGGAACAGGACCTAGTTATACATAGGAGGTTAGGTCTGACCCACTATACCATCCCATATGGGTTCTTCTAATCTCCAACTCGAAGTATGAGTAAAGAAAGAAAGAAAGAAAGGAAACGTAAATGAAAGAATTGATTTGGGTGGCATCTATTCCAAATGAACTAAAGAGAGACATTTCATAATTGCATTTCCCCTTTTCCTTACTAAGTCTTTTTAGACTTACAGTTGCTTGTGGTGTAGTTGTAAGTGCTATGAGTAGAAGAAATGCATGGACTAGGAGTAGCGAAAGATAAATGACAAATAATAGCAAGCAGAGATGATGAGTTTGCACGCTCGAGGAATGCTCACGGCTGGCCAGGCATAAAGAGGGTAAAAGAAAAACTGTTTTAATTATGTTAAGTTGTAATAAATCGTATTTACATGTTTTGTTTTCATTGGTTAAATTGTATTCACGTTTCCGCAAATGTTTTACATTAATGGTTTTTATTTTAACGCTTCCACATAAGTTTTACAAAATGGAAATTTTATGACGAGTTTTATGAACGATTGGTAGCGATCTGGTTTAGACACACTCTAATTTATTTTCAAAAAGAAAATTCAAATTTTCACGCATTTTAAAGGATTTACGAAAATCCGAGTCGTTACAGAATCAATTATTGTTATCCCTTGAGCATGAAATTCTAATTTCGTGATGCCTGTTACATTTATAGCCGTTGTTTAATAGCATGATTTGGATGTTATTCTACATGTTTCCCTCTTACTGTTGTGCTATAATTATGTTTTCATGAATCGTTAATTTCCGCCCTTTATTATTAGATTGGAATTTCTGTTGCCTAGTTCCTATGAATGCACTACTTAGATTTTTAGTGTCCCCATGCATTTACACTAATAGAAACCAAGAAGGGAGTGCCCCCTCGGGGTGGTACTAAAGCGCATGAGTGAGGGAAAAACGTTAAGAAGAGAAATGTTTCGGGATGGGCGGGATACGCCTATCACTGAAAGAAACCCTACAGGCGAGATACGCCGAAAGGGAAGAAACCTTGAAGGCGGGATACGCCAGAAAGGGAAAGAAAAGGGAGTTGGGGTAGATAAGTAGTTCGGATCTAGCCTGGCAGCTAGGATACACCCTCACCTAGTCGAGAAATGAGCTAGTATGCACATAGGAGGTTAGAAGCCGATCAAACTAGGTCATCTCAAAGGACAACCTCCAATCTCCAGCTCGAACTACGAATAAAGAATGAACGAAAGAAAGAACGTATGAAAAGATTGCTTTGGGTGGCCCCCATTCCAAAAGAACTAAAGAGAGACATAAGCATAATTGTATTAACTCATTTCCTTACTGAGCGTAAGCTCACATCCTTACTTGTGGTGTAGGTAATGAGATGGTTGTACCAAGAGCAGCAGAGAAGGCCATTCCCATGGAGCCTATTGCGTATCCGGAGGAGACGCAACCCGAGTAGTAGTAAGGCATCAATTGACAATAGAATGAGTAGTTTTGTAAGGGCTAACGTCCAGTTGTTTTACAAACGTTAAATCACCCTTTTTTAAACCTTATTCGAGTATTTATTTGAGACATTATGTAGACTTCATTTTGGAAGTTCAAACCTTGAATTTTAAATTAATGCTTTAAGTAATGTTTTAAATTACGTTTTCGCTAAATTTATTAATCATAGTTTTTCCCCGATTTAAGCGACTGTTTTTAGTAAGTTGGTAACGATCGGATTTTGGCACTCTGATTTTAAGATCTTTTACACAACGTTTTTAGTCATTTTACAAAATTTTTAAATCGTAACGTATTTCCAAGATAAGTAAGAATCTGGGTCGTTACAGAGGAGGACTCGGGCGAAGGGGGAGAAGTGACCTCCCACGGCTGAGGCTTCTTCACGAAGCTGAGGTCTGACGTGAGAGCATTCGGAGGGCGGAGTTAAGCTCAAGAGTGCGTAGATGTCACTGGCTGACCTGCTCAACCCTGGGGCAAAGACTTGGAGCGACCAAGCCCATGGGTGCAAATGAAAATCGAAATGCTACAAACTTTGTGGTGCCCTAAGAGAGGATTAAGAAGCGAGCGCTGACGATTTAGTGAACCGTCAGTGACATTTGGATTGAGGGGCACCGTCTTCTCCGGCGACAATGTGAGGTATGGTTCCCCTGCGTTTTTTACTTCTTAGCCATTAATGTCGAGCACTATGATTCCCTAGTTCTGTTTGGATGTGGAATTTGTCTTTGATAACGAGTTCTATTGAGTTGCTCTTGCTAGTTGTGAAGAGAAGTAGTGGGTGTGGTGATCAACCGCTGAAGAAGGCAAAGAAGCAAGGTAGTGGCGTTCTGGGCGAGAAAAAAAGGTAGAAGCAAAATGCAAAGGATGGGTCACGTTGATCGACTAGTAATGATTGACCGCCTCCGGTTCAAGGCACAAAATTTGATTTTGCGTGGGAGCGGCTAATTGCTTGCAGTTGGTCATCATTCGATTAGTCTCAAGGGGAAAATGCATAGAATCAGTTTTTAAGTGTTATTTCGGCCGAAGAGCAAATGTAAATCCCAAAGAGTAATTTTTGAGATTCTTCCATGCATCCCTCCTTTATAGATGGCAATGCAGGAAATGAGGTAGGTGAGATTAGATTGGGGATGTGTGAGGCTTATGGGAGACGTTTCTATGAAGGTAGAAAAACGGCAATGAGGTTCTGGAGAAGAAAAGAAACAAAGGCAGAGAGAGAGCAGAGAGTCAAGAGAGAAGAAAGGGAGAGGGAGAAGGCTCTCTGGAGAGGGTGAAGGTTGAGAGGGAAGAGAAGGTAGAAGGAAAAGAGAAAGAAGAAGAAAGAAGATGGAGAACTGCTCCTCTGGTTCTTCTCGGGTGTAAAAGATTTCCTTCTCTATTTATGGATTTTATAGGAATAATGGTAGAAGATAAAATAGTGAAGAATGTTTGTAATGCTCTCTATGATGAAATGTGCTCGGTTACTTAGAAATAGTTCTCTGTTGATGGATTTTGTTGAAAAATATTTTGGTGTATATGCTCTCTGTGATTTATTGTTGATAGTGAAACTGAGATCTTTGTTAAATTATGTACTTTGCTGTTGACAGACGATTATGTTAGCCTAAGTGTGTTAGGCATATTTATATTTTGATGATGAGCAATTTAACTAAAGTGTAAAAGTTGTTTATTCATTGAATTAATAATTATCCTTTTTTATGTTTAAATTGGAAATACCCTTAATCAAGGGTTTTGGAATTGTGTAATATGTTCTTCTAAATCTATGCAGTGATATGGAAGATTTGTATGACTTAGAGGATACGTCTTGTACAAGATTGTGTTAGCCTTTTTGTTGGGCTAAGTTTTATTTTAATGATGACTAAATTGTGTATTAATTTAGTAAATCAATAAGTTGTATTTTAATTGCATGTTGCTTGGATTAATTGGTGGATAAATTGCATAACTTAATTGAGTAAATCAAATATGCAATATTTGTGGCACATGCTTAGGTTTGGATATAAACAACTTTATATGTTTTGGACATCATCAATAAGGGAGATTGTTTAGACTATGTGATCTAGATGATGTGAAATTTAATAAAGTGTAAAAGTTGTTTATACATTGATTTTTTATATATCATATTTATCGATTAAATTGAGAATACCCTTGATCAAGGGTATTGGAAATGTTTAACATGTTTCTCTAAGTCTATGCAGTGATATTGAAGACTTGTATGACTTAGAGGATGCGTCTTGTGGAAGATTGAAGTGCTATGTAATCATGCGGACGCGGATTGATAAAGTGCGGACGTCGCGGACGCCATTTCCAGTCGTCCGTTTTGAATCTGCCATTTTGGAGATTCACGCGGACGCGTCACACGGACGAAGCGGACGCCATTTGGCGTCCGCGTCCCTTCAGCGAAGCGGACGGGAGAAGAAGCTGAGGACGCCGCGGATGCTAATCCGTGTCGTCCACTTTGAATCTGCCATTTCAGGTGTTCGTCGCGGACGGTTCATGCGGACGGTGCGGACGCGAATATTGGCGTCCGCTTTGAATCTGTCCAATTTTATTGAAGACGCGGACGATAGATGCGGACGCAGCGGACGATGAGAATGGCGTCCGCAAATGCCCAGAATTGTGCAACGGCTATTTTTCTCAACGGGCATTTTTGCAACGGTCGTGCGGACGATAGGTGCGGACGCTGAGGTCGTCCGGAAGTAGCAGTGGCAGTGTGTATAAATAGAGGAACACTCCAAGCTCTCCATAACGAACCAAGGATTCTAAAGCGAAGCTCTGCCGATTTTCATACGCGATAAAATCTTTGTGAGCTTTCGATATTGTTGTATATCCAATTCTCCCTATTCCGAACTTGAGAGTTATATTTTGGGAGAATTCGGATTAGATAGATTTGAGAGTTAATCTCCGAATTATTATTGTGCTTGATTGTAAAGGGTGATTCCCTAAGAATTCATCACACTTGGGTGACGCCCCGCAATAGTCAATTTAGGGTGACGACTCGTAAGAGTCTAAGGTTGACGACCTAAGAATTAGTCAAGGGTGACGCCCCGTCTAATAGTCAATTTGTAAACGGTTTTATTGGCACCCGCAAGCCAATTACTTAGTGTATCTCCAAGTGCAACTTGGAGCGCGGACGTAGGCTAGTTTGCCGAACCGCGTAAACAAATATTGTGTGCATTTCTCTAACCCTTACTTTTTATATTATTGCATATATTTGTTATCAATATTTTAATTATATGCATTAAATCACTTAGGGTAATTAGAGATTAAAATATCGCACGAAAAAGTTAAAACGCTATATTCACCCCCCTCTATAGGCGTATATCGATCCTACAATTGGTATCAGAGCGGGTATTTAAATTTTTGTGTGATATTTTGTTGATTGTGCACATTGCTAATATTTGTTGAGTTGCATCTATTGAAAAATTTTCTTATTGAATTTCTTGTTGAAATTTATTGAGAATAACTTTGATCAATTCTAGTGTTTATAATTGATTATGGATTTCGATTGAATTGTTGAAAGTCAATGCACATCTACACCTCCACATTTTGATGGTAGTAATTATCTTTATTGGAAGTGTAGAATGAAAATATTTATACAATCTATTGATTTCTTTTTATGGAAAATCATTGAACAAGGGATTAATGTTCCTAGACCATCATGTGAATTCAATGATGTAGATAAACATAATTGGAATTTAAATGCTAAGGTTATGAATATTTTGTATAGTGCTTTAAGTAAGCATGAATTTGTTAAAGTTCAATCATGTGTTAGTGCTTATGATATTTGGAAATCTCTTGAGATAACACATGTAGGCACAAATCAAAAGATTGAAAGTGGAGAAAGCTCATTCTCCGAAAATGAGGAGAAAGTAGCCAACGTATGCTTCATGGCTAACGATATTGAGGTAAACGACTATTATAGCAATTCCGATTCAAATTGTGAAGATGATAATGATGTATTTAATGGATTGCTAGATAGTTTTAATGAGCTCAAAGATAAATATAAATTGTTGAAAAATGAGAAAAACAATTTGATCAAAAAGCATTCTATTTTGAATAAATCTCTTGATGATCAAATTGTGGAGTTAAAAAGCATGATTGATGATTCTAAAGCTTCCATTGAATCTCTTGAGCATGATTATAATAACTTGAGATTGGTAAATGACAGAATGATTTCTACCATCAAATGTAATAAGCATGAAATTAGTGATTCGAAATTGTTGAATGAAAAATTGAATACAACTATCAAATCACATGAAAAGGAAATTAACTCATTGAATGTTAAAAATTGTGATTTGATTACTACTATCAAATGTCTTGAGCATGATTGTGATGATTTGAAAGTATTGAATAATGGATTGAATATTTCCATCAAATCATGTGAAGATGAGATTAGATCATTGAATGCCAAATCTAAATCTACTTGTGATGTTAATGCTCAAATTAAATCTATTGAAAATGATGTTTGTGAATTAAAGGCCAAGAATGATGATTTGAGTGGTTAAATTCACAAATGGGAGCAAGAATTTAAATATGCTCTTGAATTCTCAAAGGGTTACTTTTGATAAAGCCGGTATTGGATATGAACCCTTTGCAAAGAAAAAGAATTACACAAATTTGTGTGTTAAGTCATCTATTTGTAATTCTTGCAATTGTGTTGGACATAAGTTTTTTTGTTGTCCTTTAAAAGTGAATACTAAATTGGATTTAAATGTTAAATCTAAATTTGCCTATCCTTTGCATTTGAACTCTAAATTTAAATTAAATGATAGTTCAAAATTTGTTCATCCTTTTTATGTGAATTCTAGATCCAAGTCTGGTTTAAATCTTAAACCTAATTTGAATTCTAAATTTGTGTGGGTTCCTAAAGGAATCAAGCCTATAACCAATGAACCCAAAATGGTTTGGGTACCAAAGAAATCAAATTGATTTGCTTTGTAGGTTGGAGGTTCTCCCAAGGAGCTTGTAAGGGAATTGGATACTTGAATATCCAACAAAAAGGGAGAAGCCTCAATAATTCCTCCAATGATTTAAAAATGGGAATAAACTTGGTGGAGGTACACAGTTTTTTTAATTGACTTAATCTGATTATTGAATTCTTAGTTTGGAATTGAGTTGAACCAATTCTATTTTCTTGGTTAGGTTTGAAAGATATTTTGATCTTGATTTTGGACGGAAATGATAGATATTATAGAT
This sequence comes from Begonia loranthoides, assembly GCA_022433065.1. Classification (NCBI taxonomy): domain Eukaryota; kingdom Viridiplantae; phylum Streptophyta; class Magnoliopsida; order Cucurbitales; family Begoniaceae; genus Begonia; species Begonia loranthoides. Next base: position 21,703,935 of record CM039469.1, read on the forward strand.
TGTGATTTTGGTTATTTCTCCAATTGGTATTTAGGATTTGAATTATCTATTGTCTCTTGAAGTTGTTAGTTTATCCTTGATTAGCTTCAATTGATAGGTTGCATATAAGTTGGATATTGGTTGTGATTTAAATGATAAGTTGTTGATTCATTCAGAGCTTTAATTTATGACATCAATATGATGAATTTATATTCTTGTCTCGGTTTAAAAGATCGTTGAATGCTATGAATCCTTTATTGAGTAGAGTAAATTGATTGACTTGGATTAATAGAATATTTTTTTTGGTTCATCGTTAGCTTAATTTCTTTTATATGGGTTGAAATATGTTTTATTCATTCACTTAGTATTTTTATGACGTAGTTCCAACAATAGGATTCTAAGTTGCGCATCTTTGAAAGATTGTTGGTTGTTTAATTGTGTTGTTTTGAGTTTATTTTCTCCTTGTGTTGAACTTGGTTAATGAAATAGAGGGGAGAAAATAGAATTGCTAAGAATATTTTTAGATCACATGATTTCAATTGTAATCTTTGTTAGATTGTGCTTCCGTTAGTCAAAACTCTGAAAATGCTCTCCGTCGGTTAGAAAGTGGTTATGGAAATGGATTTTTTTTTATAAGAATGTTGAGTGGTTGTCTCGTTTCAACTTTAAATATATGTAGATGTCATGGGAGGATAGATAGTTTTTCATCAATCATTTTTGCAAAGTCTTTATTTTCGGGCTACATAGTGCGGACGCCAAAAATGGCATCCTCAACGTCCGCTTACTCGAAATTTAAAGTCTGCTTCATTTCTGGTGAGTTGCGGACAAGCCTGACGCCAATAAATTCCGTCCGCTGCGTCCGCAAACGCATTTTAAAAACAGACTGAGTACTTCCAAAACCCTAACTCTACGTCCTCTTCCCGGCTTCTCGTCTCCCCGCGACCTCCGACGCCTCTCCATCGCTCATTTCGGTATTTCTCTCCTATTTTCAACTTCCGTTGTCATTGTTTATCAATTTATCATCCTTTATTCTTGTTTGTCTAGCATTTCCTTAGGGTTCCACTCATTTTTTATCTCCAATTTCACAATGTCTAGTCGTACTCCTAGGAAACGCACTTCTCTTCAAACTTCCGAAAATACTCGAGTTTATAGGTCTCGATTATTCATCAATGACGAATGTAAGAAACGTTATGATGATGATTTCAAAAATCGTTCCCTGATTCCTGCTAGGAAAATTGATTTCGAGCGTTTGTCTAGTCTAGAATTAGAGGATACGTATACCTATATGGGTTTACGTAAGTTATTTTCTCTCGATGGTCCATATGTTGCGAAGACAATACGCATGTTTTATGCAAATTTGACATATACTGACCCTCCTCTAGTTGTTAAGAGTTTTCTCTATGGGCGAGAGATTGAGATCACTCCTCATCTCCTTAATGTATTCCTTGAGTGTCCCCAAGGTCTTTTGTCGGAGGGATATTACAATGCTCACAATCCTCCATCTTTTCATAAGAAGGAAGAGGGAGATGTTCTCTTGCGTCAAATCCTTCGAGATCCGATTAATGATTATCAAGTTAAGCCAAAGTCGAGACATCTCAACATTAGGGCACGTGTTATTCATCATTCCCTCCAATACAATGTTCTTCCTCGTGCCGGTCACCGAGATCATGTTACCTACATGGATCTCTATGTTCTTCAATGTATGTATTCCGACACTCCTTTCAATTTAGGGTATATCATCGCGGCTCAAATTGCCGACACGGCTGATAGTGAATCTTGCTCACTTCTCTTCAATTTACTACTCACCAACTTGTTCAAAGAGATGGACATTCCTATTCCTTCGTCCTCTAAATTTTGTGAACTCCGTCGTTCTGACATATATTCTCCACAAACTTTGGGACGGATGGGAATCATTCATGCTCCAAATGGTGAGTGGATTGCCCGGCAAGACAATGTCCCGGTTCCTCCCCATTCTCTGGACTCTCCTCCTCCACAGCCTTCAGGACCGTTCCTTACTCTTCACGCAGAGGCTGGACCCTCTTTCTTTCCAGGAGAGAGTTCTTCTTCATCACATGGACCCTACGCTACCACTTCTGACGTAGCTCGGTTGCAGGCCACCCTGGATAAGCACACTGACTACCTGGTTCAGCTTATGTCGTCTATGCAATCCTTTACTACTCGCTTCGACGCCATGGAGAGGCGAATGGATGATTTTGCTTGTGGCATATGGCACACCGGCATCTCTTCTCCGGTTGCTCCTCCTGAGGTTCCTTCGTCTTCAGCTCCACCTACGCATGATCTTGATGACGAGGACATCCCGGATGCATAGATTAGGATTTTATGCTTACTTATGTCTTTCGTTGTTGGCTTAGGAGAGTAAAAACAATTTGGTTGTAATTTCTAGTATTTGAATTTCATATTTGATTCTGTTATGTGTTGCATCGTTTGAATATTATGAATGAAATTGTCGAGATTTATATGAGTTGTTTCTATTTCTGCATATTCTGGCTCGTTTGGCTTAGATCCCTTGTGTTTACAGATTGATTTTGGCATTGAGGAGGAGTTTAAGAAATAAACATAACCATGCGAAATTTTTTTTGATCTATACTTTGTTACATCCTATTTTGTTTAATCTTGATTCGAGTTAGATTCCTTGATTTAGGGGGAGAACCTTAAATTCAGGGGGAGAAACTTCAATTCCATAGTATTACTTGATTCAGGGGGAGATTTTTCTTAGTCCCATATTTTGATGAGCTTTAAATTCCCTAGCCTTTCTTTTTGCTTATGACAAAAAGGGGGAGAATACTAGTTGTTGGTTTGTGCTTAATGTTAGGGGGATTTTGAAGATAGCATGTTGTGAATGAACAAATTGAATGATAAATTGCATAAATGAATCGGGTAAATATAAAATGCAATATTTGATGCACATGCTTAGTTTTTGGATATAAACAACTTAATATGTTTTGTCATCATCAAAAAGGGGGAGATTGTTAGCCTAAGTGTGTTAGGCATATTTATATTTTGATGATGAGCAATTTAACTAAAGTGTAAAAGTTGTTTATTCATTGAATTAATAATTATCTTTTTTGATGTTTAAATTGGAAATACCCTTGATCAAGGGTATTGGAATTGTTTAATATGTTCTTCTAAGTCTATGCAGTGATATGGAAGATTTGTATGACTTAGAGGATGCGTCTCGTGCAAGATTGAAGTGTCAAGTACACACGCGGACGCGGACTGACAATGTGCGGATGGCAAGGAGGCGTCCTCAAGAAGAGAATTCTGCGTCCCCAGTGCAAACTGTGTTGCAGCGGACGACGCGGACGCCACGGACGCCATTTCGAGTCGTCCGATTTGAATCTGCCATTTTGAAGATTCATGCGGACGAGTCACACGGTCGAGGCGGACGCCATTTAGCGTCCGCGTCCCTTCAGCGAAGCGGACGGGAGAAGAAGCTGAGGACGCCACGGATGCCAATCCGTGTCGTCCTATTTGAATCTGTCTTTCAGAGCTCAACGCGGACGATTCACGCGGACGTTGCGGACGCCAGATTTTGCGTCCGATTTGCCTCTGTCCATTCAACGCGGACGATTCATGCGGACGGTGCGGACGGGAGAATGGCGTCCGCAAGTACGCAGATTTCTCCAACGGCTATTTTCCAACGTTCGACTGCGGACGATCCTAAAGGTGTTGAGGACGTCCGCACTGGGAAAGTTTATAAATAGAAGGACTTCGAAGAAGGAAGGTACCGAAGCGATATTAAGCGAAGCTCTGCCAAATTTCTGACTCAACATTTGTGTACGAATTTGAGTGATAAAACATCCTCCAAAGTGCTTGTGTGAGATCATTAAATTTTTGGAAGGATTGTTGTATTTGTGAGAGCTCAACATTTTCCGAGAGAAAATTAAGTTATTGTAAAGGTTTGATTGACACCCGTGCAAGTTCAATCAATTGTAACCGGACGTGGTTAGTTGAATACATCTTCAAGGGAGGACCTTGAAGCGCGGACGTAGGCGTGCTTTGCCGAACCGCGTTAATAACTCGGTGTCAAGATTTCTAACTCTATCTCCTATATTATTTGTCTTATTGTGATTGCTTTGTGATTAAATTGACATTAGTTAGAAAAATTATTATCGCACGAAATTTAGTAAATAACCTAATTCACCCCCCTTTTAGGTTAATTTCGATCCTTCAATTGGTATCAGAGCAGGTTAGAACCACTTATTAATTGTGAATTAGGTGAATTTATATTTTTGATAATATGGCATCCAACTCAAATAGTGCAAACATGGAAGGACAAGCAACAAATAGACCACCTTTCTTTAATGGTGATAATTATCTACATTGGAAAGCTAGGATGATGATATTTATTCAAGCTATAGATTTTGAGATGTGGAGAATAGTCAAAAATGGTCCTTATGTTCCGTCTAAAGTTGTAAATAGGGTAAAAGTACCAAAGGAATTAGATGAAATAGATGAAACGGAAGGTCGCAAAGTTAGTTTAAATGCTAGAGCTATTAATCAATTATATTGTGCTCTAAGTGCTAGTGAATTTAATAGAATACAAAGTTGCAATAGTGCTTATGAAATTTGGAAAAGACTTGAGGTAACTTATGAGGGCACTAATCAAGTTAAGAAAGATAAATTAACTATGACTGCATATGTTATGAGATGTTTAAGATGGATAAGGGTGAAACTATTGCTCAAATGTTTACTCGATTTGCTAACCTTACTAATAGTTTGAAAGCTCTTGATAAGGAATGTTCAGATGAAGATATATGCAGCAAAATTCTCCGGTGTCTTCCAACGGAATGGGATCCAAAGGTTACTGTAGTGCTTGAATCTAAGGATCTATCAACTATGTCATTAGAGGAGCTCATCGGTTCTCTAATGACACATGAGATTAGATTGAGAGCAAGCGAAAAAGAAAAGGAGTTGGAGAAAGAGAATTCCAAAAAGAAGTCCATAGCTCTTAAAGCCTCCTCAAGCAAAGAAGGTGAAGACTCGGAGGGAACGGAGCTTGATAAGGATGATGAGGATGAAGAGCTGGCCTTGATAAACGGGAAGATGAGGATACTTCAAAGAAGAAAATACCAAGGAAAGAATAAGTACAAAGGAGAGAGACCTCATAACAAAAAGCCTCTAATTTGCTACGGATGTGGAAAGACCGGGCATGTAAAGACGGATTGCTATCTTGAAAAGGATAAGAAGAAGAACCGAAAAGAGTCCAAGAAGAAAGTGCTCAAAGCCACATGGGACGATGATAGCGATGAGGAACCGTCAATCGAAGGAGAAGAAGTTGTCAACATGTGCTTTATGGCAAACGATGCTGAGGTAAGTGACTCTTCTTCTAATAAATATAATGTAGACTCTAGTGATGAGAGTAATAATGAAGAAGATGATGCATTTGATGAATTGTTTAGAGAATTTGATATTTTGACTAACAAGTATAAAAGGTTAAAGAAGGAAAATGAATTGTTAGTGAAGAAGCAAGCAAGGAATGAAAAAATAGATGTAAATGAAAATGCTAGTTTAAAATTGAATAATGATGACTTAAACAAGCATATTAAGGTTATTGAAGAAGAGAATAATATGCTTAAGGAGGAAAATGAGAAACTAAATAAAATTGTATTCAAATTCACAAATGGTAGTAAGAACTTAAATATTCTTCTAAGTAAGCAAAAATTGACATTTGATAAAGCCGGATTGGGATATCAACCTTTCCAAAAGAAAAAGAGTTATAAGAATTTCTTTGTTAAATCAACTACTTGTTTCACTTGCAATGCTATAGGTCATAAGTCATTTGATTATCCATCAAAGAATATTGGAAATCAAAAGATTGTTAAGTATGTGTGGTTCTGAAAGGAACCAAATTTAACCCTTTAGGACCCAAAATGGTTTGGGTACCAAAGAAATTATCTTGTTTTACTTTTTTGTAGGTTAAAGCACCTCCCGCTAAGGATCAATGGTACTTGGACAGCGGTTGTTCAAGACATATAACGGGAGATTTTTCAAGATTCACCTCCATCAAGGACAAGAAAGGAAATGTGACATTTGGAGGAAATCAAAAGGGAAAAATAAGAGGTATTGGCAATATAGGTAATGTTTCCAACCCTATTATTGAAGATGCTTTACTTGTTGATGGGTTGAAGCATAATCTATTGAGTATTAGTCAATTATGTGATAAAGGATATAAAATTATTTTTGAATCTAAGTCTTGCATGATCATTGATGATTCAAATGGCAAAGTTTTATTTATGGGTTATAGACACGAAAATATCTATGCTATTGATTTATCTAGTATTTCTAGTGATGTTGAAAAATGTTTTAGAGCTAGTGATTCTTTAAATTCATGGACTTGGCATAGAAGATTAGGACATGTAGGCATGGATACCTTAGCTAGAATATCGAAAAACAATCTAGTTAGGGGTCTTCCAAAAATCGTGTTTGAAAAGGATAGAGTTTGTGAAGCTTGCCAAAAAGGGAAGCAAACAAAAAGCTCTTTTTCTTCCAAACAATATATCTCTACTTCCAAGCCTCTTCAATTGCTTCACATGGATCTTTTTGGTCCATCTAAAGTTTCAAGCTTAGGAGGAAAACATTACGCATTTGTAATTGTGGTTGATTTTTCACATTACACTTGGGTTTTCTTTTTGAGAATAAAATATGAAACTTTTGAAGTATTCTCTAGTTTTAGGAAGAAAGTTCAAAATGAGAAGGAACTTACCATTATCACTATAAGGAGTGATCATGGTGGGGAGTTCGAAAATGAACAATTTAATGTCTTGTGTCAAAAACATGTCATTGAACATAACTTCTCTTCTCCTAGAACCCCTCAACAAAATGGAGTTGTTGAGAGGAAAAATAGATCCCTCCAAGAGCTTGCTAGGACTATGTTGAATGAGAATGATCTTCCCAAATATTTTTGGGCGGAAGCCGTTGCCACGGCATGTCATGTTCTCAATCATGTATCTATCCGTCCTACTCTAGATAAGACTCCTTATGAACTTTGGAATTGTAGGATTCCTAATGTTAGTTACTTCAAAGTTTTTGGGTGCAAATGTTTTATTATCAATACTAAGGACAATCTAGGTAAGTTCGATTCCAAGACGGATACGGGAATTTTTCTTGGATACTCTTCAACTAGCAAAGCATATAGGGTCTTCAACAAAAGGACATTACTGGTGGAAGAATCCATGCATGTCACTTTTGATGAATCCACTCCTACCTCTAGTGTTGAGAGACCAACTCAAGATTTAGAGGATAATTTTGAAAATCTCTCTCTAAGTGATAAGGGAAAAGAGACTCTTGAAAGTTCTCCTCAAGAATCCCAAGAACAATCCATAGAGGGAACCTCAAGAGTTGAAAACCATAATGACTTACCAAGGGATTGGAGATATGCCAAAAGTCATCCTATGGTGGATATTCTAGGTGATCCTAACCTGGGAGTAAGAACTAGAGCCTCTCTTAGAAATGAATGTGCTAATTCAGCATTTATCTCTCAAGTTGAACCCAAAAACTTTGTTGAGGCCGAAACCGATGAAAATTGGATATTTGGTATGCAAGAAGAATTGAACCAATTTGAGAGGAACAATGTATGGGAGCTTGTTCCTAGGCCTAAAGATCAATCTATTATTGGAACAAAATGGGTTTTCAAAAATAAGCTAGATGAGAGTGGGGTAGTTGTTAGAAACAAAGCTAGATTAGTTGCATAAGGTTATAAACAAGGAGAAGGAATTGATTTTGAAGAAACCTTTGCACCGGTCGCTAGGTTAGAATCGGTAAGAATGCTTTTGGCTTTTACTTGTTATAAGGATTTCACTCTTTATCAAATGGATGTAAAGAGTGCATTCCTAAATGGTTTTATTGAAGAAGAAGTCTATGTTGAGCAACCTTTAGGATTTGAAGTTTATGATAAGCTTGATTATGTATATAAACTTCATAAGGCTCTATATAGACTTAAGCAAGCACCAAGAGCTTGGTATGAGAGATTAAGCAAATTTTTGAAAAAGAGAGATTTCAAAATAGGAAAAGTAGATTCCACTCTTTTTGTCAAGCACAATGATAAAGATATTATAATTGTGCAAATTTATGTTGATGATATTATTTTTGGTTCCACCAATGGCACACTTTGTGATGAATTTGCAAATTTAATGCAAAGTGAGTTTGAAATGAGTATGATGGGCGAATTGAATATTTTCTTGGTTTACAAGTTAAACAATTTTATGATGGAATTTTCTTAAATCAAGAAAAATATGTCAAGGAGCTTATAAAACGCTTTGGAATGGAATCTTCCAAACCTCAAGGACTCCCATGAGCACTACCACAAAATTAGGAAAGGATGAAAATGTAAAAGATGTGGACATAAAGAAATATCGTGGTATGATGATAGGATCTCTATTATATTTGACCGCTAGTAGACCCGATATTCTCTTTAGTGTGTGTTTATGTGCTAGATTTCAATATTCACCCAAAGAGTCACACTTAAACGCTGTCAAAAGGATTATTAAATATTTGAGTGGGACTATTAGTCTTGGATTGTGGTATCCTAAGGGTACAAATTTTGATTTAATTGGTTACTCCGATTCCGACTATGCGGGTAGTTTAGTGGATAGGAAAAGCACTAGTGGCACTTGTCAATTTCTTGGAGAATCACTAGTATCATGGTTTTCTAAGAAACAAAACTCGGTTGCACTTTCTACAGCCGAAAGTGAATATATTGCACCTGGGAGTTGTTGTGCACAATTGCTTTGGATGAAGCAAAATTTGAAAGATTATGGACAATTGTTTAAGAATATTCCAATTATGTGCGACAACACAAGTGCAATCAACATTTCAAAAAATCCGATTCTTCACTCCAGGACCAAACACATAGAGATTAGGCATCACTTCATTCGTGCTCATGTCAATAAGGGTGATGTGTCTCTAGAATTTGTTTCCTCCGACAATCAACTTGCCGATATTTTCACCAAACCTTTGGATGAAAAGACATTTTGTGGGATTCGAATTCGTCTTGGTTTGATCTTTATTGATAAAATAGCTTCAATTCCATCTAAATAATCATTTTTATCATTTTAGCCAGTTGGATTGTTGATCTCTATGATAAGCATCGAGTTAGATTATTAAAGTGCTCCAAAATCTTAAGAATTACTCTGTGCGGACGCCATAAATGGCATCCTTACCCTCTGCCTACTCGAAATTTCAAGTCTGCCTCATTTCTGGTGAGTTGCGGACGAGCTGGACACCAATAAATGCCGTCCGCTGCATCCGCAAACGCATTTTAAAAATAGACTGTGGACTTCCAAAACCCTAACTCTGCATCCTCTTCCCGGTTTCTCGTCTCCCCGCAACCTCCAACGCCTCTCCATTACTCATTTCGGTATTTCTCTCCTATTTTCAACTTCCGTTGTCATTGTTTATCAATTTATCATCATTTGTTCTTGTTTGTCTAGCATTTCCTTAGGGTTCCACTCACTTTTTATCTAAAATTTCACAATGTCTAGTCGTACTCCTAGGAAACGCACTTTTCTTCAAACTTCCGAAAATACTCGAGTTTATAGGTCTCGATTATTCCTCAATGACGAATGTAAGAAACGTTATGATGATGATTTCAAAAATCGTTCCCTGATTCCTTCTAGGAAAATTGATTTCGAGCGTTTATCTAGTCTTTGATTTAGCGGATACGTATACCTATATGGGTTTACGTAAGTTATTTTCTCTCGATGGTCCATTTGTTGAAAAGACAATACACCTGTTTTATGCAAATTTGTCATACACTAACCGTCCTCTAGTTGTGAAGAGCTTTCTTTATGGGCGAGAGATTGAGATCACTCCTCATCTCCTTAATGCATTCCTTGAGTGTCCCCAAGGTCTTTTGTTGGCAGGACATTACAATGCTCACACTCCTCCTTCTTTTCACAAGAAGGAAGAGGGCGATATTCTCTTGCGTCAAATTCTTCATGATCCGAATAACGATTATCATGTTAAGCCCAAGTCGAAACATCTCAACATTAGGCCACGTGTTATTCATCATTCCCTTCAGTACAATGTTCTTCCTCGTGCCGGTCACCGAGATCATGTTAGCTACATGGATCTCTATGTTCTTCAGCGTATGTATTCTTACACTCCTTTCAATTTAGGATATATCATCGCGGCTCAATTGGCTGACATGGTTGATACTGTCTTGTGTTCACTTCCATTCAATTTACTCCTTATGAACTTGTTTAAAGAGATGGACATTCCTATTCCTTCGTCCTCCAAATTTTGTGAACTTCGCCGGTCCGACATCTATTCTCCACAAACCTTGGGACGGATGGGAATCATTCGGGCTCCAAATGGTGAGTGGATTGCTCGTCAAGACAATGTTCCGGTTCCTCCTCACTCTCTGGACTCTCCTCCTCCACGACCCTCGAAACCATATCTCTATCTACCTACTACCGAGCCCGGTCCGTCATCCGATCATGAGGCTGGTCCATCATTCCACGCCGAGGCTGGTACTTCTACTTTTAGCACTCAATATGCATCCCGTGCTAATTTTGCACGCCTAGAGGAGTATATGCTTCTGATGATGACTCGTTTTGACTCTGTGGATCGTCACCTTGGGTCTATAGATCGTCGTCTTGACTCTATGGATAAGCATTTGGATGACATTTCACGTAGCCTTTGGTCCACTGGCATTCCATCTCCGGCTGCTCCTCCTGCTGCTCCTACGTCTTCTGCTACACCTACGCTTGATTTAGACGACGAGGACATTCTGGATGCATAGATTAGGATTTTATGTTTTCTCATGTACTTTGTTATTTGCTTAGGAAAGTAAAACATTTTGGTTGTAATGCCTAGTCTTTGCATTTCTTAATTGTATTTCCTATTTGACTTCATTATGTGTTATATAGTCTTTTGAATATTATGAATGAACTTGTCAAGATTTATATGAGTGTTTCATTTTCTGAATATTCTGGATCGTTTTGGATTCGATAAATTGTGTTTACAGATTAATTTTGGCATTGAGGAGGAGTTTGAGAAATAAACATTACCATGCAAATTTTTTTTTTCTTTTCAAAACCAAAACCTATACCTTGTTGCTTCCTATATTGTTTAATATTGAATCAAGTTAGAATCCTTGATTTAGGGGGAGAACCTTAAATTCAAGGGGAGAAACTTCAATTCCATAGTATTACTTGATTCAGGGGGAGATTTTTTTCTTAGTCTCATATTTTGATGAGCTTTAAATTCCCTAGCTTTTCTTTTTGCTTATGACAAAAAGGGGGAGAATATTTTAGTTGTGTTTGTTTCAACTCCCTTAATATCAGAGGGAGTTTGAGGATAGCATGTTGTTGCATGAACTTAATTTGAATGATAAATTGCATAAATGAATAGGGTAAATATAAAATGCAATATTTGATCCACATGCTTAGTTTTTGGATATAAACAACTTAATATGTTTTGTCATCATCAAAAAGGGGGAGATTGTTAGCCTAAGTGTGTTAGGTATATTTATATTTTGATGATGAACAATTTAACTAAAGTGTAAAAGTTGTTTCTTCATTGAATTAATAATTATCCTTTTTGATGTTTAAATTGGAAATACCCTTGATCAAGGCTATTGGAATTGTGTAATATGTTCTTCTAAGTCTATGCAGTGATATGGAAGATTTGTATGACTTAGAGGATGCGTCTTGTACAAGATTGAAGTGCTATGTACACATGCGGACGCAGTTTGATGAAGTGCGGATGGAGTGGAGGCGTCCCGATTCATCGTCCTCAATGCAAACTATGTTAGAGCGGACGTTGCGGACGCCACGGACGCCATTTCGAGTCGTTCGATTTGAATCTGCCATTTTGAAGATTCATGCGGACGAGTCACACGAATGAGGCAGACGCCATTTGGCGTCCGCATCCCTTCAGCGAAGCAGACGGGAGAAGAAGCTGAGGACGCCACGGATGCCAATCCGCGTCATCCAATTTGAAACTGTCTTTCAAAGCTCAACGCGGACGATTCACGCGGACGTTGCGGACTCTAGATTTTGCGTCTGATTTGCCTTTGTCCATTCAACGCGGACGATTCATGCGAATGGTGCGGACAGGAGAATGGCGTCCGCAAGAACGCAGATTTCTCCAATGGCTATTTTCCAACGTTCGACTGTGGACGATCCTAAAGGTGTTGAGGACGTCCGCACTGGGAAAGTTTATAAAAAGAAGGTCTTCGAAGAAGGAAGCAACCGAAGCGATATTAAGCGAAGCTCTGCCAAATTTCTGACTCAACATTTGTATACGAATTTGAGTGATAAAACATCCTCCAAAGTGCTTGTGTGAGATCATTAAATTTTTGGAAGGATTGTTGTATTTGTGAGAGCTCAACATTTTTCGAGAGAAAATTAAGTTATTGTAAAGGTTCGATTGACACTCGTGCAAGTTCAATCAATTGTAACCGGACGTGGTTAGTTGAATACATCTTCAAGGGAGGACCTTGAAGCGCGGACGTAGGCGTGCTTTGCCGAACCGCGTTAACAACTCGGTGTCAAGATTTCTAACTCTATCTCCTATATTATTTGTCTTATTGTGATTGCTTTGTGATTAAATTGACATTAGTTAGAAAAATTATTATCGCACGAAATTTAGTAAATAACCTAATTCACCCCCCTTTTAGGTTAATTTCGATCCTTCAGATTATAGCTATTGTCTTTTCTGTTGGGTTGGGAAACTAGATGTTCTGTGATTTATTGTTGGCTGTGAGGTGTATGATGATGAAGAGTATATGAAGTTCTCTGTTGAATTATTCACACAATAATATCCTACCGAATAGTTAAAAGAAGGTTATTGGTATTTTGCTGTTGTTTGGATTAATGCTTCGGGTTTGGTTCGAACTATGTTGTCATTCAGTTTTGGATTTTGTTTGCAGAAGCGTAAATCCTTTAATGAAGAACTAAACAATTAAATACAATTTAATAAAACTTAATTCAATTACAACCGTTTGCTTTTTACTCCCTCTAGTCTGGCCAGCCACAAGTCTCGCGCATGCAAATCCTCATCCCTGCTTTATTCTCTGTTTACTTATTATATGTTCATTATTTTCGCCTACAAGTACCTACACCTACACCATAAGTAACTGTATGCCCAAAGGCTTAGTAAGAAAAATGATTAATGCAATATGATATGTCTCTCTTTAGTCCTTTTTGGAATGGGGGACAACCAAACCAATCATTTCATTAAGCCATTTACTCATTCATTACTTTACTTTACTTTAATCCATTTGTTCGCTACTCGTACTTCAAGCTGGAGATTAGAAGATTTTTTCATGTAATGGTATAGTGGATTGGATCTAACATTTTCTTGCAACTAGAACTCCTACACCCTACAAGGGAGGAGCTCCGCCTTGTTGCAGACTAGACCCGCTACCCATCCGCCCCCAACTCCCTTTTTTTCTTTCTTTTTCTTAACATTTTACCTCACATAATATATGTGTGAGTACCACCACCAAGGTGACACCCCCTATTACTTTCTATTAACATGATGCATGACCATACATTCTCAACCTAACATAATGCATGATGCTTTATAATGTAACATTAACAGAAATTGAAGTGCGCATTGAAATAAGAGTAACTGTAATTGAAATTGCACACAGAAATGTATAATAAAAATTGAAAGCGCATATATCAAAGAACAATTGCACATAGGGAAATCAAACAACGAACGCACTCTAAGGGAATACAGGATTGAACACCAATATCAGAACAATCTACAATGAATTAAAACAAGGAAAACATGCTCGAATTAATATAACACAATAATAATCGAAAGAGGAATCGAACATACTATTAACATGCTAATTATCTTAGTTAATTTTTTAGTCATTTTACATGTTTCCTACATTTATTATTCTAGGTAATTATTCTAATTAGTTAACCTAATTAATTTACATACTCTGTAATATCTCGAATTTTAATCAAGATTAAAAATAAAAATAATTATGAATTTTGGAGATTTTGGACGATTTTCTCGGAACGAAATTATGTATAGATATTTATGAGAAATTTATTTAATAGAATTTGAGATTTATTGGAATTAAATAAGTGAGAATTATTGAGTAAGTATTTAATTAAGAATAAATTATAGGGAGATTAATTAAATGAAGAAATAATGTATTAATTTAAGGAAATTAAAATAAATTGAAAAGAATTATAATTTGATAGAATAGGTAAATCGGTTCTGTGAACCGGTCCACCCCAAACCAAATTGGTCTGGTTGAATAGAAATCAAAGTGAGCTGCGGTCCATTGCAAAAAGGAAGAGACGGAGTCCCTTGCAGCGAAGAACTCCCTCCCAGCTTCATTTGGAGATTTCGGCAAGATCTCGACCAGATCTTCGGCGAGTGCTTCGACATAAATCGCAGGCTTCAATCGTTCAAGTGAGTGCGAGCGATTTAGGGCTACCCGAAACCCGATTTCTGTCTCCTTTCCAGCGATGATCTCGGCGACTTCACCCCCTTCAAACGCATTTTAAATACAATCAAATGGGGATCATTTGCGAAGATTTGGGGAACTCTTCGCCTGCAAGACAAGGTCGAGCTTCTGAGAGTAGTTTTGATGTGGTAGCGGCTGGGTTCCTCTGCTTCTCCGATTTAGGTCGATTCTGCATTTGTTTGTTGTTGTGAAAATCACAAGGAGCAGAGAGCAGAGAATCGAGAGGTTGTGCGTGGGAGAACGTTAAAGTGGGCGTTTGTAATTGGGAGAAAGGAGGAGATTGAAGAGAATTGGCTGAAGGCTGATGGAGAATTTGTTCTCTGCTCTCAGATGTGCTTATGGGAGGTGAGTTCCTTCCGGTTTGGTTATGGACTGTTGGTTCTTTGTTCCTTTCATGCTAAACATTGTTCATATGGTTGAAAGGTATTGTGAGCATGTTAACCTGTTAACTTGAAAGTGCTTTCTGTTGTTGGCTTGGGGATTTCTTTTCCGCAGTTGCTTTGGTTAATAATATGTGATTTATTGTTCAGTTAGCCACTGCTCTATGGATTATTTAAAATGCTAAAGTTAAGAGGAATGTTGAGTGTCAGAATATATAATCTGCTCTGATGGGATGTTGAAAATCATTATTGTTTGTTATAAATATTGGGAATTTTAAGATTTTATAATGTTTAATGGACATGTTAGTTCGATATTTTTTTGTTATATTCTGTTGAAACTATATTCTATTTGGGAATAGTTGAAAGTAATAGCTTCATGAATATTATCAAGGCTAAATTATTATTAAGGAAATTATGGGTTGTGGAAATCTATAAAGAGATATTGAAGGGATGATTGTTAATAATTAAATATTATTAATTTCAAAGGTGTTTAGAGAAAGGAGGACGACGTTAAATTCAAAAACGCTCTAAGGACACCAGTTAAAAAATAGTGCATGTGTTTTGCCAGTAATGACCTACATCATGAGAGTAGAACTTGTTTGTTTAAATTGCTTTTCTGATATTTGTGATATATGCTAGGTTGATAGATTTATTATATTCATTCTATGTTGACATCGCACTTATTGCTCCTTGTTGATTGTGATTTATATGATCCATGTTATTATTGCATTTATAAGCATTATGTGATCATGCATCATATTAATAGACATAAGGGTGATGCCACGATGAGTTAGTATTCACACTGCATGGGAGAGACATTTCATGGGAGAGATCGGACTTAATAGGGAGACTCGAGAACAAACACTTCCCTTGATGGGATGCGAGAGCCTGTCTCCTGAGTGAAAAGACTTCCAATTTCCGAACTCGATGTACGGGTTTAACTATATGAGACAAATATAATAAGACATATTCATGCATCATACTGCATTTCTATTTCTTATTAGACATTAGGCTCATAATTATCTCATGATGTAGGTACACATACGAGAACAGGTGAATGAGCAGTTGATGAAGGATTTGCACGCGCGGATCTTGTGACTGAGTAGGCTAAAGGCACTAAAAGAAAACGATTGTAAAAAGTATTGTAAGAGAATGTAAAAAAGTTATTTATTTTACTGTTCAAATAATTAGTTTTATTTATAAAAGCTTTCCACTATGATTTGTAAATGAGTTTTATGAAAGAAAATTCTTCCGCTGATTTTATAAAAGAAAGTTATTTTGAAAAGTTTTAAATTTCACACGTTTTCAAAAGTAATAAAATATGGGTCGTTACATGCTCAAGAATGGTTTAGCAAGTTAAGCATGCATCGTTAATTAATTAAATATGCTTGTCTAGTAATGTGCAATTACTCTAGTTAATTAACATGCTGCTAATTGATTTACATCACGCTAATTAATCATGCTGCTAATTAATCATGCTAGTTCGCTAATTGATTAATTTAAACATGCTAGTAAATCAATTTAAACGAGCGAGTAAATTAATTAAACATGCTAGTTAGTCACTTATTAGTCAATTTACACGCTCAATATTAATAGTTAATTAACTTGCTCGTCTAATTATTAATTCTAGTTAGCTAACTACTTTAATTAATCGTTATTCATCAGGAAATGATTAAGTTACTTAAACATGCTCCCCTAGTTAATTGATATGCTTAACTACTCAAATTATTTATTAGGCTCAAGAAATAATCACGTATGTTGAACATGTTTAACTAGTTAATTAACATTCTCAACCTATTAGTAAATTAACATGCTCAAAGATTAGTTATTAAACATGCTCGAGATTGTTCTAGTGGAATCCTAATTAATTTATATGCTCAACTAGTTGATTCAAACATATTCATTAACAGCAAGGAATTAGACAGCGTACACTAAGAGATTCAACTAACAGCAAGTAAGGAAATAAGCACAAGAATAAAATTAACATTTGTAAAAGAATTCATAGTTCATTTCAACTTATATCATCCTCACGTACTTCTCTGTTCAATCTCTCTTTACAATTCACCATTCTCTATCTCACAGCAAACCATTCAATATTTCACAGCAAAACTTATCAACTAAAGAATATCTACAGAGATAGCTAACAATGAAGGAACAAAACTAGCAACAAGGAAAATATTACAAAGCATCACTAAATCTACCACTCACGCACTCTACTTGTGGTGTAGGGCCTCCACAGGTCAAGACATCCCTATTTCCTTACCTAACTGAAGAACACTAAAACAAGGACAGCACTCTTCAAGCTCCATCACTCACAGACGACAACTCTAGCACCCAGCAGCTCACTCCTCTCAGCTTTCACCTCCACAACAGCTCCAAGCTCCTCACTCACCCACGTATCATACCCAATCCACCATAACTAAACCGCACATCACAATTCAGAAACTCACTCTCACGGGCATCCCTCCCACATCCACTGGAACTCTCCACTCTCACAAGTCTCTCACGCAGAAAGGGAGAAAATGGTTGGACTAAAAAAATCCCAGAGAAGGGAGAGGGAATTATTACCTAGATGGAGGAGGGGACAACGTATCCATAGGAGGCATGGAAGAAGCGTCTACGGGCATGGGAGGTCGGCGACCTAGGCAGAAGGTGGGGGAGGGTCATTCGGTGTCTGCCACGGGGTGTAGTTATGGACTACACGACAAGAGATTGGATTTTAAATCCTAATTTTACGCTGAACTGGGGATTTTCGGACGAGTGCAGACACTCTGATCTCGTCTGCAGTTGTCCACATGTGTAAAATCTCGCACGCAAAATTTAGTTTGTACCATCCGAATTCAAAATTTGGACGTGATCTGCCGTTCGCGTGCGTCCGAATTCATCCACAAATTGGATAGAGTCAAAACCACCCTGTCTGCCAGCGTCCACCATCATCCGACGTTGTCCGAAATCTTCTTGGAATTGGACAGATTCAAACCTCTGGCGTCTGCCCGCATTCGCGTCTATCCAAGATCGTCCGAAATCCCACGACGCAGGTGAATTAGGACAGGAATCCATGTCCTAAGTCATCCCAATTCTCGGCATGGCTTCCTAACACTTTGCAGACGACATGACTCATTCGCGTGTCGTCCTCAGGCATTCGAAAACACCCTGGACAACATTTCTTTGTTAGCCTTTTTGTTGGGCTTAGTTTTATTTTGATGATGACCAAATAGTTTAATGTAATGAAAATAATAAGTTGGTTAATTGTGTTTTTATTGATAATGTATTCAACGTTTTTATTCATTATATTTATACTCAAATTTATCAAAAATACCCATGTTGAGGGTATTAAAGTGTGCTAACATGTCTATCTAAGTCCATGTAGTGAATGCATATCGTTTTGGGACTTAGGAAAATCAAGAAGGGGAAGAAGGAGAAAAAGGTCGACGAATCAATACAAAAGGTCGACCTCGATGTGCATCTAAGAAGGAAAGGGTCGACCGTGCTGTGAAGCAGAAAAAAACAGCTTGCCAAAAAAATTCTGCAATGAAGGAAACGGTCTACCGCTTTGACGAAAGGTCGACCGCTTCATTTGAAAACTCCTCTTTCACACCCGTCTTCAAAATTCTATTGGAGGTCCATCAATGAAGGAAAGGGTCGACCGCAAAATGGACAGATTGCTCCAGAAGTTCTGCACGAAGGAAAGGGTCGATCGCACGGTCAAATCTCAACGGGCAGAACTCCAACGGCTAGTTAAAGGGTCGACCGGTTAGGGCAAAAGGTCGACCGTTGGAGTAGTGTCTATAAATATAAGATCACTCCAAGCTCTCAACAATGAACCGAGAATCGTGGCGAAGCCCTGCCGAATTTAATACGAAATTCTAATCATTGTGAGCTTTTAATATTGTTGTATATCCAATTCTCCCCAACCCATAAACTTGAGAGTTATATTTGGGAGAATTATGATTAGTTAGATTGCGCTTTAATTTCCATATTCTATATTTGCGCTTGATTGTAAAGGGTGATTCCCTAAGAATTCATCGAAACACTCCTAGGCTAGATTGAACGCCCGTAAGTTCAATCATTGGATGACGCTCCGCAATAGTCAAATTTAGGGTAACGTTTTGTAAGCGTCAAAGGTTGACGACCTTAGAATTAGTCAATGGTGAC
Source organism: Begonia loranthoides (assembly GCA_022433065.1). Taxonomy (NCBI): domain Eukaryota; kingdom Viridiplantae; phylum Streptophyta; class Magnoliopsida; order Cucurbitales; family Begoniaceae; genus Begonia; species Begonia loranthoides. The sequence goes on from CM039469.1 coordinate 21,722,910, forward strand.
GCCCATATTAAGAGTCAATTTGTAAACGGTCTTATTGGCACCTGTAAGCCAATTACTTAGTGTATCTCCAAGTGGAACTTGGAGCGCGGACGTAGGCCAGTTTGCCGTACTACGTAAACAAATATTGAGTGCATGTCTCTAACCCTTACTCTTTAATTTACGCATTTAATGTGATTGCATATTTAATCATATTCGATAAATCACTTAGGGATTTAGAGAATTTAAATATCACACGAAAATATTAGAAACGCTAAATTCACTCCCCCCCCCCCCCCCTCTCTATAGGCGTATATCGATCCTACATTCTTCACTTTTTTCTCACTTAACTTCTATCCCCTAATATTTTCCCCGTAAATTCACGTCATGAAATGACACGTATAAATATGCAATTTAATATCCCAACTACCCCAACACTTGATTACATCACGTAAACGGGGAAAATGTAACAGAAATACCCCTAGACTTAACGCTCTAAACATGTCTTTCCCCGATAATTATCCAACATAAAAAGTCAGGGTGTTACACTTTTAATGATATGTTTATTAGATTCAAGTTATTTACGTTAAGAGATATGACATTGAGTATGTTTCGAGGTTATAGTGATGATTGAGCATTTTTAGAGGCTATAGTGATGATATGATAGACTATATGCATTCACGAGTATTCACACATCATGGTTTTAAAAGATGTTATGAAAATGATTTTCATGCATGCTTTTAGAAAATGGTATTATGGATGCTCATACTGTTGGATTTTAGGTTCCCTCGCACGGCAGAATTATCGATGTTTATAACAACGGTAACGTGCGTAACCTATGTATCATGAAAAACAATTTTCACATGAACATAAAAATGGATTATTGCTATAATATATTAATAATAATAATATGTATTTAAAAATCTCTATTTAGATCTAATCTAAAAGATAAAGAATGTTACCTTTGTAGCTTACTTCACACGGGTACAAAATCAACCTTCGATCTTCTCCCCCAATCCTTTTCACCTCGAATAAGCACGTGTGGGCGTGATGAACGAAACAAGATCACACTCAATTTATGATAGATCGTATTCTCAACACATGAGACGATCTATTTGGATTTAGAAAACACTTTTCTAAAGCCAACACGGAAGACACTTTTCTTAATCTCAAAGATTTCAACCTCAACTTCAACTTTTTCATCAACAACCTCCATCTAATGAGGTTGGACTTCTATTTATACTGGTATTGCTCCATAATGGCCATTATGGCATTTAGAAAAAAAAAACACTACAAATTCCTCATTACATTTATAAAAATGTTATGGCAATCAAAAGTCTTGTCACCATAACTCAACACTTGGCACATTTAAGTTATAACACATTTATAACAAAAATTTTATGGAAAACAAAAGGTCATGACATTAAATCAAATTTGACATTAATTCAAATTTGACAAAATCCATTTTAAAAACTATTTTTAAAAGTTACTTTATATTTGTTAATCAATTGAATAATCAATAATTCAATTATTTCATTTAACAAATATATTAACTTTGACAATTTTTGTCATTTTGTCTTAATTAATTGAATAATCAATAATTCAATTACTTCATCTAATGAAAAAATAATAATAAACTTATTATTGAATGTTTTAAATAATTAATTCATAATTAATTATTTAATCTTCTTTGTTCATTTTTCTATTATTCGAATAATGATAGAAGATGAAGAAGGGACCGATGGACCTATAGTTTTAAGCTCCAATAATATTTCGTTAATTAATATAAACTCTTTATATTAATTAACATAATTATTAACTCTAAAGTAATTCCACTAAATACTTAGAGTTGCACTCTCAAAACTATAGAGTATATTTACTTAAAGTAATGTCCATTGATATAGTCATTACATATGTATTAACCCTCCATTTAGATTCGTAACAGAGCTAAGTTTATAATCCGTTAACCTCTCATATTGGTTCTTTATCCTTGACTACCATTAGTTCTTAATTGAATAATTAATTCATAACAATTATGAATTTGCGCGCTAATTATTCGATACTTGAATTAACAAACAAGAGAATCTATAGAAATGGATTTCGTTGTATCGATATTAACATTCTCAGCTATTCATTTTAATTTACTCCCACTATACAAGGTATACGAATCGTAACTTGCACAAAACTTTACCGAGTAAATCAAAGAATAAATTGAAATTAAATAGGAGTTTATTAAATACAACGAATTAAAATCATACATATATGACCATCATTATGATAAAATTAATTGTTTTATATTTAACGAAAATTACCAGAACAATATAATTTTATCTGGTCCAGTTCTATATAATCATATTATATAAAACATATTTATTTTATGTCATTACATATTTAGTCGGGATATAACTATGAACTATTTGAAGATTCCATACTTCAAATATAAGTCATGGACATATTCTGGTTATTACTCTTTATATTTTATCCCACATATATACAATATATATGTCAATATAAAGTTAGCATAAATAACTAAGGAATTTTCTATGAATTTTATAAAACATAATCTAAAATGTTAACATAATATCAATCAATATAAATTTATTCATATATTATAAAATTGTTCTATTACATTTGCTTATTGGGTACATTACTTCCAACACATACATACTATATGTACGGTGTTCTCGAGGGCTGATCACCCAAAGTGGACAACCCTCATATGGGCTGTATGATTCTCCATTGTATCATTAAAGTAAATGACTTGAATAGAATAAACAAAATAAACGTAAATAGACGCGTTCTAGAATATGCCTGAGGTTCTTTTCGGGGTATTATGGGAACAAAATGACAGGATAAGTCAAAGGTTCTTTCTGCGGTATTTTGAGAATAAAACAGTGGGAAAAGCCTGAGGTTTTTTCCAGGGTATTCTGGTAACAGAATGGCAGGATAAGCTCAAGGTTCTTTTTGGGGTATTTTAGAAATGAAGCCATGACGTTGTTCCACAAGCATGAGCCTGGCAACCGAAGCAGACAATGTAAACAGAAAAGAAAACGAAAACAGAAAACTGCATACGGATTTTAAAAGCATCATTGCATATTTATTTTATATTGCTTACTAAGTCTTAGGCTCATAGTTTAAGTCTTGTGATGTTTGTACATGCGAGAACAGGTTAAGGAGTAGTTGATGAAGGATTTACACGTGCGGACCTTGTGGCTGGCTAGGCTAAAAGATTAAAGGAAAATGGTTTGTAAAAGGTTTATGTAAATGTATAAAGTGATTTGATTATTGTTTTAAATTACGCAAGTGTTTCAAGTTGTAAAGGTTTTTAAGAAAAAGATTTTATTTATCGTCTTTAAATGGTTTTATGAATGAAACATTTACTGCTACGCAATTCAAATGAAAGGATTTAAAGAAAAGAAAAGTTTTAAATTTTAAGCGATTTCTAAAATGCCACATTTTAAGAAAGGAAAAATCAGATCGTTACAACTATACTAAGTTTTAGGAAACTTTCTAAAGTGAATTTTTAACTATTCTTTGCTTGCTTTTCCTCCAAGTTTTGTTGGCTTTTGGCAACTGCTTTCTCTTTAAGTTTCGCTACTTGGATGGTTGCCATATCTATGCAATAATTGGCCTCCGATTGGAAAGGTTTCTTTATCTCTTCTTCCTTTGATCTTTCTTGCCCTTCAATCTTGCTTTCTTGAGCTTTTTTCCATAGTAGCAAATGTGTGGGTCTCCCTTAGTCTTCTTGGGTTGGTAGTTCTTCCATTTGGGTCATCATAGAGTTTGTAATCCTCCGATTTTCCATAACAAAATTAAGTAAAAATAATTAGAAAATTAATTGAGTATAATTGGATAATTGAATATTTATTTGATGGAAAATTCAATTGGAGATTATTTGGATAATTATTGAGGATTTATTTGATGGAAATTAATGAAGGAAATGGAATCGAAGAAATTAAATTAGACCAAAAAATTGTCATCAAGCAAAATTTGGAATCAATCGAGAATTGAAATTGAGTTGAAAATAATTTAATTAAATGAAGAATTTAATTAAATTAAAGATGAATTATTAAATGGGGAGTTAATTAATTAAAGAGAGATTTATTAAATAAAGGAAAGAAGAAAAAAGTGGATGTGAATCGGTTCGGTTCACTCCAGTTTGGCAGTTCGGTTTGGTATTCCATGATGGCTTGCGATTTTAGGGGGAAAAGTGGGGGTTTTCCTGAAGAAAACCCAGCTGAAAGATGAGAGGAACCCGCGAGAGAGAGGGGCAAAGAGAGACCGAGATCGGGCGACGAGGGAGACGACGAGCGACGACGGCTCGGGTTCGGCATGCGCCAGGGTGAGTTGGGGAAGTCGCGGGACTTTGCTGGCGTGCGTGATGGTCGTTAGCACGACGAACCATGGAGGCGAACCGTGCGGAGCTAGGGCACGATTGGACCATGATTCTCGCGGGATTTGGACTAACCATGCTGCAATTTGTTCCGTGTGCAACAAAATCGTCAGACCAAGGTAAGTAGCGGTTGATTTATGCTCTATTGAATGTGGTTTGAATTGGATTCTGTCAAGTTAATTCTGCCTTTGGTGCTGTGATTGTTGGATAGGAATTTGAGTGGATGAAATTGCAGGTTGAAATGGCAGGGGTTTTTCTGGATGAACAAACTGTTGCAGTTTGATGAGTTAGTCTGGTCCGATGCATCAACTCTAGCCCACTTGAATTGTTTAACCTAGTGTAGTTGGATTCCATTTCGTGATGGCTGCTGTCGGTGAGTAAATTGAAGATAGAAAATTAGGCAGAAAGCTAGAAAATGGTGGAGTGAAGACTATGAATTAATGCAGAGAAGAAAAATGGGGAGGGCTGTCAGAGAAATAATGGAGACAGGAGAGACGTGCTCGCAAGTTTTTCTCCTCCTTTACGACCTTCTCTACCACCGTGGTGCATAAGTCAAACACAAGATGCAGAATTTAGGAAAAGAAGCTTTGAAAGGTTTCCCTAATTGTCTGCAGAAAGAAGAGAGAAGAGTTAACCTCGGCCTATAAATTGGTGACCGAAGAGGAGTGTTGAAGGGGGAGAGCGTGGGTGCCAATTTAACAAGGAGAGAAGCTGTTGTAGAAAGAAAGTTATAGGTAAGAAATAGGATGCAAGTTGGCCAGTGGAGGCCCTGTTTTGTGTGTTTGGTTTTGATTTCTTCCTTGAACACTGCTACAAATTGTTGATCCTCCGTGAATAAAAGTAATTACATGGTTTTGATTTTCTCCTTGAACGTTGCTGAATTGTTGATACTCTATGAATAAAAGTAATTACATACTTGGATGAAAGAATTGGAATGATGTGCTATGTTTAAACTGCTGACCAAAAGATATTGAAGCCTATTATGCTCCTGAAAATTTGGTGTTTATTTTCTTAGTGGAAATTGCTTCTGCTACTTACTGTATAGAATTATTCTGCCATTTGTTACAGCCATAATCTGTTGTGGTTGGATTGTTAGTTACTGTCATAGTTGGATGAATTGTAGGATAATATTTTTGTGATGATTGTCTTGTGAAAGGTGAGGCTTGCATGATGGAAAATGGTTCTGTCTTTTTGTTAAAGATTTTGTCTACACGTTAATAAATTGTTCACTGCCTTTAATTGAAGCTGAGAACCTATATGTTGACTAAATCATTCCTGCCTTATTGGGGATTTAAGAAATACTTATTAGAAATTGTGTTAGCTTATTCATTGGAATTAAATAGGAAAAAATCACACCCTATGAAATTAAAATGTGAATTATCCCTTGTAATTGATATACAGATTGTTCCCTGAAATCGTTTCTTGTTAATTAGTCTATAAACTGCGATGGGTTAATTAGTATATATTGCCTCCGTTAAATTGTTAATTACCCTCCATTGACAAATGATTAGTTTAAGTTGACGGTCCTCTTAATTGCTCATTATAAACTGTCGACAAAATGATAGAAAATAAGAATGGATTATTTGGGGCTGAATATGACCTATTGTGGACTGATTTAATATATTCCTTTGATATATTTTGTATACTATTGAAACTGTTATGGACTGCTTCAATGTTTCCTTCAATATATGCTATAGACTGTTGTGGATTGCTATGGATTGAATATGAACTGACATTCCTGCTTCACGATAGGATTTATAAAAATGTGTCATATGCACGACATGATAAAAAAAAAAAAAGAATGAATACACGTAAAAGGGACGTGTGAGGGTTCGGGAGAGAGGGTGATGGTACTTGGTGGTGACACCCCTGATAGAAACCTCCATCTCATGTAGAGTGTGGAGTTGGTTAAGCCACAAGACCAACAGATGAATCCTTGCTCTTAGTCCTCAAACGTCGAACAGAGATTAGGTGACGGTAGTGGTGACAACCCTGATGGAAACCTCCAGCACATGTAGAGTATGGAGTTAGTTAAGTCATACAAACAAATGTATCCTATCTCTGATAAAGAAAAGAAATGTAAAGGAAAGAAAAGGAAAAGGAAATGATAAAAGGAAGAAAAGATAGGTTTTTTTTCTGGATAACGACTGCATAAGCATGAGCATAAACATACATTCTATTTCTTACTGAGCATTAGGCTCATTTTCTTACCCATGATGCAGATGATTATATTGATGTCAATGCGGATGAGGAGGCATTGCCGGTTGAGGTCTTGGGTTATCAACAGGATTCGACCTGAAGGTTATGGCTCACAGAAATAATCGGGTTGTTTTAAATAATGATTTTATTTCGGTAATGTTTTGTAATATAATGGATTGTGAACTTTCTAAACGTTTTTGTAAAATAAATGGACTTTTATTACATAATGTTTTGAAATTATTCCGTTAATTTACTCTGATATGTTTTTATTGAACACATTTTAAGAATAAAGAAAATGAAAAAAATTTTATGACTGAAAATATAAAGAAATAAAAGCTTTTAAAAATGCAGGGCGTTATAGGGTTACCTTCCAAATACTAAGAAAGGTAGGTGTTGATGAGTCTTTAGGCTCTTGCTCTTGTAATTGAACATTCTAGTTCATCACTTATCATCCACATTTGAGAGAATTCTCTTTTTGCTCTTTGAACTTATCAAGGTATTCTTTAAGGTGTTCCTCATCAACTTATGAAACTGTTCTTCCATCTCCGTTTATGGCATTTCTAATATACCAAAGTTTTTGCTTCATTATAAGCAATGAGTTGTGGTTTCTATACAAGTCCATTTTCTTATACCATGGTTCTTGCTTCAATATAAGCAATGGGATACAAATACATTTTCTTATACCAACATTCTTGCTTCGCTATAAACAACGAGTTGCGGTTTCGATCACCATCAGATTATAGCCGATCTTGGAGAATTGAGATACAGATTTTCTTTTCTTCTTTGAGAAATCTATATCAATGGGTATAAAGCCGACATGTTACAATCTCAAGTTATTTATCGTGTTGAAAAAAAAAGTTTTAAGTTTTTATTTTTTTCATCCAAAAAGTGTTGTAACATCCAATTCTCATTTGACTTGTTTGATATGTTTTGTGAAGGGATTGTCATTGTAATCATTTGGGTTGGGGTGTGGGGATTGAAATATGAATGTCTCACAAAGGGCCGAGGGCGAGGGGGAGGGGTGGTGGGTGGTGGTGTGGGGATTGAAATATGAATGTCTCACAAATGGCGAACTCGACTATATCTATTTTTCCCTAGACTATATTCCAACGATCAGACTGGAAAAGAAAGACTGTAAATGGGGTTGTTGTGTGGTTGAAATTGAATTTAGTTGTCCTGCAAGAGGTTGACCAAATGGTGCCTATTCATCCCTAGATTGTGCTTGCCCATCAGACTGACAAGTAAAAGAAAAGAAAAGAACGCTAACTAAACTTGAAAATGAAAGACTCATGTTTTTATGATAAATACATATCATGTTTTATTTCTCATTAGGTACTGAGTGTTAGGCTCATAGATTAATTTTGTGATGTAGGTAAAGTTGGACAAAGAGACCGATGATGAAGGGTCACACAGTTGATGGAACATACTGATGAGAAGCGCTTAGAGTTATTATGGCAAACCGACTTGTGGGATGAGACACGTTTTGTAAAATAAATCATATGTAATAATTTGATAGACGTTTTGATGAATGAATAATTTATGAATTGATTTGTTACAAAAAGATAAAAAAAAAAAAAAAAAACCTTTAGCTGCGCTAAAGGAAAAGGAAATAAAGATTTAGTAAAGAAAGGGAAAAAAATTATATGATCCAAAAAGACTAAAATAACATAAAAGAAATCGTAGTGCTATATTTAATTAGGCATATTGATGTTTATTTAATGGGGGTTTTGCTACATTTAAACTTTAAATGAATATTCTTTTAAGACTTCCTGTAATACCCTGAATTTTTATATCGAAATTGAATAAGATTAATTAGAAAGTAATTTGGGATATTTGGATTTATTGGATAATTTTTGCGGTATTACCAAGGACATAGTCATTAGATTATAAATTATAAAAATTAATGTAATTAAAATAAATATTAATTAATGAGTTAAATTATTTTGTTGGGGTAAATTATTTAGAGGGAATAATTTAAAAAGAGAAGAATTAGTGAAAGATTTAATTAGAAGAGGGATTTGAAATGAGGTGGAATTAATTTAAATGATGGAGTTAAGAAAGAAGAGGGAGTGAACCGGTTCGATTTGAAAGAGATAGAATGGCCATTCCATCGGAAGGAAATTAGAAAGGGGGAAGGTGAGATCGACGGCGAGACGCGAGGGACGAGCAGGAGGGAGCGCTCGGGATGCGTCAGCTGGTCAGTTGGTGCGACGGCGACGGTGACGACGTTGTGCGAACGGATGGTGATGACGTTTGCGGCTAGAGCTCGCATCGGGCTCCATCAGGCGGCGTTTCCGGCAACGAAATTAGGTACGTTTGTCGAAGTTCCTCCTTTCTTGCATTTCTGTTGAATCGTTGTGGGCTGGAGGCGACAATCAGGGGGCGAATCAACGAAATCCGATTCGTTGATGGAGTCCCCTGCGCTGGCCGTGTGGGTGCAAACTCGACCCGCGACCCAGGTGCTCAGGCTCGGTTTGGCCGGTTCAAGCGAATTGTTGTCTGCTATGTAGACAACCCCAGCCTAGAATTGTACTCACGTGATAGACAGCCTCTGAAAAGCTTATTGGAGCAAGGATATGGTCGGAGAACATTTGTGGCAGGAGAGGGATATGCTGGATGGATTTGTGGGATGTTGTCGACTGAGTGGTGAGGCGATGCTCTCTGTTAAATTGGAACGCAGAGATGTGAGGAGATTTGCTGGGACTGGAGAGCTCTCGGATGGTGAAATGGAGATGGGTTGAGCCGAGAGTTTCCTGCATGCTGGTAACAATTTCTTCTTGGATGTTTTGGTTGTTGGGTTATGTTTGCTGGTTTTTCAGTTAAGGGTTCCTGAATAAGTTAATTGATGGATTAATCTATTGGGTTTCTGCTTTTGATTATGTGAATGAGTTTGTTTATCTGTCGTTAGTTCTGTGAGGATGGTTTATGTGCTCTGTTGTGATGGACATTAGGTTATCTCTTGATAGAGCTCCTGTCTTTATTATTTTCCAAGTGAAGCATGTGTATGTATTGGATTAGCAGTTGCTTAATGGGTGCTAAGGACTATCTCTAATGATGACTAAGGATGAGCAAATGGAGTTCATGTTCTGCTAATAATTTCTTTTGCTTATTTATCACATGTGTATGTATAATGGTAATTAATAAGATTGAAGGGTGTAGAATTATGACTAAGTTGTTAAGTGGAGCATGTTGGAATCACTAAGCGTTATGTTCCGTTTAGGTGTAAAAGGAGTACTTAGAATTTGTACAAGTTAGAATACGATTCATTGATAGTTGTAATGTTTTAATTGTGAAGGTATCGGAAAGAGACAAAAGATAGCGGTTGAGTGCTAACACGCAATAAAGGATTGAGGTAAGGATTTGGGTGTGTCTTGGCCATTTGGAGGCCCTACACCGTAAGTAGAGTGCGTGGGTTATGCGTTTGATTTTCTATAAGTTCTTTATGCTATATTACGATTGCTAGTAGATAAGTTGATAAAAGTGACGTTGTTGTTAGTGGCTATTAGTCTCTTGAATGATTTACTGTCGTTATTTCCTTGTTGACTTTCTCACTGTTGTTATTTCCCTGTTGGTAGTGTAGATTGCTTGATGCCCTGTAGATATTACTTCTGTGATAGCTTGTTCTGGTTGCTAGTCTTGTTTAGTTTTGTTATACATATTTCACTTTGATAGACTCATTATGAATGATTAAAGGAGTTAATGACCTGAAAAGTATGAACGAATGATGTTGAGAACTAGACCTACGAGTATGATCTTATTTTTCATAGTTCACAGTTTCGTTTATTATAATATTTGTAGAAATTAGTTTAACCCTTTGCATATAGTTTCTTCTTTCACGCATGAATACTATTATGTTATGTATGTCTTTGTTTGTTTACTTGCTAATAACCCCTGAGCATGTTAACTAAGGCATTTAATCAAAGCATGTAAACTACTAAATCGGTAATTGTAATATTCCGAACATGTAAATCAATAAGTTGTTCGACTTCTCTAATTCCAGCATGTTCAATTATTAATTAGTATTGTATGAACATGTTAATTAGCTTAACTAACTCAGACAACTTGAGCATGATAACCTGATCATAGTAAGTAACTGAATTTGAATTAGAAATTGAGCATGTAAATCGACTAATAATGATTAGATTAGTAAATTGTAATCTTCCTTCAAGCATGATAATTATCATTTAAGTAAATCAATTAGCTAAGTATGTAAATTAATACTAGTATGCTTAATTAAATAACTAGCATGTTTAGAATGATTAACTAGCATGTTTAAATCATGTAATTAGCATAACACATGTAAATCATCTAGCAGCATGTTAGGGTAACTAACTAAAATAAGTAATTAGAATTGAGCATGTTGACTAATTAGTCGAGCATGTAATTAATTAGGATAATAACTAGACTATTAATTGTAGCATGTTTAATTAGTTAGAATAAAAGCATGAATAAGAATTACCAATTTTCAAGCATGTTTCCATTATCCGTTGTCTAAGAATGTTTTCGTTAATTGTTGTTTAAAGCATGTTTCCATGTTATGTTTAGTTTAGTTAACGAGCATGCCTAGTTAATCGCAATTCATCGCATGCCTCTTTACCGTCAATTTATTATATGCGCAATTTCAATTATAGTTGCCTTCAATTACTTTCAATTAAATGCGCACTTCAATTTCTATGAATGTTATATTGTGAAGCATCATGCATCATGTTAGGTTGAGAATGTATGATCACGCATCATGTAATAGGAACAAAGTAGGGAGTACTCCCATGGGGTGGTACTCACATGCATGGTAAGGAAGGTAAAATGATAAGAAAAGACGAAGAAAAGGAAGAAAAGGGAGTTAGGGGCGGATGTGTAGTCGGGTCTAATCGGTGATCTAGCCGAAGCCCCTCCCTTACCGGGTACGAGAGTTCTAGGTCGCCATTAGGGACTAGGTCCGGTCAACTATACCATTCCATATAGGTCTCTCAATCTCCAGCTCGAAGTACGAGTAAAGAACGAATGAAAGAACGAAACGTAATGAAATGATTGGTTTGGGTGGCCCCCATTCCAAATGAATTAAAGAGAGTCATAAGCATAATTGCATTAAACCTTTTTCCTTACTGAGTCATTAGGCTCACGTATTACTTGTGATGTAGGTACAATGACGAACAGATAATAAGCAGATAACAAGTGATAATTTAAAGCAGAGATGAAGGATTTGCACGAACGAGATCGGGGCTGGCCAGGTTAAGAGTAAAATGAGAAACAGTTGTAATCATGTTAAGTTTTATTATTTTGTACTTCATTGTTTAGTTCCTTTTTAAACGATTCAGTTACGCTTCCGCAAGATTTTAAACAGATGGTTTCATTTTATTATTTACGCTTTCGCACATTTTATTAAAGAGTTTTTCATAACGAGTTTTAAGAAAAGAGTCAGTAGCGATCCGGTTAGACGCACTCTGATATGTTTTGTTTTAAAAAGAAAGAAATCTCAAATTTTTACGCATTTTAAGTAATTACGAAAATTCAGGTCGTTGCACTTCCATTGTATTGTACTAAAAATATGATTTATATGAATTGATTTTTTTTTATGAAAAATGGCAAGGAAAAAGGCTTTAACGATTCAAGGCATTACATCAATGTTTTGTTTGTTAGTAAAAATTATTTAGTGATTGTCTTGTCACTGATCTCATAGTTTAATGGTTATTTTATTAATTACTCATTTTCTTACTATGGTCATTAATGTCCTATTTTATAATTTTTTTAAAAAAAAATTATAATTATGGGAATCCTAGGAAGTGTTGTCATAAGATCTAATTTTTGAAATATAAATGTCTCACAAATGGCGGACTAGACTATATCTATTTTTCCCAAGACTATATTCCAACGATCAGACTAGAAAAGAAAGACTTTAAAAGGGGTTGTTGTGTGGTTGAAATTAAATTTAGTTGTCCTGCAAGAGGTTGACCAAATGGTGTCTATTCATTCCTAGATTGTGCTTGCCTATCAGACTGACAAGTAAAAGAAAATAAAAGAACGCCAACTGAAATTGAAAATGAAATACTCATGTTTTTATGATAAATACATATCATGTTTTATTTCTCATTAGTTACTTAGCGTTACGCTCATAGATTAATTTTGTGATGTAGGTAAAATTGGACAAAGAGAGCAATGATGAAGGGTCACACAGTTGATGGAACATACTGATGAGAAGTGCTTATAGTTGTTGCGGCAAACCGACTTGTGCAATGAGACACATTTTGTAAAATAAATCATATGTAATAATTTGATATACGTTTTGATGAATAAATAATTTATGAATTAATTTGTTAAAAAAAAAAAAACTTTAGCTGCGCTAAAGGAAAAGGAAATAAAGATTTAATAAAGAAAGGGAAAAAATTATATGACCCAAAAAGACTAAAATAAAATAAAATAAATCGTAGTGCTATATTTAATTAGGCATATTGATGTTTATTTAATGGGGGGTTTTGCTACACTTAAACTTTAAATGAATATTCCTTTAAGACTTCCACTGTATCGTATTAAAAATATGATTTATATGAATTGATTTTTTTTTTTTTATAAAAAATGGCAAGGAAAAAGGCTTTAACGATTCAAGGCGTTATATCAATGTTTTGTTAGTAAAAATTATTTAGTGATTATTTTGTCACTGATCTCATAGGTTAATGGTTATTTTATTGATTACTCATTTTCTTACTATGGTCATTAATGACCTATTTTATAATTTTTTTAAAAAAATTATAATTATGAGAATCCTAGGAAGTGTTGTCATAAGATCTAATTTTTGAAATATAAATTAAAGAAAAATTAACAAATCAACTACTGCGCTATGAGATCAATGACAAATCAATCACTGAACAATTTTTTATAATAACTTAAATACTGAACTATGAAAAATAAACGGAGAAAATATCACCATTAACTTTTTGAGAACTCGTAGTGGAAATGAGCTAATACCTATGAAAAAAACTGCAAGAACTCGTGATTTTAGAGGCATTCAGTGGAAAAGAATTAATATTCATAGAGAATGGATTTGAGAAAATAATGTATAAGTTGATTTTATTTTATTTTTTTGTTTTATAATTTAGAAGATTTTGTAAAAGAATGTTAATGTTTTAGATTTCGGATGATTTATAATTATTTTCCTATCCATCAGAGAATTACAGTTTGTTTATGTTGTCTATATTTTTCTCTGAAGAAGACAATGAATTTTTTTTATTTGCGGACTTTCCTTTGTGAAAAGACAACTTTCCTCTGCGGAACATTACATTTTCGTAGCGAAAAATCGTATTTTCTCTTCAGAAAATTATCTTAAGGAAATATGACTTTCCTAAGTTCTATTTCAATTATTCACTTTCCGTAATAGAAAAATAACGTTTTGTTGTGGAAAGACAACGTTCTGTAAAAGAAAGAAAATGTTCCACAGAGAAACGACAATGCTATTTAATAGAAAACATAATTGCGATATTTACTCTATCTATTTTTTATAGTTTAATGTTTAAATTGTTAGCAAAAATTATTCATTAGTTACTTATTATTAATTTTAAAGTACAGTGATTGATTTGTTAATTTTTCTAAATTAAAATATAAATTATGTTTATTAATCATTCATGGATAGAGGTGGAAATTGGTTCGGTTTGAACTGGGTAACCGAATCAAACCGATTGATTTTACTCGGTTTGGTTCGGTTTAAAAAGGCAAAAAAATCAAATTTAAAATTGAACCGAATATAACCGAAATCTTCGGTTCGGTTCTCGGTTTTAATAAAAAAAAATCTAGTAAAACTGAACCAAACCGAAATAAACTTAAATCAATACATTTAATTTAATTCCAAGAATTAAATATTTACTATTACACTTTACAATTTTTTTTACAAAATTTTTATAAATAATAAAACTATAATGTAATTATTTATATGATTTTAATTTATTATGATGTAATATAAATATTTAAAATAACAAATTATATGAATTAATAAATCAATAATAAATAAACTTCATATCAAATATTTTCTACGCTATTTAAAAATAAAAAGGTTAAGAAAATCCTAATTTTTTAATTTTTTTAAAAATTGAACAAAAAATGGAGATTCGATTTTTTATCCATTTTTCGATAAATTCAATTCGATTTCAATTTTTTATTTTCAAAACTAAACCAACCAACTATCTGATTGATTCAACTGTTGGAACAACTTAGCTTTATTACAAGCTAAGAGAGAGAGAGAGAGAGAGAGAGGGACAACACACGCAAAAGAGACGGGGGTCCTCTCTCTCTTTCTGTAAGCGCAGAAACGCGCTAGAAACTGCTAAAAATCTACTAAGTACTCGTTTTCCTCGCTTTCTCGAAGGTGCACAATGGTTCTTCAGCTTCAATAGCTGTTTTGCCGACAATTAAAAGCGAGCATGGGTTGCTGTGAATCGTCCTTCCTTAGAGAGACACACCCAGAAAAGCTCCGGAGCCAACAATCTCATTTGCAGACTCAGGCACAGTCGCCGTCATCTGTCGGAGACGACCCTGATTTCTGCGGTATTACGTCTTTCTCTGAGTTTTCATTCTCCGACCTGAAAGCTGCTACCAACAACTTCAGTTCTGACTTCATCGTCTCTGAGAGCGGCGAGAAGGCTCCGAACATTGTCTACAAGGGCCACCTCCATAACCAAACGTGGATCGCAGTGAAGAAGTTCACAAAAATGGCGTGGCCAGATCCTAAGCCGTTTAAGGTAAAATTATTTACTTTTCCATCGTCTTTTAAGTTGCTTTTTTGGCCAAATGGATTTGTGAAATTTTGTGGTTCAGGAAGAGGCATTGGGTGTGGGAAAGTTAAGACATCAGAGGCTTGCGAATTTGATTGGGTATTGCTGCGATGGTGATGAGAGACTACTTGTGGCGGAATACATGCCTAATGATACTCTTGCCAAGCATTTATTCCATTGTAAATTGGATTTCTCGTTTCAGTCTGATTCAATTTCTACCATTATTGTAGCATCAAATTTGTGTTTTATCCGAGACTAAACAGTGTCTTTTCGTGAGCCTTGGATATTAGATTTTTTTTATTTATTCTTCAAAAGCCTTATCTGATGAAATTTATACATTATCATTACAGATAATGAGATTGTTCTTAAGTTATCCTTGTTGTGAGTCTGTACTTCCACTGCTGTTTTGGCATCTTCAATATTTTTCATATTTCTTGGTCGCATGATATTTTTTTTTATTCAGTACAATCTAATTTGCGAAGGAAAGTGCTTTTGAGCCACATGACGTTTGACCTATGTATTTTTTTATTTATTGTAAGAAGATATTTTAGAATTTTTGCAAGGGGAATTCTTCATTCTTGATCTTTATTTTTTGGGTTCCTCTTGTTTTCATTCAGGGGAGAATCAAACTATTGAGTGGGCCATGCGCTTGAGAGTAGCTCATCATATTGCAGAAGCTTTAAATTATTGCAGCATCAAGGGCCTTCCAGTATACCATGACTTAAATGCTTACAGGGTTCTATTTGCTGAGGTATTCCTAGTAACGATGTTGAAATTATTAACTTAATTCCATTAACCTATTTAATTTGTGTCTTTTGGTTAATGCATCTTTTCAATAAGTGTCTTTGTTAATGTATGTTTTTACTATGTTTTTTGTTAAAGTCTATGTATTTGTGAAGAGTCGTCTAGAAGGTTCTCATTCATGTATGCAAAGGTGCATTAGTTCATGTACTTGCATGAGTCATTAATGGGTATTTCATGTAACTAGGTGATTCATTATATACTAGTCAATGTATTAAATTTAGTAGGTGATTCATGTATTGTATTATACGTATACCAAATAATCCTATAAATAGGATATGAGTGTAGGCATTTTGTATCAAGCAAATTAGCCAAAGCAATTCAAGAAAAAAGTTTGTCTAGTTCTCTTCTCTCTTTATTTTTTTCCTCTCCAAAAATCCTCTTCTTCATTCCAACAAATTAGTATTAGAGCTTAGTTTTCGATATTGTAGAAATGTCGAATTCTACATTTCCATTCCATTTCCCTCAACTTACCAAAGATCGTACGGAGGCTTTGCTCGGCTCGCAAGATGTATGAGAGATTGTCGATAGAGGCTATGACAAGCCTCGTGATGATTCCGCTTTGACTCAAAATCAAAGGGAGACTCTCCAAAGAACGCGTAAGAGATATCAACAAGCTCTTACCCTTATTCATCAATGTTTGGATGAAACTATGTTCGAGAGAGTATCATATGCGACCACCGCCAAGCAAGCATGAGAGATTCTACAAAATTCTTATCAAGGAGTTGATAAGGTAAAAAAGGTATACGTCTTCAAATCCTACGAGGAGAATTTGAAGCGTTGCGAATGCAAGAATCCGAGTCCATAACGGATTTCTTTTCGAGGGTTTTGGCCATCATCAACCAAATGAAGAGATATGGAGAAAAAATGGAAGACGTTCGTATCAATAAAAAAGTTCTTCACTCGTTGCATACAAAGTTTGATTATGTGGTTGTAGCTATCGAGGAGTCTAAAGATTTAGCTACTATGATGGTTGATCAACTCATGGGTTCTTTACAAGCTCATGAAGAGAAAATCAACAAAAAGGAGCCAATCGAGTACGTTCTAGCCACCGAGAGAATGAATGTGGAAGAAGCCAACGAGGAAGAGGACGTGGACGTGTACGCGGATGCGGACAAGGTAGAGGAAGAGGTTGAGGACGTCAGAATCTCGATAATGAAGAGAAGAGTCATTTCGTAAGAGAGTGTGGTAGAGGAAGTCACTCAAGACAAAAGGATCGATCAAAAGTTCAATGTTACAATTTCCAAAAGCACGGACACTATGTTCATGATTGTTGGAGTCCTCCTCAAAATGTCAAAGAAACGGCGAATTATACTCAAAATGAAGAGGCTGAAGAAACTTTGTTCTTAGCTTACAAAAGAGAAGGAAACAAGAACAACGTGTGGTATCGTGACAACACGGCAACAATCACATGTGTGGCAATAAGAGCAAATTTATGGAAATTGATAGCTCGGTGATTTGATTAGTCACATTTGGAGATAATTCCAAAGTTCAAATTGAAGGCAAAGGTACAATTCTAATTCGTATGAAAAATGACGGTCATCAACTTATTAACAATGTTTATTATGTTCTGAGTATGAAGAGTAATATTTTGAGCTTGGGACAATTCTTGGAGAAAAACTACGAGGTTCACATGAAGGATCGTAATCTTCTACTTCAAGATGATAGAAGAAATGTGATTGCGAAGGTACTGATGACGAACAATAGAATGTTTTTGCTGGATATTCAAACCAACGTTATTAGATGTCTGAAGACTTGTGTGAAAGACACTTTATGGCTTTGGCACTTAAGACTGAGACATCTGAATTTTGGTGGCTTAAAGCAATTGGGACAGAAAAGAATGCTAAAGGGATTGTCGTCCATAAACCAACCAGATCAGCTATGTGAAGGATGTCTTGTTGGCAAACAATTTCGAAAGGAGACAACATCAAGAGCAAGTAAACCACTTCAACTTGTTCATGCTGATGTATGCGAACCGATTAAGCCTCTCTCATTCAGTAAAAATCAGTATTTTCTCCTCTTCATTGATGACTTTAGCAGAAAAACTTGAGTTTATTTTTTGAAGGAGAAATATCAAGCTTTTGACATTTTTAGAAGATTCAAAGCAAATGTAGAAAAGCAAAGTGGGTATTCCATTAAAGGTTTGAGATTAGACAGAGGAGGTGAGTTTACATCTAACGAGTTTAATAAGTTTTGTGAAGCAAGTGGCATCCGACGATTCCTAACCGTTCCACGATCTCCTTAACAAAATGGCGTAATGGAAAGAAAGAATCGAAACATTTTTAATATAGTGAGAAGTATGCTAAAAATAAAGAAGATGCTAAAAGAGTTCTGGGCAGAAGCAGTTGATTGTGTAGTATACCTATCAAATAGATGCCCAACGAGAAGCTTGTGGGACAAAACACCTCAAGAAGCATGGAGTGGAAGAAAACCAAGTGCTTATCATTTAAGAGTTTTTGGAAGCATTGGTTATGTGCATTTCCCTGATCAAGAGAGTTCAAAGCTTGATGATAAAAGTAAGAAATATATTTTTATCGGTTATGATCAACGATCCAAAGGCTACAAGTTCTACGATCCAAGTCTTGAAAAAAGAATTATTAGCAGAGATGTTGAGTTTGATGATGATGAAGACAAAAAGAGGTATGAATTCTTTCCTTTATTTGATGAAGAGAATCAAAGTAGAGAACTAAAAGAGCTCGTGATACCTCCAAGATCACCAACGATATTAGATACACCTTCTTTATCAAATTCTAGTGGAAGCTCAAGTGAAAGAGAGTCACGCATAAAAAGTCTTCAAGATATTTATGAGGTAACTAAAAATTTAAGTGAAGATCTAACTTTTTTTTGTCACTGTGTCGATTGTAAGCCTTTAGTGTTTAAAGAAGCGATGAAAGATGAAAAATGGAGAAATGTCATGGATGAAGAGATTGTATCAATTGAGAAGAATGAGACATGAAAGCTAGTTATCATTCCAGAAGGCCAAAAGCCCATTGGTGTGAAGTGAGTCTTTAAAGAAAAGAAGAATGCAAAAGGAGAAGTGGAGAAATATAAAGCCTGGTTAGTGGCAAAAGGATATAGTCAACGTCCAGGTATCGACTATGGTGAAGTATTTGCTCCTGTTGCTCGCTGAGAAACTATCCGGTTGATTATTTCACTAGCGGCTCAAAAAAAGTGGAAGATTTATCAAATGGATGTCAAATCGGCATTCTTAAATTGAGTTCTCAAAGAAGAAGTCTATATATAACAACCTCAAGGGTATGTTATCAAGGGTTATGAAGACAAAGTATTGAAGTTGAAGAAAACATTGAATGGTTTGAAGCAAGCTCCAAGAGCTTGAAATAGTCGAATTGACAAGTACTTACTTGAAAATAAATTTACAAAATGCCCATATGAGCACTCTCTCTGTGCTAAGGTACGTGAAAATGGAGATGCTTTATTTGTTTGCTTATATGTTGATGATTTGATTTTTACGGGAAATAATCGGAGTATGTACGAAGAATTTAAGCAAGCAATGACAAAGGAGTTTGAGATGACAGAAATTGGTTTAACGTCATACTATCTTGGCATGAAGATCAATCAAAGAAATGATGAAATTTTCATATCTCAAGAAGGGTTCGCTAAAGAGATTCTAGAAAGGTTCAAGATGGAGTATTGTCAGATCGTTAATACTCCCGTGGCATGTGGAGTGAAATTATCAAAAAATGAGGAAGGAGAAAAAGTTGATTCTACAACTTTCAAGAGCCTTGTTGGAAGTTTGAGGTATTTAACTTGCACAAGACTAGATATTTTATTTGCAGTTGGATTGGTTAGTCGATTCATGTAATCACCAACCATGACTCATTTCAAGGCAGCAAAACGGATTCTTCGATGTATCAAAGGTACAATGGATTTTGGTTTGCTTTATTCATATTCTGATAAATTTAAGCCTTTCGGATATAGCGATAGCGATTGGGGTGGAGATATGGATGACCGAAAGAGCACAAGAAGTTTTGTTTTCTACATGGGTAATTCAGATTTTACATGGAGTTCGAAGGAACAACAAATTGTGACACTATCCACTTGTGAAGGTGAGTATGTTGCTGCTACATCTTGTGTATGTCATGCCATATGGTTGAGAAGACTATTAAAAGAATTGCAAATGCCACAAGAGACAACTACAGAAATTCTTGTTGACAATAAATTTGCTATTGCATTGGTAAAGAATCCCGTTTTTCATGTTCGAAGCAAACATATAGATACAAGTTATTATTTTTTTCGTGACTGTATCACAAATAATGAAGTACAAGTAAAGTATGTGAACATTGATGATCAAGTTACTGATATTTTTACAAAGTCTCTCAAATATGACACTTTTAGCAAGTTAAGAATGATGCTTAGAGTTACAAAGAATTAAGTTTAAGGGAGGATGTTGAAATTATTTACTTAATTCCATTAACCTATTTAATTTGTGTCACTTGATTAATGCATCTTTTGAATAAGTGTCTTTGTTAATGTATGTCTTTACTATGTTTTTGGTTAAAGTCTATATATTTGTGAAGAGTCATCTAGAAGGTTCTAATTCATGTATGCAAAGGTACATTAGTCCATGTACTTGCATGAGTCATTAATGGGTAGTTCATGTAACTAGGTGATTCATTATATACTAGTCAATGTATTAGATTTAATAGGTTGTTCATGTAATGTATTATACATGTACCAAATAATCCTATAAATAGGATATGAGTGTAGGCATTTTGTATCAAGCAAATTAACCAAAGCAATTCAAGAAAAAAGTTTGTCTAATTCTCTTCTCTTTATTTTTTCCCTCTCCAAAAATCCTCTTCCTCATTCCAACAAACGAATCCTTGTTTTCAAATTTCTTTACACTCCCTGTGGTGTTAAACAAAAAACTGGACTTGTAGGATGGCGATCCCCGACTTTCATGTTTTGGATTGGTGAAAAACAGCAGGGATGGAAAAAGTTATAGTACAAATCTTGCATATACACCCCCCGAGTATTTGAAAAATGGTATGCTTCATTTATAAATATAATATTGAATCTAATAATTATATTTTTTGTTCTCTAGTTTCCATTTAAGTATTTTGTATACGTAACTATGGTATGGCTATAGTAAATATATATTATAGTCAACTTCACTACTGTCTTCATGATAGGGAGGGTCACCCCAGAAAGTGTAATTTATAGTTTTGGCACCGTTCTTCTAGATCTGCTAAGTGGCAAGCACATCCCACCAAATCATGTAAGTTGTTAAGCTTTGTAATGTATTATCGATGCCTGCCGTAGTATTTGGATGTTCTGTCTTTCAATAAGAACTTCAACCATATTGGCTCTAAAGCAAGACAATCTCGATTGTTCTTGCACACGATTTGGCTGTTAGATTAAAAATCTCATAATTTTTGTTTGAAATAGTAAGTTTCTCTTGTTTTCAGAGTTGACGCTCCTGGATTTTGAATTTGAGCTGTGGCTCTAATTCTTATCTTTCTCGTAATAAAATCTGCTTCCTTGCCACATTTTTCGTACTCATACTTTACTTGAATATGCTTAGTTCCATGTTTCTGCAGCGAATATCATTTATTTAGATTTGAGACCTATATTAATTAATTAATTTTTGGGGTTTGATGAATTCATCAAAAGATATGCACACTGTGAGTTTATTAGTATATCTAATGATTTAATTCTTCTTTAATCATTACCCTTAAATTTAAATTTTGACCAAGTTTAAATTTCACCTTTCTTAAGGTAGGTTGTATGAAGACACAAGGAAATCATTAATTTTTATAACTACTTCAATAATTTTTATAACTACTTCAATTTGGTTTTGTGAATTCAGGCTCTTGATATGATACAAGGAAAAAATATCATTCAACTTATGGACTCACATTTGGAGGGAAAATTTTCTACAGAGGAAGCAACAGTGGTTGTTAATCTTGCTTCTCAATGCTTGCAATACGATCCTATGGATCGCCCTAATTTGAAAGATCTTGTAGAAACACTTTTTCCCTTGCAAACGAAACCTGATGTAAGTCACTTAGAATATGTGTATTTGATCCTATCTATTATCTGACTCATGGTTCAACGCATTTTTTTCCTTGTTTTTACGATTGATTTCTTGTCGAAAGTAAGTTTCTTTAACATTACTAAATTTTGTTAGTGTAATTAGCACAATCATTCTGATATCTTTGAACTTGGGAAACCATGGATAACTCTTCGACAGAATTTCTTTTTGGAAAGTTTTTCTTCATTCATTTTCTTCTGTTATTAAGTTTCAAACATTGACATTAGAAATAGTTAAGAATACATGGTAAAATGGCACTAATTCTAAAATTAGCTTTGCTGAAGTATAAGAAAAAACAATAGCGGGTCATGGAATTTGAAATATTTCCGGGTGTCTGAACTTTGGGTTTGTTTAATGCAAATGCAACTAATAAACAGGTAATGGCGACTTAATCTTAATTTTTAAGTTCTAGGCCATGCCTGAGAAAAATGTTGTATGCAAATCTTAGAAATAAGGAATAATTTTTAAGAAGTTGGAGAAAGGGTTTCCTGCCTCTCTCACTATTTAAAGTAATTGTTTCTAGTAAATTATACCGGTAGTACCAAGTTTTTATCTGTGTTTAGTGGAGGCGCAAGGAGCTGTTATTTTGTGAAATATGAGTGCATTTGTATATATCACATGAGTATGTACAACACATTGAGATAAACATAATCGGTCAATTTGAGCTAAACAATTTGAAAGGACTGTGTCAGGATGACTAAAGTTTTATGGGTTTTCAGGTTCCATCTTCTGTCATGCTTGGAATAAAGAAGCAGGAGGATGCCCCATTGTCTCGGCAGCGACCTCTGTCATCAATGGGTGAGGCGTGTTCAAGAATGGACCTAACTGCAATTCATCAGATCTTGGTTGCGACACACTACAAAGATGATGAAGGCTCCAATGAGGTTGGAATTTTCATTGTTTTTTATTATCAACGACATAATCCCGAGATTCATTAACTTAAAAAGAAGAGAATCTACTCCCAAAACTCTTCTCTCACCTTGTCAAATTTCTTATGACTTCAGTTGTCTTTCCAAGAGTGGACACAACAGATGAAAGATATGCTTGAAGCCAGGAAGCGGGGGGATTACGCATTCCGGGACAAAAATTTCAAGACTGCTTTAGAGTGTTATTCACAGGTGTATATTTAATGCATTTTCTCTAAGCTCTTAAGAAATGGGGAAGGGAAATAAATTCCCATTTCCCCTCCCTGTACACGCAAGTGAACTTATCTTCTGCTTTAGTTTACAGATCAGAACAATTCAAACGGCCTCATTTACTTGCCATTCTTTTGGCAGTTCATAAATGTGGGCACTATGGTCTCCCCCACTGTATTTGCACGTCGAAGCTTGTGCTTCTTGCTATGCGATCAGCCTGATGCTGCCCTTAGGGACGCTATGCAAGCACAAGTAGTCTATCCGGAATGGTCCACTGCCTTCTACATGCAGTCAGTGGCTCTTGCAAAGTTGGACATGCTGAAAGATGCTCTTGACATGTTGAATGAAGCCGCTTCTTTGGAAGAGAAGAGACAGCGAGGGGGCCGTTGAGAATGAGGTGGCCTGTAAATCTTCTTGTAATTTAATTCATATCTATTACTATTTCTAGTTGAGGCTACCCCAGATGTGTATATATAGTGAGTGGGGAATCAAATTGAATTGTCTTCTCAATTGTAAAATGTACTTTCATTATGGATGGCAACTCGTGCAACTTTCAGCTAGTTTATCATTAACCAAATGGGCAACGCAATATTGGATTTGCTATGGAACGGTAAGAACGCATGCACTGTGCTGTTGTAAAACTCTTCAAAAGGGGTCTTCGATCCATGATTATGTGATCCTTGAAAAATGTTAGTGTTCTTCTACAACCCATCTTTTGGACTTGATAATGTTTTCTGTGTAATATGTGTCGTAACTATGAATTATGACTGTCATATACATTTTCTGAGGTTCATCTTCAATCTACATATTTTTTTGGGAAAATGACAAATCAACCATCGTACTTTACAATCAATGATAAGTTAACTACTAAACTATTTTGTTAACAAATTAACCACTGAATTATGAAAAAAATTCGTTGCAAACATCGTTGTCACGTTTGCGTTAAACATGTTGATTTCGTTTTGCGGTGGATCAAATATGTATTGATTTCAATCCATCGTGGAACGATATTTTTAAAAATAACGTTATAATATCAACGTTCCATTGCGGATCGGGACATTTTCTGCGGCAGATTGACCACGATCCGCTGCGGATTGACCACGATCTGCGGCGGATTGATCACGATCCGTCGCCGCTGCGGATCATCGTGCGTCGTTCTAGAAAAATTTTCTTATTTCCTTAGAGGAAAATTTATTTCTTTTCTTTCTTCTTTTCAAAGAGGGAAAGAATGAAAATTTCCTTATTTTCTCCTTATTCCTTCTTTTCTCCAGATTTTCCTTTCTTCCCTAGGATAAAAGAAAAAATTTTCATTCATTCTTTTCTCAAGGATCAAGAAGGAAAATTTCCTTATTTTCTTCCAGAGAAAAAAAGGAATCCAAAAAGAAGCAAGAAGGAAAATTTCCTTATTTTCTCCTAGAGAAAAGAAGGAATCCAAGAAAAAAAGAAGGAAAAATTCATTATTTTCCCTTTTCCTTTTTTCTCCTAGAGAAAATAAGGAAACATTAATTCTTTTCTCTAGAAGAAAAGAATGAAATTCATTCATTTCACTTAGAGAAAATAAGGAAATTCATTTTTTTCTCTTAGAGAAAAGAAGGAAATTTTCATTTCTTATTTTCTCTTGGAGAAAAGAAGAAAATTTTCCTATTTCCTAAATGGCCTTTCGTCGTGGAAAGATGTCTTTTCGCGGCGAAAAATGTAATGTTCCGTCGTAGAACAAAATTTAATTGTTTAACGGTAAACGTGACAGCGATATTTGCAGCAACTTTTTTTTTATAGTTTAGTGGTTAATTTGTTAGCAAAAATAGTTTAGAGGTTAACTTGTCATTGATTGTAAAGTATGATGGTTGATTTGTCATTTTTCCTATCTTCAATGTGAGAAATAAAATCCAGAAAAACAAAGAAGAGAAGTTCATACTGAAAATTAGGCAAGACTATGTTGATTCATAGGCCTAAATTGTATGCGAGAGTGGCAATCTTATTATGGTTTTTACATAGAAAAGGTTAAATAGAGAATTTGGTTCTATTCTAATTGAAGAAAGGTTAATAGAGGAAATAAAGTATAGTACTCACTCTCGAATCTGTTGATTTTTAGGGATTCTATGCAGACGGAAATTCGCTAGGCACCATGAATTGTTGTGTTTGCCATTAAAACAATTTTAATGCACAAAAACCAAAATAAAATAGTCAGTTTTAAAGTTTTAATAAGGGAAAATGACAAATCAACCATCGTGGTTTGTGATCAATGACAAGTCAACCATCGTGGTATATTTTCTAACAAGTTAACTACTGACGTATGGGTAAATGAAAAATCGAACATCGCAGTCACGTTCGCCGTTAATAAGCTGACGGGGCACCGTCGCGGTATCCTGGTTTGCGAAGAAAAGTTGGCAAATTTTGGCCTGGACGCTGCGGCGGTGTTCCAAGGAAGCCACAGCAGCGTCCTAGGACGCCGCCGCGGTTTGTTGGACCCAGCTACGAATTTTATAAGTAGATAGTTAACTGCTCTCGATATTCAGAGGCATTTTGGCAGCGATTAGCAAACCCTAGAGAAGTCTAAGAGCTGAAGAGAAAGGAACTTTGTCAAAGTTGAAGAATTTGTTGACAAGAAAAGGCGTCTTGGAGTGTTGAAGAATCTGTTATTAATCGTCAAGTTCAAGTGGGCCCCACAACAACATTATTGGCCAATGAGAACGAGGTACGTGGAATTGAAAATGAAGTTGCAATTTTTTTGCATTCTGTCTCAGCAAGTTTAAATGAAGAGGACAATGAGGACCTCCGATCAGCATGTCAATCCACTAGTGATGAAGACATTGTCATGGCGGAGAGTAGGCCTAGACGCCAACCAGAAGTACAATGTAGTTTCACTGGTATGGGCCTTGGCAAAAAGTACAGTTCATTGAAAAAAATTAGAGAAGAAATTGTTGATCATGCATTGAAGAATGGGTACGACATAAAATTCACCCACAGTGATGCTCATCGGTTGAGGGCTGCCTGCCAGGAAGGATGCACGTGGCGGATGCATGCCTAAAAAATGCAAGGTGAAATGACGTTTCAAATAAAGTTCTACAACGACGTTCACACTTGCTCCAGAAAGATGGAAAGCCGCTATGCCTCTGCCAAATGGGTGGCAACGCATTACTTAGACAGATTTAAAAGTCAGGCCGACTGGGACATATCTTCCATAATTGAGACAGTTAAGAAGGACTTCAACATCAACATCACACCCAGCCTTGCTAGAAGGGCAAGAAATGCGGCCAAGAAAATTAACGAATGGAATGACAATGAGCAATACAAGCTCATATGGTTCTATGCTGAGGAGATTCAGATGTCGAATCCTAGAAGTTCAGTGCGTGTTGACCTTGACATGAGTGTATTTAAAAGGACGTACACGTGCTTGGATGCATGCAAGAGGGCAGTGCTGAATTGTGGTAGATCTGTTATTTGTTTAGATGGTTGCCACTTGAAGAGAGCGACTCCAGGCCAACTGCTCACTGCTGTCACCATCGACGAGAACGATGATATGTATCCGATTGTTGTAGCAGTCGTAGAAGCAGAAAATAGGGCTTCATGAAGGTGGTTTCTAGAATTGTTGCTCGATAATCTAAACACCCCATCTAATAATGGATGGATAATCATTTTTGATCGACAAAAGGTGCAGTTGATTACTTTTGCTTTATGTGTTTATGTTATGCTTTTTGTACCAATGTATGACTCATATTACGAATCTTTGTAGGGACTAGTTCCAGCTGTCAGAGACGTGGCGTGCCAAGCAGACCATCAGTTTTGCATCCGACACCTGTATGCCAATTTTCAAAAACAATTTAAAGGCAAGTTGTTAAATGATGCAATGTGGACTGCATCTAGAGCCACAACTGTGAGGCAATTTGAGAGAGAGATGACCAAGTTATTTTTGCTTGACCCGGCGGCCCACGACTATCTACGAGGCATAGATGTGACATGCTGGGCCAAACATGTCTTCTGCTCCATCCCAAAGTGCGATATAAGCCTCAACAACCTGAGCAAGTCATTTAACGCTTGCATCCTACCAGCGCGGGAAAAACCAATTTTAAGTATGTTTGAGATCATTCGAAAGGCCATCATGGGTAGGATTGTGAAAAAAAAATGAAAAGATGGCTCGCTCGATCGAACTGTTGTGTCCAAAGATCAGCAGCCGGCTCGCCAAAGTTCAACTTGCCAGTCAAAATTTGAGCCCCCAGTTTGCAGGAGCTTCCCAGTTTGAGGTCAACAACAGTAACGAACAGTACTCTGTCGATTTGGACAAGCGTACTTGTACCGGTTTCCAGTGGGAGTTAACCGGCATCCCGTGTGTCCATGCAATCCCGGGCATTCACTTCACGAGGAGATCTCCTGAGGAATTTGTGCATGTGTGCTATCACCAGGAAACATATATGGCGATGTACTCCCACTTTCTCCGCCCCGTCAATGGACCAATCAAGTGGCCTCCTGTGACGAATCTTGATCCAATTAGCCCCCCGCCATTTAAACGACTTCCAAGAAGGCTGCGCATACGTAGAGTATGGGATGTGGATGAGGCCCCAAGCAGGACAGTTCTAACCAGAGACATCTGAATGTCACTTGTGGCCGATGTGGGCGTGAGGGGCACAATTCTCGCACTTGCGATGGGGGAGGCGAGTCAAGTGCAGCGGCCTGCAGAGGGAGCGGCAGAGCCAGAGGCTGAGGTGGTAGAGGAAGGTCGGAGGGCACATTCATGGGGTTCAGAGTTCCCGAGACAACCCCCGAGACAATTCCTACCCTAGTTCCTGAGACAGTTCCCGACAAAGTTCCTGGGACACATGTGAGCCCATTATCACGTTTATGTTTTCAATTGTTATTTGAACTATGTTAATTTCAGTTGCAATGTGTTTTGCAGGAGTCGGATGAGCAAGGTCCAGAAACACAAACGTACATGAGTGTGGACCTTAACCTTCTGTGATACATTCATTGGACCTTAACCTTCTGTTTATGTACAATTAGTTTTCATTTCTTTACAGTTACGTTGTTGTAATTTATTTTTACTTTAATTTGTTTACATTTGCGTTGTAATTTACGCTTAGTTTACATTTAATTTGCAAATGGTATGTTTGGATTGGATGGTATGTTTGCAAATGGTATGTTTAAATTAGATGTTGAGATGATACTGGAACTGCTTGGGATCTTCTGCAGGATGTATGATAATAGCATTGGGGGAGCAAAGAAACAAGGGAGACTCTCGCAAAATTTTTATAAATTGGGGTGATGATGAGCGAAAAGCAAATGTTGTATGAGTTCAATTGAGTACATAAGCAAGCAAATAATTAAGCAAATGTTGTATGAGTTCAATTGAGTTGCCCAAGTCGCGGCGTCTTGCATACAGGCCGCAAAATCGCGGTGTCTTGGTAACAACACCGAGGCGGTGTCCTGTGACGCCGCCAAGGCGTCGTTGGACACCGCAGCAGCGTCCCAGGACACTACCTCGGCGTTGTTAGCAAGACGCCGCGATTTTGCGGCCTGTAAGCAAGACGCCGCGAATTGTGCAACTCAATTGAACTCATACAACATTTGCTTCATTATTTGCTTGCTTATGTACTCAATTGAACTCATACAACATTTGCTTTTCGCTCATCCTCACCCCAATTTATAAAAATTTTGTGAAAGTCTCCCTTGTTTCTTTGCTCCCCCAATGCTATTATCATACATCCTATAGAAGATCCCAATCAGTTCCAGTATCATCTCAACATCTAATCTAAAAGTACCATTTGCAAACATTCCATCCAATCCAAACATACCATTTGCAAATTAAATGTAAACTACGCATAAATTACAACGCAAATGTAAACAAATTAAAGTAAACATAAATTACAACAACGTGACTGTAAACAAATGAAAACTAATTGTACATAAGTAGAATGCCCTACGCCCCCTTCTTCTTTCTTGTCGTTTTAGGCCGCAAATCAGTGACCTCAAAACCTAATTGCGGGTCAAGATATACTCTTTCTGCTTTCTCGAATAACAGACCCTCACAGTAAAAAATTGCAGGGTCGTGCTCGTGAAATTGCTCCAGAATTTTACACTGTCACATCACCCTCATCCCTGCACTCGTACACCGCAAGATGCCGTTCGGGCTCCAATGCAAAGGGAACAATTAAAAATTATGCGGAAAGCAATATTAAGAATTTAGACAAGGGAAAAAACATACCTCTATTTGTCAGTGGGTGCTACGATCATGGAGATTGCTTCCGGCAGCAATTGATGGTAAGCATATTGAGTGTGTAGGTCCACGGAGGAGATAAAACAATTATGCTTTGGGTGTGTCTGCAAGGTAAACAATGAATACGCTATATCGGTAAACATGAACGACAACTCAAAGAAGTGAATCCACCATAATGATAGTAGACTCTTTTCCTGATGGAATGCGAGTACGAGTGCGTCATCCACCAAATAGCACTGCATATAAGTTTGAATGAGTATGAACATAAAATGTTATTACATAATATACAAACAAGGCTTCTCACCGTATCTGCGTTCCGACTTGTTTCGGGAATATGAGATGAGTGACGACGTAATCATCGCCCATCAGCTTTCCCCCTAGAACTGGGCAGTCTCTTTGTTCTTCCGAGTATTTCCGTTGACATAAACCTTGAACGTTTCCATCAAATTCCAAGCCTGCAAAAAAAATGTCAAAGCGCCGTCAGACTAACAATGCATGCACATGAACATGAACATGAACGAACACACATATATAACCAAATGAAAGACGTACCACACGCACAGTTCTAAGCGGCCAGCATCTAAGTCATCCTGGACCTCGGCAGGCACGACTGGAGGAGCAAGTTGGCGGCGGATGGCACCGGTGCTGCAAATGAACAACGCGTCATTACGTCAAACACAAACAAAGTAAATAATGGACTTTGCGTACAAAGTAAATCACTTACGAGCAGTATGTGGCAGCTATTGCATCAGAGGATGATGACGTGGATACCATACGAGCTGCTCACCTCTCACATCGCTGAAGTGCTGCCACCACCTCACGGTGCCTCTCTTCTGCTCGCGCTTGCCAATCTGCTGCTTGCATATGCCGCTCTTGGGATATGCGATGCCGCTCTTTTGCGAGCGCCGTTGCTTGCATATGCCACTCTTGGGCCATGTGATGCCTCTCTTTGGCTAGCTTCTCCCCTCTTTGTATTTGGATTTGTTGCATTTGGAGGTGCTCTTCAATCATTTCAATTCTGCTCATCCAGGCGGCGGACGTCTCCTCAGGCATCGGAGTAAAGTGAGATGACTGAGGAGGAGGTGGCTGTTCATATGAGGGGGCAGCATGCTGAGGCTCTGAGGGGGGTGGAGGTGCTACCTGCTTCTTGGACCCGCAGACCCATTCCCCTCCAACGTGGATGAACCATTTGGTCAACTTTTGCTTTATTGTAAACGTCTAAGGCCGACTCTACAATTCTTGGCTCATTCTCAGAGCTGGGCACCCCATAGTGCTCAACAATGGTCTGTATGAGTCAGTTGTAGGGGAGGTTCTTCGTTGGGTTGTTCAGCACCTCATTCATGTGGCTGAGGATAATAAATTCAATGTCCACCTTTTTCCTGGTGAACACCTTCTCTAGCGTATAAAGATCCATGCAACTTACATAGCCTTGATGTGCATCCCGAGGCAAAATTGTGTATGTCATTATGAGGTGGATCAATCGGGCTATGACATTCAGCTCCTTGCCCTTGGCTTGTGGTACTCGGCAATCTCGGGATCCTGATGCAATAATTTAAGCACTGTTAACCCTTCTCCTCGTTTGACAAATGGTGGATCCCAAGATACGTGATAATACTCATTGCTTGGCCCGTCCAGTACACATCGAAGCATTATATTTACGTCTTTGGGAGTCAATCTCAACACCCATCCCAAAACGTACGTCCTCAGCTCTAATGGTTCGGTTGACATTCTCAAATTTGCATAGAACAATCTTATCACTCTCTCGCAATAACTGTCCCTCACCTGGCACAACCCGGCTAATCCAGCATCTTCCAGTAGTTGTTTAATTCCCATTCCAGCCAATGAGTCCAAATCTATTATTTTTGAAACAATAATTGCACAGTGTTTAATATCATCTTCATACCGTGATTTGCAATTGGATGACCTGAATAATTTGGACCTAACCCCCGCTGTCGCAGGTTCAAACCGCACAATTGAGCCTCCAGCTTCTCTGTCTTGGTGTTCAAGCTCGGGTTTAGCTTGACATTGTGATTGTGCCACAGTTTCTCGATCGTCGGTGGTGTCTTCGTGTTGCACCGCCTCAGGTTGCTCCCCGTAGGGCGCCGTGGATTGCTCGTCCACCGTCGCGGCTTACACAGATTCCACTGTTGCCTTCCCACCACACTTTAAAGCCAATTTCCTGGAATACATTCTGATCGAAAATGGGCAAGAGTTTTCGGTGGTTTTTTAGCGTTTGATTGCAGTGAAAATCGTTCGCCGAGAGGTCTCAGTGTTCGTTCGCATTGAAAATGGGTGCAAATGGCAAACCCTAGCATTCACGGTTATGTATACCACTGATTAAAAATTGGGACGCCGCCGCGTCCAGGCCAAAATTTGCCAACTTTTCTTCGCAAACCAGGACACCGCGGTGGCGTCTCAGGACGCCGAGGTGGCGCCCCGTCAGCTTGTTAACGGTGAACATGACTGCAATGTTGGATTTGTCATTTACCCATACGTCAGTGGTTAACTTGTTAGAAAATATACCACGATGGTTGACTTGTCATTGACCGCAAACCACAATGGTTGATTTGTCATTTTCCCTTTTAATAAACATGTGCAATAAAAAATAATTCAAAGATCCAATCTTTCAATTAGCCAAAAATAAAACCTACCTTTTATAGTTAACTGTTAGAGTTCGATGTGACTCGAATTTAGTTAGACTGGGTCAGACTTGTTACAACCTAGAGGTAGGTCTAACACAAATGTTAGGTCGAACAACCTTTTTCTTAGAGATGACTTGATCGCTTGGCTCAAGGTTTGGTTTGCATTGAAATACTTAAACAAAAATTACGATGTAATATCTTAGATTTTATTGGATTTAAATTTTATTATTTAATTAATAATTTTCTTCTAAGATATTATACCCCGAATCTATAATGGGATGTTATGGGGTTGAAGGATTGATTAGAAATTAAATGGAGAATTAATTGAATTAAATGAAGTGAAAAGATTGGTTAAGATTTATTGAGTATTGATTTATTTATAAAAGAATTTAAATTAATAATTGAAATTAATATTAATAATTAAAAGCCAAATATAAAACCTACCTTTTATAGTTAACTGTTAGAGTTCGATGTGACTTGAATTTAGTTAGACTGGGTCAAACTTGTTCCAACCTAGAGGTAGGTCTAACAAAAATGTCAAGTCGAACAACCTTTTTGTTAGAGAGGACTCGATCGCTTGGCTCAAGGTTTGGTTTGCATTGAAAATATTTAAACAAAAATCACAGTGTAATATCTTAGATTTTGTTGGATTTAAATTTTATCATTTAATTAATAATTTTCTTCTAGGATATTATAGCCCGAATCTATAATGGGATGTTATGCGGTTGAAGGATTGATTAGAAATTAAATGGAGAATTAATTGAATTACGTTAAGTGAAAAGATTGGTTAAGATTTATTGAGTATTGATTTATTTATAAAAGAATTTAAATTAATAATTGAAATTAATATTAATAATTAAAATTAATATAAAATGGAACAAAATGCTGAATGAGTGATCGGTGGTCGATCAATGCAAACAACGGTAGATCAAGACTGACCGCTGACTGGTTGGCGATCAATCGGCACTCCAGATTTGTTGAATGAATTCTTCTATTCCAAATGTTGCGCCTAACTTCTGCCTAATTCTCCTATACATGGCAGCAAAGGAAGGCAAGGGAATTGCCTTTAAATAGGCAATTCCTTACTGAAGGACTTCACAGCAAGAGAGGAGAGGAAGGGGAGAAGGGAGGAGAGAAAGAGAAGGAGAAAGGAGGAAAGAAAGAGAAAGAAAAATGTGAGGAAATTGTGAGAAGGAAATTAAGGAAATAGGCAGAATCTTGGACGGGAGAAAATTATGAGGACGCTTCTAGGATATTATCGGTAACGTTTCTATCCTCAATTTATTTTTAGAATTAGTTGATAAATATTATTTGATGAATATTATGAAGATTATGTTATTAATTTGGAAATATTATTAATGGTATAATTGTATTTTGTAAATAAGTTCTGTGTAAGAGACTGTATTTAAGCGGACCATTGTGACCCTCCAATCTTTCCTGGGAACTTACTTCGAAAGGATATTATTCTGTCTAAGGAGATTGCCAAGGGCATTATTTCTTGAGAATATTCCTGATTGGTACTATCCCCGATAAATAAATAATGGTATCAAAGATGAGACTATAACTAATAAATTAAATAATAATTATTTGAATGTATTAACAGGGAACATGATAAAGAGATAGACGCTAAGGAACGAAGGAAGATTCTACAAAAGTAAGAAAGAGGATGTGGTGGCCAGTGGAGACCCTGTATCACGAGACTATTTTATTGCATTGAATACTTCGAGGACTGATATGAAATAGTTGTTGTGAATTATATGCTTCGAGGAATGTTATAAAATAATTGTTGTGAATTATATATTTCGAGAGTTGGTATGATTTTACTATAGGACTGCTCTTTTAAATATATATTTTATGGATTGCATACTTCAAGGGCTGTTATGAAATAGATATGAACTATCATACATGTATCATGATAGGTGTAACGACCCAGATTTTTCATTTATTTATTTTACTTTTAAAATGCGTTAAATTTAAAAAGTTTGATAAACGGCTAAATCCTTTAAAAAAAATCCCTTCAAATTAAAAATCAGAGTCTTTTTCAGAAATCCGATCGTTACTTAAACTCATCTCAATATTCATTAAATCGTGCAAAACTATAATTATAAAATCAGCGGAAAGGTAACTGGAAGTATCACTTAAAACATTTATTAAAGTCCACGGTTAAAGACGTAACCTACTAAATCCTCAAAATAAGGGTTAGAGCAATAGTTAGTGTTTTACAAAAACATGTTTGTCATTAAACCCTTACAAAATAGATACTTTCTTCTTCCCTTTAGCTATACACTTACTCTGGTCGTATTTCCTCCGGATACTCCGCAGGCTCCACGGGAAGGGCCTTCTCTTCTGCTCCCGACACAACCATTTCATTACCTACACCACAGGTAAGGACGTGAGCCTAATGGCCCAGTAAGGAAATGGGGTTTATGCATAATGCTTATTCTCTCTTTAGCTCCTTTTGGAATGGGTACCGCCCCAAACCAATCCTTTCATTACATTTGTTCGTTTGTTCTTTAATCGTACTTCGAGTTGGAGATTGGAGGTTGTCCTTTGAAATGTCATAGCTTGATCGACTTCTAACCTCTTGTGTGCACACTTGACAAGGTAGGGGTGTATCCTACCTGTCAGGCTAGATCCGAACTACCCATTTACCCCAACTCCCTTTTCTTTTCTTTTCTTTTCTTTCATTTTCTTAACGTTTTTCCCTCACTTAATGCATGTGAGTACCACCCCAAGGTGAAACTCTCTATTTGTTTATATTATTATGATGCATGATAACGTGACAATCAAATAGCACATATATGGAAGGTAAATACGACAATTTAAAGACATTAATAATTGAATGCCAGAATTTAAAACACATAAAGAGAACAAGGGCATATCGAAATAATTGTATGACGACTATAAAAGAAACATATAAAGACAGAGATCAAGCATGTTATTACAGAGGTTATAACTCAATCTATATCTAACTATACCAACGAACTAAGCAGACATTACAGAGTAGAATAATTGTTGCATATTTCATGTGACGACAGTAAATAGAAAATATGAAGTGAAATAGGATTTAACAATGGTGTTCTTAGTTACAATCAACCACTAATATGCTCAACTTGAATTAGTTTATCTACCATGCTTGAAGGTTTAACAATGATTGCTAATAACATGCTTGAAGACTAAGAGTTAATTAACATGCTTGATGGATAATAGACTAAATTAATTACACGTGCTTATCCGATAAAACATAAATCTGGAAATGTTCTTGATTTATCATTACAGGATAGTAAGGCAACTTGTAATACCCCGAAAATGTATTTCCCTTTTGATGATGTAATAATTCTGGATAATCTTAATATACGAATATTACGTCAAATTATGCAACAGTGAACGTAAGTTGTGCATAAAAAGTAGAGGGTCAATGTTGGAAAATGAACTAAATATGAAAAACTTAGGAAAAATGTACAAAAATCGGGCGATGCGGACGACTGCGGACGGGAACAAATGGCGTTCGAATGAATCTGTCCTAAATTTTGGGACAATTCAGACGATGCGGACGATATATGTGGACGTCATTTTGCGTCCGCAAGACACCTGCAGATGGTACAGACACAGGCTGGGGATGCATTTTCTCGGCCCAAATCGACCTTTAGATGATGCGGACGAGTACTGCGGACGACTTGACTCGTCCGCAACATCGGGGAAATTCGAGAAACCCACTTTAAAATCACTTCTCTCTTCCGATTTCTGGTAGGAATCAATAAACTCTCTCTCCTCCTGCCCTTCCCTGCAACCCGTCTCTTCTCTCCTTGTGTGATGGAAGCTTTCCACCTGGCGTTGTGTGGATGGACCACCTCCGTCTGGTTGGGGCAATTCGTGATCAGTTTATCCTGTAGCCACCCCCTGTAGCTACTTAGCTCTCTCCCTCTCCTTCATTTCGTCTATATAGGTGAACTCCCTGCTGTGTACGCTGGTCTCGCGAGTTGTGTGGTGTGAGGGTGTCGTTTTTCTGAGAAGGAAATTGGGTGAGTGGTGTGAGTTGTATTGATTACTGCTGAGTTACTATTGGATTTCCACCGTGAAGTTGAGAGGTAAGATTTGAATTATGGGAAGTTATTGACTTAGCTGTGAATCCCTAGCCAAGGTTTAGTTGTGAGAAGATGAATTAACCGTTTGTGTTGCTTTGGTTAGGGAAGTTTGGAGGTTAGGAAGCTAAGGAATTTATATTGGCTGTTGTTACTAGCACTTTGCTATGATATTGCTTGCATTTGATAACTGGACGAGTTGAGGTAAGAATTGGATTTTGAATTGGCCAGAGATGGCCTTACATTACGGGTCTTGAATGATATTGAATTGCCTTGAATGTCTTGCTTGGGTTGTTGATTTGTGGTTAAGTTTGAATTGTGGAATTCCTAACAAACTGCTACAAATGGGAATTTGTTGTGCTAAAAATGTAGTAGTTAGAGATGCTTAAACTTTACTCGTAGATGACAAGCATGGAATGTTGGACTCTAGGTTTAAGTGTACTGTTAATGATGACCTTGCACTTTGATACTATAGTTGGAATTCTTACAAATGACACTGATGAAGCATGAATCTAGTCTGAAATGCTGCATAACCTGGATTTAAAGTATGCAAAATGTTCCCTTGATCATGTTTAGTCCCTTTGTATTGAAAGCATGCCTGTGATATGGTTACTCAAATTTAAACGGAAAATTCACCTATGATTAGTAAAAGAATAGTTAAAGTCAACCCTTGAAAACAGATTTAGAGATGTTGTCTTGTTCATGAATATCAATAAACAAATTAGTAAATGATATCGACTCTGACTAGTATAAGCATGAAAGTTTCTTGCTTCTAATTGCTTTTTATGAAGTAGTGATAGTAAAAATCATGCTGAATTGTGATTTCGTGAGTGTTTATATTGTGATTTACTTTCTGGCGCTCATGCATCATCGTAGGGCTTATGAAATTGTTTACATGTTGTATGTCATCCTAATATATGTAAATAGACATGTGGGGGTTCGGGAGGATTGGGAATGGTTGTCTTGGTGACACCCCTATTGGAGTGCCTACCCCTACGTAGGGGGCACGAAGGCATAGGTTAAGCTACGAGAATCGTAAGATTCTCGATTCTCTTGTACTGAAATCCTCAATGTCTTCAACAAGACGACTAGGTATGGCTCGTAGTGACACCCATATTGGCGTGTTTCCCCTAGGAAACATAGGTTAAGCTACGAGAGCAATTAACTTATCCATCGTCCCAAATAACAGATGAGATACAGATTTCCTCTGTAATACATCGTATGAACATGCATCATATGCATTGCATTTATATTGTGATTCTTGCTGGGCATTAGGCTCCTTGTTTTCCTTGTAATGTAGGTGACTATTACAATGAAGAATTTTTCCCAGTGGAGG
Source organism: Begonia loranthoides (assembly GCA_022433065.1). NCBI lineage: Eukaryota > Viridiplantae > Streptophyta > Magnoliopsida > Cucurbitales > Begoniaceae > Begonia > Begonia loranthoides. Next base: position 21,760,494 of record CM039469.1, read on the forward strand.
AGGAGGCGTTCCAGGATGACCCCTCGTGTTATCAACCGAATTGACCTGTTGGGTGTTGCTAGCGGAATCTGAGAGTTGTTGGTACTTGCTATTTGTGTTTTGAGGAGAGAGAGATATTTTGGTAATTTACTATTTTGAATATTATGAACGTTGTATTAGGAACTTTGGTATTTTGCTAAAAACATTTGGGAACTAAGTTTTAAATTCCTTATTATTTACTCTGATTTCGTTTTCTTTGGACAAATGGGTTTTCAAATGTTGAATAAATAAGCGAAAAATTTTATATGACTAATTTTTAAAACGTTAAAAACGTATTTAAATTAACGGGGCATTATACAACTAATTATGCATGCTCATCTAAACTAATGATTGTATGGGAATGTGTTCAGCCAATAGAAAATGAAGACATGCTTAATGATTAATGAACGGTGTCATGCTCAATAGTTTGATACGAATGGGAACGTGCTTATGAATTGAGGTGAACTAAAAATGGAAACATGCGTATTAAACAATCAACGAAAACATGCTCGATAATTTTTAAACCATTGGAACGTGCTTGATAAGTTGATACTAACTAAACCGATTGACAAAGCATGATTAAAACCCCCTTTAGCTAGAACTAACTATCAAATCAAGGCTTACCAATTTATAACAGTGTAATTACAAAAATTAGGACACTAAAGGCATTCACATAACAGAATCATGGCTAATGATGAAGGTTAAACAAGAAATTGTTAATTAACATATATGAGGATTAATAATTTATTTATCATGCTTGAAAATTAAACAAGAAAATGTTAATTGACATACATGAAGGTTTATAGTTAACTAGCATGCTTGAATTGATTAAACGTGCTCGATTTAATTAATTCGAATAATAGTTCAATAAGCATGCTTGAATTCGTTAACTGTGAAACATTCTAGAATTAGTTAAACTTGAATTACAACTAATTAGTTTGATTATGTTCATAGGGATGTTAAACAAATCAATGGTAAAGTGTTAACTAAACATGCTTTTAAACGACGAACATAATTGCGGCATACAACGAACAAAATAGGAGTTAATCATGCTCTTAACGTCTAAATAAAGCTAACTACAGAATGGAGTAAAACAACTAAGGTAAAGCGACATATATTCAGAACCAACATGCGTTCACAGAATAAATTGAATAGTAGGACAGGTGATACCAAAAAAACAATACACGTAACCATATGCTCACAGAGTAGGGTCATCATTCCTATGTTTTCATTCACCTTCATTCTTATCAATCACAAAGAATTCCTTCATTCATATTTCTACATTACCAGACTAACACCAGACAAGGATTAAACAAGGCAAACTTATCTTCGGTAAATGTAAAACAAATATTATGTGAGTATTGGAATGAAATTTATAGAGTAAGGTATCTAAAGAGTAATCTACAAAACAAGGTAGCTAACAGAGTACCACCAAAAGATTTATAGAAATTTAAGACAACTAAAGGAACTACGAAACTCAACAGCAAGAAACATTCACACACACGTACTTTACTTGTGGGTAGGGCCATCACTGGCCAAGACTACCCAAATCTCTTACCCTTGTTTGATGAACCAAGACACAAACAGCTCAACTTCTTGCTCCCAGCTCTACCCTTAAGCTCAGGATTCACCTTACATAGCTCACAATCATTACTTCACTCTTCACACACTCACCCTCTCCAGAGGAGAATGACAGAATGCAGAGGAATGAGAGAACGCAGAAGAAAAAAAAATAGACAAACTCCCCGTAGGGAGGAAGGGCTGGAGATTAAAAAGGGATGGGCTCACCTCATGGAGACAAACCGTATGCCTAGGGGGGTAGGAGGCGGCTCGCGTGGTCTAGACCTGGAGGGGGACTGCTCCGTGTTGGGGGAGGTCGCGTATCAAATGATTATGCGACCAGCCATCTGATTTTGAATCTCTAATGAAGCAGATCTGGGATATTTCGGACGAGTGCGGACGTGATGGTCTCATCCTCATTCGTCCATGTGTAAAATTCCTAAGGCTTACGGACGAGAAATGGCATCCTCGCCCTGTCTTTACCATTCGAATGTGACATTTAGACGCAATATAGCATCCGCATGTAGCGTCCACATGCATTCAAAAGTGTCAAAAAGTTGGACAGATTCAAAGCGGACGCACCCCGTCCTCATCCGCTCTGTTCGTATTCGTCCGCATAGAGACAGGGTCAGTTCAAGACACAAGGATCCGTCCTGCATTCATCCCCAAGTGTGATCCAAGCGTGTACGGATGTCACATCTCATCCCCACTGCGTTCACATGCATCCGCATGAGTCAAATTTCCATTTTTCTTCGTATTTTTCTATTAATCTTTTATCTCATAATATTTTCCTCATAAATATATGTCATAATTTAACAAGTATAAATACACAATGTAATATACAATTTTTCTCCAACATTGATTACATCGCGTATACGAGGAAAATAGTATCGGGGTATTACAATAAGACTTATGAAAATCTGACATATGCATGACAAGATAAAGAAAATGAATAAATGAAAAATTATAAGAAAGGAATAAAAGATAAAGGACGTTTGAGGTTTCAGGAGAGAGGGTGACGATCGTAGGTGGGAACACTCCCGATATAAATTTTATAATACACCACAAACTATGTAAGAGTAAAATAGCAAATTAAAGTTTCTAAAATGTGTGAGTGTCTATGTGTAAAGACTCGGATTTTTCTTCGTAAATCCCTTTTAAAAATGCTTTAAAATTCAAAGATTTAATTAAAGAAATATCAGAGTGCAAGCCAGGTCGTTATAAACACTTAAAACATTGCAGAAATAAAACATTTGCGGAAGAGTAAATAATTAAATGAAATAAACTAGAATTAAATTACAAATTAAGAAAAGAAAAACTTAATTTAAATTAATTACAACTCAATATATCTTTAACTTCTCGTAGTCTTGCCAACCATAAGCTTACTCGTGCAAATCCCTCATCCACTGCTTCTTCATTGCTCAAGGAACTTCGCGCGTATGTGTACATATACCGCAAGTAAGGCGTGAGCCTAAAGGCCCCATAAGAAAATGAATTTATGCATATGAGATGCCACTCGAATTATTTGGAAATGATCCGCCCCAAGCCACTAATTTAATTACGTATTTTAGGAATAGTACGTGTTTTAGGAATAGTTCGTACGTGGAGCATGAAGTTTGGAGAATCCTACAATTTCTAATTAATTATGTTAATTAGTCTTGTAATCCCGATAAGGGAAATATTAGTTATTTTCCTCACTCAAGACGTGTGGCCACCCCGTGGTGGTGTTCCTATTTGTTTCTATCGTCATGAGACTACCCTAAACGTACATATACAGAATTAATCAAAACCGTACATTATATTAAACAAAACAATATGTTAGGAAATCAATAGCATGCTTGAGAGATTTAATTTAAAGAACGATCTACGAATCAGATTAACAGATTGATAATCATGCTCAAAAGGCTAATTATTTACACTAGTTATAATTACATTGATTAATTATCATGCTCAATATATTGATTCACAATAGACCTAGCAGTATCCAAGGAACAAGGGCAACCATAACGGACATAAATATGCAGGACGATAACATACATTTCAAAGCAATAGATAAATCAAACAATACATTAAAGAACTATAACATGCTTCAGGAGTTTATAACCTAATTTGTTAACATGCTTTTATTAATTATATTGTTTATATTAACTAAGTTGATTAGGTTAACATACTTAATAGATTAACAATTTGATTAACATTCTAAATGGGTTAACATACGCTAGTCGTAATCACTTTAATTTCAATGCCATGCTCAAGAGATTTATTTACAACAGGGAACTCAACAATGGAACCATCAATAGGTACAAGCCAAGCAATTACACTTACAGCAACATAAAGTATAGGAATATCACATGAGCTAAAGCATAACTAAACGTACAAGCTAACAATAAGGCACAACCAAGGAATCACACTACAACAACCTGAACATAGGAATATCATAGAAAACTAAAGCATAGAGAGCATCCAAAACATACGGCAGTAAGCATAGAAACATATATGCATAACAACAAGGAATATTCAAGCATAGAGAATACACTGAGCACCTATCAATAACAATCCAAAGAACTAACACACAATCCATCCAGCAGAGAAAAGATGTAAACCTAGCATTTTACACTATCAATCCAAGACACACTCATGCACACACTTGCGGTGTAGGGCTTCCTCAAGCCAAGGACACAACCAAGTTCTTACCTTGAAGCGTTCACGCGTTAGCACCAACTCTTTATCTTCTATCTCTTTCCGATACCTTCATGATTTAAAAATATCTAGTCATTGTTAAAAATCATTTAATCTACTCGTTAACTTACTAATTAATCTCATAGACTTAGCTTTAATAATCAAATCCTAATATTCATTCCCGATAACCACGACAATATTAGATGCAGCTTAGCAACTTATTTTCCATGGGCATAACCCAAATCTAACATATTTATGCGTCTAGAATTAACCAACAAAGTGTATGAATTAATAGTACAGAGTGCTATTGCAAGTGACAAACCATTTAATCCCTTCAAAATTGCTAAATAGATTATCACACAGTAATCACCAAAAATGTAAACCCAACAGCAAGATACAAATCTCCAGAATATAGAGAAGGAATAGTTTTTACCACCCAGCGCTCCTCCCCCGGCGAAGACGCCGAGCATCACCAAGCTGCAACCACTCTAGCCAACACCCGACCATCAGAATACGAAGGGGAAGGAGGAAAATTGTCGACTTACCTCGTCCTGTCGTCGGAAATTGCAACCTGTGGAAAACGCCAAAACCGTGTCCTAGCCGCGACCCGTGTCGTAGTCGCCGCCTCTCCTGGATGTCACATCTTGTCGTCGCCCTCGGTCGTCGTTCGTCGTTCGTCGTTCGCTCACCGGCGCTTCTCCCTCGTCGTTCGTCGTCTCTCCCCTGTCCTCGCTCTCTCGCCCACTGTGCCTCCCGCGAACATAATGGACTTAGGCCATTCTGTCAATTAGAATGCTGGACCGGTTCCATTGAACCGGTTCAGCATACCCTCCAATAACCTTAACTTTAATTTATTAAATCATATCCATTTTAATTTCTAATCCCCTTTATTAATTTACCCACTTAAATAAATTAATTAAAACCAATTTATTTATTTACTTTAAAATACCCCTCAATTGATTTAATTTAGCAAATTAAATCCGATTTATTCTTTACCGCTAAAATACCTGTAGGCCTAACGCTCCTAATACGCCCTATAATATCCCGATGATTAAAATATCGGGATGTTACACTATGGAAAATGTGATAATACTATGTTTGGATGAAGATAATTCTTCCTTTTGATTAAGTAAAATATTAAACAGTATTGAAACTATTTGGAAGAAAGTTTTTTCAAAATTTTTAATTAGAAACTAGATTAAATAAACAATTAAACGAAGTTGTATAAAATTAGATGGATAGAAAGCATAATTGAAAATGTCAGACTAAGTTAGAGTTTGGTCTGACTCAAAGAATTGAAAAAGACAGCTTAACGAAGCAAAGAAAGTTCAAATGGTTGAGTATTCCAAATGACGAGGAACATCATTATAAATGTTTTGGATCTATAAGAAATTAATACATGATGAAGGCAAACAAAGACAACAAGATTTTGAACCAACTATTAAACGTTGAACAAAATAATAAACCTTGGTCCAACCGCAATAAGGACACCATCACTCGAGTGACCAGTTAACTTTTGATAGATTTAGGAGAAAAATGGTTGAACATAGAAACGAATAGTCAATGAAATAATGACCAAGCCAACTAGTAATAAAGAATAGAGGAATAACATCTTTACATATGTTAAAATAGGAGAAAAAGGAAAGGTAGAATGTGCTAAGTCTATCCTAATCAAGGACATAAGATTTCAGTAGTACTTCATGATGGAATAAAATAGAATTAAGAGAATTTATGCACAACAAGAATAAGTTGAAATTTACTTGTTATAGAATAGTTCCAAAGTATGGACACAAGTGTGAGAGTTTGTCACAATTTATCTCACATCCGCCATGAAGTAATGAGTATAAGGTATACCAGACAGTGCAAAGAATTTGAGGAAAAGATTTATTGAGGTGATGTGATATTTGGTATTCAAGAAATTGAGTAGGTAATGTATATCAAAGATTCTTGACATTAAGGAAGTGAAAGAACGATACCCAAGGTGTATGAAAAATTGTAAGATAAAATACTTGGATTGATCTCCTTAGATGTAGTAAGGATGGTCATTTTGCAAAATAATATCTAAAGGTGTAAGAGATAAAAGAATGGTGCATTTTAGAAAATGATTAAACTAGAACAAGAATGTATATGAAAGTTAATACAATATGGAGTAGTGATAAATGTACTACGTTTATTCCAGATGGAAAGTGAAAGTAAATGAAGAAAGTTGTTTGGCATTAGTGTAATACCCCGTATTTTCCTAATTTCTAAGAAATTGTAATTTAATCTTCTTAAGTTAAAAATGATGTTTATTGAGGTTAAATACTCAATTATGTGTTGTGTGATGATTGGATACAAATTGGAGTAATTTGGGTTGAATTTGTTAAGGAAATTAGTGAGATTTAGGGTTGAGGACGCGGAGGATGACATTCTGGCGTCCTCATACAATGCTTTTGCAGATGTAGCGGACACAGCGGATGCCAAAGTGCAGCTTCCTATTTGAATCTGTAAGATTCTGGAGTGTCGCGGACGACACATGCGGACGCAGAAGTGCAGCGTCCGATTTGAATCTGTAAGATTCTGGAGTGTCGTGAACGACACACGCGGACGGTGCGGACGCAGATGTGCAGCGTCCGGTTTGAATATGTTTTCAATTCTGATGCAATGCGGACGATGAGGACGCAAAAAGATCCGTCCTTATGCGTCCGGAAGTACACAGATTTGCAAGAAATCTGTTTGTAAACCGTCTCTCTCCACGTTCTTCCCCATTTCCTCTCCACTTTCCCCCATTTTCTCTCCATTTTCGTGACAGCCATCCCCCACCCCATACTAAACCGACCCTCTCCAGCTAGTTAAGGATATATAAACGTTCATGGTGAATGGGTATGAGGGCTGGAGGAGTATGTTAAAAAAAATTGAGTTGGGAGATTGTGCCGGAAATTGATTAGAGAAATTCACACCTAAGATTTTCCAAAGCAAATAAGGTAAGGAATTGGTTAGTGGCATTCCAAAAGCCCTACCCACAAGTAAAAGTTGTGTGTTTGATTTCAATTGTATGAGTTAGTCTTTGTGCTTTTCTCTTGCCATGTTGTAGTTTGATATGTAATATTGTATTCTTGACTTATTGATGTCGATTTTTAGTTGTTTTATTGCATGCAACTTCGTTTGGAGTTTGGGACTCGTTAGGATTATATGCTGTTGATTGTGCTAATATCAAGTTTCAATTTCATTCTGATTTCTATTATGCCAAGATATTGTTATTTCTATATGTGTTGTATGCTTTAGTTGTATTTTTTTTTAAGCATGATAATATGGTTCAATCAAGAGTACTCCTAAGTCATGTTTTAAATCCTTAGATTTGTGGTCGTGTTAATTATAACTTGTAAATAGTTGGAATTGATGTTAAGCATATTTGTACGTTTCGGTTACTAAATTGTCACTAGGATAGTTTTAGCTTCCTGTCAAATAGGAAATGAGATTGCACGTACCCTTTATGTATGTAATCCGTTGTTGTGATAGGTTGTATGCATATTAGGTTTAATTCATTCAAGTGAAACAGGGTATAATTCACTGTTATCCTTTGGAATTTACAGCATGTTCGTAGGTTGTATTTTGTGATTAGATTGTAATACTATGAGCACGTACGTATGATCATTCATCGATTTAGTAGCATGTTTAGTTATCAAAAATGCTTTGTTGTTCACTGTGATATTACCATTTAATATTAGTTAATATCCTAAAAGCATGAAACTCACTAGGTTAGATTTTGTTCAATTGTAAGCGTGTTTATACTTCGCAATCAATTCTTTTAGATTTCCAAGTATATTTGTATGTCTATTTTGTTGATTAGTTATTTAAGTCATTGTCGTTAATACGTTTCTTTTTAATTATTGAAAATGTGCAGAATGAAGCGTGTATATATCGTCATAATTCGTTGTCTTAATTCGTTGAAATATCTATCGTATGCTTTACTGCTAGTCTTTTAAATTCGATGTTGATAGTGCTGTGGATTTCGTAATTGCTTGTAGTTAGAAATTTTAATTGATTCCTTGATAGTTTTAAGATTTATTCCTTGAAATAGCAAATGTATGTTAGATTGAATTGCTAGAGTCTAAGGGTTGTGAGTTCATGATCTTAGAAACCCTTAGGAAATGCCACAATTGGGTTGGTACTCATAATGTGAGATAAAACGATTAATAATGAATGTAAGGGAATTAGTGGCCGGGTAAATGGTTCGGATCTAAACGGTAGACTCGGTAAACCAAATTAAGATCTTCCCGTCCATGGGATAGATAAGCTTGTCTACTATAGGGTGTTAGATGCCGAGTTTCCCCTCATTTGCCTATAGGGTGTCCTAATTTCCCAACTCGATAGTGGCCGGGTTAATGGTTCGGATCTAACCAGTAGACTCGGTAAACCAAATTAAGATCTTCTCGTCCATGGGATAGATAAGCCTGTCTACTATAGGGTGTTAGATGTCGAGTTTATTAGTCCGGGAGCGGAAGAGGAAGCATTCCCCGTGGAGGAGGCGAGTTATCCAGCGAATTAGACCTGTGAGGCTGTGGTTCTCCAAATGAAAAAAAAAAAGAAAAAAGAATTTAGTTGTTTTCTTTAAGTTTGATTTCAAAGACGAATATTTAATTAAAGTTGTTTGAACATTTCCTTCAGTTTGTAAAACTAATTTCCGCTTGAACTCTGATAAAGCTTTCTTTTCTTATTTAGTAAATGCTTTTTGATTGATTAATCTTTTCGATTTAAAAGAAAAATTTTATTCCGCTAAATTTTAAGTAAAGAAAAAGAGTTTTAAATTGACGGATCGTCACAATTAGGACGTGAAAAGTTCACATAATGTACGTGATCATTCCTAAAATTTAGGTTTGGTATTACCAATAGAAGAAGTTTTAATATGATGGTTGAATAGGAATAAAGGGGTTGAGGGAAACAAGATGAAACAAGGATCCAAAAGATAAAATGATTACTAGTAGAATGGAAGCATCAAATTAAAAGGGAAAAAGAAACACAATATTTAACTTTAGAAAATTTAAGTTGGATTATGAATTTAAATAATGTTAGGTTGGAAAAGTGATATGTGTAATGATTTTATTACTGCCTCTAAGTTAGATTTCAAATTGCTTCTTGCAAACTGATGAAATTTGGAAATTTTAGATATGAAGATTTTGATTTAGGAATCTAAAGGATTCTCGTTATAGAAGGCGAATATGTTATAATTAAAGGATGAGGAAACTGTTTAAATGGTCATTAAGAACTACCTCGGCTTAAGAATAATATAATTTGAAATAATTCAATTTTGTTACCTGTAATAGGTTGAAGATTGGTACTCCGAAGATATATTGAGTGGGTTATCAAGAGATGAATTTAATATTTTGAATCTATTGATAGTAAATTGGCAAGAAAGACAAAACAGAATAGGACCCTAGAGATGAAATGATAGACGTATTGGAACGTCCGATTTAATTTATGGAAAAGAGTGAAAAATTTAAAAGAGTCAAGAATACAACAGTTGACTGCTCTTAAAGATTTAAGTAGATTTCAACGACTAGAGCCATCATAATTCAAGGATAACATTTTAAGCCCACAAGCTTTGAAGGATGGATTTAAATAAAGGGTATGTGTAAGAACAAACGGTGAAGAGCATTTGTGTACAATAAGGATAAAGATTACGCTTTGCAAATATCTAGTCATGAAATTCAAGGAAAATAAGTAAAGGAATTACAATCTTAATGATTAGTGAAAGGTCAACCTACGATAGGAAGATCAGAAAGATTTCTCTTTAATGGTGAATTACAAGGAAATGTGAAACGTATTCATGGTGACACATCACAGAAATCTTTCTTAGAATATTTTACGGACTTGGGACAATGTTTTAAATATATTATAAGTCAAGGATAGTTCAATTTTGGATAACTGAATAGGGAATGATAAAACTATAAATACTTTATTGTGGAGAATGTATAAGTAACTTATGCGAATCACTAATTTGGTGTATAAGGACTTAAGATGGAGATGATTATGTAATTTTTTCCTTAGTAGGAAAAATGAATGGTTGGATTTAAGAAATGTTTCGATAACATAAAGTTGAATATGTGCTAGAACTTTGCTACGCCCTACGAAGAAATTTGGGTAAATGTTTTCTCTTATAGCAATTGTTAATGACAATTGGAGGACTTGGACATATGAATGCACGTTTGAAGAAGTCTTTGACATTTGAATGGGAGAAATTCTAGGATATATAAAGCTATGTTTGGGTGTTTTATGATATAAACACTAATGGTTAAGTATATACGTTTAGCAAATTTCGAGAATGAAATTTATTTAAGGAGGGAGGATTGTAATATCCAAGATTTTGTTGGATTTAAATTTTATTATTTAATTAATAAGTTTCTTCTGGGATATTATACTTTGATTTTTCTCCCGGAATCTGCGACCTCAAGTTCAAAAAAATAGCTTCCTTTGAAAGGTCAATTATTCAACACTTCCATCACATATTTTTAGGTATATTCTAATTTCTTCTACTGGTGCATCACTATTTAACAGAGCATGCATAACTCACCGTAATCATTAATATTTCTTAAGACAAGAACCAACGTAGAACTTAAAATTCAATTACAAAACATGGCCTTACAAGAAGTAACCAAAACCATGCACCATAAGTCACAACAAAAAGGAACAATCCCTAGATGCACCGATCAAAAAACAGTAAATCAACTGAGAGCCATTTCTAAGCAATAGAGCATATATTATCCGAATTGTTCATAATTAAAACTGATGGCCATACTAACATCCTACACTTTTCATGGATTACTCTCATCACTTGAAAAGGGAGCACAAAACAACTCAATCCAATAGTTTACCAATATGGTAATCACACAAAGAGAAATCATCACAATCCTTATGCATATCATCCAAAGTAGTAAACAATACGGAGCCAATTTTCATTAACAGAGCACTATCCTTTAAACTTTATCCTTACACAATAGGGATGAGAACTGATTACATGATGAACCCGCGAGAAGCATAGAGATGACCTCCCGTTCTTCTTGCTTCTGCTTCCATTTTCTTCTTCTTCTTCTTCTCTGTTATTTCCTTTTTCCAGAACCTCTCTCGTCCACTCACTAAAATTCTATAGTACAATAACTCTCTCAGCAACTCTCTATTTCAATCTTCTTCCCTTTCTCTTCTCTGTTTCTCTCTCGGCTTCTATGTCTTTCTCTAGAGAGCTTTCTCCATAGAGCTTTCTCCTTTCTCTTCAATTTTCTCTATGTTTCTATTTCTTCCCCTAAAGGCTTCCCTCATACGCCTCATTTATCCCCATAAATCTCACCTACCTCTTCATCAACATTGCCATATGTAAAGGGGGACACATGGAGAAATCACAAAAATGTCACCTCGGGATTACACATTTTTTTCTTCGGGGCCGGAAACTCAGTGGAGCCGATCAATCGGCGATGACCACTAACCAAGATCATTTGATCAACCGCGACCACACAAAAAAACTTATTTCTGGAATTTGCAGTGAGGCCAATCAATCATATGATCAACTGCCATCAAATCTTCCCAATCAATCATTGATCAACCGGTCCCACGTCGTTTCGTCTTTAACTCAGCCACAACAACATTTTTGCCTATACCATCATACAAGAAGATCACACGATCAACCGATTCCTCTATCACCAATCAATTTTCACGCCACTGCCATTTCCCTAACTTAACACTTTCATCCTTCATCACATCGTCTAAATTAACTCTAACATCACCTACTAAATCTTCAATAATCACCACTAATAATACACTAAACTTATTTTTGGGGTATTTCATTCAATAATAAATTCATTCCATATTCTCCAATAAGTCACAATTATTATCACCCTTAGTCTAAGCTTAATCCATGGTATTATATTCCTCTCTCCTTAATAAAAATTTTTCCTCAAAATTTGCTGAACGTAAGCACTCCCTCGATCCAACAATCCAAGATAATGACTGACCTTCATAGCATAACAGTACCCAAAACAACTTCATATATCATACCATTACACAAAACTTCCAAAGGATTTCATTATTTCCACTTCTACAAAATATAATGACTTAGCAAAACACTACCTTACATCTAGGTCATTTAATCATTGTCTACATTTGCTGCTAGAGAAAAGCCTTCACCAAAATTTCCTTCTTTTCATTAGATAATGTGTGACAAATGTTTGGAATATGACCAACTTTATTGCATCTAAAACATCTCCTAGACATAGTCATGCATCTCCCTCATCTATTTACCATTACACCCAAGGAGAAATTTACATAAACTGTACACATACTATATCCTTAATGTCTTTTTATACCAAAATATCGATCTTATGAACCAAAACATTGATTCCGCACAATTTCACAAAACATTTACACTACATATTGCACCTAGTCCTATTTTACTCGTTAAACCCACATAGATTCACTCTTCCTTTGCATTCTTCACAATAGAAAATTACCCTTGGTGCAACCATTTTCTATTCCTTAAGCCAAAATCAGACAATCTTTGACCAAATGGCCACTCTCATTATAATTAAAACACTACTTAGCTCTTGAAAATGCAACATTTTCTATATGAAACGATGTGTCTCCTTGAGTACGTTTCTCATTTCCATGTGATTTACCTTTAATGAAAGGCTTCTTTGATCCCCTTATTGCTGGTTGACCTGCCATCGGTTGTTGGGATTCTATTTCCTTCACTACTTTCCTATTACTCCCCCTGAACTTCATGACTTGAAACATACTTTTACCATACTCGTAACATTATCTTACTCTTCGATCTTAGCTTACTGACACATACCTTTCACTATTTAAATCCTTCCTTTCGTGTTTGCTGGATCAGTCATCTTCTTCAAAATACGGAGCCTTCAGTTGCCAGATTCTTTAGCACCCTAAACCCTTGGGAACCGTCAACTATTGGTTTCTCCGTTTCATTAATTCCCTACTCCACTCCTTAAATTGAATCTGACGCTCCAATACTTCAGGTGGTCTGCTAATCATTTCATCTCTTGGACCCTTGTTCCGTCTTGTTCCCCTCACCATTTTATTCCTATTTGACTAACACAGTTCATTAAAACTTCATCCCCATAATACCTTGCACTTATGTACATACTATCCAATTTAATTTTCTAAGCCCAAACAACTCTCTTCATTCACCTTAAACTCCTTACCCTCTATCTAATCCTTTGCAACTTAGGCAACTTCGCCCAATTGTCTACTTGATTTAATTCATGCAGGATTTGCTTTTCACCTTTCCCCATTTCGATTTATAAAAATTTTGACAGAGTTTCCCCTGTTTCGTTACTCCCCCAAAGCTAATTCCATACATCCTACACTCAAAACCCAAACAGTTTCAGTATTATCTATCTTTTATCGTATCCATCATTCAACTTTATCAAAAGAAACAAGGTGATTACATCCCAACACAAAACAAAACACACATGTTTTTAAAATTATATCCCACTACAATTAAGTGACACATAAATTAAATGACATCAAACTTAATCATCCATCCATGGAACAGTCACAGGTGAGGAGGGCATATCATCATTCATCGTCATCATTGTCGTTGTCATTATCTAGAAGGGAAAGAGGTTGATGCAATATCAAATCAAAGATCAAAGAAAGTTTTCAAATTGACCGAAAATCACGACAAGAAGATCTTGAAGAAAGATAAAGATATTATCTCTTAAGATAGTATCTCTAAAAAGATCCGTTTTTTTAAGATCTAGATCCACTTATTTAGGAGATCTAGATCCACTTATTTAGATTATCTTTTGTTTAGTTTTCTAATATGTTTGTAAATGGCTATATTAAGCCACATAATTTATGTTTTAGACAGTTGTTGAATTTTGAAAAAAGAAAGCTTTACTTTTCAGAAATTGGAGAGATCATTTTCTTCCTTTGGTGAGTGATATCCAAAGACCCTTTGGTGCGTAATATCCAAAGTCCCTTTCGTGTGAGTTGTATCACGAAAAAAACTTGCAGCCGCGTCCTTATCCAAGGAGTAAGAAGCATTGCGTTCATCCATCACGTGCGGTGCATTCCATGCGCACATCAGAGGTAGTGGTCTTCTTGGTTGAACTTCATACTGACCCCCTTTTTGTTTGGAACTTGTCTGAGAAATATGCAGTTCTGGATCGGGATGAACTGGTCGGTCCTAACACTCCTTTTTCCCTTGTTATCCTGGTTGGTCTCGTAACCATTGCATGTTCACAATCAAAGGTTAAAACTCAACTCAACAAAATTCTCCACAAATAAAACAGTATTCCACAACCGCAGATCAACAAGTCTAAAAATTAGATTCTTAGTATCCAATTTTCCTTAAAAGGCATTGAACTATCAACTCACAATATTCAATTCCCCTTTTGAACCAAACTAACCACCAACTCACAATATTCCTTAGTTTATTGAACTAAATACCAATCAACTAAACAAAGACCCTGAACAGAACATCAAACGGTATCTGTAATTCACTTCTATCGCTAATAAACTTTGCCTTAAGAAAAATTATACTCCACCAAATTAAGCCAATAAAGAAGCAGCTTAATCGATCCTCAATAATTTCTCGATCGAGTTACTTAATTCACTTACAGTGACTTCGACTCGAAATGCCCTTGCTCGTGAAGGGGATCAGGATGGTGCTATCTGTGAAGAGAAGCGGATGGCACTGAAATCCCAATATTGGCAAAATGAAATTAAAGCTTGAAATTGGATGCCGAAAGTCAGAGTCGAGTTGCTTCCTTGCCTTCGGAATTGTCGAGTAGTCATCTGCCCCAAATTTCTCCCTTCAATTTTTTGCAGAATTCCCAAGCCCAAAAATCGGAATGCCAAGGTGAAGTCGTCTCTCGCTCTCTCTCAATTGACTAGAGACTCGCCTGAAGATAGCTTGAAATCGTCTGAGGATCGCTTGCCATAAATCTTTGCTGCCTTCATAAAATGCCCGAGCCGCTCACTATTTCTAAGTTTTAACCTCGACAGATCCCGGTCGAGCGCTCGGTTTATTGATTTCTTTCCTAGCCAATTCCACACTCTGTACTAATACTTAGCAATTAACTTAGTACACTCTGTACTTAGCAATTCTACCCTAATACACTATTTACCCATTCTCCAACACTTAGCAATTTTATGCACCCAAGACCAATAAATTGTCGTCCTAGAAAATGACTAATTAACCGAGTACCATCTTCCAGAGGGCATCTATGAAAGCCGTATATCAAGTAAATAGTAACCCAAACAACTTACCCTAAATTCTCAATAATGACCATCAAGGTAGAAATCCATAGATAGCGATTTCAAAAATACTGAAGTAGTGGTCAATTGCACATACAAACAGATTTTATGTTTTGATAGAAACCTTAACTCAAAACCAAACTTCTAGCCTAAGCTGTTTCCAAATCTTCAATTATAGTCCAAAACAAAATTAGTTCCTTCCATCTTGTAATACTCGAAGTTAAGATTGACTGAGGATAATAAAAATTGTGATAATTATGGGAGTGGGTTGAAGATTTATTAAGAGATGTTAGAGTTAATTGGAATGATAATGTATGAAGAGAAGTAGAGATTTTAGGTTAAGAAGTGAGTTATAAAGTGTTGAGTTGGAATGAGAAAGGCAGTGTGGAAGTGGCTGATCATGGATCAACTGGGTGTCCAGGGGATGAAGGAAACAGTTGACCTTCAGGTGGACAGCAGAAATTACAGAGGCAAAACAAAGTCTGGCCGTAAAGGAAATGGTCGACCGAAAAAATAGCAATGGCATTTACAAAGGATTTGAATGAAGGAAACGGTCGACTGCATAGTCGACTACAAAAGTTATAGAAGCAAAAGAAAATGGTAGCAGCTAAAAGTGACGAATCACATTAGACCAGTCAATCAACGATCAACCAATAGAATGGAGTGGCAGTCGATCAAAAGATGGACTGGCCACACGGTCAAATGCATTTTTGTGTGGGACTAGCTGATCGAGAGAATTGGTTATAGGTCCATCACCGATGGACCAGCTCCACTGCATATTTAGAAAATTGTGTTTTTTAGTGTTAATTTGATAGTGCGTGGGAATCCAAAAAACTGTTATCTGTGATTTCTCCATGCTTCCACCTTTACAGCTGGCAATTTATGAGAGTTAGGTGAGATTATGGGGATTTTGGAAAGCGTATGGGAAGCTCCTAGTGAAATGAAAGAGATAAAGACAGAAATAGAGAGAGATAGAGTGTAATATCCCGAATTTTTGTAGAGCTAAGCACCAGGCTTAAGTGATGATTTGGGGATGTTAAGAGCTGAATTGGACAATTTGAAAAAAATGATCAAGAGAAACGTATTTGGAAGAAGTGAATTGTGATACCCCAAATTGTGTTGATAGTTAGCTTAAGGGAAAGTTAAGATTTTTGTGGAATTGTTTGATGATATTTGGAGTTAGATAAAATGATATTAGAATTGGAATAATGTGTTTTACTATGGATGTGTATATATATATATGTGTGTGTGTGTGTGTGTGTGTGTGTTCATAGATGTATATGGATTTAGGGCATACTTCTTTCATGAAGGAGAAGTAACAGTACTCTTTATTGTGGGGAAGGTGCAGTCGATCTCTAAACAATTTCAATCATGACTTCACTTTATTGTTACAATAAGTTTAATTAGGGTGGCATCGTTTGAGAGCGAAGAAGGAAGTCGTTTTAGGAAGGGAAAGATGTCCCTAATGGACAAAGGACGTCCACAATAAGAAAAGAAAATGGCGTCAAATTAAGTGAATGACGTTACAATAATATAGGTTAAACTTGACGTCCCTCATAGCGAAAGAAAAGACAGTCATTAGAAATTAGGAGAAGCAGACGTCACTTTTAAGAGGAACGGATGTCCCTTATAGTAAAGAGCAAAAAAATGTTCAAAATGAACAACGAACGTCACTTTTGAGTGGAGTGGACATCCCTTATAGCGAAGGTATTAAAATGTAGGCAATGTTCTGGATGATTGGCGGTTAATCGTCCAAAGGAATTGATCGACCGACAATATAGAAAGTCACTGAATATGGAAACCGTCGCCTGGAAGCTTCTAGGTTTGACTTTTAATGCGTCTAGACGATGAGGCATCCATCCCCTTGGCCTTCCATCTTCATTCAGACGATGAAGAGTCAAAATGGTGGCCAATAAATAAAGGAGAAGGAGAATGAGAATACCACTGTGAGGGAAAAATCATGGGGAAACTCTAGAGAAATTTAGAGAGAATGGCAGAGGGGGTTTCTATATGAAGTAATTCTGAGAAACTGTGAAACCTTACCTCTGTTAGGATTTGTTAGAGAGAAGGTTATGAGAGTTAGAAACTGAGAGAATGAAAGTGGGGAACTATGAGAAAGACAAGGTGGCTGCTGTGTTTTTTGAGGTTCTGGAGTTTTGAAAGTAAGAAGCTATATGGGTGGTGAATTGCTGCTGTGATTTTGAACATGAGAAGGGAGTGAGAGTTTGACAGATGAGTGCCAAGAGGAGTTTGAGAGAAGGAAGCTGAAGGAAAGTTTATGTGTGGCCGAGAGGAAATTGGTGAGAACAAAATGGGTTTATAATTGCGATTCCTGCAATTCTTGGATGCTGGTAAGCAGATCTTCACTCACATTTTTGAAAGGATTTATAATATGGAATAGTTTCTAGCATTGTTGTCGATGAGTGGGTTTATTCAGTTTTGTTACTGCTTGTGATGTATAGTTATATGATGCTACTCGTTTGCATTTTTGTTCAATATGCATGTGGGGATACAATTTTGTTGGTTATGTTTGAAGATTGAACTCTCTGTTACGTAAAGGGTAGCGAAGCATGATATTGTTGAAATAATGAGGGCCATGTTCTGTGATTGGGAAACTATGCTTTTTTTACTGTAGTAATAACTGGTTAAGTTGAACTATTGGATAAGGTTAGGAATTATACTTCGTTGGTTAATGCGTTATACTATTGGACATGTTAGGAAAACAATGCACTATTGGGAAAATCAATCTATCAAGTAAAGATTGATGATTATTTCATTTGACGTTGAGGTTGATTAACCATAACAGATGAATAGGTTTTTGGAAAATGACAACTTTAAGTGCTAACTCTATAAAGCTAAGGACACTAGGTAAGTAGTTCTGCATGTGTTTTTTCCTAAAGCACCTATATCACGGGAACTAGGGTTTGTTTGATGCCTGTGTTTACTTGAAGTATTGTTGACTTTTTGGTGTGAATTGTATGTTTATTAGGCTTAAGTTTAGTTCCTTAGTTAGAAATCATGCATGTATTAAGGATACGGTAGCTAGACATGTTAAATAGAATTGTATGCTTGCATCATTGTTTTCTAAAATGAAAATGAATTTCTCATGCATAGAATTTATATAAAGCATAAAAGTGATAGTTAAAGAAAACGAATGTGGGTCTGAGTTGCGTTGAAGTTCACTGCTCATTCTCGAGTTATTGAAAAGAAAGAAAACGGTTTAAGTTCATCAAGATGGAATAAGTTCACCATGATAATACAAGCTCACTGTTGCAATATAAGTTCACCGATCTAGTTTAATTCACTAGTAAGGTTCAAGTTCACTGCCAGAATACATGCTCACAGTTATAGTATACAGTTTAACACTATTTTATAAAAAGTAATGGAATAATGAACATTTAAAAATGTCACGACCCGAAGACGGACCTGACAGAACCGTCGGGTCAGGCGACTCGATTCTCGTAGAGAACTCGATCACCCAGCCCAAAGTGTGAGTTTTTTAGCGAAAGACTTATTAATATTTAATTCGGCCCAAAAGGATATGGGCCTAGATCCGAGTAGGGATCACGAGAAAAGTAACAGTGCATAAATTAAAATGGAAATCTAAGTACTGTGCAACAAATCCAAACCATAATGTATTTAAGATTTACAGATCCAATATATAAATATCCTCACCAAATGATAATAATCGCTCAATGAAAATAAAAGAACACTTCTGATCCTAATCCTTAGCTGCTCTTGCCTCTACCTGTAGTTTTTGGGAGAGGAGTCGTTTGGGATGAGTGACTAACTCAGTAAAATATAGCTATACTAAGTGCACCTCATGCAAAACTGATTTTTCTATATTTTCAAAATCAGGGTTATGTTTCATTCTACCGTACATGAATTTTTAAATCGCTTCAAACTCTTTATCATTTTATCAAATCGGCCCAAAGGCCATCGATGAGACTTTTATTAAAAATCTTGCTGTATACATAGACAGCTATACCTTGTAAAATAGGTCATCATCGTTTTTCAATTTGAAAACTTCATTAGTGAAAAGGGGTGGTCACTCATGGACTCACCCACCATACAACAGAGAAGAGGTGGTCACCCGTCGATGACAACACCTTATGAGGCAGGAATAATGACGACGATCCAAAGATTCTGTACGTCACCCGAGTTGCCGACGCACCTGGCTGCACGACACAACTCGTATAATCATATAATCGTATAATAAAATAAAACAGATACAGTTGCTCACTATATGTGGACTTATTTAACAGCTAAGATACCTAAAGGCACAGCTAAGATACAGTTGCTCACCTGGCTCCGAAGCAAAAACTCAAACTGAAACGCCTCACCAACAGAACATAACCGAGTGTTCTGCTTTTTTTTTGCTCACCAGAATCAAAAAATGGCACAGCTCTCCGGCTCTGTCCTTGTCGTCCAGAAGCGTCGCCGGTTCGAGAGGTGTCCGTCTGTGGTTCCATCCTACTCCGTGATCGACAGCCCCTGTGTCGATCCAATCGTGGCCGCCGACAACCAGCTTTCGTTCGTCGTTGGCTCAGAATGCTGCTGGTCACTGTCCTTCGTCACCAGAGTCGAGCGTCAGTCGCGGCTGTCTCCCGATTTTCCCCTTCTCTCGCGGTCACTCTCTCCCTCTCGTGGTCACTCTCGGCTGAAGGCAAGGAAATGAGGAGAACCTGTATCCGTTCCTCTTCTTTAACCTAATATCTTTTCTTTCTCTTTATTTTATTTCTTCCGTCTCCCAATGCCTGACCTTCACACATTTCTTTGTCTCCTCCCCTTTTTCCCAGCGTACTTTTCACTTTTTTGTTTTTCTCATCTTTTCTTCTTTTATTTAAACATTTCTCTTTCCTTCCATTTCTACATGTATTTCTTCCCTTTTTAAATCCATAATCTCTCTCCTTTAAATTATTAAATCCCACTTCCTCTTTTATTAAAGGAAAAATGACAAATCAACCATCGTGGTTTGCGATCAATGACAAGTCAACCACTGTGGTATGTTTTCTAACAAGTTAACCACCAACGTATGTGAAAATGACAAATGCACCATCGCTGTCCGTAAAAAAAAGCTGATGGCCCCACCATGTATGCCTGGACGCCGCGGCGTGCAGGCAATTTTGGCCTGCACGCCGCGGCGTCCAGGCAATTTGCCTCCAGGCCATTTGCGTCCCTCTGTTAAGTCAGGTGAATTAATTTAGCAGAATACATAATCCGAGTGGTCTGCGATATTCGCATGTATTCTATCGTTTTCCCTTATTAGCTAACCCTAGAGAAGTCTGAGCTGCGCTGAAGCGAGTAGAGAAAGGGATTTTGGAAAAGTTGAAGAATTTGTTGGAAAAAAATGGCGTCTTGGAGTGTTACAGAAGGTGGTATTAACCGTGAAGCTGAAGTGGGCCCTTCAGAGACATTATTGGCCAATGAGGAGGTACGTGGCTTTGGAAACGAAGTTGCTATTATTTTGCATTCTGTCTCAGCAAATTTAAACGAAGAGGACGATGAGGAACTCCGATCAGCATGCCAATCCACTAGTGATGAAGAGATGGACATGGCAGAGAGTAGATTGAGACGCCAACCAGAAGCAGAGTGCACATTTGTTGGTATGGGGCTAGGCAAAAAATATAGTTCCTTGAATAAAATTAGAGAAGAAATTGTTGATTATGCAATGGATAATGGGTACGGGATAAAATTCACCCACAGTGATGCGCATCGATTGAGAGCTGCTTGTCAAGAAGGGTGCATGTGGCGGCTGCACGCCTCACAAATAAAAAATGAAATGACGTTTCAAATAAAGATGTACAACGACGTTCACACATGCTCCAGACAAATGGAAAGCCGCCATGCCACAGCCAAATGGGTGGCAACGCATTACTTGGACAGATTTAAAAGTCAGGCCGACTGGGCCATATCTTCCATAATTGAGACTGTCAGGAAGGACTTCAACGTCAACATTACTTCCAGCCTTGCTAGAAGGGCAAGAAATGCGGCTAAGAAAATTAACGAAGGGGATGCCAATGAGCAATACAAGCTCATATGGTCCTATGCTGAGGAGATTCGGAGGTCGAATCCCGGAAGTTCACTGCGTGTTGACCTCGATATGAGTGTATTTAAAAGGATGTACATGTGCTTGGATGCATGCAAAAGGGCAGTGCTGAATGGTGGTAGACCTGTTATTTGTTTAGATGGCTGCCACTTGAAGGGAGCGACTCCGGGGCAACTGCTTACTGCTGTCACCATCGACGGGAATGATGGTATGTACCCGATTGCTGTAGCAGTCGTTGAAGCAGAAAATAGGGCTTCATGGAGGTGGTTTCTAGAATTGTTGCTGGACGATCTAAACACCCCTTCTAGCAATGGGTGGACGATTATTTCTGATCGACAAAAGGTAAGGTGTTATGCACTGCTTTTGCATTATGTGTTTATGTTTGTCATATATTACCAATGTCTCTCTCATATTATGCATCTTTGCAGGGACTAGTGCCAGCTGTGAGAGATGTGGCATGGCAAGCAGACCAGCGGTTTTGCATCCGACACCTGTATGCCAATTTTCAAAAACAATTTAAAGGCAAGTTGTTGAAAGATGCAATATGGGCTGCATCAAGAGCCACAACAGTGAGGCAATTTGAGAAAGAGATGGCCAAGTTACGTGTCCTTGACCTGGCGGCCCATGACTATTTACGTGGAATAGAGGCGACATGCTGGGCCAAACATGCCTTCTCTTCGATCCCAAAGTGCGACATAAGCCTCAACAACCTCAGCGAGTCCTTCAATGCCTGCATCCTACCCGCCCGGGACAAACCTATTCTAAGTATGTTCGAGATCATTCGAAAGGGCATCATGGGTAGGATCGTAAAAAAATATGAAAAGATGGCTCAGTCGACCGAACGGTTATGTCCAATGATCAGCAACCGCCTCACCAAAGTACAACATGCCAGTAGAAATTGGAGCCCTCAGTTTACAGGAGCTGCCCAGTTTGAGGTCAGCAACGGTACCGACATGTACGCTGTTGATTTGGAAAGGTGTACCTGTACATGTTACCGGTGGGAGTTGACCGACATCCCGTGTGTGCATGCAATCCCGTGCATTCACTTCATGAGGAGATCTCCTGAGGATTTTGTGCATTGGTGCTATCACCGGGAAACATACATGGTGATGTACTCCCACTTTCTCCGCCCCCTTAATGGACCAATCGAGTGGCTTCCTGTGACGAATCTTGATCCAATTATCCCACCGCCTTTTAAAAGGCTTCCAGGAAGGCCGCGCGTCCGTCGAATACGGGATGTGGACGAGGCCCCCAGCCGGACAGTGCTAAGCAGAAGACATTTGAGCATCACGTGTGGGCGGTGTGGTAGTGTGGGGCACAATGCCCGCACGTGCGAAGGGGGAGGCCAATCCAGTGCAGGGGCTGGCAGTGGCAACACAGGGAGAGGCAGAGGCGGCAGAGGAAGGTCGGAGGACACCTTTATGGGGTTCAGAGTTCCTGATAGAGTTCATGAGACGCAGGTCCGTGCATTATCACGTTATGCTTTCAATTGTTATTTGAAATATGCTCATTTCCTTTTCAATGTGATCTGCAGGAGTCTGATACGGAAGGTCCTCCCACACAAACGTACACAAATGTGGACCTTAACCTGCCGTGATACAATTGTTTTTTCTTTCGACAAATGTAGATGACAGTGAAATGGCACTGATGTAAAGTTGTGTTTTTCTGATATAAAAAGAAGTTTTGCAAATTCAAAGTTTTGTGTTACTAAGTTAATGTTTTTTTTTTTCAATTCCAGGGGCGTTACAACTAATCAATTGACCTGACTTCATAATTTTTTAAAAATTTTGACATAATATGCCTTGTTTCTTTACTCCCCCAAAGCAACTCTCGTACATCCTGCACAAAAAAATAATCCCAAACAGTTCCAGTATCATCCAAATCATCCACTAAATGTAAATTATACATAACATCTTTTTAACAACATATCATTGACCTACACTACGCCTTCTTCTTCCTGGTCGGTTTCGGGCGCAAATCCGTGATCAGAAACGACAAGTGCGGGTCAAGAAATACTCTATCTGCTCCGGCGAACAACGGCCCCTCATACTCAAAGGTTGGAGGTTCGTGCAGGTGGAATTGTTCCTTAATTTTGCATTTTCCTATCACCTCCATCCCCGCAGGGGTACACCGGAAGACGCCGAACCGCCTGTAATGCAAAGGGAACAATTACGTGGAAAGCAATATTAAGAATGTACACAAGGGAAACTTCTTACCGCTGTTTGTCGGTGGGAGCTACGATAATGGATATTGATTCCGGCAGTTATTTCTGGTACGCGTATTGCTGGTGCAGGTCAATGGACGACATAAAACAATCATGTCTCGGGTGTGTCTGCAATGTAAACAACGCATTATATGATATCAATGTAAACTGGAGACGCGAGCTGAATACTTACGTGAATCCACCCTACGGTGAGTAGACCGTGTTCATGTTGATGTCTGAACACATGTTCGTCTGCGCCGTCGACCGCATAGCACTGCATATAAGTTTGGATGAGTACTTAGATAAAAGCTTATAAACTAGCACACAACGAAGGCCTCTCACAGTATCTGCCGTGCCCTTCTGCTCCGGGAAGATGATCTCGCTGACGACGTACTCATTGTCGGTCAGCTTTCCCCCAAGAACTGCGCATGTCTCAATGTTCCTTCGAAGATTACCCTGACAATAATCCTTGAACTTACTCATCAAATCATGAGCCTGCAACCAAAATGTCAAAAAAGGGTGAGCGTAAACATTAATGAACACACATATATACCGAAATGAAAGACATACCACGCGCACAGTTCTCAGGGGCGGCGGCTCCAGAGGCACCGCTGGAGGAATATGTTGGCTGCTTCCAACAGGGTTGCTGCCAATTAAAAACATGTCATTACATGAAACAAAATAAAGTAAAAAAGTGGAATTAGCGTTCAACGGAATTAACTTACAATCGGAATGTCGTATCAGGTGCGTCTGAGGAGGATGACGCGGATGCAAAATGGGGTGATCGCCTGTCACCTGGGTTCAGGGCTGCCACCATGTCACGATGCCACTCGGCAGATTGCATATGCCATTGTTGTGCTATGGCCCACCTATCTTCTACGAGCTTGGCCGCTTCTTGTATTTGGACCTGTTGCATTTGCAGCTGCTCTTGCATTTTTTGCACGTCGGTCATGGACATATGGTGGAGCTCCTCCATCCTGCTCATCCAAGCGAACGTCTCATCAGGCATCGAACTAAAATGAGATGCCTGAGGAGGAGGAGGTTGTTCAGGAAACGGGACTGAATGCCTTGGCTCTGACCGGGGTGGATGTCTTGCTTCCTTCTTTGACTTGCGCATCCATTCCCCTCCAGTTTGGGTGATCCCCATTCGGTCAACTAATGAATTGTTGTAAATGTCATTGACGGACTCTTCAATTCTCGGTTCCGTCTCCGGGATGGGGACCCCTAACTGCTCAACGATACTCTGGATGAGCCAGTTGTACGGCAGTGACTTCTCCGAGTTGTTGAGCACCTCTTGCATGTGGCTCAAGATGATATATCCGATGTCCACCTTTTGTCCCGTGAACACCTTCTCTAGCATGTAGAGATCCATGCTGGTAACAAGGTCTCGATGCCCATTCCGAGGCAAAATTGTGTACGTCATTATCAGATGGATCAATCGGGCTAAAGCATTCAACTCCTTGCCCTTTGGCTTGCTGTACTCGGCAACCTCGGGATCCTGATGCAACAATCTAATCACCTCTAACCCACGTCCTTGTTTGACGAATGGTGGCGCCCGAGACATCTGATAATATTCATCGCTTGGCTCCTCCAACACACATCCAAGCATAATGTTCACATCATTGGCCGTGAACCTGACCTCATGTCCAAAAATATATGTGTGCACCTCTAAGGGTTGGGTGGAGATGCTCAGATTTGCATAGAACAATCGTATAACTCGCTCGCAATAACTGCCCCTCATCCGGCACAACCCGGCTAACCCAGCAGCCTCAAGCATACGATCAATTCTCATCCCTGCGAATGAGTCCAAATCTACTATCTTGGACACAATAATGGTACGGCGTTGGATATCTTCTACGAACCGTGCTTTGCAATTCCGGTTCCAATATAGTTTCGACCTTGAACCCACTTGAACGGGTTGGATCGGGTCGCTGGAGCAGCCGGCTTCTCCTTCTTCAGGCTCAGCTGTTTCTTCCACCGCCGCCACTACATCGGCTTCGAACGCCGCAGTTTGAACGGGTTCAACTGCCTCCATCGTTGCCTTCCCACGCTTGGAGGTCAATTTCTTAATCCGGGATTGCATTCTGATAGTTGAGAGTAATTCACCAACCTGCAATATAATAACCCACACAACATGTCTCAGTTACTTTTCCATTTTTTTTTTTTTTTTGGCGTCCAGGCCAAAAGTGCCTGGACGCCGCGGCGTGCAGGCCAACATTGCCTGCACGCCGCGGAAATGTGACCGGCGCCGAAGACCCTCATAGAGACTTCGAAGAAACGCAGCAAATCTACCTCAAATCAACATATACACACAAATCTACCTCAAATCATCAACATATACACACAAATCTACCTCAAATCGTCGTCGGACGTAGCTCCTCTCCTCTCTTCGTCGCACACAGATCCTCTCCTAGTCGCACGCAGCTCCTCTCCTCGTCGCAAGTCTGTCGAGAGTTGCAGATTAGGGCTTGAAATTTGGGCGAAATTGGTTTAAGTATAATTTTTTTTTTTTTTTTTTATTTCAAAATCATTTTGGCCTGGACGCCGCGGCGTCCAGGCATACATGGTGGGGCCATCAGCTTTTTTTTGCGGACAGCGATGGTGCATTTGTCATTTTCACATACGTTGGTGGTTAACTTGTTAGAAAACATACCACAGTGGTTGACTTGTCATTGACCGCAAACCACGATGGTTGATTTGTCATTTTCCCTAAACTGTAAAAGTAACTTCTCCACATCAGCTGCCGCTTCAATAAGACTCCACATCAGCTGTTGACTATTCCAACAAACTGGGTCGGAGGTGGAAGAATGCAGTTTTCCAGTTCGGAAAGGCCTTCAGACGGAGCTCTAGAATCGCCGAAAACCCCATTCGAAATCAAAAAAACCCTCAGATCAACCGTACCGTCGTCGATTGAAATCGACAGAGCGTTGATGTTCGATGCTGCACCGACGACCCACGAGCCGACGCTTCAATCGTCGCCGACCACAGTCCATGCTCACCCCGAGATCTCTCGCCCGATCGCCGCCGTCCTCTCCCTGCCGATCTCTCTCTCTCTCTCTATTTGTCTCTCGCAGCCTCCCTCTCTCGACTCCCCATTTCTCTTTACCTCTCTTTCTCTCATTCTTTTCTAAAAAAAAAAACCTAATTTCCTTTTAAATTGTTTCTTGAACCGGACCAGGCAGCTCGAACCGAACCGGTTTACACTCAAATTTTTCAAATAACTTTCATTTTATTCCAATTCATTTAATTCTGCATTTAAGTATTAACTTAATTATAATTCTACATTTCAATTTTAATTAATCTCTCACATAGTTAATCCCCAGTAATAGAATTTATTCCACATAATAATTTATTTCACAAATTAATATTTATTCTAATTATCTTAATTTCTCATAATTTATAATGTCACGAACACGTCCTTGGTAATACCCCTATAATTATCCAATAAATTTGAATATCCTCAAATTACACTCTAATTATACTTATTGAATTCCAATAAAAGTCGGGGTGTTACACAATGACAAGTGAGAGATGATTAAGTTGTAATTTAATTAAATTTTCTTTTTCTTAATTTGTAATTAAATGTTTAATTTATTTTCGTTAAGTGTATTTAATTGTATTTCAATTTCTTAGTTCGTTATCAATGCTTCCGCAAATGTTTTTATTTTATTTTATTTTATTTTCGAAATGTTTTACTTATGAAATGTGTTTCTAACGGCCTGGTTGACACTCTGATATGTTTTTCTTAAATTTTAACGCATTTTAAATGCATGAAAATCCGAGTCATTACAATTGGTATCAGAGCTTGTGTTTTAAAAACAATTTTTATAAACTGCTCTGATAATCGTTTTTAAAACGAAATCTCTCACTTGTTCTAAAATGATTTTTTGTAAAATTTAAACTGATTCTATAGTCTGCTTGCCATCACAAGCCTCGACGTGGAAATACTTCATCAACTGTAATTATTTCAATTTAATTGCTTGTATTTTGATTGCTGTAATTCCTTTCTTTAGTTAAGATTATTTTGAATGAGAATGAGTTATAGTAGAGAATGAACGGTATGTAATAGAGGATAGAGAATACTGGAACTGTTTCGGGGGTTTTTATGCAGGATGTTTAGCTTTGGGGGAATCTAAAAACAAGGGAGACTCTGCCCAAATTTTTGGAAATGGGAACAAGAAACTAAGTGGAAGGGACTTAGGATTAAACGAAGTCAGATAGTTAAGCGAGGGCACTTAGTTTGAGTATGCACAATGTCCGACGTACACAACGAACGAATCACGATTAACAAGAGTGAATTGACAAATGATAAAAAACGAACTAAAACAGTCAATGATAAAAAGGTGAATTAAAGAAAGGAAAAACGGAACACAAGAAGAAACATGAACGAACGATTAAAGAAAGATAATAGTTTGTGTGGTCCGGTAGCTTAGCCCGGCACATGAACAAAAGCTAAAGAAAATGATAATGGTTTCTGTGGTCCGGTAGCTTAACCCAACATAGGAACAAAAGTAAAAGAAAAGAAAAGAAAGTAAATGAAAACGGCAACGATACAAAGTGATGAAAAATACAAAATATACCGACAAGTTAAAGCGTAAAAGTGTAAGAAAAGATGAGAGGTTACAACAGGTAAATAAAGGGTAGATGTGATAGTAAGAGTTGAGATTAAGTGTTGAATCAGTCAAAATTTTCAACAAATGAGCACATGGATTGAACTAGATACGGGAACAGAAACAAAAACTTCGAAAACGGAAACAGTATGAGCATAGAAACCGAAACGGAAACCGAAAACAGAAACTGAAATGGAAACCGAAACGGAAACCAAAATAAAAACAGAAACGGAAACGAAATTTCCAAAAATGGAAATGAATACAGATACAGATACGGATACAGATACAGATACAGATACAGAAATGGATACAGATACGGATACGAAAATGCATACGATCCCGATACTGAAATGGATACCGAGGCAGAAACAGAAATAGAAACGGAAACATAACCTGAAACGGAAACGGGAAGGAGACGGAAATGGAAACGAAATTTCTAGAGTGATTTCTGGGAATGGATACAGAAACGGGAATGGAAACAAGAACGAAAACTGGTATATACACACAAACTGGGAAGCACCAACGGGTTAGAAACCTAGGAGGTCAATGGGTTAATAGGTGTTATTAGAGTAGTGTAGCGGAAGTGTAGAAGAGTGAGTTCGATAGTTGGATCGACTTTGGTGCGATGAGATGAGTTGGGCATTTGTCGAGCCGATCCATTAGCTATATCTAGGTAACCGTCAGACCAAGAGGGGTTAAAACCGAAACCTAAGTCGATTAGGATACCAAAAAGGGTAGTTAATGAAGTGTCAGGATGGGTAGTTAGCAGATGGTAAGGGTAAGAAGAGTATTACGTAGGACAAATTTTGGGGATGAAATTTATATAAGGGGAAGGTATGTAACACCCCGATATTTTTAAAGTGGGTAATTATAATTATCGGGGTATTGCGATGACGCATTCGTAAGAATTTCATTTATTGATATTAAATAGAATTTACTGTAATTAAAATAAATATTAATTTAACAAATTTAAATTATACTATTTGGGGATCTTTACTATCAACAAGGGAATAATAATAGTAATGCATCCAAGGAACTATCAACAAAATCACTAACAACAAGCATTATCATTATCAGCCTATTTAACTAACAAGTATAAGGAAATTTGCAGTGGACTCAATGTAACTCACACACACACTTGTGATGTAGGGCCTCCAAATAGCCAAGACACTCTTATTTCCTTACCTCAATTCTTTATTGCGTTTGACACTTAGTCGCTATCCTGCTGTTTCCTTTTTCCAATACCTTCATAATTAAAACATTTATCCATTAATAACTTCTCATCGAATTCTATAAACTTTAACACTTAAAGATCCCCATATTCACAACTTAGCAACCAACGGCGGATCAATAACCAACTACAACGCAGATTCATATTCATCAACACCCAATAATACTATTTTCAATTGCCGCATAACCAATCAACCCTCCACACTGGCAGTCAATACCACTATCCAAACATAAGGCAATTAAAGTCCAATGGTCTAAAACATTACATATTAAATTCTCAAAAGAATAGGCCCCCACAGAATAACCAAAATGACTGAGCAGTAATCATGACAAGAAATCAAATATGCTAGACAGAGAGCATAAACTGCAAGTTATGCATGCAGGAAACAATTCATCAATATTCTCCAAAAACCTAAAGTATAAGTCCTAACATAAACCATACATCCATAAACAGAATCCAAAACATCTGAGAAGGGAACCTTACCAGCAGACATTGCCATTACTCCATCTTCACAGCTCGGTCCTCCCCTCCAGGGAGTCCCTTCTCTCTACTTAGCTCACCCAACTCATCCAAACACCACCCTCCAGCCGTTCCCCTTCCACTGCGAGTCTTATGCCTTCCTCCTCTTCTTCGGTCTTATTAATTGATCAGAATGGTGCTCCATCTCTTGCCCGAGCCATGCCCTGCCTCGCCATACCCATCACGTTCCCCTGTTGGTCTCCAGTAGAGCAAGAACTAGAAGAAGAGAAAACTGGTTCTGCATTGAAGAACCGACAGACTGGACCATGGCCTTCGGCTGGTCCAGCACGAACTGCCATCCAGCCCCAACGACACGAGGCCGGAATCACAGCCCCGCAGACGCCAGTCATCACCGTCACCATTGCCAATCCACAGTCATCGCCATTCCATCGTCGAGCATCACTGGGAAATGACAGGGTGTCGCCATTCATCACAACCCGACGCCAAATCCAGGAACCTGAGCCTCACACCGAATCGTCTCGAGAAGTTGCCTACCAAGCTCCTCGTCACCCCGACACCTAACGAGCTGCCAGCAACGCCGGACACCACCCACCGATCCCACGCCTCGCGTCGTTCACCCCTTCAACGCTCGCTCGATCTCCTTCTGCCTCTCTCTTCTCTCCCTTTCCTTTTCGTCCTCTTCTCTCGCCTGTTCTTCTTTAGTGAATGGTCGAAGGCCATTCGTTTAATTTGATCAAACTGGTTCACTCAGTGAACCGGTGAGTGAACCGGTTCATCCCCTCTTCATCCCTTATTTTAAATTTTCAGTGAACCAGTTCATCCCCTCTCCATCCCTATTTTAAAGTTGACCTTTTTAATCCTAATCCATTTTAATCCCTAATAATCCAAATTTAATTGTAACGACCTAGATTTTTATCTTTCCATTATATTGTAAGGAAAAGCAAGTTGAAGTTTCTACAACTTTACTTTTTGTCCTAAGAAAACTTTTTTGAAAACCATTTTTCAATCAGAGTACCATTTTTAAATCCCGATCGCTACTACCATCCCTCGAACTCATTTAAAATCATAAAAAATTTAAATCTTTGATTTAATTCAGAGATTCTAGCGGAAACCTTTTTGAATTAGAGGAAATGGATCTGAAAACCATTTAGTTAAAACATAATTTAAAACGAAGGTCTAAATCAACATTCTTAAAGTTTAGGATTAATCTGTCACAATTTCAAAACATACAAACTAAGGCCACAGTTGATATCTTTACAAAACGTGTTTACGATTTAACCCTTACAAAATGTTCTTCTTCTTCTTTCTAGCCATCAGTCTACTCCGGCCTAGTCTCTGCCGGATAATCTGCAGGCTCCACAGGGAGGGCCTCCTCCTCTGCTCCTGGTATCACCATTTCATTACCTACACCACAAGTAAGGACATGAGCCAATGGCCCAGTAAAGGGAAAGGGGTTTTATGCTTATGCTATGTCTCTCTTTTAGTTTGTTATGGAATGGGGGCCGCCCATCCCAAGCTTTTATTTCATTCATTTGTTCTTCTCTTCTTACTCGTACATCGAGCTAGAACTGGGAGGTTTTATACGTGCAATGGCGTAGCGGATCTAACATTTTCTCTTTTCTTCTAAGTAAACTAGAACTCCCGTACCCTACGAGGGAGGGGCTACGCCTAGTTTACAGCCTATACCTGCTAGCCATCCACTCCCAATCCCCTTTTCTACTTTTCTACTTCTTCTTTTTATTTCTTATCATTTTCTCTTACCAATGCATGTGAGTACCACCTTAAGGTGGCACTCCCTATTTGTTTCTATTAGCATGATGCATGAAGACACTTGAAATAAAACATTCATAGAAGTAAACAATGACAATTTAAGGAAAATATCCACATAATAAGTAAATGGCAGATTTCATACACTTAGAATATCATGTTCGAAAGGAAATTGAATCAACAACTAGCATGCTCGACAAAATTGATACAATTTAACGTGCTTGACAATATAACGACTAATATAACAAACGTGTTTAGGGATATCGAACACAGAAAGTCAACATGTTTAATAACAAGAGATTAGCATGCTTAACAATTAATTCGGAGGCTAGAAGATTTACAAGTGATAGATTAACATGCTTGAGGTTTAAAGGAGTAATATCTACACCCTAGTTAAGTAACAACATTTAAGAACACAACAACAACAACAACTCCTATAAATATTCATGT
Organism: Begonia loranthoides; assembly: GCA_022433065.1. NCBI lineage: Eukaryota > Viridiplantae > Streptophyta > Magnoliopsida > Cucurbitales > Begoniaceae > Begonia > Begonia loranthoides. The sequence continues at coordinate 21,792,791 of CM039469.1, forward strand.
ATTAAGCTATTTATAGTAGAGTCGCATGCTTGTAAGAGAACAATAACGACAACCTAACAACGTGTACAAGCCAAAAACAATGACAACGACGATATAATAGCAGTAGCAACCATTTATAGCACTTATATTCCAATAATGATTTTTCATTCGTTGACTTACAACAATCCTAACAGTAACAACAGTTTATTATGCACTAAGGACATATCACACCGCAGCAATTTGCAGAAATGAGCTTACAGGCTATCACGAATTTAATTAAGTTAACTGGTCGTGCTATCAAGTTTGAGTAACTAAATTAATGCAACAAGTTTTACAGGAGGTATGTAAAAGAAACAGAAATTTAAACATATGCAGAGCATTGAATCCATTTCATTTATCCTTAGCAGTCAACATAACTTCTTTATGACTTCCTTACGACTTCCTTAATTCGTTCGTACATAGAGATTTGCATTTTAATCCTAACATTTAGAAATAGCAGTAACAACAATAACATATCAGCGGAAAAACAACAACAACAGATTAAACCAACCGATTACGTTTGTTATTTTACAGCAGCACCCTTTTACAGCAGAGAATGTTTATGCTCTTAAGTTACCATTTGTGATGTGTTTTATCAACAACCTAATATGCTAACAAAACTTAACTTCGGCAAGTAACTACAACAGTCAAGCTATAACACTAGCAATTTAACTTTAGCAAGCAACTACAGCAACTAACCCTACAACAAGTGATAATGGAGTATCAATAAAACGTCACAACAAAACACAATCAACGTACAGGGTATAGCAACAAGGAAAGATACATATAACATAGAAAATATACTCACATTTTAGTTCAGTTTATCCATACTTAACAGTCCTCCATTCATGCCTCATAATTTTCCTCAATTAAGAAATAGTTCTATTACTAAGCAAATAAGAAATTATAATCACAGGAAATTAAATACAGAAATTAAAAGCATAACATCAACTAAAGGAAAGTGATAGAAGCTACGAAGATACCAACACCTAGCAGAGATATCAACTAAATAGAGCAACTAAACCAACAAAAGCAACACACAATATACTTGCGGGTAAGGACTCCTCTGGCCAAGACTACCCATTCCCTTACCTAGTTCAGAAATACTAACAGGGATAGCTGAATACTCCACTGCTCACCACACCACACATAGCAACCGAGAAGAAGAAGGAGTTGGACTAAGGAGAGGAGAGGAGAAGAATATAAGGAGCTGAACTCCACTAGACGAATGGGCTGAAGATAAAGGGAGTCTCACTTAGGCAATCATCACCTAGGAGAGGAGGGGAAGAATGATGGCTGGACTACCTGTAGCTAGAGGTGGGCGATTCTTATCTGGGAGCGTTTTTCTTTGCCAAATCTCGTGTAGTAATGGACTACACAACGTGCGGTCGGTTTTTAAATCCCTAAATTAGCGCTGTCCTTCGATCTTTCGAATGAGTGCGGATGACTTGGTTGCATCCACATGTCATCCGCAAGAGTAAATTTTGCAGGCCAATTTTTGGCTTCGGACGAGAATCATCGTCCCCAACTAGTCTGTACCATCCGAAGTTGATGTCCGGACGCCATTTGGCATCTGCATAGCGTCTGTACGTGTCATCCAAATGTGTCCCTGAATTGGACAGAGGCAAATCAGACGAGGTCCAATTTCGTCCGCAGGCGTCTTGACGTGTCTGAAAGTCCCCAAACTAGGACAGATTCGATGCGGACGCTGTCCGCATCATCCGCAAACACATCCAAAAGTCTACGTCGTGCAGAAGATAGGATGCCTCGTCACGTCCCTGGTGTCGTCCGGAGTTCTTGTGTGTTGCAGACGACACATTACGTCCCACATGTCGTTTGCCGGTGTCCGAAGGTCCCTGGACAGCCCTTCCTTGCAATTCTTCCCCCAAGATTATTTCCCCACGAATAAACATCATAATTTACCGTAAATTAATACGCCACGTAATATATTTATTATTCTCGAAAATTTGATTACATAGCGTACACGGGAAAATTAGAATCGGGGTATTACGTTAATCTTAATACCCTCCTTTCTCATTTCGTCAAATGGCCAAAGGCCAGACGAAATGAGAAGAGCTAAACCGATCCCTTAAAACCGGTTCAGTTAATCAAAAATACATCATCACTTATAAATATTAATCTCAATTAATCACATATATTATAATTTAATTTAATTAATATTTATTTTATTTTGATTATATTAATTTTCATAATATATAATCTAACAAGTACGTTCTTGGTAATAGCTGATAATTATTTCAGTTAAAAAGTCAAGGTGTTACAAATTAAGTTGAAATAATTGTTTGTTCAATTAAATTTGATAATGCTTTATGGTTTATTGTTGAATGTTGTTTTTATCATCAATTTTATTTTTCTATTTGGATGGACAGTGTAATACTAGAATTAAGTTTAGTCTATGAAATGATAATAATTGTGAATTATTGGAGACTATGAAATAATTTTATTATGGAATGATTTATATATTAAGGGGTTAATTAGATTTAAGGAATTAGGAAATTATATTTTTAAGGAGAAAATTGTGGACAAGGGCAAAAACACTTCACTCCTTTCCTTCGGCCATGAGCTTTATTGCGAAAAGGGGTAACGGCGAGTGAGCAACCAGACGACGTCTCCATCGAGCGCGGGTGCACGAGAGCGATTTCGGGTAAATTGGAGTCGACAGTAACTGTGCGGAGTCGGGAAATTGTGGACCCCTGCTCGTCGTGTAGCTCTATCCGTGGACATTCCGAGCGGACAAAAAGTGATTCCTTCAACTGGGTTGCAAACAGACGAGGACCGTCAATCGTGGGTGACAGTGAAACAGCTTATGGGAGCAATCTTCGATGTGGCAGTGCGGACTTGGACGGGAGAGGAAGGCAGAGCATAGCTGAGTTCCTCCACTTTTTTGATCGAGTGTTCTGCCAATATTGGATTACACCGCACACCAATTTTGAGCTGGGAATTTCAACCCCACTGTGAGTTCAATTTTCTATCACCGGTTGGGCTTGAGTGAAAAGATTGAGTGGCAGAATTTTTCAGTGGCATTTTAGAAGAAATGACAATGACAATTTAGGAAAAAATATTACAGAGGAAAAATATGAGACAAAATAAAATGGCAGTGGGATGGGTCAATTTGCTGATTAACCGCGAAGTGGCGAAGAAATGGTGTTGGAGTGGCTGATCGCTGATCTACTGGGAGGAAATGTGTGCGATCAGCCGGTCTCACGGCAATCAATTTTGAAGTTATATTGGTCTATCAAATGATCGACCGACACACTTGATGACTGGTCGATCAAGTGATCTACCAGTCCCACTGAAAAATGTATAAATCTAGAAAATGCATATCCTGATGTGAGTGTCTTCTGTGATCCCTCCATGTTTGCTTCCTTTACACATGGCAACGTAGATGAAGTGTTAGGTTTATGGGGATAGATGAAGCTTGTAGGAGAAGAGAAATAAAGAGATAGAGAATAAGGCAGAGAAGAGAAATAGAGAAGAAATTTAATAGTTGGTTATTGATCCGCCGTTGGTTGCTAAGTTGTGAATATGGGGATCTTTAAGTGTTAAAGTTTATAGAATTCAATGAGAAGTTATTAATGGATAAATGTTTTAATTATGAAGGTATTGAAAAAATGAAAGAGCATGAAAGTGACTAAGTGTCAAACGCAATAAAGAATTGAGGTAAGGAAATATGGGTGTCTTGACTATTTGGAGGCCCTACACCACAAGTATGTGTGTGTGTTACGTTGAGTCCACTGCAAATTTCCTTATACTTGTTAGTTAAATAGGTTGATAATGATAATGCTTGTTGTTAGTGATTTTGTTGATAGTTCCTTGGATACATTACTATTATTATTCCCTTGTTGATAGTATAGAATGCTAGTACACTGTGATTAACTACATTGTGATATCTCCTTTGTTAATTTCCTTGGTTGTTCCTTTGTTGTTAGCCTGTGATTGGTGTTCTGTAGATTTTTGTTAAGTTCTGTGATATTCTCCTTTTATTGATTTGCTCTGTTTTAGAGTCTTTTGTGTGATACAAATGCCATGTTGATAAGGGGATGATGAATGTAAAGAGGTGATGAATGGTTAACGCGTAAAATAAAGAATGTTTACTGTCTCTCTTTAATTGTTGTTTAATTAAATACCCCTGTTGCTATTTCCTCATACTTTTATCTCCTCATGCTTATATTATTCTTCTGCCATGTATCCTGTATGTTAATATCTTGTTAAGCATGTTCTGATTAACTAGTAAGCATGTCAATCTTTAATCCTACTTGAACATGTAATTTACTTAGAGCACCCTTGAGCATGTTTAGTTAACTAAAGTAACTAATTAACTAGAGAAATCAACTAGACGTGAGTATGTTAATTAAATTAACTAGGATTTACTAGTTTAATTAAGCAATTATTCATTAAATAACTAACCAGAGTATGCTTAATTAGTGGCCTAATTAATAAGTGTTAATCACTTCAGTGAACATGTTGATTAATTAGAGTAATTAATTAGACATTGAGCATGTGATTAACTAGTCTTGAGCACGTTAACTCTTAACCAAACATGTTAATTAGCTTAGGCAATATTGATAGACAATGTAATGGTGCTTACTTGATGCATGTAATTGATCATGATAAAATCAGTTAATTGACTCAAGCATGAAATCAACTCAACTAGAGTAATTAATTATACTTAAGCATGTTAACTAGTTCAATCAACTAACTAGTCATAAATAACCAATCTGACCATGTTAAACCAACTAGTGAAATTATTCTTTAAGCATGTTGACTAGCTAGTTTAACTATTTAATTTGTTGTTAGTTGCTTGATTTATAATTGTTAATCACTTCCTGGCTCATGTTAATTAACTGGAGTATTAGGAAAATTAACTACGCTTAAGAATGTTAATTAGTTAGAATATCGTAATTTTTCTCGAAGCATGTTATTTCTTATTAAGTGCGCTCGTTGTTAATTTCCTTATGTGTTTCGTTGTTTACAATTTTCATATTCAATTGTTCTCTAATGTGTGCTTCAATTTCTATTATTTTTTTATATGCGTTTTCAATTACAGTTATTTTTACTAAAATGCGCACTTTAATTTCTGTTAATGTTACGTTATAAATCATCATTTATCATGTTATGTTGAGAATGTATGGTCATGCATCATGATGATAGAAACTAATAGGGAGTACCACTTTGGAGTGGAACTCACTCATGCATGAGTGAAGATAAATGATGAAGATGGGTAAAAACGTTAAAATAATAAAGGTTTCTGTAGTACCGGTAGCTTAGCCCGACATAAGAACTGGGAAACATGAAGCTAATAAAGGTTTTTGTGGTACCGGTAGCTTAGTCCAATAGAGGAGCTGGAAAAGAAAATGATAACAACGAGAATTGGAGGGCAGATGGGTAGCGAGTCTAGTCTGCAACTAGCCGAAGCCCCTCCCTGATCGGGTACGGGAGTTCTATTTGCAAGTAAAAGGCTAGGTCTGATCACTATATCATTCCAAAGAAAATCTTCCAATCTCCAGCACGATGTATGAGTATAAACAAATGTATAGTGATAAATGAGTAAATGACTTAATGAAATGATCGGTTTGAGTGGCCCCCATTCCGAACAGACTAAAGAGAGGCATTTCACATTGCATTAAACTCTTTTTCCTTACTAAGCCTTTGGGCTTACAGTTGTTTGTGGTGTAGGTGGAGGTATTGTAGGTGAAACAAATGCATAGACTAGGAGAAACGAAAAGATGAACAAACAATAAAAAGCAGAGGATGATGGATTTGCACGCGCGAAGAGTGAAGCTGGCCAGGCTAGAAGAGTAAAATAAGGAACGGTTGTAATTAAATTAAGTTTTATTAAGTTGTATTCAAGTGTTTATTTTCTTTCATTAAATTATTTACGCTTCCGCTATGTTTTAAAATAAAGGATTTCATAATGCTTCTGCATTTTATTAATTAGTTTTTAATATGAGTTTAACGAAAGGTTAGTAGTGGTTTGATTTATCATCGCACTCTGATAATTGTTTTAAAAGAGATTTCAACAATTTTTGAAAATTTTTAATTTCTCGTATTTTCAAAGAATTACGAAAATCCAAGTCATTACATAATCAATTAAACTTGATTTAATTATGCATGGACATTGCGTGTGGCTACTCAAGCATAAGTTTAATTGAACAAACAATTAATTAAACCTAATTATGCAATGACATTTCATAGACTTGACGTAAATTTCTTAATTTGCACAATAATGGACATTGAAATAAGATCACTTCCATCAAAACAAAATTTCTTTCACCCTTGGGTAGTTCAGCCCTAAGATTTCAACAACTTTTGCAGTATAAATATTGATTATAAACATAATTTGATTTGGTTTTGCTTAACCAAATGCACTCTGTATAAATATTGATTATTGACAATTACGAAACCAAAATAATGCATACATTTTGTTGTACGTTATTTAATTACAAAATCAAAATATTCTGAACCAAAATATTGTATACACCTGTCACACCCCTAAATTTTCGCCGTGCGGAATAGGGCGAATAGGTGTGCGGCGCCATGATCCCTGATCACGACCAGCCTTCCCCAATGCGCTTGCTTGTTGCAAACACAATAACACCTCACTCGAACGTTGTCTCCTCGCGATGAAACTAGATCTTTACGGGAGCCCCGCCCCAACCCGCTCTTTCGATTCCAAATCAAAGAACCTAGGGTACAATTCTTCCACTCGGATCACCACAACTGCTCAAGGAAGCTAAACCTCGCGCTTAGCTCTCCCCTTCAACTCAATTCTACTCAATTGATCGAATGTCTTGGCTTGGTGTCTCAAGGGTCTTATTTATAGGCAATAAGCAACCCTAATTCTATTATAATTAGGAATCCCAATACAACTCAAACTAGGAATCCTACTTCAACTAGAACTAGTAATCCTTAGGTAACTAGAACTAGGAATCCTAGGACAACTAGGAATCCTAAAACCCATAAATTCTCATCTGGTCCTCTGGGCCCTGCGCCTAGTTGGCGCACTAGCAACCCAGTCTGCTCGGCCCAGTCCCCGCTGGGACCCATTTGCGCCTATTAGGCTCGCTGCAGGCCCGGCCCGTGCAGCGGCCCAGTGCGGCCAGTCTGCCCAGTGTGCCCAACGCACTATTGCGAGGCTTCCCGAAAGCCTCCTTTCGGGCGCTACGCCTGTTCACGCCTCTTGAGAAAAGGGGCGTGACAAACCTCCCCCACTAACTGAAGTCGAAGTCCTCGTCGACTTACCCTTGAAGTAAGCTGTCACCCCTTTTTCCGATTGCTCCAAGTCCTTCTCGACTCGTACCCATCTGCTGATGTAGCTCGCTATCCGTTGCGATCCACTATACAGCCTGTGTTTGGCCCTCCTGGCCAGTCGTGGTCTGCTGTCTCATCGCGGCCCACAGTCTCTACTCAAGTCAGACCTCCTTGGCCTGCATTGCCCGCACTCCGCTGCTGTCCCTTGTGCTGTGCCCCTGCTCGGGCTAGCTCGTACGCTCAAATGCTGCCTCGCACTCATCTGACTCGTACTTTTGGAAAGGTCAGATTTGCCTCCTGGATTGGCCCATCCGGCCCTCTGTTTTAGCCTGTTTACCTCCAGTGCGTTTGTGTGGCCACGCCTTTGGCAACTCCGATGACTCCACTTCACCGGATTTCTCTAACACCACTCGCACTCTCCTCGGCCTCTCCCCCACATTGTCCTGCTCGACTGTAACGTCCCCGGTGCTCCCAATACAATATTGTCCGCTTTGGGCCGAAGCTCGCACGGTTTTGTTCTTGGGGTTAGCTCAAAACGCGTTGTACTAGGTAGGGTGGGGCTCCATGCTTATATACCATGCATTTTCTACTCTCCTAAGCGATGTGAGATTGTGCCCCCCTGATATGTGCCGGACCCACAACTGGGCCTTTCCTGGCCTTCATGGGGCGGGATGCCACATCGACGTTGCGTAGTGTCGCCAAGAAAGTTTCCCCTTCCTTTCGCACTCCCGCATTTGAATGTAGTGAAGATAACATAGTACGCTTGTCCCGGTTCTCTCTCCGAACCATGCACGGTGTGGACTCGTCTTGGATGAAAATCAGCCCAAGGTGGGGCATCACTGTTGCCTTCACTTGTCTGAAAAACTCCAACCCCAAGATTAAGTCAAAATTGTCCAACGACACTATCATCATTGGACACGGTTGCTGCCATTTTGCCTAATCGCAATAAGGGCACCGCCATCTCTTTAATTGGCTGCGCTTCTGAATTGACCGCCTTGATCATGCTCGAGCTCTTGGTCACCACCAAGCCTAGCTCGCTCGCCTTCTCTTGCGAGATGAAATTGTTGGTTGCACCAGTGTCTATCATAGCACGAACCTTCTCTTTGCCGATATACGCCCCGACATACATTAATCCCCCCCGGCATCACTAGCACTCTGCTGCTTATTGTCGGCGCCTTGCTGCTGACTAGGGCATTCACCAACTGAATGGGGTTCATCCGAGGTCCCTCCTCTCCGTCAGAAGTCTCGCTCTGAGCCCTTTCGGTGGAAACTGATGATTTCTTTGTGCAATCCCGTGCAAAGTGTGGCCCACCACATACGAAACGCCCATGGATTCTCTCATGTCGGGGTTGATCAGATCCCTTGGCCTTTGAACCCTTGGTCTGCTTTCCTTTGTCGTGTCCACCTCCCTGTGATTGCTTACTCGCTCGCCCATCATCTTTCCCTCTCTTCCTCTCTAGGGAAGAGTCGGGTTTGAAGTCCACCAACCCTTCAGCCGTTGCAATTGCCGATCCCATGTCCTTCACCCCATGCCTTCACAATTCCTTTTGAGCCCATGGTTGAAGACCCGCAAGAAAGTTGAATAATTTGTCGTCCTCATGCATGTTGCGAATATCCAGCAATAAAGAACTGAACTCTCGGACGTAATCGCTCACCGATCCCATCTGCCAAAGCTTTCTCAAAGCCTCCTTTGCTGCCCACTCGGCATTGAGAGGAAGGAATCGCTCTTTCTACTCCTTCTTCAAGATCTCACAAGTCACGATCCTCGGCTTCTTGTCTTGACGTTGCCTCCACCACAGCTTTATGTCACCCGCCAAGTACATGCTAAAGATCATAACTTTATCTTTCTCCTCGACTCCGGTTGCCTGGAAATACTGCTCTATGTCCCACAGGAAGTTCTCTAACTCCTTAGCATTCCGATTGCCGCTGTATGGCATCGGTTCCGGAACCTTCAATTTGGTAGTTGTCGCGCCCTGCCTCCTCGTTGCGCTACCCGATACCGCTGCTGCCGCCATTGACTCACTCAGCCGTGCCAGTGCTTCACTCGTCGAAGCCTTGTAGGCTTCGAACTCCTTCTTTAGGGAGATGAGTTGGAGACGTAATGCCTTCTCCTCGCCTGCCTCCATGACTCCCGTGAACTACTCTAGACGAGAAAGTCTCGCACTTACCCCTCCTCCATCGTGATTTACCTCCTCGTAAACCGGTTGAAAAGCTCCTTGAATAGTGATTTCTGAGTGCCTCCCGAAGTCAACCCTCAACTACACTTGAAAGTTGTCGCCTTTTTCCCCGATACAAGCTTCAAACTCCTCTCTGAAGGTGCGTATACCGTTCTCTTGATGCCAAGTCTTCAAACTCCTCTTTGAAACCACGGATCAAGAAAGAAATCGAGCAACCTTTGTTCTGACACCAAATCTCGATGCTAACCTTAAGTCCCGCTCAAAAGTCGTCACCTTTATTTGGATAGCAGCTTCAAACTCCTCTATGAAGATGTGTAGCCTTGCTCTGATACCAACTTCAAACTCCTCTTTGAAGTTGCGTATGCCTTGCTCTGATACCAACTGTCACACCCCTAAATTTTCGCCGTGCGGAATAAGGCGAATAGGTGTGCGGCGCCGTGATACTGGATCACGACCAGCCTTCCCCGATGCGCTTGCTCGTTGCGAACACAAGAACACCTCACTCGAACGTTGCCTCATCGCGATGAAACTAGATCTTTACGGGAGCCCCGCCCCCAAACCGCTCTTTCGATTCCAAATCAAAGAACCTAAGATACAATTCTTCCACTCGGATCACCACAACTGCTCAAGGAAGCTAAACCTCGCGCTTAGCTCTCCCCTTCGACTCAATTCTACTCAATTGATCGAATGTCTTGACTTGGTGTCTCAAGGGTCTTATTTATAGGCAATAAGAAACCCTAATTCCATTATAATTAGGAATCCCAATACAACTCAAACTAGGAATCCTACTTCAACTAGAACTAGTAATCCTTAGGCAAATAGAACTAGGAATCCTAGGGCAACTAGGAATCCTAAAACCCATAAATTTCCATCTGGTCCTCTGGGCCCTGAGCCCAGTTGGTGCGTTAGCGACCCAGTCTGCTCGGCCCAGTCCCCGCTAGGACCCATTTGCGCCTGCTGGGCTTGTTGCAGGCCCCGCCCGTGCAGCGGTCCAGTGCGGCCAATTTGCTCAGTGCGCCCAACGCACTGTTGCACTAATTCCATTATAATTAGGAATCCCAATACAACTCAAACTAGGAATCCTACTTCAACTAGAACTAGTAATCCTTAGGCAAATAGAACTAGGAATCCTAGGGCAACTAGGAATCCTAAAACCCATAAATTTCCATCTGGTCCTCTGGGCCCTGAACCCAGTTGGTGCGTTAGCGACCCAGTCTGCTCGGCCCAGTCCCCGCTAGGACCCATTTGCGCCTGCTGGGCTTGTTGCAGGCCCCGCCCGTGCAGCAGTCCAGTGCGGCCAATTTGCTCAGTGCGCCCAACGCACTGTTGCGAGGCTTCCCAGAAGCCTCCTTTCGGGCGCTGCGCCCGTTCACTCCTCTTGAGAAAAGGGGCGTGACAACACCTCTGTACAAGTCACTAGTCACTTCTAAGACTAACACAGTGACTAACATGGTTACACAGTGAAGAAAATCAGAAGTATGACTAACAGAACGACGAAAATCACCTCTCAAAGCTCTATCGCACACTTGCATTGAGCTTTCAACTCTGTGTTGCAGCCCTGAGTCAAAGTGGCTGTGTCACAGTGGCAACCCAATGTCACAGTCGCACATTGCCGTCGTCAAAACCCCAAGTCCATTTTGGAATTGGCAATCGCAATCGCACACTTGCACTCTCACAGCCCAGTCGATTGTCAATCTAAAGTTGTCAAATCACGAATGTTGAAGAATGAATTTTAGACTGAAATTCACTTAGCCACCACTAGGCTTAAGTTTAGGTTCGATTTATACAAATAAATGGTGGGTTTAGGTTAATTTCCGTTCAGTTTAATTTTAGTTAGTTTTGAATATATTTGGGTTAAGATTCGACTCTGAATTCAATTTTTCTCTTTTCAAAATGGAGTTGATTCCACCCTAAATAGAAGCCTTTTCATCTTCTGGAATGTTCCGTTTGATGAAAGATCTCCTTCTTCTCCTTTGCGCTTTCGGTCTCCAAACTCTACCCTGGGAAACATGGCTCTATGTTTCTCGTATAATTTAAGGTTTTCGCAAGCTCTTTTGTGTTCCTCTTCTTCTGTGAATGAGTCGGATTCTGATCAGAACGTCTCCACGCTTCGCGAAATTTGTGAAGGTTACGTTCCCAAATATGTGATGCGAAGGTAAGTTTTTCGCGTTGAAAACAATACCAATTTCCAACAATTCGCTGTAACTGTTAAATTGTATATAAATTTTCCTTTGTTCGGCGAGTTTCAGAGCGGAGGAAGTTGGTTTTTTGGTGTCCACTGAGGCACAGAAACAAGCTCTGCCCGTATTGTTTTCGGGGTGCGATTGCATTCTCCATGCGCAGGTTAGTTTTGAGCATCTGCCAATGTAGATTCAAGGTTTTATCATTACGTTTGTAGTTTAAATAGTCGATTAAATTTCATTTGGTAGAGTCTGGATTATGTACCCAAGAAGTAACATTTGGTTATGCTCTTTGGTATTCTAGACAGGTTCAGGTAAGACGCTGGCATATCTGCTACTAATATATTTGTTATAAGCATTCAAAGATCTGCTGTGCAGCGCTTGTAGTGGTGCCCACCCGAGAACTTGGCATGCAAGAACAAATTCAGATGAATTCTTTCAAAATTACTTTTGAACATTCTGTTCCTCTTTTTCTTCATTTCCATTTTATAATTCATATTTATTAATAGAAATATTTTAATTTTGTACTCGTTTCACATGATGAATATGTTAAATTTTTCGCCATAAGATTACAAAAGTTGCACGAAAACTGGCAGCAAGTCATGTTGACTGTGAGTTGGAGCAGAAGTCTTATGTGGTCATGGCTCTTTTGGACGGAGGATTGTTGAAAAGACACAAGACTTGGCTAAAGGTTTTGGTACCTATTGTTCTCTCTTTTCTTAAATTTTTTTTTCTTTTGTGTAGCCATTCTTATTTAGTTTGTTTGCAGATACAAATCATATATTACTGTGAGTTTCTTTTCTGGAAATAAATTAGAATCTTTTTCTCAAGTTTGAGTGCTGCAATGAGTCTTTTCTTCCTAAACAAAGATTTAGAAGTTTTTGTCAAATTAATGAGAAGTTATGATCTCGAACAGTTGAAAAGAATTATTTACTGCTCTTATTTTATTTGAGTATAGTTTTGCTTTCTAATCATTCATGTTATCTAACTAATTTCATAGTTTTTGTGGTTTAAGATTTATAAATGAAATTAGTGGTAAGAGAAGAATTTAGGTATATGAAACAAAGGATTGTAATATTATTTGAGTCACTAAATTTTTTCAGGCAGAGCCTCCTGCAATAGTTGTTGCAACACTTGGGAGTTTGTGTCAGATGCTAGACAAGGAAATCTTTAATCTTGATTCATTGCGCGTGATGGTAATTGAATTGATATAGATTTTACTTTTTTTTCTTTGATGTTAGACTACTATTTTAAGCCTTAGGGTCTACCATTTATTGTTAGCAAATGTGGGACTTACTTCCTCATTCACAACATAAGGCGGGGTGGGGATTCTGTAAATTGAGATCTCTTTGAGAGGCCCTGAAAATATTTCAATATAAACAATTATTTCCTGATTATGGAACGCTGAAATAGTAACTAGTATCTTTTCTCTAGAATTATTTTTTGGCATAACAACTCGTATATACTGTTTACAGATTGAGTTTATGTTCAACTCTTCAAAACAAGTCAGCTCCCTTCGCAAGCTCTTGACATCGTTTTCTTTATTTGATAGCTGCCAGACTGTTTTTGCAAGTGCATCGATTCCCCAGCATAGACGCTTTTACGTGACTGTGTACAGCAGAAATGGACTAAGATTTGTATATGGATCCCTTCTCTTTGCTTTGAATTTTCAATATCATATTAAAGTTTCCATTTATTTTACAGAGTAATGTGATTCATATTCATTGTAATCCGATAAATCCAATGCCATCATGTCTACATCATAGATTGGTGGCAAGAGTTATCCAGTCATTATATTTTTTCACTAGTTACTGTTTTTAACTTGTTTTCGAAGAAAAATTACCTAATCAAATGATTACATTTTCATCTTCTTAATTAATTTGTTGGTACGCAGATATGCAACAAGAGTGAAAAGTATCAGATCTTCCTATCCTTATTACAGTGTGATGCACCTAAGTCTGGCATTATACATGTTGGTGAGCAGATTTTTTTGGAATATCCTTCTGTATGAGATCTCTGAAGAAATCATGTTGTGAATAATATGCTGAGAATCGGTTTTGAGTTCTAGCGCTTAGATCTTTTATCTATGCTTTATGTGAAGAGTGCATACTTTAAAAGATGGAATTGATGTTAACATTTTTTTTAATTTCTTCTAGCACTCCTGATTTGTATTATCACCAGATAACATGGCATTCTTATACTATAGAATGCTTCGATTATGCCTATGTATAGATGATGCATCTCAGATGACTTTAAAAGATCTAATGTTTAATTTGGGATTTGAATAAGAGCTGTTGAGCGATAAGTTTTTTTCTGAAATACTAACTTATGAAGCTTAAGATCTTTGACTTTATATGACATGACCTCCTGTGTCTTTTTTCAATATGTTGCTAAACCTAGTGTTACAGCCTATGGTCATCGCAGCTGCATGAAATTAATTACTGTAGAATGTTTGCTCCTGTAATTAATATTCAGTCTTCTTTAATTCAATGACTTTTCTCTTAACAATTCAGTCTGAGAGGTCAAAAAAGGCTGGGAGCTCTCCAACAACAACTCTATTGCTTAATTTTCTGAAATCTTCATACAAGGGAGAAATTAGCTATAATGGAGCGAGCTGCATCTTTATCAGTAAGTTTAGCTGATGCATCTTTGACCTTGTAACTGTAAGCTAGTGTAGGCATTAAATGTAATACCCTATCTTTTGATATCGAAATTTAATAAGGATAATTGAAAAATAATTTTGGGATATTTTGATTAATTGGATAATTATTGGAGTATTACCAAGAACGTATTCGTTAGATTAATATTTTCTCCATGTACGCAATGTAATTTAATTGTTGGATTAATTTATACGATACGTTGCGTAAATATACGAGTTAAATTAGGATGTGTTTATATGGATAATTAATTAGGGTGAAAAATGTGTGTTTGGGAAGTTTTGGACACCAAGGAAAATCATGTGTATTGGGATTCGAACACATGCGGACGAGGACGGTAGCGGTCGCAGGAAATTTAATTCTGTTATGATTTTGGGACATTTCGGATGCATGCAGACGCTTTTATGCAGACGTCTTCCTTCGTTCGAATGACGGATTCAAACAAGTGCGGATGAAGGTGAGGACGCTATCCTTTGTCCGAATGTGCAAATTTGTCTGGAGGATAGTGACTTTCGGATGCACGCGGACGAGGCCATGACGCAAAACCTCGTTTGAAAGTATCTAGATTTACGAAAATTAGGGTTTTAAATAAGACATTCTCTTGTCGTTTTGTCCATTAAATCCCACTTTCTCGAAACGAAGAATGAACCCACGACTGGACCATGTTTCCCTCATACTCGGACTCCACTCCTCCACGACATGGCATGGCCCTCCATCCCCTCTAGGTAAGGCTGCATTTTCCCTCTCCCTCTCTGAGCGTGTGTGAAAATTCTCTGGAGAAAAAGGGTGAGTGTTCCGTGAGTGATAATTTCCTAGAGCTTGGTGTATTCTTAGTGAGTTCTTGAGTGGTGAAAAGTGTGTTTCTTGCCTGAGATGTGGGTGTGATTCGTGGAATACTCCCTGTGAGCTCCATGCCTTCGATGTTCTCCTATGGAACTTGAGCTTCCTAGCTCCTCTAAGTAACTATTTCCTCTCTGTTGATTAGTTGAAGTATGTTAAGGATATTAGTTGAAGCATGTAAGGACATATTATTGGACGTAGTAATTATTAAGCAAATGTTTGATGCAACTTGTAATGCTCTGCTGATTTGGTTAAGTTCTCTGTATTGGATGCTAGTGACCCTGGAGTGGAGGAGTGAGCTCCTGTCAGTGGGTGATTTTGTGAGAACTGCTCTCTGTTTGTGGTAAGAAGAACTTTTGCTTATGGATTAATTGTTGGATGACTGATTTCCCGTATGAACTACTCTGTGGTTTGGTTAATTGTTGTATGAACTGCTCTGTGGATTTGGTTAGGACTATCTATGATGAACTACCTGTATTGTTTTGTGAAGCATGAATTTAATGGATTTAGCCTGGTTGTTTGGATGGATAAGTAATGCTTTTATTGGATTGTCTGAATAAATTTGCTAATTGTTAATTTGTTGTCGGAATGGGTGTGCTATGTTCATGATAAATAATTAGAGAATGATGTTGAAATAAAATGGAGAGTTATGTTAAGTTGGATTTGCTATTTGTTGTAGTTATTAGAAATGTTAAAAATGAATTGTTAACTTATTATTGGATGATGTTGAATTGTTAACTTTGTTGAAAGTGTTAATTGTTGGATATAAATCTGTTAAGTGGCAGTTTTGCTTGTATATTCTATTGATTTAGAATGTAGTCATTAATTGGACGAAGACGTAATTGGAAATGAAGGTGAGGATTATTTAGCTATGTAGCAATTAAGAAAACAATTCTATTTAGGAGAGGAATTTTAATGGAAAAGATATTAAGATTTAGATTAAATGATTTTATTAATGACTAGATGTTTCTAATGGTGAAGGTACTAGAAAGAAGGAAAATAGCAATTAAGTGTGAGCGCTTAAGCAATTCAGGTAAGTGATATGCATGTGTCTTGGTCTTTGGGCCCTACATCGTAAGAATAATATATGCATGTTTTGTTGGTTACTGTTTTCCTAGTATGTCTACAGTTTTAATAGCATGTTTCGTTGTTTACTGTTTTATAACATGTCTCATTAATAACACGTAACATTGTTTACCGTTTTCGCAACATGTCTCTAGTTTTTATAGTACTTTCTATGAATCATAAGTTGAATGTTTATTTATGCTTTCAGAAATTGTATGCCTTCACAAACATCATGCATCTTGATTTTCAAAAGTATACGAAAATGAGTTTTATGCACGATTTTAGAAACAGATAATGAACGAATAATGAGCACTAGAAAGTAAAGAAGAATGAGAAATAAATAACGAAAGTAATGTAAAGAAAAGAAAAAGGCAATGATGTGATGTAAGACTGTTTAAGCCATTCGTGGGCATAGTTGCTAGAGAGCTTTCAGATTATGCCATCGTTGCTAACAAACGTTCAGATTATGCCATCGATGTTCATATCTGTTGCAATGTCCCTAGATTATGCCGAGATAGTCCCTAGATTATGCCGAGACAATCTCTGGATAATGCCGGGACAAAACAGCCAATGATTAGTAGGCTTTCGGATTATGTTATCGTTGCTATATCAGATGTCAACGATGAAAAGAACGACCAATGAAAGATAATAATTAAGATGTAAAAGACAAAAGATAAAAAAAAAAAAGATGAGAACAGAAAATGCATAACGATTTTTAAAGAGCACAACATAAGCATGTAGGATGTTAGATATTATCATTTACTGAGTTTTAAGCTCATAGTTTACAACTTGTGATATAGGTACAAGTATGAGGAAAAATGACGAACAGATGTAGGAGTAGCTAATGAAGGATTTGCACGGGCGAGACTTGCGGCTGGTTAGGCTAACTAATGTAAAGAGTAACGAGTTTTGTAAAACATATAGTAATACTTTATTAATTGTCTTTAGATGAATTCAATTATGCTTCCGCTACGCTTTTAAAGAAAAAAGATTTTATCAAATCATTTTTACGCTGTTTAGTATTTTTTTACTAAGTTATTTACGTTTCCGCTAGGTTTTGAGAAAAGATTTTATAACCATAGTTTTATACAGTTTATAACAATTTTGATAACAAGGCAAAGTAAAAGGGTTTTAACGATCCGGTTATAAGAAGAGCACTCTGATTATATTTTAAAAATGTTTTAATGAAGATTTAGTCGTTTTGTAAAAGTTTTAAATTTTACGTATTTTTAAAAGAAAATAAATAATCGGGTCGTTACATTAAATGTGGGTGGAACATGTTGGATTAGTAGCTCTTTTTAGGAATGTGATACTTTATAACATCTGGCTTTGAAATTTGGAAAATATAGTTTCATCATTAATTATTGCAACCTATCTTTTATACCGGAAGTTAGTTTTTCAATCTTAAATGTTCAAGTTACGACTTGGCAACATTGCAGTCAGTCCATATATTCTTATTTTTCAATTGAATGTTGGTTTATTATGGAGTAACTTATTCATTGTACTCATCCAGGAACATGACCATTTGTGTCTTCTTCCTATCTACCTGTTATGATTTGTCTTGTTAATTTGTTTTTTTTTTTTTTGGCACAGGTGTTGAGACAATGATGAAGTTATCTTCGGGGTTGACCTGCATGAAACAACTCATATATACAACTTTGATCTCCCAAGAACTGCTACTGATTACCTTCATCGAGCAGGAAGAACAGGTAGGAAACCTTTTTCTTACCAGAAATGTATGGTTACCAACATTATTACGTCAGCAGAACTGTTTGTCTTGCAAAGATATGAAAACGAACTGATGTTCACCAGCACACAACTAATTATATAAAAGTTTATTTTCTGAATCTCAAATTTACACTATATCATCAGTCACTTATGTTCCTTCTTATAGCAAGACTTAGTAGCACGACATGAGCAAATTCCTTACATATTAAATAGACGCACTATGCATGAAATCTTAGCACTTTATGTGACAAAATTCTTCACTATCTCAATTTGCAATACATAATTTGATCTCGAAACTAGTTTTTATTGACACTAATTATGATCAAATCTCACTTGATACCTAAATATGTAGCACTAGTCTATTTTTGGTCAAGAGAATATTTTATTTGTTGGCTTTGAAGATAAGTTAAGCTTTCTGTTTGGGCACATTGGTCTGTAGAAATGTGTGGTTTCTGATATATCCCTTGTATGTTGACAGAAAACAAGAACACAATGAACAAGAAAATGGTAAATTGCCAAACTTATAGATTTTCGAGAGGTCTGTTCTCTCCCACACAGCCACTCCTTAATTCTATATGCCCTTTCAGCTTCTCCTAACATCTCTCTATATAATCTATCTTCCCCATACCCAAATTAAAATTTCACCAACCATCAACCACAATAACAAAACAGAAAATCAATAAATCTTAAATTCTAATTTCTCATTTCCTTCTCCTTGCATATATAAATTTCAATGGAGGAGATGTATCAATATCGCCCGCCCAAATAACCACCTTGTCTTCAAGGTGGAAGTGAAGAAATTGGCCATTAATGGTGTCAAAAATTTCCCATGAAGCATCATCATTAGAGTGTCCCTTCCACGCAATCAACACATAAGTTCCAGTGGAGTTGTCATCCGTGCATTTTTGAACACCCCGAAGAGCTTCTATGTAACGACCCGATTTTTCGTAATTCCTTGAAAATGCGTGAAAATTTGAAATTTTCCTTTTAAAACAAATCAGACCAGAGTGCGACACTAAACTGGATCGCTACTAACCATTCATTAAACTCGTATTGGAAAATCCTGTTAGTAAAAATATGCGGAAACGTTATAAAATCATTTCTCTAAAACATTGCGGAAGCATAATTAAATTATTTAAGGAAGAAATACTAAACAATTGAAATACCGTGTTTAATAAATGAAACTGTCAATTGAACATCATTTAATTATAATTTAGAAAACTTAATTCATATACAACTGACTATCTTTTACCCTTTTTATGTCTGGCCAGACACGAACTTCCTCGCGCCTGCAAATCCATCATTCTCTGCTTTTTATTGTTTGTTCATCTTTTCGTTACTCCTAGTTTGTACATTGGTTTCTACGTACAAGTACCTACACCTACACCTACACCTACACCACAAGCAACTAGGCTTAGTAAGGAAAAATGGTTTAATGCAACGTGAATCCACTCTTAAGTCCATTTTGGAATGGGGGGCACCCAAATTAATTCTTTCATTACGTTCTTTACCAATTTATTACTTTACTGTTACTTTAATCCTTTTTTTTCTTACTTGTACTTCGAGCTGGAATTGAGAGGTTTTTCTCGTGCAATGGCATAGTGCTTGGATCTAACCTTTTACTTGCAATCTAGAACTCTCATACCTTGTGAGGGAGGGGCTTCGCCTAGATTGTAGACTACATCCGCTACCCATCCACTCCCAATTCCCCTTTCTTCTTCTTTTTCTTAACATTTTAGCTCACTTATGCATGCTTGCGTACCACCACCAATGTGGCACTTCCTATGGTTTCTATTAACATGATGAATGACCATACATTCTCAACCTAACATGATGCATGATGCTTCACAACATAACATTCATAATAATTGAAGTGTGCATTGAAATAAGGTAACTGTAATTGAAAGCACATATAAGAAATAGCGATAATCAAAAACACACGACAGAGAACAATTATAATCAAAGGCGCATGACAGAAAACAAGTACACTATCGCATTGAAACAGTGAAAGAACAATAAACTAAACATGCTTAGAAAGATAGTTCTTTAGTTCTTAGCCTAGTTAACTTCCTAGTCCAATTACATGCTTCCTACATTTATCATTCTAAGTGATCAACCTGATTAGTTATCCTAGGTGAGTTACAGGCTCAATGTCAAATTACATTAATCTAATTGGTTATCCTAATTAATTCACATGTTCAAGAATGAATTACAATTATTAATCTCAACGATTATCCTAATTAAATTACATGCTAATTACATGGCACACCTAATTAATTAACATGCTTAATAAGTATCCCATTTAGTATCTAATTAATTAAACTCGTTAATTCACATGCTCATTGGTTATTTAATTAACATGTCCAAGGATTAGTTATCCATTAAAAAACTAGTTAACATGCTCTAATTAGTTATTTAACGACTAGTTAATTAATTAGGTTACTTAGCATGCTTAATAAATTACTTTAGTTAATTATAATTTAACATGCTCGATTAATTGTTTTCGTTAATTACGCTAGTTAATGAACATGCTGCTTAGTGCTAATCAATTAACATGCTAAATTGCTAAACATGCTCAAGTAAAGGCTTCGATTATTATCCTAGATGCTTTTATTCTAGTTAGTTAATTAAACATACTAATTGCATGCTAATTATTCTAGTTAAGTTAGTTAATTAACATATTTATTTAATTAATCATTCTAATTAGTTAGCTATTCTAATTAATTGTCATGCCTCAAGACAGAATCATGCAACTTAAATACACTCAACTAGATAGTTACATGCTCAATTATTGCTAGATTGATCATTCTAATTAAGTTATTTAATAAACTTAGGTAAGAATCAACATACTTAAATTAATTAACCTATTGAATTGATTAACAGTTAACCGAATTTATTCGTTAGATAAACATGCTTAGATTTAGGAAATAAGGCAACATAGTACTATATGTATAAGGGGCTTACTATAGAAATAATTAACTAACTGACAGAAGGATTGAACTAACATTAAATAGCTAGACAGCAAGAATTCATCATTCACACATTGACATTCATCACCTTTAAGCCTTAACATTCATCACATCTTCATCCAAGCAAGACATTTAATTCACAGAACTAACCAGAAAACTAATCTACACTATCAACAAAGAAAGTAACGAACAACAAGGAAACAATAACCACAATGGAAATATCGACCAGTAATCTAAGAACTACAGCCGAGGAAATACCAGAAATTTACTCAAGGAAAACACTATAGAACATCAATCCTATCACTCATGCACTCTACTTGTGGTGTAGGGCCTCCCCAGGCTAAGAAACCCCTATTTCCTTACCAATTTGATGAACTAAAGTAGGGACAGCAGGACTCCCAGCTCCCTTTTCAGTTCACGGTTCCACACCCAGTGCTCAGCAGCTCACCTCTTCAGCTCACAACTCCCACACCTTAACTCACACACTCATGTAGCACACTTAACCAACAACAATCAACCCACCACTTTCCCACTCACAAGAACTCTCACACAGAACCGCTCTCTCTCTCGCTCTCTGTACTTCTCACGCAGGAAGGGAATTAAAGAATGAAGAGTGGAAGGAAGATATGACCTGGAGGAGACAACATTGCAGACGTAGGGAAAGGGAGGGAGATGGCCCATGGCAGGGGAGGCAAAATTATGGCTGGAGGCAGGGTGGAGGCCAGCTACGGCATAAGGAAGACGACTTTGTCGTCTAGGGAGGGGGAGGGGCGATTTTTCTTGTCTCCCATGGGTGCATTAATTTACTAGACAACAAGGACTTCTAATTATTAACCCTAAATTTACGCAGAACTAGGTTATTTCAGATGAGTACGGACGCATAGGTCTCGTTCGCATGACTAACATATTGTAGGCTAACTTGAGGCTTCGGACGGGAAAATGCGTCCATGTCCTGTCCGTACCGTTTGAAAGTGGAATTCAGATGCCAAACTTCGTCCGCACGTGGTGTACGCGTATCGTCCGAAAGTGTCCCAAAATCGGACAGAGGCAAAACGGATGAGGCCTCAACTCGTTCGCAGTCGTCCGTACCCGTCCGAAACTTCCAGGTTTAGAAGAGATTCGATGCGGACGCGGTTCCTCTCGTCTACATCATCCGAAACTTCACAGAACAGTGAAGTCAGGTTGCAAAAACACGTACCGAGTCGTCCCTAGGCTGAGGGTGACGTGCAATGCTCTTGTCTTCTCGTCCGCAAGGTCCTTCGGATGCATCTGGAAGTCGATTTCCAGATACCTTAGGACGCGAATCCTCGTCCTTGAGGCGTCCCAAACGTCGGGGAGGTAATACAGTGCACCCGTAGATGACATAATGCGTCCGCAGTGTCGTCCGTATGTGTCCAAAAATGCCCTGGACAGTCTTTCCTTGCATAGTCCTCACTTAACTCCTATCCCATAACAATTTCCCCATGAATACATGTCATAAAATGACACGCATAAATACACGACGTAATGTTCCTATTATCCCATCCTTTAATCACATCGAGTATATGAGAAAAACGTAACGAAATTAGCCCTAAATTTAATGCTCTAGAATGTCCTTGGTAATACCCCGATAATTGTCCAACTTAAAAAAGTTAGGGTGTTACATACTCCCATCCTTAAAATAAATTTCGTCCTCGAAATTTTTCCTATGTCATACTCTCACTACACTAATCTACGCATCAAATTTCCTCTTAGCTACCCAATTTGATGACGCAGTTCCCTTGTGGTCGCATAACTTAATTGTATCTAGACTATCCACTCCTTCTTTTTCCTATAACTATCCGCTTGACTTCGTCCAATCGTGTCTCTTACACCAAAAGTCGATCAAACTCTCGCGTTCTCTCACCGCCACACTTTCGTTGTGCAACTCTGATTACTTTGATTCCAAGGAAAAAAATGCCTTAATCTTAGTCATTCTTCAACATCAAGAGCAAAATGGCAACTCTCTTACTTCCAAACGTCACTTTAGTCCGATAATTATGTCATAGTTGCTGCCCAACTCTTGAATCAACAATATTTCTCTCCTAAATTTGGCGTTCCACATCAAATTTTCCACCAGCTCCATGTGAATTTAACACCAACTTGACGTCGAACTCACATTTTCTATATGATTCTACCCTGCAGATCCTTTACACTCCAAGACTTAACACCTAACACTTACGCCTTCCACAACTTTGGCATACTCGAACGTACTCTCCATTGTCAGATCCGTCCATTCAAGATTTCCCGAGTGATGAACTACACAACTCCTTAGCTGAGTTGGACGTGTTCCATCTTACTTCTCTTTTTTATCTGTACTCGTTTTTTATCCGTTTTCAGTTCTTGTTCCTATATATGTTCACATTTCTATCTCTGTTTCCATTTTCGTTTTCGTTCTCGTTTCTGTCTCCGTTCCCGTTCCCGTTCTCGTTCCCATTTCTATTCCCGTATCCATTCCCAGAAATCACTCTAGAAACTTCATTTTCGTTACTGTTTCTGTTCTCATTTTTGTTTTCGTTTCCGTCTCCGTTTCTGTTTCTGTTTCCGTCTTCGTTTTTGTCTCCGTTTCCGTTCCTGTTTCAGTTTCCGTTGCTGTTCCAATTTTTGCTCTCGTCTTTGTTTTTGTACTCATTCCAGGAGAAGCTCGATCGATTGAATCCGCTTTTGTCGTACAGTTGTGCAGTCACGTTCTTGGTTACCTTGATTGGTTTCGTACTAAGATGGAGAACATAATCCAAGTCTGACATAAGTCTTACCAACCACCGACTACCAATTCAACATTGTTCCACTTACGTCAGAAGCTACCGTTGAATCCAAGTTTGTCGTAGTACCCGACTAGACCTTTTTATCCCTCGTCCTTGTAGAAAATCTAACCTACCACATTCTTAGTCAACTACCCTTCAACACCCTCCTCGTCCTTGTAGGAATTCTAACCTATGTAGGAATCAGCTTATCCTATCCAACATGTTTTTCATCTCGTATCGGCAGTGTATCACTACAGTCCAACTAAATTCTTCTTCTAAGGTCAACACTAAGCGAGCAGTTACTTGGGCTAATGGAATCCTATTCTTCTACTTTGGTTTGGTCCTTAGTGATTTTCTATTCCCGTTGATACCTAGGCGACCTCACTCACCTATCTAGATGATCAATTCTCGTTTGGGACTCTCTTTTCACTTATTTCCAAAAATTTGGGCAGAGTCTCTCTTGTTTTTACACTCCCCCAAAACTAAAATCCTGCATAAAAATCTCAAACAGTTCCAAAATATCATCATTCATTCATTCATCATGCTAATCCATAATTCAAGTTACATCATGCACAAAACATCGAGTATACCCTCAACTTACCATATCCAAAAGGAGAGGGATATACATTCGCATACAAAACATCTAATCGTCACTAAGTCTACTGGCTCGATCCTCCACAGTGCAAATCAAATAACTCCTTTCTCCTACGAGAGGGACACTGCCGGGTCGTGTGTCCATACTTCTTGCAATGATAGCACAACCCCGTCCCAACCAAACATACCCACGCGTGCATCTTGGCACAACGAGGGCATGGCCCATTCCGCGATGAAGCGACCGTAGCCTCCTTAGCGGCATCACTTTCACGAAGGCACTTCCTGTTCCTCTGTTGCTCGTTGTCCAC
Source organism: Begonia loranthoides (assembly GCA_022433065.1). Taxonomy (NCBI): domain Eukaryota; kingdom Viridiplantae; phylum Streptophyta; class Magnoliopsida; order Cucurbitales; family Begoniaceae; genus Begonia; species Begonia loranthoides. The sequence continues at coordinate 21,817,361 of CM039469.1, forward strand.
AACGGTTCTCGTGTTTCTCCTAAGGCTCGACTCTCCCTCATCCGTCGGCATAAATAGTACGTCTTCTACAAATTGCTCGATGGCCAACCAGAATCCTCTCACTAGGTCGTTAATGAGTCGAAATTGACTTTCCATGTAGTCCAGTACCTGATCAATTAGCTCAGGTCTGCTCTTTGCTCGACTCCCCTTTCTATCTCCTACCAATACATTACTAAAAATAAATAGAACAAGAAAATTATGCATTATTAAAGTATTAGGAAGTTACTTACAGCGATGAAGGATTTCCCACGTCGAGGTTCGTACTGGCAGGCAGGCTTCTTTACATAGTCTGGCTTTTACAAAATCATTTTATTTAGTAAATTGTACCAGAGCTCGTTTAAAACACCAGTAAAACAAAACAAGTGAGCTACGGACCTTGTCTTAAAAACGATCAGAGTAGTTTATCAAGAAAAATTGTTTTTAAAATCCCTTGCTCTGATACTATCTGTAACGACTCGGTTTTTTGTAATTCCTTGAAAATGCGTAAAAATTTGAAATTTTTTTATAAAACAAATCAGATCAGAGCGCGACGCTAAACTGGATTGCTACTGACTATTCATTAAACTCGTATTAGAAAATCCAATTAGTAAAAATATGTAGAAACGTGATAAACTCATTTCTCTAAAACATTGCAGAAACGTAATTAAATCATTTAAGGAAGAAATACTAAAAAATTGAAATACCATGTTTAATAAATGAAACTATCAATTGAACATCCTTTAATTATAATTTAGAAAACTTAATTCAATTAGAACTGACTATCTTTTACCTTCTTTATGCCTGGCAAGACACGAACTTCCTCACGCATGTAAATCCATCATCCTCTGCTTTTTATTGTTTGTTCATCTTTTTGTTACTCTTAGTCTGTACATTGGTTTCTACGTACAAGTACTTACACCTACACCACAAGCAACTGTAAGCCCAAAGGCTTAGTAAAGAAAAATGGTTTAATGCAACGTGAATACCACTCTATAGTCCATTTTGGAATGGAGGTCACCCAAACCAATCATTTCATTACGTCCTTTACCAGTTTATTACTTTACTGTTACTTTAATCCATTTATTCCTTACTCGTACTTCGAGCTAAAATTGAGAGATTTTTCTCGTGCAATAGCATAGTGCTTGGATCTAACCTTTTACTTGCAATCTAGAACTCCCATACCCTGTGAGGGAGAGGGGCTTCGCCTAGATTGCAGACTACATCTGCTACCCATCCACTGCAAATTCCCCTTTCTTCTTCTTTTTCTTAACATTTTAGCTCACTTATGCATGCTTGCGTACCACCACTAAGGTGACACCTCCTATGGTTTCTATTAACATGATGCTTGACCATATATTCTCAACCTAACATGTTGCATGAAGCTTCACAACATAATATTCATAATAATTGTTAGAGTTCGGTGTCACCCGAATTCTAGTTGGGCCAAGTTAAGCCCATATCCAATATTAGGGCTATTTATTTTCTCTATATATTGATGCGTGAGTCGCAAAACTCATTGTACCTTGATTTCTTGATTAGTGATTTCTCCTCTGCCCATGGTTTTTTCCCTTTAGGGTTTTCCACGTAAATCTTGGAGTCTCTGCTTCTGCAGTTTTTTTTTCTCGTTTTGCGTTCGATTCTCAACAATTGGTATCAAAGCCCAGGATAAATTCTCTATATCAAATTTCCAACAATTGATATCAGAGTGGAGTTAGAGTTTTGGTACTCGGATCGAACAAAATTCAGGGTTTACAATTTTTTTTGAAAAAATGTATTTTGGAAAAAAATTTAAAAAAAAAAGAGAGAAAAATAAATTCTTTTCTCTGCTGCTGTGTCGCCCCTGCCTTCAACAACGAAGAAGAACTCAGTAGTTGAGAAGCGAAGAACTCAATTGTCCACTGTCGTCTGTCGTCGGTCGCCGCTGCCGAAGAGAAGACCTCCCACACCGTCCGACGAAGACAGAGCCGCCGCGTGCCGTCTGTCGGTCAATCCAAAGCAGAGAGTCCAACACTGTTTGCTCATGTGCTGCCACTGCCGAAGAGAAGCCTCCGTCGCAAGCTGCTGTCCACCAAACGAGTCTATCATTGAGGAGTAGTCCTCCTCCGTCGCGGTGCTCTCTGTCGTGCCACTGCCATCTCCATTTCTGATCACCCAATCCGTTGTTTACTCCGACCGAGAGTCAAGGAAATCTTCTCGTATTACAGACTCGGCCGACTCCCCTTTTCACATCAACCATCGCGAATATGCAGAGAAGAAAAAGGGTTAAGTTTTTTACTCTGAAAATTTGATTGATGTTTGAAATTTGTTGGATTAATTCTGGTTGTGTTTGGTGAATTATTTGGGGCAAATAATTCTGGTAGTGGAGTTTATTTTGGTTGGGATATTAAATTATCTGGGCATCAAAGTTTTGGAGCGGATATTTTGGGTTCAAAAATTGTGAGAAAATTTCTGAAATTTTTTAGGCAGAATGAGTTAAGTAAAATTCGATATTCCGATGTTGGATCAGGATACGAGATTTCAGTTATGACAGGTGAAGATGCGAGATGTGCTCGCACAGATGGATTTAGACGACGCGTTATTAGGGCTCGATAAAATGCTCACATTATGGAGTGAAGATGAGAAAATTTGAAAGAATCTGAAAGCCCTATCATTGATACGTCTGCATTTATCAAATCAGATTTTGCAAGATGTTTTGAACGAGAAGTCTACCGTTGATTTATGGTTCAGATTAGAGTAGTTGTGTATGAAGAAAACCCTGACTAGCAAGTTTCATTTGAAGCAACGACTTTATTCTCATCAGTTATTGGAAGGAGCCTCTATTACAGTGCACTTAGCTGCATTCAAGGAGTTAGTTTCACATTTGGAGATTATGGGATTCAAGTACGATGAGGAGGATTTGGGGTTGATTCTGTTATGCTCGTTGCCTACTTCATATGGTACTTTCAGAGATACGATTTTGTACAACAGTCTAACTCTGGAAGAGGTTTATGGTTCCTTATTATCAAAGAAAAAGATGAAGCAGCTTGTTGTGGGATCCGAGTCTCGGGATGAGGGACTCGTCGTTCGGGTAGAACAAGAGAGTCAAATAACAAAGGCAGTGATTATGTTCAGAGTTCAAAGGACAGATCAAAGTCAAGGTATCAAGGTAGAACCTGTTACTTCTGTTAGAAAAGGGGGCACATCAAAGCCGAGTGCCATAAATTGTAGAATGAGTTAAAGAGAGCTACAGAGAAGGGAAAACAACCGATGATGTCCGGTGAAGTAGTTGTCGCAGAAGAAGAAGATTATAGTGATGGAAATCTTCTAATTGTGTCAAAGGGAAACTCAAAGCCAAACAATGAGTGGATTCTGGATTCAGCGTGTTCGTTTCATATGTCCTACAATCTGGATTAGTTTATGACATATGAGACCGTTTCAGGAGATGCTGTGTTAATGGGTAATAACACACCTTACAAAATAGCTGGTATTGGTACCATCAGAATCAGAATGTTTGATGGAGTTGTGAGGACAGTGGGTAGCGTGCGACATGTTCCTGAGTTAAAGAAGAATCTAATCTCGTTGAGTACTCTAGATTCGAAAGGGTACAAGTACAGTGTTGTAGGTGGAGATATAAAGATCAGTAGGGGTGCTCTCGTCAAGTTAAAGGGGCACAAAATCTTTGCAAATTTGTATGTATTATAGGGTTCTACAGTGATGGGTAATTAGGCTAGAAAGTTTGTAAATTCACCTTCTAAAGGTTGGTTCGAGAAGACTCAGAGGAATTCAGCTTCTCAGGTAAAGTTCAAGTTGGGTTTTGAATCTACATCAGAGCCGATATGTCAGCCTATTATAGATGTTCAGCGTGATGCAGTCACCATATCTCCACCAGTTTTAGATACAGTTTTACGTTAGAGTGGTATCGTTAGAGGCATAACCAAGAGAAAGGGTAAAGCTCCACGACGATATGGTGAAACTTCTACAATGGGTTACGCATTTACTGTGTTCGAGGGTATAGATTCCCATAGGGAGTCTTCAACATATTCACATGCAGTTCGTTGCGACATCTCTGATAATTCAGTGGTACAATGGAGAAGATATGATTTCTCTCCGAGTGTGTCTCTCAAGTTTAAGCGGAGCTTAAACTTGATCAGTACCAGTTATTGAGTTGGCCCAGCAGGGGCCTTTGTGGAAGAGGAGGTTATTTTTTGTTAGAGTTTTGTAGATCGTTCGCCTTACATTAGAATTTCTTTGAAGATGGAGATTGTTAGAGATCAATGTGCTAGATTCGTTTTGGGGTGGGCCGTAAAGCCTGCATTGGATCTCTCATGTGGAATTCGTGCCAAGGTGGAGATTGTTAGAGTTCGGTATAACCTAAATTCTAGTTGGGCCGAGTTGGGCCCATATCCAATATAACGGTTATTTGTTTTTTCTTTATATTGATGCTTGAGTCGCAAAACTCATTGTACCTTGATTTCCTGATTAGTGATTTCTCCTCTGCCTGTGGTTTTTTTCCGTTAGGGTTTTCCACATAAATCTTGGTGTCCATACTTTTGCAGTTTTCTTTTCTATTTCGCGTTCGATTCTCAACAATAATTGAAGTGTGAATTGAAATAATGTAGCTGTAATTGAAAGGGCATATAAGAAATAGCGATAATTGAAAACACACAACATAGAACAATTATAATCAAAGGCGCATGACAGAAAACAAGTACACTATCTCATTGAAACAACGAAAGAACAATAAACTAAACATGCTCAGGAAGATAGTTTTTTAGTTCTTAGCCTAGTTAACTTCTTAGTCCAATTACATGCTTCCTACATTTATCATTCTAAGTGATCGTCTTGATTAGTTATTTTCGGTGAGTTACAGGCTCAATGTCAAATTATATTAATCTAATTGATTATCCTAATTAATTCACATGTTAAAGAATGAATTACAATTATTAATCTCGTCGGTTATCCTAATTAAATTACATGCTAATTACATAGCACACTTAATTAATTGACATGCTCAACAAGTATCCCATTTAGTATTTAATTAATTAACCTCGTTAATTCACATGCTCATTGGTTATTTAATTAACATGGCCAAAGATTAGTTATCCATTAAACAACTAGTTAACATGCTCTAATTAGGTATTTAACGACTAGTTAATTAATTAGGTTACTTAGCATGCTTAATAAATTACTTTAGTTAATTGTAATTTAACATGCTCGATTAATTGCTTTCGTTAATTACACTAGTTAATGAACATGCTGCTTAGTGCTAATCAATTAACATGCTAAATTGCTAAACATGCTCAAGTAAAGACTTCCATTATTATCCTAGATGCTTTTATTCTATTTACTTAATTAAACATGATAATTAAACATACTAATTGCATGCTAATTATTCTAATTAATTTAGTTAATTAACATGCTTATTTAATTAATCATTCTAGTTAGTTAGCTACTCTAATTAATTGTCATGCCCCAAGACAGAATCATGCAACTTAAATACACTCAACTAGATAGTTTACATGCTTAATTGTTGCTAGGTTGATCATTCTAATTAAGTTAGTTAATAAGCTTAGGTAAGAATCAACATACTTAAATTAATTAACCTATCGAATTGATTAATAGTTAACCGAATTTATTAGTTTGATAAACATGCTTAGATTTAGGAAATAAGGCAACAAAGTACTATATGCATAAGGGGCTTACTACAGAAATATTTAACTAAGTGACAGAAGGATTGAACTAACATTAAATAGCTAGACAGCAAGAATTCATCATTCACACATTGACATTCATCACCTTTAAGCCTTAACATTCATCACATCTTCATCCAAGCAAGACATTTAATTCACAGAACTAACTAGAAAACTAATCTACACTATCAACAAAGAAAGTAACGAACATCAAGGAAACAATAACAACAATGGAAATATCGACCAGTAAAGAAATCTAAGTACTACAGCCAAGGAAATAACAGAAATTTACTTAAGGAAAACACTACAGAACATCAATCCTACCACTCAAGCACTCTACTTGTGGTATAAGGCCTCCCCAGGCCAATACACCCTATTTCCTTACCAATTTGATGAACTAAAGCAGGGACAGCAGGACTCCCAGCTCCCTTTTCAGTTCAAGGTTCCACACCCAGCGCTCAGCAACTCACCTCTTCAGCTCATAACTCCCACACCTTAACTCACATACTCACGTAGCACACTTAACCAACAACAATTAACTCACCACTTTCCCACTCACAAGAACTCTCACACAAAACCTCTCTCTATCTCACTCTCTGGACTTCTCACGTAGGAAGGGAATTGAACAATGAAGAGTGGAAGGGAGATATTACATAGAGAAGACAACATTGCAGACGTAGGGGAAGGGAGGGAGATGACCCATGGCAGGGGAGGCAAAATCATGGCTGGAGGCAGGGTGGAGGCCAGCAACGGCATAGGGAAGATGACTTCGTCGTCCACGGAGGGGGAGGGGCGATTTTTCTTGTCTCCCACGAGTGCATTAATTTGCTAGACAACAAAGATTTCTAATAATTAACCCTAAATTTACGCAAACTGGGTTAATCCGAACGAGTGCGGACGCATAGGTCTTGTCCGCAAGGCTAACATATTGCAGGCTGACTCGAGGCTTCAGACCGGAAAATGTGTCCCTGTCCTATTAGTACCGTCCGAAAGTGGAATTCAGATGCCAAATCTTGTGTACACATGGCATTTGCGTATTGTCCGAAAGTGTCCCAAAATTGGATAGAGGCAAAACGGACGAGGCCTCAACTCGTTCGCAGCCGTCCGGACCCTTCCAAAACTGTCCAGGTTTAGAACAGATTCGATGCGGACGCGGTTCCTCTGGTCCGTAACTTCACAGCACAGTGAAATCAAGATGCAGAAACACGTCTCGAGTCCTCCCCAGGCTGAGGGTGACGTGCAATGCTCTTGCAGATGACACTTCTCGTTCGCATGTGTCAAGAAGTCAATTTCCAGATACCTTAGGACACGAATCCTCATCCTCGAGGTGTCCCAAATGTCGGGGACGTTAGGCAATGCACCTGTGGACGACATAATGCATCTGCAATGTCATCCGTAGGCGTCCAAAAATGCCCTAGACAGCCTTTCCTCGCATAGTCCTCACTTAACTCCTATCCCATAACAATGTCCTCATGAATACCTGTCATAAAATGACATGCATATATACACGACGTAATGTCCCAATTATCCCATTCTTTAATCACATCACGTATACGAGGAAAACATAACGAAATTACCTCTAGATTTAACACTCTAGAACGTCCTTGGTAATCCCCCGATAATTATCCAACTTAAAAAAGTTGGGGTGCTACATTCTAGTTTGACTCGTAATTCATTATAAATCATGAGGAGAGGAGGTAGATTTGAAGAAGTGTTATGCTTTCCCATTGCCTTCTTAAGTTATGAAACATGAAAAATCAGATGAATGACAGATCTCGGGGGAAAGTCAAGTTTATATGCAATTGAACCCACCTTAGCTGTAACACCCTGATATTTTTTTTAAGTGGATAATTATTTTATTATCGGGGTATTACGAATGATGTATTTGTAAGAATTCCATTTAGTGAAATTAAATAGAATTTACTGTAATTAAATAAATATTAATTTAATAAATTTAAATTATAATGTTGGGATTAGTTATAATTATTTTACATTAAGAATTAAGTTAATTGTTTTACGTTAAGAAATTAATTAGGTTTTATTTGGATTTATTTTAAGAAAAGAGTTAATGAAAGATTTAGTAAGAATAAATTAGATAAAAAAAATAAAAATAAAAAGAAAGAAATGGCCATGCGAGAAAATGAGAGGGAAGGAGAAGAGAGCTGAGAGATTGAGGGAATGCCGGTGAGCGAACGAGCGAGCGACGTCACGATCGGACGGCAACGGCGGGTTCAAGCGAGCGACAGCGTGCAGGCAGCTGGTCATCGACGAAGGATGGCGAGTTAGGGCTCACGATTTTGGGACTTCCATTGTGGCGTCTTTCGGCGGTGATTCAAGGGTGCTCGGAGCTCGCATTCGACGGGATGCAGGGAGTGGCGTTCGACGGATGCAAGGGTGGCCGGGGCTTGGCGATGCTCGGTGTCTTCGCGGGCTGGCGTGGCTTCCGCTCGGGTCTGGGCCAGCCCAGCTTGCTAATGGGTTCAAGCGGCCCATCAACGACTGGCTCTTACTGCGCTGGAAATTGACGGGGTGTGGGCGTGGGAGACACTCTGTGCTTCTGGTAGTTCGGTCGAGCGTGCTGAAGAGTTGCAGGGGACTTGGTCTCCTGGCATGGGCTGGATAAAAGGGACAGATAGAGAATGACAGCTCTCTTCTCGAGGGAATTGTTGAAGACGAAGTGCTGGGAATGGTTGAAGGTGGAGCTGCGGTGTGCTAGAAGCGGAACTGGAGCTGATGTTGGGGCTGTCCTTGCCGAAGTTGAAGCTGGACGTCTTGTTGTGTGTCTTCGACAATGGTAAGAAACTTGGGTGTCTCGTTGGCCATTTGGAGGCCCTACACCGCAAGTAATGGGTGCGTGTGTTGTGGAGTCTATGTTTTCTATGATGCTCAGTATGTCTATAATCGTTTGCTGCTCACTATTAGATGCCTTACAACTCCCTGTTTTTCCTTAAGTGTTCTATTGATTGTTATTGCGTTTCACTTCAGTCAGAAGAATGTGTTTCCCTTACTGTTTTTCCTGTTGATAGTCTCTGATAAAAGCATGATTTCGTTGTTTCGTTTCAATATTCTTGCTGTCATTTGTTATCAAGTTAATAGCATGATTTCGCCATTTTATCTCGATATCTTTCGCTGCTGTAAATTCGTCGATAATAGCCTTGTTTTCGCTGTTTAGTTAGATATCTTTTGCTGCTGTAAATTTGTCAATAAAAGTTATGTTTTCGCTGTTGTTTCAATATCTTTCGCTGCTGTAAATTCGTCGATAAAAGCCATGTTTTCACTGTTATTTTGATATCTTTTGCTGCTGTAAATTTGTCGATAAAAGCCCTGTTTTCGCTGTTTATTTCGATATCTTTTGCTGCTGTAATTTAGTCGATAAAAAGCATGTTTTTGCTGTTTGTTTCGACATTCTTCGCTGCTGTAATTTAGTTGATAAGAAGCATGTTTTCGCTGTTATTTCGATATCTTTCGTTGCTGTAAATTCGTCGATAAGAAGCATGTTTTCGCTGTTATTTCGATATCGTTCGCTGCTGTAAATTTGTTGTTAAAATGCATATGTTAGCTGTTCCATTTTGCTAATATCGCTGCTGTAATTTAGTTGTTAAAATGCTTATGTTAGCTGTTTCGTTTTACTAATATCGCTGTTGTAATTTAGTCGTTAAAATGCATATGTTGGCTGTTCCGTTTCTCCATTTTCTCTGCTATAATATAGTCGTTAAAATGCATATGTTGGCTATTCCGTTTCGCCATTTTCTCTGCTGTAATATAGTCGTTAAAATGCCTATGTAGGCTGTTCCGTTTTGCCATTTTCTCTGCTGTAATATAGTAGTTAAAACGCATATGTTAGCTGTTCGTTTCGCCATTTTCTCTGCTGTAATATAGTCGTTAAAATGCATATGTTGGCTGTTCCGTTTTGCCATTTTTGCTGCTGTAATTTAGTTGTTAAAATGCATATGTTGGCTGTTCTGTTTCGCCATTTTCTCTGTTGTAATATAGTCGTTAAAATGCATATGTTGGCTGTTCGTTTTGCCATTTTCTCTGCTGTAATATAGTCGTTAAAATGCATATGTTGCTGTTCCATTTTGCCATTTTTGCTACTGTAATTTAGTCGTTAAAATGCATATGTTGGCTGTCTCATTTCGCCATTTTCTCTGCTGTAATATAGTCGTTAAAATGCATATGTTGGCTGTTCCGTTTTGCCATTTTTGCTGCTGTAATTTAGTCGTTAAAATGCATATGTTGGCTGTTCCGTTTCGCCATTTTCTCTGTTGTAATATAGTCGTTAAAATGCATATGTTGGCTATTCTGTTTTGCCATTTTTGCTGCTGTAATTTAGTTGTTAAAATGCGTATGTTGGCTGTTCCATTTAACCATTTTCTCTGCTATAATTTAGTCGTTAAAATGCACATATTGGCTGTTCCATTTTGTTATTTTCGCTGATGTAATTCAGTCGTTAAAACGCATGTATTGGCTGTTCCGTTTTGACATTTTCGCTATTGTTTCACTACTGTTTTTTATATATTTAAAACATGTTTTGCTACACGTAATTTGCTAACATTCGCTGCTAATTATAGTCGATTTAGTAGACTTGGTTACCCTGTGATATGTCCATCATTGTTAGCTTTATTGCCTTATTATTAGTTGTGTTAGCTCTCTGTTAATTCGGTCGTTAGTTGTTAATTGCTTTTTTGATTTCTCTGCTTACATTATTAGTTGGATTGCCTCGTAAATATAAATTAGTTAATGATCAGTCTATGAATTGACTAATTTAGCATGTTGAGATTAACTTAATTAATAATCATGTATCTGTATACGTACTTAATGTTAAATAGCATGACTAATTAATTAGTTGTTAAATAACCCAATGAGTATGACAAACTAACGAGTTGTTAAATAAACGAATCCAAGCATGTAATCAATGTAGTGTGTTGCTTTATTTTTGGTGTTAGCCCATATGATTTTCTTTGTGTTCAATTGATATGTTGCTTTGCATAATTCTTGTTGTGAATAAACCCCTTGACCATGCTATCTAAATTGAGTGGTTGTAACTCATATAATTAACTAATGTGTTGAGCACGTTAACCCAATTGTTAATTTGTCAAGCATGTTAATATAATCAATCTAGTTAATCTAAACAAGTTAATCAATATAAGCATGTAATAATTAGGTTATTAATCTCTCAAACATGTTGTATTGTTTTGTTTTAATTATTGTCGTGCGCTCTTATGTTCGTTATGGTTTTGCTTAACTCCTTGAATGTGCTGTTAGGATAGTTCCTTGTATGTACTTTTAGGATAGTTTCATATCGCTAGAAACAATTAGGAAACATCACCACGGGGTGATCATATGCCTTGAGTGAGGAAAAAGAATTATTATTCCCTTATCGGGAATAGAAGACTAATTAACGTAATTTATTAGAAATTGTAGGATTTTCCAAACTCCATGCTCCATATACGAGCTATTCTTAAAATATGTAACTATGTCTAATATACGTAAATAAAATATTGGTTTGGGGCGGACTCACTCTAAAGAATCTAAGAGCGGCATTTCATATGCATAAACTTATTTTCTTACTGGACCTTTAGGCTCACATCTTACTTGCCGTGTAGGTATACACGATGCGCGGAGTCTTCAAGCAAGGAAGAAACAGTTGATGAAGGATTTGCACAAGCGAGCTTATGGTTGGCCAGGCTACGAGAAGTAAAGATAATTGGGTTGTGATTTATTTAATGTAATTTAAATTAAGCTTTCTTTTCTTAATTTGTAATTTAATGTCTAGTTTATTCCTTTAAATTCTTTACGCTTTCGCAGTATTCTAAAATGTATGATTTTAACGCTTCTGCAAATGTTTTCTTATTTCTGCAACGTTTTAAGTTAAGTGTTTTCTAACGGCCCGGCTTGCACTATGATATTTCTTTCATAAATTTTAACACGTTTTTTAAAGGAATTTACGAAGAAAAATCTGGGTCATTACATTAGCTACGATGGAAAACGACCCATAAAAATGAGGATAGGGTTTCTCGTTCTGCTGTTTAGCTAAGGATCGTTGGCCATAAGGCCCCAACTTAAAATAAACGAAATAACATAAATTGAAATGTACCTCACAACGATAGACTCAGGAAAACCTTATCTCTGTTGGACATAATTGAGCATATAACCCCATGCAACTTAATAATATTTGAGATAAACATCGTTGTCACGGTCATTGTAGTAAAAGGATATTGAAGGCCAATAAAATGAGCGTTTTTACTCAAACGATCCACCACCACCATAATAGAATACATTCCGTCGGAACGAGGGAGCCCTTTATAAAGTCCATAGAGATATCATCCTAAATCTTCTTTGGAATGGGCAAAGCTTGCAGTATGCTAGCGGAGGATAGGGCTTGATACTTGTTTCTCTGGCATACTTCGCAAGCGGCCACATACTCTGTCACATCCCGTTTCATCTATTGCCAATAAAATTTGGTTGCAATTCAATGATAAGTTTTCACCACTCCCGTGTGGTCTCTTGACCCGCTATCATGAAACTCCTGAAGAAGGAGATGGATGATGGTAGAACTCTTAACTAATACCACACGGTGCTGATAAAAAAGTCAGCCACTATGTAACGAGAACCCCACTTGTCCTTGTTCTTCAGACTACAATGTCTGATATATCTTGCTAAAAAATGGATCGGTCTAGACTTCAAGATCAAGTTGTTGCCAAGGTAAATATAACAATAGAGATAGCAAAAAGATCAGAATTTGCTAGGCGTGGAGATAAAGCGTCGGTGACCTTATTTTCCATCCCCGAACGGTATTGAATTTCAAAATCAAAACTCATAATTTTGGTCAACCACTTCTGATGATCAGGACTAACAAGTCGTCGTTCCAAGAGAAATTTTAAATTACGCTGATAAGTTCGTACAATGAATTTTTACCCATTAAATATAGTCGCCACTTCTTAATAGCAAACACAATTGCCTTGAGCTCATGCTCGTAAACTAACCCAAACCGAGATTGGGGAGATAGTACTTGGCTGAAATATGCAATGGGATGTCTGCTTTGCATCAACACTACCCCAATTCCACTTCCTAATGTGTCGATCTCAATAATGACTGACTTCAAGAAATCCGGTAGAGCTAACATTGGTACTGTAGTCATGGCTTCCTTTAAACTATGAAATTCCATCTCATCCCCTAGTCCCCAGATAAAATTATCCATTTTTAAAAAGATTTGTTAACGGCTGAGCAATCTTTTCATACCCAACTATGAACTTTGTGGTAGTGTCTTGTCAGTCCCAAAAATCCCCGGAGCTCTTTTATCATGCGAGGAACAAGCAATTTGACCATAGCCTGGATTTTGGACTGATCGGTTACCACTTTGTCAGCAGAGACGACATGTCTCAGATATTCTACTTGAGGCTGTGCAAACTGACATTTAGCCTGATTAGCATAAAGGCTATGCTTTTGTAGTGTATCAAGCACCTGCTCTAGATGGTGTAAATGCGAGTTTATATCCGCACTATATATCAAAATGTCATAAAAAAAACCAGAACACATTCATTACCGCTTGAAACGTTGATGGAGCATTAGTGAGGTCGAACGACATAACTAAGAACTCATAGTGTCCCTCATGGGTGCCAAAAATAGTCTTGGGAATATCTTTTGGGCGAACCCTAATCTGATGGTATCCAGACTTAAAGTCGAGCTTGGAAAATATATGAGCCTCATGCAACTCATCCAAAAACTCATTGATAATGGGGATTGAAAATTTATTTGGAATCGTTATGATATGCCACCGATTCTCTCTATTCAAAATCAAAATAGAGATTCTCTAACGATATTTTTAATATTTATTTTGAAAGTGTTCAAAGGGAAAATAGGATTAATTACATTCATCAAATATATAAATATATTTTGGTGTTATTCAAGATAAAACATAAGTGAAAAATCAAGCACAAAATTGAGAGATTTATGGCAAATTGCAAAATCTGTGATATGACCTTTGAGGACTATTTGGAAGATTCGACAACTTTAACTATTTTATATCAAAAAACATTCTGCATAAAGATTGTGGCTGACATCTCAAGCTTTATAAGATGAGGTGTTTTGTTAAATTTGGAGTTTGTTTGCTATGCTAAAAGATTTGCGAACAGAGAGCTACATTTTCTGCCAACGAAGTCCATTCTTGCTTACTCGGAATTTAATGGGTCACAAGGAGTTCTTACAAGATCTCAATCATAGAGGCTTTCAAATTATCATGTGGTTTGTTATTTTTCAAATTCAAATATACAAGATGAGTTGGAAAGTACATCTAATGAAGTGGACCAAGAAATACCAAAACATTTACTTACTTGGCAAGACGAAGAAGAATCCGCCAAAGAGGAGGAAAGCTGTAGATTTGAGGCATGATGCCACAAATTTAAATTCATGCAAATCTTTGAGTGAACTTCAAATTCAATTAAATCTTTAGTTTGTTAGTTTTAAAAATATTTTAAGTTTTCTTAGATATTTTAACTTTAAGTTATTTTAAATTTCAAATAGATAGATAGGAATCAGTTAGGGATAAGTACAAACCGATCTTAATCCTAGTAGAATTGTTTTTTCTTTTATGGTGGGCTATTTATACCCCACTAAAACTTAATGGAAGTTTAGTTTTTAATGAATTAAAACTCTTTTAGTTGTGCCTAGCTTCTCTTTCTCTTGGATTATTGAAAATCCTTTTGACTGAAACCTTAGAGTTGAAGTGTTGTGAGAATTATTAGAGCTTTTCTATCTCTTGCAATCTTCTAGTCAATTTTGATTGGTAAATTTGATTGAAGATTGTAATCAAACTCTCTTTACTTATTGGTGAGAATTCACTATTGATTAATCAAGAAAGAGTTTTTGGTGGAATAGAAAAGTTGTAATTTTAGCAACTTTTTCTCAAGCCAATCGGTCGCCTAGCTACAGTTTATCCGGACGACCGCATTTCATCAAGAAGCGATGTATTTCGAACCTGTGAATTTTTTGGTCAACCACCCTTCAGACTCTGGTCAACCGCACAAATTCGAAACTTTCTCGAACCCTACCCGTTCCATGTCACGTCACCTTATTAAGTGCTCGATAATCCACAAAAAAGGCCAGCTTCCATCTTTCTTCTTGACCAATAAAATAGGACTTGCGAAGCGGCTACAACTATGTCAAATAATTCTTGCAGCCAGCATTTCAGAAATTAGTCTTTCAACGTCGTTTTTTTTATATGAGGATACTTGTAGGGTCTGACACAGACAAGGAGTTGGCCTTCACTCAAAGTGATAGGATGATCGTGGGAACAAACAGAAGGAAGCCCAATAGGCATCGCAAACACATCCGAAGATCTATCCAAAAGGCTCTAAATTGCACTCGGTATTTCCACCTGAGCTGAGGGCTTGGATTCCTCCAACTATAAATTGCAGCATTCAATTAATACTCCTTCACCCCTATTTTAAAGGCAGTCATCAGAGCCTTCAGCAAGAAAAAATTCTTACAAAGTCTCGGGTTACCTTGTTAAGTCACAGGTATTGTAATACTCCGAACTTTTATATGGAATTTAATAAAGACAATTGAAGTGAGATTGGAGAGAAATTGAAATATTTGGATTAATTGGAAACTTATCGGGGTATTACCAAAATGTAATCGTCAATCATGATCATTTCAAGCAATAATTAAGAGAATTAGAAAGAGAATGAGAATAATTTAATTAAATGAAAATTTTAATCAAATTATTATTAAAGAATTTATTTGAGTAAAAAGGTATTTTCAATCAGGGAAGAATTGATTTATTAGAATTATGGAATTAAAAGATAAATAAATAAATAATTAATTAATTAAAAAAAAAAAAAGAAATTAAAGGGGGAGAAGTGCAGTCTACGACTTTGAGGGGAATGAGAGAGACTGGCCGAAGGGGAGAGATTCAGAGGGAGATTGGAGCTCCGCCTTCGCAACGGGAGATGCCGACGACAGCGAGGTGGGTTTCCGGCCGGTGTGCGGTGGTCGCGGCTGCCGGCTAGCTTACAGATGCGTCCAACCCGACTACAATCGCGATTTGGAGTCGCGATTTCCCGACCTAGGTGAGCTCTCGTTCGATTTTCTGATGCTCAACGTTTTGGTGATTTCTGAAATGGTAGAAACGACGGGTTGCAGGAGCGAGTTGGATGACTTGCTCGGGTGTGTCGGTTTGCGAAGAGACGACATGTCGTCTGGTCGCGGTTTAGTCTAATTCGGTCAATTCATTTGATTGTTGCCTGGCGGTTTAATTGGATACTGAAGACAGAGGTGAAATGATCTGATCCGAAGAATCCGCTTCAGATCACTTGAATCACGGGATAATTTGAATAAGCTGTTATGTATTTCAAATCTTGGCCTCTGAGTATAAATTTGGGAGATTATGTGAGGAAGCTGTTGGCGATTCCTCTGTGAACTGAGGTATGAGTGAACGACGGTGAAGGATTTGTTGGATGTTCTCTCGGGCAACAACAATGGGTGGTAAGTCTTCTATGATTGAATCCTCGGCCTCCAATGCCAATTATTGTTGCGTTTTGGTTCTGTTTTTCTTTATGTTGGATCCAACTTTGGGTTTTGTTCTGAAAATTTGTACGATGGATTATTTGTTGTTTGGGCTGGTCGGTGAAGAAGATTGGTGAACTTCTGGGTCTTCATCTCTGCCAGTGAGGAATAGAGTGAGTTTCCTTATTTGAAATTTAGTTAATTGGATCTGTATTAATTATTCAGTTCCTGTTTCAAGACTATGTATGGAATGAACACTTGTATCTGGTTAGATGGAATGATATAGTGTATTATTGTGGATTTTAAACTATCAGTTTATGGATTTATGAATTTCAATAGGAATGTAAAAGTTAAAGGATCTTTGGAGGATATTGCCCTGTTGGAAACTAGTTTTGCCCATGTATTATTCTTGAGACTTATTGTTTGGTGACCGTCCGAGTATGAATATGTTGGATCTAGCTTTGTTGCAAGTTTGTATTATGTTGGTTGTTGTTGGATAACATCTCTGTCAATTGCTAGGAGCAATATTAATTTGTTAGCACTTGGTTGTGATGTGAATTATTCAATTATTGGTTGGTTTTGGTTTGAAGGCACTAATGAAATTAATATATTGTGGAAATCGGATAAAGGCATGCAAATAATTAGTGATGAATGTGAAGATTAGTTGTTAAGCTAAGTAGTACTCTTTAGAAGATTTTATTAAGTAACGAGAGATTATGATAGAAAGACACTAAGATTTAATAGGCAGATTAAACGATTCTATTAATGATTGAATTGTTATCCATTATGAAGGTACTGAAAGAGGAAGAAAAGATAATGATTAAGTGTGAACGTCTTAAGCAAACGAGGTAAGTGATATGCATGTATTTTGGTCCTCAGACCCTACATCGCAAGTTTAGGAAATGTATGTTTCGTTGTTTACCGCTTTTCTAGCATGCTTCGTTGTTTACAGTTTTTAACAGCATGTTTAATTGTTTACAGCTTTATTTGCACGTTTCGTTGTTTACAGTTTTTAAAGCATGTTTTGTTGTTTACAGTACTTAAATGCACGTTTCATTGTTTACTGCCTTTACAGTATGTTTCGATGTTTATTTATGTTTTCAGAAATTTGTATACATTCACGAAAAACAAACGAAACGATACGAATAACAGACGAATCCTAAGTCATAAAAAGTATTAAATGTACGAAGACAACGACAAAGAACGAACGATAAACGAATCAAATAATAAAGGAATAATAAGCTATAAATAAGTGAAAGAAAAAGAAAAAGGCAAACATTATGACGCGAGGTTGCAAAGGTCCTTGGATTTACTAGGACATAACGACCAATGATTAGCAGACTTTTGGATTATGTCATTGTTGCTATATCGGAGGTAAAAGACGAAAACGATGAATAAAGCCAATGAGTAAAACGTAAAAGATGAAGATAATGAATAAAGCATAAGAAACGAAGACAATGAATAAAATGTAAAAGACATAAATGATGACGAAAATGTAAAAGATAAGAAAATAAGGAAAACAAAAGAAACGATAATTTAAAAGATACGTAATACGAGCATATAGTAGCATGATAGGTAAATATCACATACTGAGCTTTAGGCTCATAGGATAGTACTTGCGATGTAGGTACAAGTACGAAGGAACAAATGACGAACAGATTAAGGAGCAGCTGATGAAGGATTTACACGAGTGAGACTTGCAGCTGGTTGGCAAATTAAAGTAAAGAGGAAAGAGCTGTAATTTTAAAGTAATATTTTATTAATTATTATTATTCATTTTAAACAAATCATTTATGCTTCTGCTAAGTTTCAAAGAAAAATTTATTTACGCTTCCGCATATTTATTAAATAAAGAATTTTATACAACGAACTTAATGAAAAGGTTTGGTAGCGTCCGACTTTAAGGCGCACTCTGATAAAGATTTTCAAAATTTTAAATTTCACGTATTTTTAAAAGGATTTAAAAAGTTGGGTCGTTATAGGTATGTTACCCACAGTAAATTTCATCGTAAACGAGACCCAATTTACCTGCATATCACCCAGTGATAGCAACCATTGCATTTCCAGTATAATGTCTGAATTGCCTAATTCCAGTGGTAAGAAGTCATCCATAATTTCAAGGCCCTGTAGGTCCAATCGTATCCCCCGACAAATTTTTTCGTGTTTGATAGAAAATCCCATGCTCATTAAAATTTGTAACTGCTTGTGGTATCCAATTTAAAATTGAATTTTTGAACCAATTCAGTCGAAATGATATCATTGGTTGCGCCACTATCGATTAAAACAATAATCATCATACCTTCAATGATATCTAACAATTTCATGGTTTTGGGTGGTGTTAGACCCATTACATAATTAACTGATAACTCAATGGCATTGGGCAATGAGTCTATTTCCTCCTTCCCATCAATCTCTACTACCCCACTATTGGTTTCTTCATTGCCCACGTCGTGACAGATTAATAATTGAAATTTTCATAATTTACAATGATAACTAATGATGTATTTCTCATCACAACGGTGACACAATCCCTTATCTCGGTTTGCTTGTAATTCTGAATCTGTCAATCATCTAAACTGAGTTTGCAGTTTAGGACCAATCTTTGTTGTAACGGTTTGGCCTCCCCCATCAAGGCCTCAGATGGCTAGATTCGTTAAGTGTGTCAATGGATTGGGTCTTCCCCCATGGGTCTTACTGAAGAATGAAAATTGGAGCTTAGCGACACTCGGTCCCTACGTGGGACGAGCTTTCCATCAGGGGTGTCACTACCAAGAACTGCCACCTACCCTCTCAAACCTCCACACGCCTATTTACGTTTATATCATTCATTTCATTAACATGTCGTGCATACGTCAACATTTTCATAAATCTTAATCATGATGCATGTATGTCATACCATATTCAGTCCACAGTAATTCCACAGTAATTAATAGAGAGGAATCCATATTTTTAGCAACAAAGAAATCTATAATTATTATCATGAAACAGTTCAGATATTTATTAATAGAGAAATTCATAATTATTAACAGGGAGCAATTTTGCTATTAACATGGTACAACAATTTAATTTCTGAATTATTAATCAAAATAACAACATTTACAAAGAATTCATATTTATTAACGGGGAGTATGATGCACCAGTGGAAGAGGATTAGAATATAACCTAAAAATATGTTTTTGAAGTGTTGAAGTTGTGAATAAATCAAAGGAGGAAATCTGCAGCTTTGCGTTCGATAGGCCAATTGATGTTGCGGTCGCGTTACTCGTCCAAAAAACAACATAGATTCAATTTTTATTCAACAATTGATTATGCGGTCGAGGCTGCAGACGATCTACTTGACCGAAACTCAACTTTTCTTATTTTGGCTGATATTTACTTTTGGAAAGTGAACATTGAAAGCTTGTAACTCCTTCGTTCTAGAAGCTTTTAAGCTAAAATTTGGACCACACTTTCTTGAATAAATAAGGAAAATAACCCTTCAAGAACTTTGAAAATATCATTCAAGAATTAGGAAATATGCTGAAAATACTCCAGATGGTCGGATTTAGCAAATATGGAAGCTTGTAACCTCCGAATGGATGATTTGCTGATGATGATGCCTCTTGATTGTTGGACACCCTTTTTTACAACATTTCCCCAATGATTAGGGCTGCGGATGCCAAAAAAGAACTTACTCAACTCCAAGTAAGGTCATTTTTGTGGTATTACTCACACAATGATACTTTAGATGTAACTCACTAAAGTGTTTGAAAAAGGAATCTCTCCAATTTCGAAATAAGCAAAGAGCTTTTTGTATTCAACTTTGATTATCTAAAACATAAGCATTATGTGAATTTATATAGCCAATTACAAAGCATAAAATAATAATAAACTAATTAAACAATAATAACCCTAATTGGCTCATAGAATAAATTGTCTGATTTTTCTACTTAATAGAAACTAGGTTAATTAACTAAAAGAATATTTAATTAATATATTCATTTCTTCTTCTCCAAGCCTTGATGTATTTGGCAGCTAATCTATCTTGGTGCTCGGCCACTTGGATGGTTTCCATGTAGAGATCTCCTTGGTCTCCAAGTTTAAACACTTGGACTTTCCTTATTCTTTGCTCTTTGTTCTGTGGGCCTTTGACATAGCAAATGAACTTTGAATTTATTGATCCAACCTATTCTAGAAAGCTTAGGAAGTCAGCTACAATATTTATGGGGCACTCATTTTGAAATGACATCATTTTAAATTCCAAAATAGTCAGACAACTGTCAAAGGTTGAAAGTAGACAGTTTTGGAAAGTCTTTTCATTTCTCTTTCATTGCTCTTGAACTTCCACCTATGCTTGACCTTGAATCTTTTCATGATATTATTTGCAACTTGATTAATGATAGAGTGAAATCATACTCCATCATCCTCTCAGGGTTGAAAATGATTCGACCTCGAATTATATCTTGTGTCACTATATTCATTACCATAAAAAGAAGAATCATAATGTGCTATCATCTTTGTAATATCTTCAATATTTTCATGATAAGGAAACAACCTTCTTGTTAATAAGGTGATGATATTAAGATTTTCATAAACCTCTTCTCATGCTTGAACAATAACTCAGATAATAGATTCTCATTCATTGTCTTTGAGTTAGAAATAATGTGGGCCACAATAAGAGTTACCATAAATAAAATCTTGAGAATTCCTCTATGTAAGGACCTAATTTTCATTTTTTTCTTTAAAAATTCGCTAAAATTTGAAATTTTTATTAAAACCTTTTTAAGATGGTATCAGAGTGCAAAACCGGACCATTAAAACTCTTTTTGTTAAAACTTAGCGAAAGCAATTGTAAAATTCTTTGATGAAAACATGACAGATTTAGTAAACGTAGCGGAAGAGATTTTAAAAGCTGTTGTTCTGCTTTAGGAATTCTAAACAATTAAATACAATTTAATTACAAAGCACTTTATCGTTTATTTCCCCTTAGCCTGGTCAGCCACAAGCTCCCGCGCGTACAAATCCTTCATCCATGCCTTTTGATTTGTTCATCGTTGGTGCATTGTTTTCCCGTACAAGTAGCTATACCTACACCACAAGTAAACTGTAAGCCCAAAGACTTAGTAAGGAAAAAGGGTTTATGCAATATGATATGCCTCTCTTTAGTCCTTTTTGGAGTGGGGGCCACCCAAACTAATCTTTTCATTAAGTCGTTGGTTTTTTGGTTCTTTACTCGTACATCAAGTTGGAGATTGGAGGTTGTCCTTTGAAATGACATAGTTTGATCAGCTTCTAACCTCTTGTGTACACACTAGTCCCTTTCCCGACCAGGTAAGGGTGTATCCTAGCTGCCAGATTAGATCCGAACTACTAATCTACCCTAACTCCCTTTTCTTTTCTTTTCCCTTCAGGCGTATCCAGCCTTCAGGGTTTTCTTTCGTTTTCTTAACATTTTCCCTCACTAATGCATGTGTGAGTACCGCCACCAAGAGGGTAATCCTTATTTGGTTTCTGTTAACATGATGCGTGATGATACAACCTCCCTATAGCATGATGCATGATGTCATAATGACAGTTAAACAACACATATACAGAAAGGAAATAGCAGTAGCTTAAAGGAATGACAATTCAATAAGTAGATGATGAAATTTAAAACATGTAGAGAACTAGGGCCTATCGGAGTAAGCGTGCATCAGTTATAAAGAAACATATGAAATAGGGATCAGGAAGGGTTATTAAACAGAGGTTATCTATCAATTTGTACCTAACAACGCCAACAAACTAAGCAGGTATGACATGGTTAGTATAACTACCGCATGCTTCATGTGATGGCCGAAAAGTAACAGTATTAACGTATTAACATGCTTCAGAATCTATCGAAATAGCAATGAAATAACAGCAAAGTCAAATCAGCAAAATATACGACTAACAAGTTCTTAAATGACAATATATACCAGCATACAACAATGGAATGGAATAATAAATCATGATTTTTAAACGACAACATGTAGCAGTGTACGACAATGAAATATAACGACAGAACATGCTTTTTAAATGAAAATATACAACAGTGTACAATAATGAATATAAGCAGCTAATTAATACGGACATACGCACTCTACAGCTTATCAACAAATAAACTATACTAACATGCTTTACACAGAAAATAACATGCTTTACAGAAGATAACACGCTTTATACATAAAACAAAGCAGTGAACATAACGATAGCAAGGTATGAACAACATGCTTCATAATTTGACAGCGAGTACGAAGATATAGCAACGACACATGATCATACATTCTTTATCCTTCAACAGCAACTACGAAATAGATGACAACAACTGAACGAGTATACATGCTTTTCATTAAGGCTAGAAGAGACAATAAGTAACAAAAATTTAAACGTCTAACATGCTCTGTGATTTGACAGTCTATATCTATATATGTATCAAGATGTAATGGCAAGTTGAAAATATGCTATATGCTTTGTAATTTGACCGAAAGTAGCTAAACATAACCATCTGTAAACAATGGACAGCGTGCTTTATACATAACACAAAACAGCGAACTCAACAACAACAAAGGTAAACAATTAACGACATGTTTTATACAGAGCATAAATGACTTGTTTATATAGAAAGTAAACAACATGCTCATGCAGAAAATAATAACATGTTTATACGGAAAGATAAGCAGTGAGCAACATGCTTATACAGAAGGAAATCAATGAACAATGTGCCTATACGAAAACCATGAACAACAGAGAATAGTCATGCTCAGATTTGCAGGACAATATACTATGGGTAAACAATATCGTATATCACAAGTAACACGCAGAATCTAGCTCATTCACCCTTAGCAATCACCATGAAATCCTTAGTTCATAGTTCTACATTATCAAGCTTAACCTCCAACAGGGATTAAACAACACCACCAAGCTTAGCATCCAGAAAATCAAACTTTGAGCAAACTGTAAAGTAACAGTAGAGTAAAGTATCTACGAAAATATATAAGGTAACAAAGAAATTCACAGAGATTAAACAACAACTATCAATCACCACCCACACACGCTTTACTTTACTTGGGTGTATGGCCTCCACAGGCCAAGACTACCCCAAATCCTTACTATTTACGAAGCAAACCAATAGGGATAGCAACTCCACAACAACCGAGTAGCTCCTCAGCTCACTCTTTAGCTTCACGATCACTCCTTCCTCACGTACCACCTAGAAGGATCACTCAATACACAACTCACACTCTCAACCTTTCTGGAGGATTCTCACTCACAGGGAACACTCGCAAGGGCTCTCTCGTTCGCGGGAAGCACTCACGCCAAAGGAGAAATGGTGAGGAAGACAAATAAAGGGGAAAAGTTTCACTTGAATAAAGAGACAACCCATACACCTACGTGTGGCCTGGGAGGGCGGCTCAGCGTGATCCTAGACCTTGGGGGTGGGGGGAGGGGGATTCTGTGTCGAGGGACCACACTCTTATTGGCTACGCGTCACTCTGATTTGGACGAGTGTGGACGTGATGGTCTCATCCGCATTCGTCCGCAAGGGCAAAATCCTGAAGGCAGATTTGTGTCTTCAGACGAGAAATGGCATCCCCGCCCATTCACTACCGTCTAAAGGCAATATTCGAATGCAAAATGGCATCTGTGTACGTCTGAATGTGTTAAAAAATTGGACAGATTCAATCTGGACGCAGCCACTCGCATTCGCACTCGTCCGGAATTGTCTAGTATTCAGAGAGATTTAATTCGGACGAGGCATCACCACGTTCGCACTCGTCCGAAAGTCTATGACACAGTGAAGTCAGGACATGAAATCGCGTCCTGAGTCGTCCCCAGGCTAAGGGGTGACGTGTAATGCATTTGCAGATGACACGTCTTATCTACAAGTCGTCCGCATGTGTCCGAAAGTTGACTTCCAGATACATCAGGACGCAAACTCTCATCCTAGTGTGTCCCAAGCGTCGGGGACGCCACGTAATGCACTTGCAGACGATATAGCTCGTCCGCATGTCTTTCGCAGGCGTCCAAAAACGCCCAGAACAGCCTTTCCTCACCTTTTTCCCTACTTAACTCTCATCCCATAACACTTACCTCATAGATACATGTCAAAAGATAACAGGTATAAATACACAATGTAATATCCTACTTAGTCCCAACACTTGATTTCAGCACATATACGGGGAAAACATTATCGGGAATAACTCCTTAACTTAACGATCCAAAACATCCTTGGTAATACCCTGATAATTATCCAATTTAAAAAGTCGGGGTGTTACACTTTAAGTATGTGTGGTCAAAGAATAATTTTTTCATAATATTCCTAAATTAAATAAGGAGATGTGTCGTGTGCCTTGAAATTGCCTCGGCTACAAAATCTCTATGAATAAAATAAGGAAAATTCTTGTATGATGTGGTAGGTCAATAATAGTAGAATATTCACAAACCACTTCCTATAGTTGAATAATAGCTTAAGAATGTTGTGGATGCCCCTTTATAATTCAATGATTTCCATAAAAATAGTTTTGATAATACATTTGAGTATGTGAGGCCAAAGAATAATGTCTTCATAAAATCTTGAGTTGTTTTTTTTTTCTTGACTTGACTTATTAGGAACCCCACAAATACTTTCTTTCGAAGTGATTTTTGAATTCCATGAGTAGTTATACCAATTTTGTCATCTTTGGAAACGTACTTTTTGACTTGAAGTATTAACCACTAATTTTGTCTTTCCCCTTTTGCAGTTGATTATATAAGGGAAATAATCCAGCAATTTATTATTGGACAATGATGCACAAATAGGTAAGTAGTTTTTGAAATCATAAAATCATATAATATCTTCATATAATCCAAAAATAGTAATCATATTCAACCAAGCCAGCACTTTCCATATTGCCACAAGCAAATAATATGTCATTAACATAATGCATCATCCGATAATGCATAATACCTCTTTGTCATTAACATAATGCATATACCTCTTTGTCACAAGTATAGTAGTTTTCATCCGATTTCCTTATAATGCATCATAGTCCATAACAATTTGCTTTGGTTGAATCGGAGCTAGATTGACTATCCTCTCATCATCTTTGAATGAAAAATGGCAATGTGAATACTCATCATGCGCATGCCATGGTATTTTCCAAAAAGGATCACTTGTACTTGCCAGATCGCATATCAATATATTAGTAAAACTTCCATAAGAAGAATTAGTCCGAGTGTGGTTTACCTCGATGTCTCTTTCGTCATTCAACCAACTCAAACTTTCCTTAAAATCCATAGAAGGCAAAGTGTCGTCACTTTTTCCATCTTTGATTAGAGGACATACCTTTTTCTTGTGCAAACTTCGGCCATGAACAATGTGGCCCTTATCAATGTACCACCAAAATTTGTGAGGGATACCATGCAGTAATATCTCCAAGCTATGTCCTTTAACCAAAATCAACAGAACCATGTTAGCACAAATCTTCTCATCAATGATTAAATAACAAACTTAGTTCATGTTAAAGCATTGGATATGGAAAGTTTGTTCTTCTTGACAATGTTTCTTATCTAATTGGGAATTCAAATATAGTAATGACCCTTCTTCGGCATAAATAGTTTCTTCTTCAATTTGCTCAAGAGTACCTTCTAATACCTCATTGTGCTCTTGTGCTTGTAAGGCTGGAGTGCTTGATATGCATGCTTCAAGTTTTTGTAACAAGGCACTAATTTTAGCTAGTTGAGTTTGTTGACTTTCGAAAGAATTTTCATACCTTGAGAGTGGTGGTGAGGATGGAGCAAATTCTTTCCTAAAAAATTTCCTCATCAAGTGCCACGTGTTGATACCTTCTTTTGCATCCATCCACTGGTCATCTATCAAATTATCTCACCAAAAACAAGCTCTCCCTCTAAATCTTGAAGAAATAAGCCTTACTATGGTCTTTTCCAAAAAATAGGAACTTTGAATGATCTCTTCGATCTCTGCTTCCCAAGCCAAGTAATCTTCTTCATCTATTGCCCCGCTAAAAGCAGGGATGCATGATAGTAACTTCTCATCGTCCGAAATATAGTTCCATGAGTAGTTTCGTCCCCTCGTCATTGCATTGAAAAAATTATCATGAATTAGTAAGAATCGTTTTAGCTCTGATACCAAATGATGCCCCAGCAGAAGGGGATTATAATATAACCTGAAAATATGTCTTTGAACTGTTGAAGTTATGAATAAATCAAAGGAGGAAATTTGCAGCTTTGCGGTCGATAGGCCGGTTAATGCTGCGATCACATTACTCGTCTGAAAGACAACACAGATTCGACTTTTGTTTGCCGGTCAACTATGCGGTCGAGGCTGTGGACGATCTACTCGACCGAAACTCCACTTTCCTTATTTTGGCCAATATTCACTTTAGTGAACATTGAAAGCTTGAAACTCCTTCGATTTTGGAGCTTTAGAGCTTAAATTTGGACCACACTTTCTTGAATAATTAAGGAAAAAACCCTTTAAGAACTTTAGAAATATCCTTCAAGAATGAAGAAATATGTTGAAAATACTACAGATGGTGGGATTTAGCAAATATGGAAACTTGTAACCTCCGAATGGATAATTTGCTGATGATGACGCCTCTTGATGGTTGGACACCCTTTTTTACAACATTTTCTCAATGAGTAGGGTTGCGGATGCCAATAAAAGAACCTACTCAACTCCAAGTAAGGCTATTCTTCTGATATTACTCACACAAGGATACTTTAGATGGAACTCACCAAAATGCTTGAAAAATGAATCTCTGCAATTTCGAAATAAGCAAAGAGCTTTTTGTATTCAACTTTGACTGTCTAAAACATAAGCATTAGGTGGCTTTATCTAGCGAATTACAAAGCATAAAATAATAATAAGCTAATTAAGAAATAATAACCCTAATCGGCTTATAGAATAAGTTTTCTGATTTTCTACTTAATAGAAATTAGGTTAATTATCTAAAAGTGTAACTGTAACGACCCGGATTTCCGTAATTCTTTTAAAATGCGTGAAAATTTGAAGTTTTCTTTCTTTTAAAACAAAACGTATCAGAGTACGTCTAACCGGATTGCTACTAGCTCTTTCTTTAAAACCCGTTTGGAAAATCAATTACAAGTGCGGAAGCGTAATTAATAAAACCATTTATGTAAAACGTTGCGGAAGCGTAAATACAATTTAATTAAAGAACACTAAACAATTAGATATGATTTGTTACAATTTAATTTAAGTAAATATGTTCCTCTTTTTACCACCTTTATGCCTGGCTAGCCACGAACTCGCGCTTGCAAATCCTTCATCTATGCTTTATTATTTGTTCGTTCTTTATCTTTTGCTACTCCTAGTCAGTGCATTCCTCATAGCATACTAGTGCCTACATCTACACTATAATCAACTGTAAGCCGAAAGGGCTTAGTAAGGAAAAAGGGAAATGCAAACATGAATGCCTCTCTATAGTCATTGTCGGAATGGGGGCCACCCAAACCAAACCTTTTATTACGTCATTCGTTCATTCATTACTTTACTTTCTTTCATTCTGTCGTTCGTTACTCGCGCATCGAGCAGAAGATTGGAGGATTGCCTATGGAATGGAATAGTGATTGGACCTACTAGAACTCCTGTACCCTATGAGGGAGGGGCTTCAGCTAGATTACAGACTAGACCAGCTACCCATCCGCCCCCTAACTTCTCATTTCTTTCATTTTCTTAACATTTTACCTCACATTATGAGTACCACCACCGAGGTGGCACTTCCTAGGCTTTCTATTAACATGATGCATGAACATACATCCTCATCTTAGCATGATGCATGATGCGTAAGAACATAGCATTAATAATTGAAGTGCGCATTAAATAATTGAAAGCAACTGTAATTAAAAGTGTACATAGAGAACAATTATGATATGAAATTGTAAATAACGAATGCATACAAATACGGTAAACCTGCAAGTAATTTATCTAAACTATCTTACTTAACAATTAACTATACTAATCATGCTAAATAAATATTCTAATTAGTTATCATGCTCACTTCGAGTTACGATTATTAATCTAATTGGTTATCCTAATTAATTTACATGCTCGTATATTACTTTAATCACTAGTTGATCTCAAGTCAATTACATACTCATGCTCATACAATTATTGTTATCCTAGTTAATTACATGCTCAACTAGTTGGTTAATTAACATGCTTCAACTATTTATTGACATTAGAGCTAATTACTTAAGCCTACTTAACTAATCGATTAACATGCTAGACTAGTTATTGACAAGCTTACTAAATACAATTAACATGCTTAGTAGTAATTGTGTTTTATTTAATTAATCTAGTTAATTATCATGCTTGCATATTAACGAGTAATTGTTAACTAACACGCGAACATACTATTCTCTAACTTAGTTAATTAGTTAATTAAACACTAATAAATTGACATGCTTGTTTAATTACTTTTAGTGGGTTGCTTAGAGCTGATTAATTAACATGCTAAATTACTAAACATGCTTAATTCACATCATTAATTAAATTACCCTAAACATGCTTGCTAGTTAGTTCATCAATAATTAAACATGCTCATTAGTTTGCTAATTGATTACTCTAATTGATTTCATGCTAAATAAGTAACCACAAGTGAGAGGCTAAGCATACGTGCATAAATGACGCCAACAGCGGAATTAAACAATGATAACGTAGTTAAATAGAGGATAAGTCTCGTTTCACGCTTCAATCTTCCATCGTTCCTTTTTCATTTTTGATTACTACTAGAAATTACTACTAACAATACATTTGCATCACTTTAGCAGACAATTAAGCAGAGCATATAAACAAAGAAAATATCAGAGGGCTTAACCGAAATTCACAGAACACACTTCACAATTCACAGGTTAAACAACGGGAGAACATTCAAGGAAATCATCAAGGAAACGCTGTAGAAATCATTATCATCTATCAAACAACTACTCAACTACTAACAGTAAGCATTTATCACTAAGCATTTAAAGATAAACAACATACTTAACAACTAGCAGTAAGCATTTTAAGAAATACTAACACTAAACTCACACACCCATACTTGTGGCGTAGGGCCTCAATGGCCAAAATACCTCTTAATCCTTACCTATTTGAAGAACTAAGGCAGGGACAACTGCTACTCCTTACGGTGGATTCCTCACAGCAGCTGGAGCTCACACGTTCAACTCACCCAGCAGCTTACCCCTCTCACTTCTCACTCTCCACTACACTCAACAATATTTCTCACACTACACAACTCTCAACTTAAAGGACATTCATCTCAGAGAGTCTCTCCCCCGCAGCTCTACCTCACTCTCCCCTTCCCTAGACTTCTCACTGGAAGATGAATGCCCAAATGGGGGAAGGAGATGGCTTATCCAGGAAGGGGGAAGACAACCCGTACTTGGAGGAGGCAGAAACTTGGCTGGAGGGCAGGGACGGTCTGCTCGCGTGTTCTGGAAGGCGATTTGGTGTCGGGGGATCGGTTTTCTATTGGCTAAGGGTCGTTGTTTTGTCTGATTTAAATATCTGAAATTGCAGTTTTGCGATGATTCGGACTGGTGCGGACGACTTAATTCCGTCCGCAGTTGTCCGCAAAACTAGAATGCGTAAGCAAAACCTGAGGTCTCGGACGGGAAAATGCGTCCCTGTCTTGTCCGTACCGTCCACAGGTCACTTGCGGACGCCATATCGCGTTCGCACATGGCGTTCGCAATCGTCCAAATTGTCCCAAAATCGGACAGAGTCGATGAGGACGCTACTTCTCTAGTCCGCATCGTCTGCAACCTATCGTCCGAATTGTCCATGTTAGAACATATTCGATGCGAACACCATTCTTCTCGTCCGCATCATCCGGAGACTTGTCCGAAAGTCTCCAAGTTGTACAGAGTCGATGTGGACGCTACTTCTCTCATCCGCATCGTCCACAATGTGTCGTCCGAAACTGTCCAGACTTGAACAGATTCGATGCGGACGCCATAATTCTCATCCGCATCGTCCGAAGACTCGTCCTAACACCTAAAATTCCAACTTTCTTCATCTTTCTACACTTAACTCATATCCTTTAACATTTCCCCCATAATTACATATCACCAAATGACACGTATAGATATGCCATGTAATGTCCTCATAACTCCAACACTTCGATTACACCGCGTATACGGGGAAAACGAACGGAAATACCTCTATACTTAATGCTGAAGAACACTGTTGGCAATATCCAGATAGTTATCTAACTTAAAATATCGGGATGTTACATATTCCCCCATAAATACACGTCATACGATGACACGTATAATTACGCAACGTAATACCTTAACCACTCCAACTTCTAATTTGCATAAACGGGGAAAACGTAACAGAGTTATAATACTCTAGAACGTCCTTGGTAAGACCTCGATAATTACCCAACTTAAAAATATCGGGGTGTTACAGTAACACTCCGATAATTTTTAAGTGGGTAATTATTTTTATCAGGGTATTACGAATGACATATTCGTAAGAATTTCATTTATTGAAATTAAATAGAATTTACCATAATTAAAATAAATATTAATTTAACAAATTTAAATTATAATATGTGGGACTACTTATAATTGTTGTACATTAAAGATTTATTTAATTATTTTACATTAAGAAATAAAATGGATAAATTGGAAAATTTAAAATACTGGTTAATGTAATAAATTAAATTAAGTATTGGAGTATAAGTTGAATTGGTTCAACAAGAACCGGTCCAACCATTGATTAAATCAATGGCCCTCAGCCATTTACAAGAGAGAGAGCCCGAGAAGGAGAGAATGAGATTGATAGTGGGAGAGGGAGACGGAAGCAGCACCGGTGAGCGATGTGCGAGGCGATGGCAACGGTGAGCTCGGGCTCGGGCGTTCGAGGCGGTGGCCGGCTCCTGGCCTGCGAGTGGTCCGGCGAACGATGAGCAATGGTCGCGGGCTATCTAGGGCTTAGAATCGGAGCTTGGCATTGCGGCGATTCGGCAATGTCTCAGTTTTGGTACGTCAAAAACATTAGATTGGTTATTCAATCCCCTCCTCCTATGTTCTGATGAATCGGTCGTCGTTTTTGTGTTTGGTGTGAGACGGTTGTGGATCGCGGTGCGTTGGCAAGGCAGGGCAGGGCTGAACGTCGGTTCAGGGAGGAAAGACTTGTCGTCTAACTCACGGTTCAATCTAAACCGGTCCATCCCTTTGATTTCGTATGTAGTAGTTTGGAAGAAAGCTGAATGGCAGTGGCGTGGAGCTCAATCCAAAAATTTTGGATATGCTGTAGCTGAAATCGTGGGATAGGTTGGTTTGCATTTCAAATTTCCTTCTGTGTATTTATTCAGCGAGAATTAGAGTCTTACAAGGGATGGAGAAGAATGTTGAGCAGATTTGCTCTCAGGTGTTTTCTGTCTGGAGCCGTAAGATGTCTGTAGGTATGGATTTCTCTATTCTTTGAGTCAGTCTCTGTTGACGAAATCTAGTTGATGTTCTGTCCTGTTTTTTTGGGTTTCTGCCGAGGGACAATCTGAAGGAGAGTGGCAGTGAAGAATTGGAGAAGGGAGTTGAAACTGAAGCTGGAGGTCCTCTCTCGAACATGATGCTGTTGTGTGGAGGGGAGCTGTTGTCCCTATTTTTGGTTCGTCAAAATGGTAAGACTTGGGTGTGTCTTGGCCAAGTGGAGGCCCTACACCGCAAGTGTGTGCGTGAGTAGTGATTGGTCTTTCTTTGGATGACTTCTGCTGTTATTCTTTTGTTGAGTTGTGGCTGTATGGTTTCTGCTGTTAGAATTTTTGTATTGGTTGTTGATCTCTATCGTTGACTACTTTGTTTCCTGGAATGTTCTGTTAAATGCTAATTTCTATAATGCTCTATGATAATTGTAGAGTTTGTGTGTTTTCTAGGGAGTTGAGCATATCAAGAACGTGTATGTGAGTTAGATAGAATTGTGATGCTTTGCAGATAATTCTTTGACTGATAGATAGACTTGTTAATGCTTTGTTTGGTCACTTTATGATATTTCCCTCGTTCTTGGTTCTACTACTCTGTTATCAGCTTGTTATTAGCTCTCTGTTAGTGCTGTGGTTGGCTTGTTGGTTGACTTGTTGAGTTCTCTGCTCTTTGGAGAGTAGAAATTATTGTGAAGTGTAGAGTGGTTGTTTGTGATTAGCATGTCGACTAGAGTAACGAATTTATAATTAGAACCTAAGCATGCTTGGGTCAATTTAATTAACAAGTATGTTAATTAATAACTTAGCTAGTTACTAGTTATTGATTAATTGTTAGTTCATTAAAAGTTGTTAATCAATCGAGTGCATTAACCTAATCAATTTAGTTAAACTTAGTAAATTAATAAAAACATGTGAATAAACTTAGAATGTAAATGTTCCAAACATGTTAATCAATTTAGTGTATCTCTTGTTGTTAGTTGGTGTTATCCTGTATAGTTTTCCAGTTGACATTGCCTTGTATAATTCCTTTGTTGATATGGTTGCCTTTATTCCTTGGATTTTGTTAAGTCTGCTATGAATTAATCCATTGAGCATGATAATTAATCAATGTAAATATAACTAGTGTAAATAATTAACTTTTCGAGCATGATTATCAAACTGTTAATGAGATTAGTATATCGTTCTTTAAGTTAAACTTCTCAAGCATACTATCGATTTCCTAACATGTTGTTTTGCCTTAATATATTGTATGGTTTTGATTAATTCCGTATATGTACGTTTAGGGTAGTCTCATGACGATAGAAACAAATAGGAACACCACCACGGGGTGAGCACGCGCCTTAAGTGAGGAAAAACACTAATATTTCCCTTGTCGGGATCACAAGACTAATTAATATAATTAATTAGAAACCGTAGGATTTCCCTAATCTACGCTCCATATACGAGCTATTCCTAACATTCGTAACTATGCCTAATATACGTAATTAAAAGATTGGTTTGGGGCGGACCCATTCCAAAGAATTAAAGAGCGGCATTTCATATGCATAAACCCATTTTCTTACTAGGTTTTTAGGCTCACGTTTTACTTGCGGTGTAGGTACATGTACGCGCAGAGTCCTCGAGCATGTGAAGAAGCAGTTGATGATGGATTTGCATGCGCAAGCTTATGGTTGGCCAAACTATGAGAAATTAGGGATAATTAATTGTAATTTAATTAAAATTTTCTTTTCTTAATTTGTAATTAAATGTTTAATTTATTTTCATTAAATGTATTTAATTGTATTTCAATTTCTTAGTTCGTTATCAACGCTTCCGCAAATGTTTTATTTTATTTTATTTTATTTTATTTTCAAAATGTTTTACTTATGAAATGTTTTAAGTGTTTCTAACGGCCCGGTTGACACTCTGATATATTTTTCTTAACGCATTTTTAAATATATGAAAATCTGAGTCGTTACAAAAAGAATATTTAATTAATATATTCATTTTTTCTTCTCCAATCCTTGATGTATTTGGCAGCTAATCCATATTGGTGCTCGGCCACTTCGATGGTTTCCATGTAGAGATTTTCATGGTCTCCAAGTTTAGACATTTGGACTGTCCTTGTTCTTTGCTCTTTATTCCATGGGCTTTCATTTAGTAATCCAACCCATTCTAGAAGTTTAGGAAGTTCGCTACAATTTTCATGAAATACTCATTTTGAAATGACGTCGTTTTAAATGCCAAAATAGTTGGACAACTGTTGAATGTCAGAAAGTAGACAGTTTTGGAAAGTCTTTCAATTTCTCTTTCATTGCTTTTGAACTTCCACCTATGTTTGACCTTGAATTTTTCTATGATATTATTTGCAATTTGATTAATGATAGAGTGGACTCGTAGTCAATCAGAGCAATTCCTATTTTTATTAATAGGGTATAGCAATTTAATTTCTGAATTATTACTCAAAATAATAGCATTTATATAAACTCACAGTTTATAACCAACAATAATTAACAATAATTAATCCAAGAAATATGCAGACAATCATACATTCCTGTGATGGAGGTTTCTACTGTCCATGCATATCCTATTTCTTACATT
Source organism: Begonia loranthoides (assembly GCA_022433065.1). Taxonomy (NCBI): domain Eukaryota; kingdom Viridiplantae; phylum Streptophyta; class Magnoliopsida; order Cucurbitales; family Begoniaceae; genus Begonia; species Begonia loranthoides. Next base: position 21,851,580 of record CM039469.1, read on the forward strand.
TTTTGAAAATACTGCACGTAAAGTTGCCCCACAGTAGCCTTCAGAGAAGCTCACAAAAATCTCAGTCACCCTCTCTCACACCGTCAACTTTCTGCAGAAGCACTCTCCCTCTCTTTCTCTCTCTCTTTCCCTCAACCAATTTCTCTACTTCTATGTTCTTCACTCCCCCTTCTGCCTTCTCCAATTTATAGGCAAAGTGAGGGGACAAAGCAGGAGATTTGCTTTTCTAAAACACAGAGAAGGCAATTTTCTCAAAGCACGAAGCCCAAAGCACAGAGTCGTATATGGACAAAACATCTGTGGCAAAATACTTGGAAAAGTTGTTTTGTCTAAAAAATGTGGGAACGGTCGATAGGCGATCAACTGGTAATGTTAGCTGCTCTTACGTTGAAAATCTATTTTTCCTCAAATTTATGTGGGAGCGATCGATACCTCTATATCAACCGCTAATTACTGGTTGATATAATGTCGACCGATCCAACGCACAGTTTTGCAAAATACCATGGGATTGGTCGACATCAATGTCGACTAGAAATTCCCGGTCGACATACTGTCAATCGGTCCAACGCCCAATTTTTAATTCTGCAAATACCGTGGTACCGGAAATGTCGACTTGTAATGCCCGGTCGACAGCACTATCGACTGGTCTAACGTCAACTCCTTTCACTGAAGTTTTCGTGGGTTCAGTCGACATTCATGTCGACGGATAATTCCCGGTTGATATTCATATTGACCGTGTCTTCTTCATCTCTGTCATCCGCTTCTTCGCCATGCATTTGCTGCTTCATCCTTTTCTTTCATGCCACTGTTTTACATTTAATGTAAAAGAGGTTGATCAATATCAACCTCTCTCACTACAACTTCTTCATTTTTGCTTGCTCTTCTCTCTCTTCTTTTGTATCATAATTAAATTAATAATTAATGCTCTTGCTTAATCCAACAATTTAATCACAATACCCCACACAACTCTTAATTATATTATCTCAAAATTATCCACAATTACGTCAACTCATTTTTAGGATAATAAAATTATTCTTTAATTTTCAATAATTCACAATTATTATTGTCCATAATCCTAGATTAATTTCAAGTATTACACAACTTCTCAAAATTGTTGCCAAGATTTCCTCATGGATACGTCTAACCGAAGAGCCAAAAAAACACTTGGACAATGTCCCTCTTGAGACCCAATAACTGGAATTTAAAATCAGTCCATTCCCGAAAAGTTGATCGGCTTTCCTCCCATTGAAATCACCCCCAAGCCTCACCCTCCAAATAAATAGAGGCACTGTATGCATCTTTTCTCCCTCACTCCAGCCCTGAAGATAGAAAAACACGGAATCCCCAGACTTTTGGGTCTTCGTCCGCAAACACCGGCATCTCCAGTTGCTAGAGCCGCATGTCGCTGGCAGACAGAGCGCGACGTTTCTTGTCACTGGCGTGAGCGCGGTCGTCGTGAGTCGGCTGGTCAAGTTGCGGTTCCTCTCTGGCCTTTCCCCTGTCGACGTAAGCCCAGCCACGGTGAGACCTGATTTCCTCCGCAATCGAGTTGTCTTCTCCCATTCTTTTCTTACCTGCTGCCTTTGACGAAGGAGCTTCACCTCTCTGCAGCGTTGACGAAAATGAGGCGAGTTGCTCCAAGATGGTTGAGATGTCTGCCCGCAAAGCTCCCATCTCCAAGGAAACTCCTTCACGTAGGGAACCCAACTCAGTTCTCAACTCCTCCCGAACCTGACCAACTCTGTCTTCTGCAGAGTCTTCCTTGCTGTCTCCCTTGCGGCCCTCCATCACAGCAGAGGTAATACAATGCTCTGATACCACTGATATATCCCTTGCATGTTGACAGAAAACAAGAACACAACGAACAAGAAAATGGTAAATTGCCAAACTTACCGACTTTCGAGAGGTTTGTTCTCTTCCTCACAATCACTCCTTCATTCTCAATGCCCTTCCAGCTTCTCCCAACGTCTCTCTTCTCCATGCCCACATTAAAATTTCACCAACCACCAGCCACAATAACAAAACAGAAAATAAATAAATCTTAAATTCTAATTTCTCATTTTCTTTTCATTGCATATATAAATTTCAGTGAAGGAGATGTATCAGTTTCATCTTCCTATGACGTGTTTTTAATGTTCATTTCAATCATACATTGAGATTTTAGTCCATATTTAGTTATTATTTACTATGATTAAGAATTGCTATTGATAATTGTTAGATATCAATTACTCGAATTTTGTTGGATTCGACTTGAAAAGTCTACGAAGCAACATGAGTGGTAAAACTAAATTTTTGATTTTTTTGCTGCCTTTGCACTATGAACTTCATCTATTATGAGGTGTGATTATGATCTTTCATTACATTTTTCATGAATCATACAAATGCTCTCTTGTGATCCTTTTTTTTAACAGTGAATTGTTCTCCTCTTTCTGATAATTTTTCTCTGGAAATTTTTCAAGGAAATCTGTATATTTCTTGTTTTATTTTTTAGCCGTATTCATTTCCAAGTTGCTATAAACTGGCCATATGTACTTCAAATTTTGTTAGTCACTTTTTTTAAACAAAATTATATTGTTGCTTGAATTTAAATTTAGTAAGCATAATTCTTCCAAATTGATGTAACGTGGAAATAAACAGTTATGGCAGGAATATGCCTTGAGCTTCTTATTCATTACATCCATCATTGATGATGACAAAGAGACATAATTGCTTATATCTCAGCATACTCATTCTACTCAACCAAAAAATAAAATATGGAGGTAGGAATATCACACACTATATCACAAATCCATCTTCAATTACTGAATTTTTCAATATAATTGTAATGCCAGAACGGATATAAAACCCTTCTTGAGATCTATCAGCCTCTTGTATTCCCTGCCACCAAACATACCAAAAAAATAAGAGTAAAATTAGTGTCAACAAATAATTTCCGAGGGCTATATCATGCTGCCAAGATTGAAAAAATGCCTAGAAATAAGAAATAAACTAAAAAACAAAACATTTTTTGGATTCATAATAATTTAACAGCTTCTTTGACGTCAAGCAAGATGCTGCTTGCTGCAGCAGATGTAGTTGCTCTCTAATTGTAGCTGCCAAAATGTTGTATGCATAACTGTGAAGAAGTAGTCTATAAAATAGTGATGAACTAACAGATGAGTTCCAATTATACAGTTGTAGCTGCAAATGTTAACTTGCAGGTCTTTCATTTATCCGTGGTGTGGAGAACTGTACCTCAGAGTTTGAAATGGTGACATTCTTTCCAATTCTTGCATTTTTGTCAATGATGCAGTCCCTGCAGACAAAACAGTGATATTCAAGAGGAAGGAGAAAAAGAAAAGGGAAACTTTTTACAATTCATGAGGTAGAAATAAGGTTGAAAGATTGAAAGTCTAGCCCTTTTCATACTTTATTTTTGTATTTTCTCCTATTCCAATTGGAACTCTTCCCTCAGCTAACAATGAAGCTACTTCAGCATCAGTTTCATAGTAATCAGCTCCTAGCATCACTGTGTCCTGCAACCGAAAAAAAGTTGTTCTTGGCATGGCCATCCAAAGCAGAGGCTATGTTTGCAGAAACCAGATACCAGAGAAGAACAAACCTTCAAGTGTACATTTGAGTTGACTCGAGATCTAATTCCTACCACACTATGCTCTATGAAGCTATTTGTTAAGAAACTTCCATGTGATATGATTGAATCGACAATCTGAATGGGAATCAGATGAAAATGGACATATCAGAAACAGAAGAAGGAAAAAGCACTAGTATGATTTGCCAGAAAACTACTCTGTATTATTTAGATGTATTAACATGCAATATTAGTATTACTTGCTCATGTGGCAGTACAAGACAATGGCTGAACTACTGACCTTGCTATTGTCAATCTTTGATGGCGGCAGGTTTCTTCTTGAAGTATACATTGGCTTTGCAGCATCGTAGAAGCTAAACCTCGGAGGCTGAAGTGCACGGAAAAGAAAAAAACTAATAAATAACTTATGTGCTTCTCTGAAATATCCTGTGTGTGGTGGTTGTGGGGAGGGGCGTTCCTTACATCTTCCGTGAGGGCAAGGTTTGCTTCAAAGAAAGATCTGATAGTCCCTATATCTTCCCAATAATCATTGAACAGATAAGCCTGCAAAGAAATTTTGAAAACCTAAGGAAAGAAACACACAATATAAACATATTGCAGTAGGAGTGCAAACCTTTATGAAGAATTCCTTTGCTGAGGCAGGTATTATCTCTGATCCAAAGTCGTTTGCTGTTGGAAAACGCCATCTGACCAAAAGGGTTCCTCGCTTAATCCCATATTTGTCTTTCAAAATTGTGTTTGCTTGTGTGGTATGGTGAATTTGATACATAGACGACTGTTTGTGCAGAGTACCTTAAAAGATTCAGAAGTATCTCCTTTTTGAAGACATACACTCCCATGGAAGCAATGTAAGGTTTCTTTTGAGCTTCTTCTTTTGAAAGTCCTAACACTGTTGTATCTACATGCTATTATATAAATATCAATGAGAAATTTAGAATTTTAAGTGAAAGCTTCAAACCAGTTTGTAGTGACATTTGATTTGAGAATTGATTACCATTGCTTTGAGTTCCTCTCCTTTAGGCTTTTCACTGAATGAAAGTACTCGCCCTTTGTTGTCTATCTTCATGAGACCGAAATCTGAAGCTCGGCTATCATAAAAATGGAACAGAATTTAATTCCTAAATTGGTAAAAGGTACGCGTTGATTTTTTCTTTGAATGAGATAATGTCAGAAACGAAAGAATGTGCCTAGACTTACCTGTTATCCATTGGAAGAGTAGAAATTGTGATATCTGCACCACTTTGTCTGTGATTCTGAAAATTTATAGACGAGTTTGAAAAATATCCGAGAAGCAATCTTTTCCGTTGGTATCAAGTTGGCTGAATGAAAACTGGGAATGAATTTTCTGACTTACTTGGACGAAGTCCATATAATCCATTCTATACAAGTGATCTCCTGACAGAATCAGCACATCCTCAACCTCCTTGCTTCTCGCATCCTGCAACAGTTGAAGGTTATGATGTAGCATGTTTAGTGTTTACGTTTGTGTACTCATAATATAATATTCTGGTAATAACTTGCTGAATTCAGACTCTCTCTCTCTATATTTGTCTCTACTTCTGCTGGAAGGACCATTGACGAAGACAAATGAAAATTCTAAAAAAGGAAACAAAATGGTTTGTCAAATCTCAAATAAGATTGTAGTTGGAGAGTCAGAGAGTCTCTGTTTCCACGTAGTAAAAAGTTGATTGAAAATGTGTAGCTCTTCGAGCATTTTCGCATTGATTATGCTATTAGGAATTGCGTATCAGATTGTATTATCACAGACGGATTCGAAAATACCTCAAAAAGCCAGTGAAACTGTCTGACGGCATCAGCAGTGCCCTGAAACCACCTTTTTCCTGCCTCGCCAGGTGTCTGAGTGGCTGCAAGAACCTGCCATGTAACTCAAAATCTCTACTTCACTTGTATAAAACTATTTTCTCAAGCTGTTTTATGGGTGTATCTACAATTTAGCTGTACTTGTACTTAGCATATGCAAATTTACCTCAACATAGCCATCTCCAAATGTGACTCCACTGGCAAAATTATAGGCCCTGGCAAGATGCCTGTTGAGCGATGCAGAGTTGAACTGAGTAAGAATGTAGACTTTGTTGATTCCACTGTTGATGCAATTGCTCATCGGCACGTCGATCAGCCTGTATGCTCCTCCTATGGGCACCTGCATTTTGCACAATCACGGGCTGTGAAACACCGCAACCTCAAATTCTCTCTCATCAAATTTATCCGATAGGAGGAAAGGTAGAAAATTACCGCTGGTTTTGCTCGCCGCTTTGTGAGCGGAAACAGACGGGTTCCAGCCCCGCCACCTAAAATGACTGCCAACACCGTCCGGGCATCCCTCTTCTCTTCCATCTCCTTCGCCTGCAATGCCCTCCATTAGCGACAGTCTAGAACGCAGTATACAACAAGTGGGTTTGAGCTTATTAGTACCTTGGAGTCGGCAACTACAGTTGCAGTCAGAGACATGCAAGTACGTGGCCTGACATTCTTAGGAATTAAAGAATTTCCTTGTTTAACTTTATCAAACTTGAGCTTCGTCCCCGTGAATTCCCCATTACTGAACTTGACGTTCCTCCACTTCCTCCCGGCCAACCCAGTTGCGTCGCGTAAATGGGCGGCGGCTGAGAGAGAAATCCGGCCATCAGTCGAAGCAGCCACCATTTATTTGTTCAGATGAAGAAGGCAATGGCCTGCTTGCTGATAGTGCTAGCTAGCTAGCTAATGTATGCTTCTGAGTGAGGATTAGTTTCATGGATTGCATGCTTCTGTGAAGATTTAGCCACGTTATCCTAAACCAATTGCATCCACCAGTTTTTCTTTTTATGGGCTTCGTTCGTTTCGGCCTTCCGAATACAAATGCTTGCACATCCAAACCAGTCGCCGATGAATTTGTAGTCGAATTTGACGAATGAAAGGATATTCTGCATCCAATTGGCTTTACCCTTAAGTGACTCATCCACGTGCCTTTTTTTTCACACCAAAAATGCAGAAAAGATATCAAATTGTTTTTAGAAACATGATGCCGTTCTCAATTTTAATCTCCTCTCCAAAAACTTGTTTTTGGTTAAATTCTTTACTCAAAACCTTTTTATAGATTGCAGCGGAAGTAATAATTTTTTTTCATTTGTAATTAAATACCTTGTATTATTAAAGCGATAATTACCTTTTAGAAAATACAGCGGAAGACTTATTAGCTAAACAAAACATTTAGGAATATCAATTAATTATAGTACAAAACATTTTACAATTTGTTTCTATTTAACTTCTTTTAACCCAGCCAACCATAAGACTTGCGTGTGCAAATCTTTTATCAACTACTCCAAATCTATTCTCGTACATATACCTACATTACGGGGAAAACAATGAACCTAATGCTCAGTAAGAATTAGAATGGAATGCAATGCTAATGCTCATGCATCATCGTACGATGCATTACAGAAAAGAACCTTATCTTTTCTGTTGAACCGAGAGTTGGATACGTCCTATGGTCATGTGGCCATCTGTCACTCCGGCGAAGAGATACATCCAATGGCATCACCACCATGACCATCACCACACTCTTTTGTTGAAGACATTGGGGATTTCCATACAAGAGAAGATGATACATCCTATGGTCCACGTGGTTAATCGTCACTCCAATGGGGAGATACACCCTATGGTGTCCCCACCGATGGACTATCACTTATTCTCCCGAGCCTTCAGACGCCTATTTATATATATTATGCATGTCATGCAATATGCTCACAAGTTCAAAAGCCCTAGGTATGATGTGCAATGTAGATGTTATGTATGATCATGCGATGCATTACAGAAAATAACTGTATCTTTTCTAGAAAACCGAGAGTTGGATACGTCATATGGTCATGTGGCTATCCATCACTCTGGCGAGCAGATACATCCTATGGCATAACCACTATGACCGTCACCACACTCTTTTGTTGAGGACGTTGTGGATTTTCGTACAAGAGAAGAGGATGCATCCTATGGTCCACGTGGTTAACCGTCACTTCGATGGAGAGATATACATCCTATGGTGTCCCCACCGATGGACAGTCACCATTTCTCCCGAACCCCCACACACCTATTTACATATATTAAGTATATCATGCAATATGTTGATAATTTCATAAGCCCTAAGTATGATACATGAATGCCACGTACAGTTCACAACATTTATAATAGGAAACACAACAATTATGAAAAGCATATTTAGAAGTCAATTATCAAAGAGAGGCTAACATGTGAATTATCTATGAAATGACAGATGACTAATACAGATTAACCATCAAGTGAATTATTAGGCAAATTAAGCGTTTTTCTTAACAGAGCTAACCTATTTATGTTTGGTCGAGAATCAAAGCAACTATTAACCTAATTTCTACTATTATCAAGAAAAGGCTAGCGAGTTCATGAGGAGTTCAAGAGCAACAATGGTTTTACTATGCTTTGTCCAACCTGTCACGAGTTTGATTCATGTTTTACCTAGCCCTTCACATATTTTAATTCATAAAGCTCAGTCAAAGCAACATTTAAATATGAAACAGAGACAGAAATCCATTTCAATTTCGTCCAGTGTCAACAGGGACATTCTTCACAATATAATTTCAGCATCCTACTTAACAACCCATAGCTCAAACAATTGCCTATGCATACTTAGTCTTTCAGGCTTATAGAATCGACACTACCATATCAGTTCACAGTACAATAACATTTCGCAGTGAGTAATCAAATCAATGTCCAATATCAACAACCAAACAGTTCTATATTTTACAAGAAATAACTAAAGAAGTGCTCAATATCAAACAACAAACAAAACCGTGGTGTAGAGCCTCCACTGGCCAACATACATCCCAATTTTTACCTTTAGTAGAATGTCACACTGCAGCAGCTTGTTCACCCCACAACTGCAGCAATTATACAGACAGCAACACTCAGGAATTTTCCAAGCAGAAGCTCTCCTCTTTCCCCCACGCTCAGCCCACAGAACACTTTTTGTAATATCTCGAATTTTTATATCGAAATTTAAACGTTATAAATTGGGAAATGGTTGGAGGTATTTGAATTAATCGAATAAGTTATCGGGATATTACTAATGATGTAATCAATATGTTAAATTGATTAAAGTGATGGGGAAATAATAGTAAAAAGTGGGATTAAAATAATTTAAGTTAAATGAGATGAGTTAAATGGAGATAAGCCAAATTACTAAAATGGCCTTCGGCCATTTGAACTAGAAATAGAGAACGAGAGAGACAATGAGAGAGCGGGAGAGACAGGGAACGGAGGGGAGATCGTGTGGGCGATCTTGGACGTCGGAGCTCCGGCGACGAGTGACGAACGACGAGCGACGGCGAACGGAGATCACGGTGCTAAGCTGGGCTCTCCCATGGCGTGCACAACTGCCGATTTCCAGTGTATTACATCGAGCTAGGGCTCGGAATGGGGGCGAGCAATCGGGAGGCTACGTTTCTCTTCGTGGGTGTCCAAGGTAAGTGTTTTAATGGTTAATTCTGGTGTGGCTCAACTCTGAAACGAGCAATTCAGTGAGCAATTTGGCAATGACAAGGGATTTTTGATGAATGGGTGTGCAGGGGATGACTTGGTTGGAAAAGTTAGTTTGGAACTGGTTTCGTTGGTTCCCAACTAAACTGGTCTGGCAGGACTCTTCCACGCGGCTGCTCTCCTGTAAATGATGCGAGCCTTCCTCCTTCGGTGTACTCTCTGCCTCTGGCTATAAAGGAACGCAGGCAGGCTTTGTGAAGTGAGAGGTGGAAGACTTCTTCTCGGGCATATGGTGTTCTGGGTGTTCTGTTCTCTCGATGGGGCTATCTGTCAAGGGGTCGAGACCCGATAGTATGTAAAGGTGAGATGTTGGGTTTAGAAGAAAACAGAAGAAGATGAACACCCTGTTTTGTGTTGCTCTTGGGTGTTTCTTCTTTTGGTGATGCATTGGAAGTGACAGAGAAACTTCTGTCTTTTTCGTTTACACAGGACTGAAGGTTTGATAAGCCTCAAGAGATAGGCTGAAGGAGAGTTTTCCCTCGGGTCTTCTCAGGTAATGCTTTCTCTGTACCTTGGCATAATTCTGTTAATGAAAGTGTTGGATTTCCTGCTTTGTTGAACTCCTGTTATTTGGATTTATATTGAATGATTGAAGGGTTGACAGCCTTTGTTGAATAATTTGTTGTTGTGTTGGTCGAGGATTAACAATGAAGAATTTTTGGAGAGGATGTTAAGGCCGAAGCTGTGAAGGGTGAGGTCTGGTTGTTTTCAGTTTCAGGTAATGGTCTTCTCTCTCTGTAGTTTAGAAAGTTTCTGTGAGGCTCAATTGGAATGAATGGAAGTATGGAATGTCTACTACGTTGATGTTATGTTTTGGATTTCTGAAAAATGTTGTTGATAAATATTGTTGCCGAGAGATATTTTTGAGGAGGGCTGTGGGGTGTTACTGTGGGTTAGATTCAATTGGTATGGATTGTCAGCTTATGCCTTCAGATATCAAGTAAATGTTGATTTAAGATTGATGTATATAGTCTGTTACATTCAGAACTCAACTGTTTGTAGTCAATATACCCTGGACTTGTTACTTCAATAATCTGTCATATCCTATTTGGTTGAAATTTGCCATGAAACATGGGTTGTACACTTGGAGGATAATTCATGATAATGAAGTAAACTTTGTACATTATAATTTCATATTAAAGTGGATATTAAATGGTTCTCTACTCTGCTATGGAAAGTATGGTTTCATGTTTGGTTTGTAAAGTTAATGTAACCTGACAGATTGATGGAATGAGCTACATTGTGGGTTATGCTTGTTATATTTGTTAAGGTCTTAGAATTTGTATTGCAAGGTTGCTAGGAAATAAAATGGATTAATGAGATTTATTAAGTGTTAAAGTTTAGAGGATTGTTATTAATGTATAGTTATTATGGTTTTAAAGGTACGAAGAGAAGAAACATAAATGCGTTATAGACGCCAGGTAAGTGATACTTACTGTGCCTTGGTCTTCGGACCCTACGTCACAAGAATTAGGATTGTATGTTGTGTGTTTATTAGATTTAAGTTCTTTTAATGATATGCTTATTAGACATTATTGCATATAGGGTTGTATGAATCTACGTGCATATTGTATGATATAATAATATATGTAAATAGACGTGTGGGGGTTCGGGAATAACAATGACATCCCATGGTAGGAAGATGAGTGCATGAGAGAAAATTGAGAAGAAAGTAAGTGAGTGACATGGGATCGAGTGTTCATTGTCTTCTGTTCTGAAATCCCCAACGTTCTCGGAACAAAAAGTACATATGGCATGAGGAAGCTTATGATATGTTTATATGTAATTACTTGGCCATCTTCCTCATGCCCTACGGTGTTTGTCATGTATGTACTTCGGCTTAAATTGCATCATATGGTTATGCATTGCATTTTATTTCATCTTATCATTTACTGAGCATTAGGTTCATTAGTTTAGGTCTTGTGATGTAGGTATGAACGAGCAACAGATGAACAGGTTAAAGACAGTTGATGGGCGGATTGCATGGGTGGATCTTGTGGCTGGCTAGGCTAAAGAATTAAAGGAAAAGTATTTGAAAAAGAGTTTTGTAACTTATTTCTTATGCTTTAATGTTTTGTTTTTATTTCGCTGCATTTCTTATAAAAAATGTGATGGTTTATGAAAGTAAGTTAAGAAAGATGAAAGGAAATGGGTAAAAGTAAAAATAAAAGGTTTTATCGATCAAATTTTACGAAGAAAAAGACTGATGTTTTTACGAAAAGAAAGTTTTAAATTTTACTCATTTTAAAAATGAGGGATGTTACACTCTTCACTCATAAGATGTATCTCCACACTTTCTCTGCACTCAGTTGCAGAATACAGGGTAGCCTCCAGAAGCAACCTGCCTATCTTATAAACAAAGGGAAATAGAGAAGGAGATGAGCCCTCGTGGATCAAGGGATAATCACCCATTTCAAAGAAGGAGACCCAACCAACCATTGCCACGTGTGAGGTTCGCTGCCGTCCTGGGAGAGATGAAGATTTTGTCAGGAGAACAATGAAGATAGGGGCGAGATTATGTTTGACGGAAGTGAGATTCTCGTCTTAAATTGGTTTTTCGCAAAACAAGTGGCTCTATTATTCCATCTCTAATGTCTGTCAACCTCTTCGTTGTAAGGGACGTCTGTTCTACAATAAGGAGCGTCCGTTGCCTTCGTCATTTAGACGTCCATCATTCCAAAAGAGATGTCTGTCAGCTTCGTTGCTATGACGGACATCCATTCCTCACTGAGGGACGTCCGTTTCTCAATGAGGGACGCCCGTAATCCAATGAGGGACGTCTGTAACTTTCAAATGGCTTCCACTCTTTGCTCCAACGACGTCATCCCACTTAAGTCTTAACGTCGTTCTTCTATTCTTCTATTTTAGACGTCCGTTGTCCATAAAGTGTTAGCCTAAGTGTGTTAGAAAAATTTATATTTTGATGATAAGTAATATAATTAAAGTGTAGAAGTTATTTATTCGTTGAATTTATAAATCTCGTATTAATCGCTTTAATTTGAAATACCCTTGATCAAGGGTATTGGTAGTGTTTAATATATTGTTCTAAGTCTATGCAATAGAAAGGAAGGTTCGTGTGACTTAGAGGACGCGTCTCGTGCAACTACGAAGTGGGCTAGGTACATGCGGACGAGAAATGCCAGCGTCCGAATGCATCTGTCCATTTTGATGGACAATTCGGACGCTACATGTGTAATGAACCAGTTTTTTCTTACATTTAAAAATACGTAAAATTTAAAACTTTTTCTTTTCTTTCATAAAACAATAGCGGAAAACATTTTTAAATAAAAAACAGAGTTCTTTTTATAAAAACTGAACCGTTAAAGTCATTTTTTCTTTGACTCGTTACTAAAATCATTAAAATTAACGGAAGACTTATTATAAAATTCTTTTCCTCAATTTATAGTGGAAACATAAATCATTTATTTGAAAAGACAATAAATGAATAAAATGTTGCTTTACATTTACAAAATTCTTTTTCTCTTTAATTTCGTTTAGCTTGGCCAACCACAAGACTCGCTCGTGCAAATCCTTCATCAACTGCTTATTTAATCTGTTCGTCATTTTCTCTTGTACTTGTACCTACATCGCAAGTCATAAACTATGAGCCTAATGCTCAGTAAGTGATAATACCTAATACGCTACATGCACATGCTGTGCCATTTTAAAATCGTGTGCAGTTTCTCTTTTCGTTCTCTTTCTTTATCTTATATCTTTTCTCGTTTACGTACTTTCTTTTTGTTTATGTTTCTGTTCCTGTTTCTGTATCTGTTTTGGTATCTGTATCCGTCTCTCTTTTCATATTCTTTTCTTTACTTTTCTTTTCTTTTCTTTTGTTCCTGTGCCGGGCGTGACAAACCGGACCACAGAAACCTTTGTCTTTTCTTTTGTTTTGTTCCTATGCCGGACGTGACAAACCGGACCACAGAAACCTTTGTCTTTTCTTTTGTTTTGTTCTTATGCCGGGTGTGACAAACCAGACCACAGAAACCTTTGTCTTTTATTCTTGTACCGGGCTTGTCCTACTGAACTACAAGAACATTTATCTTTCATTAATCATTCGTTCATGTTTCTTCTTGTTTTCCGTTTTCCTTTTCAAAACAGTGCATAAAAATCGTTTTCGTATTCTTTTGAAAATTGTGATGCGTGATGCTAATGAATGCACACAACAGTTCATATGAAAGTATAATAAACAATCAACGTGCGATTCACAGAACATGCTATAAAAACAGTGAACAACAAAACGTGCTTTTAAAAACTGTAAACAACGAAGCATGCTTTTAATAACTGTAAACATCGAAATGTGCTATTAAAACTATAAACAATGAAATATGCTAGGAAAGCGATAAACAACGAAACATGCTAGGAAAGCTGTAAACAACGAAACATGCATCTCCTAATCTTGCGATGTAGGGTCCGAAGACCAAAACACATGCATATCACTTACCTCAATTGCTTAAAGTGGTCAACGCTTAACTGTTATTCTTTCTTTCTCTTTTAGTACCTTCACAATTAAATAACATATAATTATTATTCTAATCTCTTAATCAATCTATTAATCTGAATGTTTTTCCTACTCTTAGTTTTTATACATTACTTAATAGGATTTCTAACGAAACCGCTCAATTACAATAACCCAACTAAATAGATTAATCCAATATAGAAGATTAATTAGTTGATTCGCTTTTGGCAAAAATCAACAAAGACAATATCCAAAACCCAAACCAATATTACCTCCAACAGACTATTCCATCTAATATGTTCATCCAGAAATCCAACAACTACCATTAACATCAATCAAGCATGAATTCAGCAGAGAGAAACTTCGATCGTCAAAACAATTCCTCTGCCAAAACATAAATAATATGTCAACAATCAAAATTATAATCAACCCATTAGCGCCAAAATATATATCTCCATTACCATTCAATTAACAAGAGCCCAACAACAATAACTCAACAGCTTATCATTTCGAACTAGGTCATCCAACAACAACATAATAATGAATTCATCCAATAGGTAACCAATACACTAATCAACTATTATTGCAGACTCATAACGAACAGAGTATATTATTCTCATCCATTCGAAAAGCATAAACCCACTAGTGTACATCCAACGTACACACCAACAGGGAATACATCAACCAAAATTCACAATTACAGAATTATAGATAATGTTGAACTATAATCGACCAAGACAACACTCAACATCCAGAAATCTAGAATACAGAGAAGAAATCCTTCTCACCGTGATGACCCGAGGTTGTAACCTTTTCTCCTGCTTCTTCAATTTGCCATCCTCCTCAAAATCTCAATCTCTAGCTATTTATAAACACATACGACAGTTTGAAATATGTAACAGCTTATCCCACAAAATCAGCAATGGAAGCTGATTTTTCGAAGCTGCACCCTTCGCCTCTATCCCTCAGCATCCAACTAAACCGCCAGGCGAGAAATCAAAAGAATGGATCGGATAGGACTGAACCATGAGTTAGACAACAAGTCATCCCTGTACAATCTATTCCTTCATGTCGGTTGCTGCCATTTCACACACCAATTCCCAGTTACAGGGTCGAATTACACAACACCAATAATCAGAATGCTTACCTCGGTCAATTGCAAAGGAAGACGCAGCTCGTTCTTCGTTCCAGTAACTCAGGCGTGTCTAAGCCTAGCAAATCGCAGCTCTCGAGCCCTAGAAATCTCACGACCCGCGTTGTCGCTCCGTTCGCAGTTCGCCTAACCGAACATCGCGCGCCGAACTCCAGCTTCGTTGATGACTCACCTGCGGTCTCCATCGATTTCTCTCGCCGTCGCTCCGATCTCCCTCTTCTCTCCGATTCGTCCTCTCTCTTTCTCCTTTTTTCTATTTCTTTTCTTCAGCAGCAAACCGAGTTCTCCCTTTCAATTAAAATGGGGTGAACCGGTTCACAAGTTGAACTGGTTCACAACCTCCTCACACACCTAATTTAAATTCCTTAATTTATTTTCATTTTATTTATTTTAATTCTTTATTTAATTAATCTCAACTAATCTAATAAATCTCATTTTAATTTAAATAATCTTTTTATCCAAATAAATTTCTCTTTAATAATTTAATTAAAATTTTCATTTAATTAAATTATTCTCAAACCCAATTTCAAATTTCAAATTTAATTCAAATGTCGCTTGATGATAATTACGTCTTTGGTAATATCCCGATAATTATCCAATTAATTCAAATATTCTTAATTACTTTTCAACTATTCTTTTAAAATTATAATAAAAAAATTCATGGTATTACAACATGCAGACGCTGCGGACGACGAATGGTGTCCGCAACCCTTCAGAAGTGCGGACTCGAAATGGGAGTGAGGACGATGTTTTGGCGTCCCCAAGTGAAGCGTGCTGATGTGTACGATTATGGATAACTGCGAACAACAGAGACTAGCGTCCGAATGAATCTGTCCAATTCTGTGGACAATGCGAACGATAGTTGCGGAAGATGCAGACGATGATGTGGCATCCGCAACTGCCCAAAATTCTGCAACGGCTATTTTCCAACGTTCAAATGCGGACGATCCTAAAGGAGTTTAGGACGTCCACACTATGGAAATTTATAAATAGTTGGACTTCGAAGAAGGGAAGACACCAAACAATATTTAGCGAAGCTCTGCTGAATTTTTGACTCAATGATTGTGTACGAATTTGAGTAGTAAACAAGTCCTCCAAAGTGATAGAGTGTGATCATTTGTGTTGTTGTGAGGATTGTTGTATTTGTGAGCTTGAGAATTGTCTGAGAGAAAATTGTAATCGAGAGAAAAGGGTAACGCCCTAAGAATTCGTTATTTGTAACGGTAAGATTGACACCCGTCCAAGATCAATCACTTGTAACCGGAAGCAGTTGTGGAATATACCTTCAAGGGAGAAACTTGAAGCGCGGACGTAGGCGTGCTTGGCCGAACCGCGTTAACAACTCGGTGTCGAATTCTCTATCCTTTCTTCTTAGATTATTGTTATCATTGAGTCTATTTAAATTTTCTTATTGTGATAAATTTGCTATTGGATAGAAAATTTATAATTGCACGAAAAAGTTTATAAACCTAATTCACCCCCCCTCTTAGGTTAATTTCGATCCTACAATTGATATCAAAGTGGGTATTTAAATTTTTGTGTGATATTTTGTTGATTGCACATATTGCTATAAATTGTTGAATTTTATTGTTGAAATTTACTTGAATATCATTGTTTTGTAGTCTTATATATATATGCATACTATGGATTCCAACATGTATGAACTAGGACACTCTACTTCTACACCTCCAATTTTTTATGGTAATAACTATTTATATTGGAAATTGAGAATGAAAGTGTTTGTGTAATCTATTGACTACAATTTATGGATGATCATTGAAAAGGGAATATCCATTCTAAGACCATGTTGTGAATTCAATGATATAGATAAACTTATTTGGAATTTGAATGCTAAAGCTATGAATATTTTGTATAATGGACTCAGTAAAAATGAATTTGATAAGATAAAATCATGTGTTAGTGCCTTCGATATATGGAAAACTCTTTAACTAACACATGCAAGCACAAATCAAAGAACTAAAAGTGAAGAGAGCTCATCCTCTAGAAAAGAAGAGGAAGTGGCCAACGTATGCTTTATGACCATTGAGGATAAAGTTGAGGTAACAAACTACTATAGCAATTCCGATTCTAATGATGATGATGAAGGCGATTTACTTAATGAATTGCTAGATAATTTTAATGAGCTCAAATATAAATATAAATTGTTGAAAAAGGAGCATAGCAATTTGATCAAAAAGCATGTTAGTTTAGATAAATCTTTTGAGGATCAAATTGTTGAATTGAAAAGCATGATTGATGATTCTAATGCTTCCTTGAAATCTCTTGAGCATGACAATAGGAATTTGAATGTATTGAACGACGGTTTGACTTCTTCTATCAAATGTAATGAGCATGAAATTAGTAATTTGAAATTGTTGAATGTAAACTGATTGGTCGTATCGAATCACGTGAAGATGAGATTAGCCTTTTGAATGCTAAATCTAAATCTATTTTTGATGCAAAGGCTAAAATTGAATCTCTTGAGATTGATATTTGTGAATTGAAAGCAAAGAATAATGATTTGAACTCCATGGTGCTTAAATTCACAAATGGAAGGAAAAATTTAAATATGTTTTTAAATTCGCAAAGAGTCACTTTTGATAAAGCAGGTATTGGATATGAACCCTTTGCAAAGAAAAAAGAATTACACTAATTTATTTATTAAGTCATCTATATGTAATTCTTGCAATTGTGTGAGATATAAATCATTTTGTTGTCCTTCAAAATTGAATACTAATGTAAAATCAAATTTTAATTCTAAAGTTGCTTATTCTTTGAATATGAATTTTAAATCTAAGTTTAATTTAAATTCTAAATCCAATTTAAACTCTAAATTTGTGTGGGTTCAAAAAGGAACCAAACCTATAATAAATGGACCAAAAATGACTTAGGTACCAAAATTTGCAAAATGATTTTTGTTGTAGGTTGGAGGTTCTCCCAATGAGCTAAATGACTTGGATGGTTGAGCATCCAAAAATGAAAAGGGAAGAAGCTTCAAGAATGCCTCTAATGCTTTATAAATGGAAATAAACTTGGTGGAGGTACACAATTTTCTTTTTAAATGATTTAGTTTGATAATTGAATTCTTGGTTTGGAATTGATGATATTGAATTTGTTTGGGTGAAAATTCTTGTGATGTACCTAAATTGAAATTATCTTATTTCTTTAATTAATATTGTGTTTGAGATTTGAATTCCAACAATTAGTAGTCTAAATTGAATATACTCATAAATTGGTTGAATTGTTGGATTTAGAATCTTTTAAGATGAATTGTCTTCATCCGTGATTTGCTTTTGCCTTAACGATAAAGGAAGAGATAGTTGTTTTGGGTTAAATTGTTTAACTTTGATTAGTAAAACAATTTCTTGGATTAATTGTTAGCTTTAATCTTTTTGTATTTATATAGGTTGAAATATGCTTCATTCATGCAATTAGTATTTTGATGAATGAATCCAACAATTGAATTTCTAGTTGAATATGCTCTTGAATTGTTGGATGCTATGTTTGGATGCAAAGATGGATTACAACAATTGTATTTTTAGACTATTTTCTATCTCTTTTGGATTAAATTTGTATATGGATAAAAGTGGAGAAAATTGTACTGTGTTGAAATCATTGACTTGTTTTACAATGTTGATTTCAATTATAGTCTTTAATAGATTATGCTTCCGCTAGATGAAACTTTGATAACTCTTCTTTGGTTGGAAATTGGATAATGAAATGGGGGAGATTTTTTTTGGAAGAATAATTTTGTATAAGAATGATTTGGTTGATATATTTTTTTAATTCTAAACATCTGTAGAGGTCAAGATAAGAGAAATAATGTTTGGACATTCAATTTCTCAAGGGTGTCCCAGATTACACATTGCGGATGCCAATATGGCATTCCCAATCGTCCCCTTTTCAGAAAATTCAAAACTGCTTCTTCCAGTGAGTTTCGGACGATTCCGGACGCCATTAATACCATCTGCAGGTGTCCGATTCCTGTTTTAAAAAAAGTTTTAGGATCCTCCGAACCCTAATCGCTGTCGTCCCCACTTTAGCTCCCAACTGTTCCAGCGAACTCTAGCATCTCATTCCCATTTTTTGGCCATTCTCTGCCATTTCCAACTAGTCCTCAAGCTTTTCTTCGGTATATCTCAACTCTTTCTCTCATCTCACTAGAGTTTCCCTAGGTTTTCACTCGTTTTTCATCACACATTCTCCATGGCTAATCGTCAATCTAGGAAACGTACTTCACTTCAAATTTCTAATAATGTTAGCACTCCTCGAGTTTATAGAACTCGATTATATCTTGATGAGGCTTGTAAGGAACGATACGTGGAGGAATTCAAAAATCGTTCCTTAATTCTTTCTCGCAAAATAGATTTTGCACGTTTAGCAAATCTCAACTTAGTGGGAGTCTATGATAGTCTAGGATTGAGTAGACTATTCTCTCTTGATGGTCCATGTGTTGAGAAAGCCATTCACATGTTTTATGCAAATGCTAGTTATTCTGAACGTCCATTGATTATAAAGAGTTTTCTTTATGGGAAGGAAATTGAAATCACTCCCCATCTCATTAATGTATTTCTTGAGTGTCAAGTGGGTTTAATGGCCGAAGAATATTTCAATGGCTATGTTCCTCCCTCTTTCTATAAAATAAAAATTGGGAACACCTTTTTACATCAAATTCTTAGAGATCCAATCGAAAATTTCAAACTACGGAGAAAGACTAAAGATCTCAATGTTAGAGCTCGAGTGATTCACCATTCTCTTCAATATAATGTTCTTCCTCGTAGTGGCCATCACGACCACGTTAGTTATATGGACTTGTATGTCCTCCAGCATATTTACACTGACACTCCCTTCAATCTAGGCTATATAATTGTCTATCAAATTGTCGATGCTTCAAACAGTGTTACCGTATCACTTCCATTTAATATTTTCTCTCAAATCTCTTCCAAACCTTGGCAATTCCATTTCTCGCTATAGCTAAGAGGCTTGAACTTCGAGGTTCAGATATTTACTCTCCTCAAACTCTTGGTCATATGGGACTTATGCAAGATCCTAATGGCAATTGGATCATGTGACCAACTCATGTACCTCCTTCACCTCTGGATTCTCCTCCTCTGCGGCCCTCGATGCCCATGCTCTCTCTACAATCCTCTGAGGCTGGTCCTTCATTTGATCACAAGGCTGGTCCCTCATCACATCCAGCGGCATCTCTTGTTGACTTTGCATGTCTTGAGACGTACATGACTCAGATGCTTTCGCGGTTTGATTCGGTAGATCGACGCCTTGACTCCATGGATAGGTGGTTGGAGGATATATCCTATAGCCTCTGGTCTACCGACATTTCCTCTTCTGCTGCTCCTCAAGATATTCCGTCGTCATCTGCTCCACCTCCTCATAGTTTGGATGACGAAGATCTTCCTGATGCATAGTTTAGGCTTTATGCTTTCTTATGTAACTCATTTTGCGGTTTAGACTTATGAACAACCACTTCCTTGTAATCTTTTAAGTGTGTATGGCTCTTTGGATGTTCTCTTTACATAGCTCTTTTTCTTATTTCATTCTTGATTTCTGTCTTTGTTTCTGGTTTGGATACTATTGGCTGTGCTGGCATATTTAAAATGTGTTTAGAAGTTGATTTTGGCATTTTGGGGGAGTCTATAAACAAACTTAACCATGCCAATTTTTTAACTCTTTATATTTTGTTGATTGCTTCCTTGTTTGATTGTGACAAAAAGAGGGAGAGAGCAGTTAAGTTGATAAGAAATAAACGTAAGTTGATGAGAATTGAAACGTAATGCATGTATTGAGGGGGAATATTCTCAAACAACTTGAAATGTAACACTTGTATTGATTTTTGAGATTATATTCTCAATCTCTTGTTTTTCAACTATTGATAAATTTATAGGGGGAGAAATTTATGAAGTTGTTTTATTGTTGCTCTAAGGGGGAAAGCAAATACTTTAAAATGGACTATATCCCCAAATCGATTTTTGTGATAACATAGGGGGAGAGATAACTTGATTAATAATTTGACTTTGAACTTGGTATCTCTCGTATATATGTGTTTCGAATTTCTTACATTGGTATCACTTGTAGAAATTGAAACTTTGTTTTCAATTCTTGCTCTTTACATGGTTTCTTATTCCTTCATTTAATATCATATTCAAAAGTTAATTTTGGCTTTCTATTGATAGTCTTAAATTGATATCTATCTCTTGGATCCTAAAATGGCTTTTATTTCCTACATTAGGTATCGATTTCTTGCATCTCATTTTTTTTTGTATCACTTCTACATTTTGAAATCTTGTTTATAACTCTCTTAACTTCATTGGAATTCATTTATTTTAAAGAGAAAATCGGTTGGATAGGTTGAATTGAAGTGGATTCTAGTTCTCACACTTGATATCCTATCTCTTGAATCCCTATTTTTTTTGGTATCTATGAATTCAATTCTAATGCTTAGAATTTTCCCTCAAATAAGATTCTGTGTAATGAAAAAAAGGGGGACAATATTTCTTGAATCAATGCTATTTGACGGTGGTTAGTTTCAATTTAGTATACTATATTTAGCCATTCATTTAGATTGTATTTGGACTTCAATGCATAATTCTCTTAAATGTGTTTGTATGCTTAATGACAAAGAGGGAGAATAACTTTGTTAGAATTGAAGTGTGATTGTGGTTGCTTCCATTTGGTCTCTCTACTTATAACCACAACTTGAATTTACTCGCTAGCTTTATTCCTTCAAATAAATTGTGTATGCTAAATGAAAAATGGGGAGAAGACTTTCTTGTTAGAAATCTTTGAAATTGTGGTTATTTACAATTGGTATATTTCTTTTCACCACAAATTGAAATTGAATATATATTTCCCTCCATGGATTGCTTCTTGGTTAGGTTCATTGGTTAAGGGGAGAGATAGTTTTTAACTTATTGATAATTGCTCATCCTTATTCCCTCAAATTTGCATTAATTGTTGAAAATGTTCATGAGGGAAAATTTCTTCGATTTTTTTTAGTCTTATTTTGATAACATTTCTTGATTGTGTTTGGACTCCCCTCCCCTAGATTTTCTTTTTGCTTATGACAAAAAGGGGGAGAATGGTGTATAAGTTGTGATATATTAGGGGGAGTTTAGTAGCATGTTGAATGGATTAATTGGTTGATAAATTGCATAACTTAATTGGATAAATCTAATATGCAATATTGGATGCACATGCTTAGGTTTTGGATATAAACAACTTAATATATTTTGTCATTATAAAAAAGGGGTAGATTGTTAGCCTAAGTGTGTTAGGCAAATTTATATTTTGATGATGAGTAATATAATTAAAGTGTAGAAGTTGTTTATTCGTTGAATTTATAAATCTCGTATTAATCGCTTAAATTTGAAATACCCTTGATCAAGGGTATTGGGAATGTTTAATATGTTGTTCTAAGTCTATACAGTAGAAAGGAAGGTTTGTGTGACTTAGAGGATGCGTCTCGTGCAACTACGAAGTGGGCTAGCTATGTGCAGACGACTACGGAAGAGAAATGCCAGCGTTCGAATGAATCTGTCCATTTTGGTGGACAATTCGGACGCTACATGCAACGCTGCAGGAGACGAATGGCATCCACAACCCTTCAGAAGTGAGGACTCGAAATGGGACTGAGGATGATGTTTTGGCGTCCCCAAGTGAAGTGTGCTGATTTGGACGACTACGGACAACTACGGATGACAGAGACTAGCATCCGAATGAATTTGTTCAATTCTGCGGACAATGCGGACGTAGTTGAGGACGATGCAGACAATGATGTGGAGTTCGCAACTATCCAGAATTCTGCAACGGCTATTTTCCAACGTTCGGATGCGGATGATCCTAAAGGAGTTTAGGATGTCTGCACTATGGAAATTTATAAATAGTTGGACTTCGAAGAAGGGAAGACACCAAGCAATATTTAGCAAAGCTCTGTTGAATTTTCGACTCAACGATTGTGCACGAATATGAGTAGTAAACAAGTCCTCCAAAGTGATAGAGTGTGATCATTTGTGTTGTTGTGAGAATTGTTGTATTTGTGAGCTTGAGAATTTTCCGAGAGAAAATTGTAATCGAGAGAAAAGAGTAATGCCCTAAGAACTCGTTATTGTAATGGTAAGATTGACACCCATCCAAGATCAATCACTTGTAACCGGAAGCGGTTGGGGAATATACCTTCAAGGGAGAACCTTGAAGCGCGGACGTAGGCATGCTTGGCCAAATCGCGTTAACAACTCGGTGTCGAATTCTCTATCCTTTCTCCTTAAATTATTGTTATCATTGAGTCTATTTAAATTTTCTTTTTGTGATAAATTTGCTATTGGATAGAAAATTTATAATTGCACAAAAAAGTTTATAAACCTAATTCACCCCCGCTTTTAGGTTAATTTTGATCCTACATAAAGGACCTCCAGCGTTCCCTTCAGCGATGCTGTTCCCTTTACATACTAATGCTCGCCTTCACAAGGGACGTCCGTCCAGCTAAGGGTCATCTATTTCACCAAACGATGCCGCACCACTATCATACTAAACACCCGCCTTTCATAAGGAACATCCGTCCTGTTATAAAGGACGTCTGTAATTCCCATTGTAGTCCATTTTAGACATCGGTCTCTTCCCAAGATATGCCTGCCAGTTAACAAATCCTGATTTCTCCATTTATCAATAATTCCCTCAACTTATAATAATTATACTACTGTCATTACCATCCAACTTAGCTCTAAATACCCCATTACACCAATTAATTTCCCAATTATTGTTACTTAATTCCGTTACAGGAAAACGGGGTATTACTTTAACACCTCGACTTTTTTCAGTTGGACAATTATCGGGGTACTACCAATGACGTTCTAGAGCATTAAGTTTAGGGGTATTTCTGTTACATTTTTCCCCATTTACGCGATGTAATTAGACGAATGAGTGATTAGGATATTACATTGCGTATTATTACGTGTTAATTTATGACATGTACTTATGGGGAAAGTGTTACGGGGTAGGAGTTAAGTGAGAAAATGTGAGGAAATATTGTCCATGGTATTTCCACATGCCTACGCATGACATTACGGATGAGTTGCATCGTCCATAAACGCATTGTACACACTAGGAATGGGTTGGGACGACTCAGGGCGTGATTCTGCGTCCTGAATGCACTGTGTCGCAGACTTTCCAATGAGTCCAGACGTGGAGTAGCCTCATCCAATTTGCCTCTGTCCGATTTTAGGACACCGTCGGACGTCTGCAGATGCTACGTGCGGATGCCATGACACGTCCAAACTTCGCTTGCGGACGGTACGGATGAGGGTGGGGACGCCTTTCCCCATCCGAAGAAACCATTTAGCCTGTGAGATTTTAGCCTTGCGGACGAGACCAGTGCGTCCACACTTGTCCGAAATACCCAGTTCAGCGATAAATTAGGGCTTAAATTGTTAGAAATCTGTCGTGTAGCAAATTAATGCTCCACAAAAAAGTGACGATGAAGTCACCTCCCCCATGCTGGATGCCGCTTCCTTCATGCTCGAGGCCATGCCTTCAAGTATCCAGCCATCCCCTTCCCTAGGCCTACAGTGTCCCCTCTCCAGGTAAAGCAGTCTCTCTCCCTCCCCTGCCATGTAGTCTTCATTCCCTGCATAAGCTCTCCTCCCCTGCGAGAGCTTTTCTGCCTGAGAGACTGTGTGAGTTGAGTGAGTTGTGAGAGAGCTATTAATGGTTAAGTGTGTGGAGTGGGTGCTACGTGAGTGTTAGTGGGAGCTCTAGAAGCTGGAGTTGCTCCCTGTTGGAACTGTGAGCTAGGAGAGAGTTGTCCCTGAGTGTTAGTTCTTTAATTAGGTAAGGACTCGGGTGTGTCTTGACCAGTGGTGACCCTACCCACAGTAGGTGTGCGTGAGTAGTGTTAGTTTTCTTTGGATGATTACTTGCTAATGCTCTGTAGAATGCTCTTTGATTTTTTGTAAATGTTATTCTGTGTTAGAGTAGTGTTGATTTCCTTGGGTGAATTTCTGTTGTGTACTCCTTCGTTTATTTCCTTAATGTTAGATAATTGCTTGGTTGTTATGTAGATTTCCCTTATAGTTAGTTTATTTTCTTTATTGTAATTGTGATTTCTGTGAATGCTTAGATAGTAAATAGTGAATGATAAATGATGAACGATGTGATAAGTACGAATGAACTATTAATTTCATTGATGATGACTTTGCCCTATTATTTCATTTTCTTACTAGCTGTAGTGATTACTCGATAATATTTATTTGTGCTATATTTCCTTCGTTATTGTTCTGCCATCACTTGTTAACTAATTTAGTTAAATGTTAACCAATAAATGTTATTCCATCGAGTTTGCTAACTACTTTGCTTTAGTTAAACAATAATCGACTGAGCATGTTAATCTAAGTAAATTAACTAGACTTGAATGATTAATTAGACTAGATGCATGTTTAATTAATTAACTAGTTGTATAAACTAACTAGATTAATTAACTAAATCTAAACTTGAGCATGTAAATAATTAGAATAATAAATTATTGGCATGTTAATTAACTAAAATTAGCATGCTTAGTCAATTAACCACAAAAGCATGTTTAATCATCATTCTTCCTTGAGCATGTAATGAACTAGGTTAATATTAATGCGTTATTCTTCCTTGTTAATACTCTGTGCATTTCTCTTTTCCACAATTCCTTTTATTTTACTCCCCATAATTGATGCTTTGCTTTAATTGAAAATAATAGAGGTGTTTTACTTCTTTCGAAAACAAAGGAGAAAGTGAAAGAAGAATGGACTAAGTATGAACAAACTAAGAATTTCCTTAACTATGCGATTAGATGTTTTATCTTCTTTTGTTATTGTCTTCTTGGTGTTGCTTATAACCTTGTTTATAATTATTCACCCTTTGCATGTCATTTTCTACATGACTAGTTATCTAGGATAAAAGCTTGTAATCAATTTGGGAGCATGTTAAATTGCTAGGATAACTAAAAATGGAAATATTTCATGAGCATGTAAATCAAGTAGAATATTTAACTAAAATAGTAAATGCAATTGATTCCTAAACATGTCAATTGTAATAGGGTAATAATTGTAATTAGTAATGTTAGCATGTTAATTAACTAGTTGAGCATGTTAATGAACTAAGTCATACCATGTTTAATTAGCATGTTTAACTAACTAACTACATCAAAAGCATCTAGGGTAATAATCGTAATTCATTCTTGAATATGTAAATTAATTAGGATAACCAACTAGATTAATTATTGTAATTCGACTTAAGCATGTTAGTTTAAATAGATTACTTGCATGTTCACCGTACCATCCCTTTATTTGTATGCATTCGTTGTTTCAATTCAATGTTGTACTTGTTTTCTATTGTGCGAAGTTATTTCCTTCTATTATATGCTTTACTTTCTTTATATGCCCTTTTAATTACAGTTTTGCTTTCAATTACTTATATGTGCACTTCAATTTCTAATAATGTTATGTTATAATGCATCATTCATCATGTTAGGATGAGAATGTATGATCATGCATCATGCTAATAGAAATCAATAGGGAGTGCCGCCATGGGGTGGTACTCACATGCTTGAGTGGGGAAAATGTTAAAAATGAATGATACAAATGAATGGGTAATCAGGTCTAGTCTGGCAGCTAGGTAGAACCTAGTATGCACCTAGGAGGCTAGTCCATAATGGGGTCTAGTCTGGCAGTTAGGTATGCACACAGGAGGCTAGTCCATAATGGAATGAATGGGGAGTTGGTGGCTGGTGGGTAGTCCGGTCTAGTCTAGCAGCTAGGCAGATCCCCTACCACGACGGGAAAGGGACCTAGTTTGCACACAAGAGGCTAGTCCGATCAACTATACTACCTCATATGGGTCTTTCAATGTCCCACTCGATGTACGAGTAATGAAGGAATGAACGAACGTATGTAATGAAAGGATTGATTTGGGTGGCCCCTATTCGAAAAAGGACTAAAGAGAGGCATTTTAAAACTGCATTAAACCTTTTTCCTTACTAAGCCTTTGGGCTTACAATTTACTTGTGGTGTAGGTACAGACGACGAATAGATAGTAATAGGTACATATACGAAGAATGATGAACAAATAATAAAGCAAGCATGAATGATTTGTACGAGCGAGATTGAGGCTGGTCATGCTAGAGCGAGAAGAGAAAATGGTTGTAATAAGTTGTATATTTAATTGTTAGAATTCATTTCTCAAACATAGTATTTAATTGTTTAGTCCTTTTATTTAATGATTTACTCTTTCGCAATGTTTTAAACAAATGATTTTATAACGCTTCCGCATTTCATTTGATTTTCACAATGAGTTTAAAGAAGGGATAGTAGTAATCTGGTTTTAGCATCGCACTCTGATTTCGTTTTATAAAGGAGTCTTTTGAAAATTTTAAATTTCTTGCATTTTCAATGAATTACAAAAATCCGAGTCGTTACTATTACAGAGGCTGTTTAAGCGTTGGAGCACATGGCTGCTAAATGGCGACAGTTATAACCCTAGTCGAATGTTGTCTGTCATAGAGTACAATAGGTAGCAGAGCTTTCGGTCGTAGCCAGAGCTGCTATACCAAAGGTGTTGGGTAAGATGCATTGGATGGACCGGTCAATGGCTAGCGAGCTTTCGGACTATGCCATTGTTGCTATGCCAGGGGCGTCGAGGATGGGTGCATCGATGTGTACAGAAATAGAAAAAGATTAAAACGTAAAATATAAAAGAAAACGAAAATAGAAACCACATATGAGATTTAAAAGTTGCATGATACGTGCATTATATAGTTTATTTTTATATCACTTACTGAGCGCTAAACTCATTAGTTTAAGTCTTGTTAATGTAGGTATGCAAGGAAGCAAGTTAAAGAGCAGTTGATGAAGGATTTGCACGCGCAGATCTTATGACTGGATAAGCTAAAGGATTTAAGAAAGAGAAAAGAGTTTATAAAGTGACTTATAAATGTGAAAGAAAAGAATTGTATTTCTTAAATATTTTGTTTTATTATAAGTCTTCCGCTGTTTTTATAAAAGAAAAAGTTTTAAATTTTACAAGTTTTCAAAGTAAGAAAAATCGGGTCACTATAACGGCAGATTGACTACAATCTGCGGCTGTAGCAACTACCATACGTCCCGGATCATCGTGCATCAATATATAAGACTCGACTGTGCGCTCCGACGAATTCACCACGAACTGGGAAATACTCGGCCACGCTTAGTACAATGTTGGAGTGGAGTTCAACACCGATGTTATGAGGGTTAAGTCCTACGGTTTTCCTATCGAGCAAGATGAAGCTGTCGATGTTCATAAATTTAGGAGCTGGAAAGAGGTGAAAGAGTTGGAGGCTAGGTTTCGACCATTGTCGGTACAATTACAGGAACGCGTTTGTCGTAGAAAGGAACTCCGAGCACTCGGAGTCCTATAACTATACCAAAACTGGCCGAAACCTAGCCTTCAACTCTTTCACCTCTTTACAGCTCCCAAATTTATGAACATAAAATTTTTTTTCTTGCTCGACATAAAAACTATCGTACTTAACCCTCAGAACATCGCCGTTAAGCTCTACTCCAACATTGTACCAAGCATCGCCGAGGATATCGTGGTTCATGATCAACTCACTGGACTGCACCATTGAGTCTTATATACTAGGCACAAGAAAATGCTCGTATACATCGATTAAGGGCTACCTACTAAGAAGGATGCACGTGGCGGATGCACGCCTAAAAAATGCAAGGTGAAATGACATTTCAAATAAAGTCCTATAACGACATTCACACTTGCTCAAGAAAGATGAAAAACCGCCGTGCCTCTAAAAAATGGGTGGCAAGCGAAGCACCGGTTTTGCATCTGACACCTATATGGAAGGAACATCAGATAATGGGATTGAGTGAGCAAACGTGCAAGGATCAATAGATGAATTGTGCATTGAAACCAGATATACATCATCTACAATAGTTCATTTGAGGCAGATAGTTAGATGTTCCTTAGAAAACAATACAAATGCTTGATGTGGTTAGATCACACTGATTCTTAGTGCACATATACATTATATGCATGCAACGAAATTGATAATTTGATTTGTGTCTATAATGCACATATGCACAATATGGTTGTAATTGAATTGATAAATTGCGTTTGTAACGCACATATGCAGGATATCGTTGTAAGAAATTATGTTGATCTTTATGTTTTGTTTTATTTACTTGGATAATATCTGATTTGGATAATATATGATTTTTTATAATGTCACAGGGGGGATAGAGTAAAAATAAAGAAATTTTTGCAAAATTTTTAATTTTTGGAAGAAAAATTGACTCAAACCATTTCATACATCATTAACAAACAACTAACATGTTTATTGCAACAATTTAAGCAACCTGTGCATAACACCAAAATATACAAGGTAGGGGAATTCTGTCTGTCTGCTGCGGCATGTATGATGTTCCGCCGTAGAAACACGTATGTCCGCTACGGAATGTATGATGTTCTGCGGCAGAAAGTCAAACTTTCGCGACGGAAGGTCAGCGTGGTCGATCAAAAAGTACAGATTCAAAATTTTGTTCATAGATTCAAAATGAACTACAGATTCAAAATTTCATCATCAATTACAACCATATCGTGCATATGTGCATTACAAATGCAAACCAAAATATCCACCCCATATTCTTCGTTTTCCCGGCCTTTTAGGATGCCTCTACATTACAATTGTTGTTGAAGACAACAAACATAAACAAACACAAATGTGGACCTTAATCTTCCTTGATCAGATAAGATAACGCACAATCAAAGTGACGATTAACTATGCATCGAAACCAGATATCCATCATCTACAATAGTTTATTCGAGGTAGCCTATTGTAGATGATGGATATCTAGTTTCGACGCATAATTAATTGTCACTTTCATTGTGTATTATCTTCTCTAATTAAGGAAGATTAAGGTTCACATTTGTGTTTGTTTCTATTTGTGGACCTTGCGCATCATACTCTTGCATAACACATTACAAATAAAATAAGCATAGTTGAAAACATAAAAAATAAAAACATAAACGTAATAATGTGCTCACCTGCATCTTGGGAACTATGTCGGGAACTGTCTCGGGGACTGTCTCGGGGGCTATCTCAGGAACTCTAAAACCCATAAATGTACCCTATGAGCTTCTTCTGCCCCTTCTACCTTTAGACTGGCGGCCGCCATATGCATTGGAGTCTAGGCCTCCGCCTTCACAGTGTGGGAATTGTGCCCCACACCCCCAGTGTTGTCTTGCTTGGGCCCCCGTCAACATCTAATATTCTTCATTTTCGGTGCCTTTCAGGATGTCTCTTAAATGGGGGTGGCGTAATTGGATCAAGATGCATCACTAGAGGCCACATTATTTTGTCCGCTAATGGGGTAGACAAAGTGGGAGTATATCGCGATGTATGTTTCTCGGTGGTAGCACTTATGTACAAAGTCCTAGGGAGATCTCCTCATGAATTGCATACACGGGACTGCGTGGACACACAGGATGCCAGTAAACTCCTAGTGGTAGCAGTTATAAGTACGCTTATAACAACTTGATTTTTCTTACTTTGAAAATTACGTTAAATTTAAAAATTTTATAAAACATTAGCTGAAGTCTTTCTTTAAAACTTTTTAAATTAAAATAATAGTTCTTTCTTAAAACCAAACCGTTAATTTTTTTTTTTACTTTGACTCGTTACTAAAATAGTTATAAACAACAGAAGACTAATTATAAAATCTTTTTTCTCAATTTACAGCGGAAGCATAAATAATTTATTTAAAATATAATAAATAAACTATTAATTTATATTTACAAAACTCTTTTCTCACTTTAACTTCATTAGCCTAGCCAGCCACAAGTCTCACTTGTGCAAATCCTTCATCAACTACTCCATAGTCTGTTCGTCATTTTCTCTCGTGTTTGTACATACATCACAGGTAATAAACTATGAGCCTAATTCTCAGTAAGTGATAGAACCTAATATGGTAGATGCACATGCTGTGCCATTTTTAAACGTATGCAGTTTTCCTTTTCGTTTTCTTTCTTTTATCTTTTATCTTTCTCGTTTACATACTTTCTTTCTGTTTCTGTTTCCGTTCCTATTTCTGTATCTATTTTGGTATCAATGATTATATGCATTTTCGTATCCATTCTTGTGTCTGATTCTGTATCCGTATCTGTATATGTTTCCATTTTTGGAAACTTGTTTCCATTTCTATTTCTGTTCCCATTTCTGTTTCAATTTTTGTGCTCGGACCGTTTTCGTATCTGTTTTTGTTTCCATTTTTGTTTTTGTTCCCGTATCCGTTTCTCTTTTCATATTCTTTTCTTTTCTTTTCTTTCGTTTCTATGCCGGGCTAAGCTACTGGACCACAAAAACCTTTATCTTTACTTTATCTTTTGTTCATGTGTCCGGTTAAGCTACTGGACAACAAAAACCTTTATCTTTTTCTTTATCTTTTGTTTATGTGTCAGGCTAAGCTACTAGACCATACAAACCCTTATCTTTTCTTTATCTTTCTTAATCATTCCTTTGTACTTTCTTTTCATTTTTTTCCTGTTCGTTCGTACTTCTTTTCATTTTTCGTCTTTCCATTTCAAAATCGTGCATAAAAATCATTTTCATAATTTTTGAAAATTGTGGTGCATGATGCTCGTGAATGCATACAATTTTTAACATATCATTAAATAAATCTAATAGTGTAACATCCTATTTCCGTCTGTATATTTTTTGTAAAATTTTGAACATTTTAAAATCTCATTTAAAACATATTTTCTTGAAATACATCAGAGTACGTTACACGAAATAAAACATTAAATCGTCTTACAGAAATAACAAAATAAAATACTGAAAATCAATGGCAATATCTTATGCATTTAAAAACAGCTTTATTTAATAGAGCCATAACTCCTGAGGTCATCTTGTACATGGTAACATAAGCTCGCATCATGTAATGCTCCTTCAATTTACTTCAACCGGATCACCATTCATACCTACATCATAGGAGGAATAATAAACCTATTTCCTAGTAAGGAATAAAATGTAATGCAACCTTAACTCTATGACAATTCTACATGCTTTAGTTTCATATACCATTGTAAGTTGAGTGAGAGCAACCACTTCAATTTTCAAATTCACTATTTGGATTTGTTTTACATGAGAATAACCTCTTCAGTCTCCGAACTCAGAAAAAAAAGATCCATCTATATTTACTTTCATTACCGTTTACCGTTTTATCGTTAGGTGAGAACAACCTCTTTAGTTTCCAAAATCACCACTCATTGAGTAAGAGCAACCTCTTCAGTTTCCGAACTTACTCAAACGAGCTGTTTCTACGTGTGAGCAACTTCTTAAGTTTCCAAACTCACGTAGAAACACCGTTATTATCTTCATTATTAGCCCATGAAATGCAAAACATATATTCTATAACATGTCTACATGAATGTCATACAAAGCAGTTTATATATCGTAATAAACAACACAATTACTATGCTTTATAATCTTAATACTAAGCATGCTTTAATTACAATATCATACATCCATGGAATAAATAGCGTACGTGCATGAAAAAAATTTATAGAGAACAACAATAATACTACTCGGTTGATTCTAAGGTTCATACTAACAACTTTTATTAAAGTAGTTCGTATCTCGTAATGACAGTTTTGTTATACAAGGAAAAACAACAGTCACGCAAATATACATAACAGGACATATAACTTCTATTCATCAAAATAATATGTACACTTGTTCCTTACTTCAACTGATTATTCATTGACTACTCTTATCACCCTTATAACCTTTTATACATACATAAACTATCGAATAGAGACATAATCTATTAAATAGAGAGTTTATGAGCATGAAAACCAATATCTATGGAGAACAGATCGTAAAAATCATCACCTTAACCCACCTCTATAAAAAACAGACATGAAAACCATCCCTTTACTCAACATCTACGAGAACAGACAGAATATAAATATGAAAACTATCCCTTTAACCAATATATATGAAGAATAGCGATTTACAAAGACCAACAGAGAGCAATCCATTCACAAAATCCTACTCCTACGATGTAGGTCCTTACAGACAAATCACAAACAATATTCCTTACCTCGTGTGTCACTCTTCTTCACCCTCCGCAAAACTGATCCTTCACCACAGAAAATATCTCTCTGGAACTCTCTCCTTTCTCCTCCATTTTTGTTCTCCAAAATAATGCCTTATGCTTATTTATGTACATCTGCAATGACTCTGTTGTCATTCATTGAAGACAGGAGGCGTTGGTTGTCATTGGAACATTAAAAGGCTGAACATTCAATGTTCCAAATGATCAAGTTTTGTCTTCAGACGTTGATAATAAATGGCAGTCAATCGATTCAGCTGAAGGGCGATTGAGCACCTTTTCAATTAACGCCCGCATATTTCTGTCTTCGCAAACTCCAGCTGATCGCCTAGGACGCGATCGACCGCGCGATCGATTGCCAGATGCATCCATTGAATTTTGTGTGATTTTATATAATTTCTTGAATATATATATACAATTTCTAACATTCAATAAAATACCAATAATTCATATTTTCACTAAATCCAATAATTACATGAATTTAAATATCCAGGGTATTACATCCTCCCCTCCTTATTTAAATTTTGTCCTCAAAATTTCAGTTATTGAAACAATTCCCAATATTTAGCTTCCATTTCATCTTTTCTTTCCCAAGTAGCTCCATCAACAGTATGATTCTGTCATAGTACCTTGACGAGTGGAATCTTCTTGTGTCTTAATTCTTTAACTCTTGAATCCAAGATTCGTACTGTTTTTTCTTCATAACTTAAATTTGGTTGAAGAATAACATGCTTTTTCGGTTCCACCTAGACTGGATTTCCCAAACACTTTCTTAGCATGGACACATGGAATACATTATGAACTCCATCCAATTTCATTGAAAGCAGTAACTAATTTGCCATTTTCCCAATTCTTTTTGTAATAGGGAACAGACAAACACATCGTGGACACAACTTCCCCTTCTTGCCAAATCACATAACTCCTTTAAATAGTGAAATTTTAAGAAACACCAAGTCTCCTTCTTCAAATTCTAACTCCCTACTACGATTATCAGCATAACTCTTCTAGCGACTTTGAGTAGCCAGCATTCGTTGACGAATGAGAGCAACAGATTCCTTAGTTTGTTGTATCATATCTGGTCCATAAAATTCTACTTCATCAACCTCATCCCAATGTAAGGGAGATCTACACTTCCGTTCGTACAAAGCTTTATAAGGTGTCATTCCAATCGTAGCCTAAAAGCTATTATTGTACGCAAATTATACCAATGATAGTATTTTCCCCCATCCAACATGAAATTCTAATACACATACCCGTAACATATCCTCCAATATTTGAATCATTCTTTCACCTTGTTCATCAGTTTGGAGATAAAAGGCTGTACTAAATTTTAATTTCATACCCATAGCTTTATTTAAAATTTTCCAAAATGTAGATGTAAATCTTGGGTCACAATCAGATACAATAGTTATAGGTACTCTATCTAGACGTACAATTTCTTTGACATACAATTTTGCAAATTGATCAATCTTATAGATCATAGCTACTGGAAAAAAGTGAGAAACTTTAGTTAACCTATTAATGATTACCTAGATCGCATCATGTCCTCTTATAGTCCTGGGTAGACCAGAGACAAAATCCACAGTGACGTGTTCCCACTTCCATTCAGGTATAGGCATTGGTTGTAACATACCTCCAGGCCTTTGATGTTCTGCTTTCACCCTTTGACACATGTGACACAAAGCGACATATTGTGCAATGTCATATTTCAAACCAGAGTAGTAGTAATGTAACTTGAGGTCTTTATACATCTTATTATAGCCAGGATGCATAGAAAAACTTGAGGAATGAGCTTCCTTTAAGATTGCCATCCTTAATTTAGATCTTTCCGGTATATACCATTTGTCTTTAAACTTCACAATCCCATCGCGCGAGATGGAAAAATACAAGTATTTTTCCAGAGTGGGGTTTCGCTTATACTCCACACACTTCTGATCTTCAAGTTGAGCCTTTTTAATTATTTTCAATAACGAAGGCTTTAATGTCAAAGTGAACAAAAGAAGAGTAGTTAACTGTGTAGTAACCAATTGCATATTCATATTTAGTATATCGAAATATCTGGTAATTCTTCATGTACCACATTCATCACAACCATGTTTCTACTAGGAGCGTCAGCCACCACATTTGCTTTTCCAGGGTGATACTTAATTTCACAGTCATTGTCCTTCACCAATTCTAACCACCGTCGTTGTCTCATATTTACTTTCTTTTGAGTGAAGATGTACTTTAAACTTATATGGTCTGAAAAGATTTCACATCGCTGTCTATATAGGTAGTGTCTCCATATCTTAAGAGAAAACACGACAGCAGCAAGCTCTAAATCATGTGTAGGATAATTTGCCTCATACGGTTTCAATTGCCTAGACGCATATGCAATTACCTTTCCATTTTGCATAAGTACGGTGCCCAATCCATTTTTAGAAGTGTCGCAATAAATGCAAAAATTACCTTCATCAACAGGTAGGGACAAACAGGAGCCGAAGTTAGACAGCGTTTAAGCTCTTGAAAGCTCTTCTCGCATTTGTCCGTCCACCAAAATCATGCATTTTTCTTTGTCAAACCCATTAAGGGTAGCACAATTATTGACAATCCATTTATAAATCTCATGTAGTATCCTGCCAAGCCGAGAAAGCTCCTAACTTCTCCCACATTCTTTGGTTGTAACCATTCAACTACTGCCTGAATCTTTACAGAGTCTACTTCAACACCATGCTTAGAAATTACATGACCAAGAAAACTTACTTTACTTAACCAGAACTCGCATTTAGCGAACTTTGCATACAACTTGTGCCTTGCCAATATTGATAAAGAAATCCTTAAATGCTCTATATGTTCCTCTTCTGAGTGCGAGTAAATAAGTATGTTATCGATAAATACAATAATTAATTTATCCAAGTACTCACTAAACACTCGATTCATTAAATCCATAATCGTCGTCGGGGCATTAGTTAGTCCAAATGACATAAATAGGAACTCATAGTGTCCGTATCTCATACTGAATGCTGTTTTGGGAATATCATCAGGCTTAACTTTCAACTGATATTATCCAGACCGGAGGTCAATCTTTGAGAAGACACAAGCTCCTTGCAATTAATCAAATAAATCATCAATTCTTGGCAGAGGGTATCGATTCTTAATAGTTACTTTATTTAACTCGCGATAATCAATACACATTCTCATCGACCCATCTTTCTTTTTCACAAATAGCACCGGAGCACCCCACGGTGAAAAACTGGGACGAATGAATCCACTATTTATTAATTTCTCAAGCTAGACCTTCAATTCTCTCAACTCGGCAGGGGCCATTCTATATGGATTCTTTGAAATCGGTCTCGTTCCAGGATGAAGATCAATCACAAATTCTATTTCCCGATTCGAAGGTAATCTGGGAAGTTGGTCCCGAAAAACATCTGGAAAATCTTGAACAATGGAAATCTCATCCATCCTTATTTTTGATGCAATCGTAGTATCCAATATATTAACAAGAAACCCTTCATCTCCATTCTTCATTAACTGTTCAGCCTTGAGAGCAGAGATAATAGTCAATCTGCCTTTTTCCTTAACTCCAACAAATGTATGTTGTTCACTGTCAGGGGAGAAGAATAATACTTCTCTTCTTCTGCAATTAATTATTGCTTGATAATGGGATAGCCAATTAATACCCAAGGAAATATCATACTCCTTCATGTCTAAGACAATCAAATCGACATAGAAAATTTGAATGTTTATTTTAATGGCATAAACCCTTAGGATTCCATTGGTAATTAGATATTCACCTGAGGGCAGGAGGACGTGATTATTACTTTATTCTATTTCAGGGAAGAATTTTATTTTTGTATTAAATTCCTTAGAAATAAAGGAATGCGTAGCATCAAAATCGAATAAAACATATTCCGCTATATCATTAACGTAAATCGTTCCTTACATAACAATGGACATAACATTACTAACTACTACACATCATTCCAAGAAATTTCATATATATATACATATTAACTTAATTTCCAAGTTGTCAAGGCATACCTGACACCACAGCAGGCTAGTTATTCCCTTCCATTTCATCAATCTGAACCTCAGGCGACTCCTCACCATATAGGGAAAAGACTCTGGTTGTCATACAACTGGATCCACCAATACCTGTTGAACAAAACTTTGCGATATGCCCAAGTTCTCCACACTTAAAACATCGATCAGTAAATTGTTGGGTCCTCATATTAGGTGGGGTAGTGGTTGTCATATTCATTGGGCGTTTATCCTTCATTTGTTGTATTTTATGTTCTGAACCCCTTTTCGTCCCTTTGTTTATCATAGGTCCACCCTTTTGTAGTTGATTAGTAGCATTCTTTCAAAATTTCTAGTTCACCACCCGCTGTTCAGCCACCATTAACTAAGCATCCTCCACTTCTAATGCTTTAGCAAAATTTTTTGAATAAGGAACACCTTGAGTATTAGAAATCTTAACTCCTCTAAGAATTTCAACTTTTAGTCCATGGACAAAGTAATGGACCTTGTGTTCATTATTTGCCACTAGATGAGATGCAAATCAAGTGAGTGCTTGAAACTTCCTCACATACTCGGATGTATCCAGTTTGGCACAACATAACAAATTCTAGTAGCTTCTTAGATCGAACAGTCTGGTTGAAGTACTATTCGTAGAAGATCTCCTTAAATTGATCCCAAGATAAAGTTCGTATATCGTGTGCCGCCTTAACAGTATCCCTAATTTTTGGCAGGTACGCAACACATGAAACCTTCTCGGTCTCCCTAATTTTTATGTACTCGAACATATCCTCTAAAGAACAAATTCACTCTTCAGCACAAACGGCATCAGCCATAATTCCATTGAAGCAAGGAGGTTTGAGTCTCTTGAACTTCTCCCAACCAGCTTCTACCGGAGCAACCAATTGTCGCTGATTTCCATTCTCATTTTCCTTTTCAGCGAGCCGTTCCACAATTGTTGTTAGGCCATCAAGAACATCATTTTTGACATCATGTGAAGCATTATTCTCATATCCAGCAATTTCATTTCTATTGTCATTGTTGTCGTTGACATTATTGGCTTGAAGATTTCCTCTAGTTCCTCTTGCCATTCTATTATCCTACAACGATATGAATTTTTGTTACAAGAACAATTTCAAAGACTAATTGTTGTTGAGAGTGTAAATTAGGAAGCTTGAGATTTGTTAGGCATAATAGGATTCTTACATTATATTATTTAATTATTATCGTTCCTAATTAAGTCTTAAACTAATTATTCTAAGAAATACTTAGTTAATTATTTTTATCACAATATTTATATATAAAGATGTTAATAAAATTAAGTAACTTCAAGCAATTTATATTAACATATCAATTCCACTATAACAGAACAATTCATACTGAGCGCAATTAAGTAGATAATAAAACACTTACAGTTGAAAAAGTATGCCGCAACAGATCTCATGTTACCAGCAGTCTACAGAACCGCATTAGATCCGATTGTGCTTTGATACCATAATTTTAACATTCCATTTCCGTTTGTAGATTTTTTGTAAAATTTTGAACATTTTAAATTCTCATTTAAAACATATTTTCTTGGAATACATCAGAGTGCATTACACGAAATAAAACATTAAATCGTCTTACAGAAATAACAAAATAAAATACTGAAAATCCATGGCAATATCTTATGCATTTAAAAACAACTTTATTTAATAGAGCCATAACCCCCGAGGTCATCTTGCGGATGGTAACATAAGCTTGCATCATGTCATGCTCCT
Organism: Begonia loranthoides; assembly: GCA_022433065.1. NCBI lineage: Eukaryota > Viridiplantae > Streptophyta > Magnoliopsida > Cucurbitales > Begoniaceae > Begonia > Begonia loranthoides. Next base: position 21,890,248 of record CM039469.1, read on the forward strand.
TCAACATTTACTTCAACCGGATCACCATTCATACCTACATCATAGGAGGAATAATAAGCCTATTGCCCAATAAGGAATAAAATGTAATGCAACCTGAACTCTATGACAATTCTACATGCTTTAGTTTCATATACCATTGTAAGTTGAGTGAGAGCAACCACTTCAATTTTCAAACTCACTATTTGGATTTGTTTTACATGAGAATAACCTCTTTAGTCTCCGAACTCAGAAAAAAAGATCCATCTATATTTACTTTCATTACCGTTTACCATTTTACCGTTAGGTGAGAACAACCTCTTTAGTTTCCAAAATCGCCACTCATTGAGTAAGAGCAACTCTTCAGTTTTCGAACTTACTCAAACGAGCTGTTTCTACGTGTGAGCAACCTCTTAAGTTTCCAAACCCACGTAGAAACACCATTATTATCTTCATTATTAGCCCATGCAAAGCAAAACATATATTCTATAACATGTCTACATGAATGCATACAAAACAATTTATATACCATAATAAACAACACAATTACTATGCTTTATAATCTTAATACTAAGCATGCTTTGATTACAATATCATACATCCATGGAATAAATAGAACAATTTATAGAGAACAACAATAATATTACTCGTTTGATTCTAAGGTTCATACTAACAATTTTTATTAAAATAGTTCGTCTCTCTTAATGACAGTTTTGTTATACAAGGAAAAACAACAGTCACCCAAATATACATAACATGACATATAACTTAAAACTATTCATCGAAATAATATGTACACTTGCTCCTTACTTCAACTGATTATTCATTGACTACTCTTATCACCCTTATCACCTTTTATACATACATAAACTACCAAACAGAGACATAAACTATCAAACAAAGAGTTTATGAGCATGAAAACCAATATCTACGGAGAACAGATCGTAAAATCATCACTTTAACCCATCTCTATGAAAAATAGACATGAAAACCATCCCTTTACTCAACATCTATGAGAACAGATAGAATATAAATATGAAAACTATCCCTTTAAGCAACATGTATGAAGAATAGCGATTTACAGAGACCAACAGATAGCAATTCATTGACAAATTCCTACTCTTGCGATGTAGGTCCTTACGGACAAATCACAAACAATATTCCTTACCTCGTGTGTCACTCTTCTTCACCTTCCACAAATCTGATCCTTCACCATGGAAAATATATCTCTGGAACTCTCTCCTTTCTCCTCTGTTTTTTTTTCTCTAGAATAATGCCTTATGCTTATTTATGTACATCTTCAATGACTCTGTTGTCATTCATTGAAAACAGGAGGAATTGGTTGTCATTGGAACGTCAAAAAGCTGAACGTTTAATATTCAAGACGATCAAGTTTGGTCTTCAGACATTGATAATAAATGGAGGTCAATCGATTCAATTGAAGAGTGATCAACCACATTTTCAATTAGCGCCCGCATATTTCTGTCTTTGCAAACTCCGGTTGATCGCACCAGTGGATCGCCCAAGACGCGATCGACCGCCAGATGCATCCATTGAATTTTGTCTAATTATATATATATATATATACAAATTCTAACATTGAATAAAATACCAACAATTCATATTTTCATTGAATCCAATAATTACACCAATTTAAATATCTGGGGTATTACAAATAGCGCAACCAACATACAATTCATAGATCATGCTTTATAAAATGGTAGACATGCTATTAATACTGTAGACATGCTTTCAATAAAATAGACGTGCTCATAAAGCTGTAGATGTGCTATTAAAACAGTAGACATGATCATAAAGCAATAAACAACGAAATGTGCATAGCCTATTCTTGCGATGTAGGGTTCGAAGACCAAAGCACATGCATATCACTTACCTCGTTTCCTTAAAGCGATCAACGCTTATTCGTTATCTTCTTCTTCTCTTTTAGTACCTTCACAATTAAAATATTTATTCATAAATAATCATCTATATCACTAACCATACACAGAGTCCCATAAACTATCTAAACACCACCTACTAATCACCGACGATAATTCTATAGCTCAACATATATAGTCTCATCTCACATTTCCAAATAATAATAGAATATAATAACCTTAACAATCTTAGGTCAAGAATAAAACCCACAATTAACAGAGCATGGCATAACAATCAATTGATCAACCCCTTAATATCCTTCACACCCAGCACAACAGTATTTATAAGGATTAATTCTATTAACAAATCCCACATGATAGTAATCCCAAGACACAACCGAATTACAAACAGCAGAGAACCATATCCATTCATAATCCAAATACCACTTAGCTTAGAATGAAATCGAAACAGAGAACACAAACCACGTACAAGTGTAACATCCACTAATATCTAGCCAACAGAAATCAAATTACAGAAAACTCGGCATAACCAAACAACACAACATATAACAAACCCAATCTAGAACATCAATCAAATATGTTTGCAGACTAACAACAAACAAAGGAAGACAATGATGTTTGCGGGGACCTTTACCCATAGTTCAGTAGTTAATTTGTTAGCAAAAATAATTTAGTGGTTGATTTGTCATTGATCACAAAATCCGATGGTTGATTTGTCATTTCCCTTTAAAAATAAAATAGAAATTATAAAAATCTCAGTAAAAAAACTACAGAAATTAACACTACTAACCCTATAGTTTGGGGTCAATGACAAGTCAAACTCTGAAGAAATTTTGCTAACTAAAAACTTGTACTATTGGAAATTCTCGCCAACGACCTCGCAGTCACATTTCTCATCCAAATTCATCTATGTTAAAACCTCCATTTCGTTGACACCAAGGACCATCAAACAGAGACAAAGGATGTCAATTATCAGCGGACGAGGGACGTACATCCTGTTCATTAGAAGATGGATGGTCGTTGCAACATTTATTGGGCAATGGCAAACGATTGTCAATGGTCATTAGATCGAGGAAAGAGAAATTGACGACCAGAATTGAATCCATCAATTTCAAAATGCAATGGCGAATGATTGTCCATGGCCCTTGAATCAAGGGAGGGACCTCCCTTATAAGGATTGATGGCTAGGATTAAACTTGTCATTTTCCAAAGGTGATGGTGGATGATTGTCCATGGCCATTGGATCGAGCGAGGGACATCCCTGGTAGGGATTGATGGCCAAGATTAAATCTGCCATTTTCCAAAGCCAATGGCAGACGACATTCCATGGCTGTTGGATCGAGTGAGGGACGTCCCAGGATTAGAATGGACGGTCAAGATGGAGTCCAAGTTCTTTACCGTTAAAGGGCCACGTGCAAAGCACCCGCATTTTTAAAAAGCTCAAATTCCCTCATTTAAGACAGACATCCCTCCTCCACAACGGAGGTCCCTTGACCTATTTCGGGTGTCTCTCGTCCATAACGGACATCCCTCACCCCAAGACGACGTCGTTCTACCAATGATAGATGTCGCTAGCCTCACAATGGACGTCTCTCGTCTTAAGACGACATCGTTCAGGCCATAACAAACATCCATCTTACTATGAGGGACATCCACTGTAGACCGAAGGTCCTTTTCTGATTGCTAAATGACGGTGTTTCTCTTCTCGATTGACTATATTGTAATACCTGGGGTATTCAGCTATGTGTAAATCTTGAATTGAGTAATATTTAGTCATTGTGAAACTGTCACGCTTTATAAATGATGTTATTATGAATGATAATATTTTAACACCTTGAAGTGTATTGGATTTATAAAGGTGTGGTTATTTATAATTATTAGGAAAATAAAGGATTAATATAGACCACGGGTGAATGACCATTTATGTGATGATCGGTCTAGTGGATTCGCAGTCGATCTTGGCCGTGTGATGTTGGTGTGGCGGTCAATCGTTAACAAGATGATGATCGACCAGTAAATTAGAAAACTAAATTAACAGCTAATCAATTGAAATGGTGGTTGATCATGGATGAGGAATCGATCAACTGGTGCACTAACTATTTGTTTGGAAATGTATAACTGATGTCTGAAAGCTTGAAGAGTCATTGGAAATCATAAGGTCACATCTTTTCGGTGTCCTTGATGAGGTTCAGAGTGTATTTAGTGGGTTTTGGGGTAGAAAAATCAGAGTTATTCTCCTGAGTTTTCTCTATGTCCATTTGAGTGCGTTTTGGTTTTGCATTTATGGAAGAAAAGCTTCAGCAGTGAGGGAAGGGTTGCCGCTAGCAGTGAGGGAAGGGTTGCCGATAAGTAAGAAGAAGAGAAGGATAAACAGAGGTAAGGGATTATGCATTTTTTTTTCAGCAAGGACCTACATCATGGGAGTAGGATTTGTTTGTTGCATGAAAATTTGGTTATTCTCTGATCGTATAATCTGTTGAAATTCATGTCTTTGTTTCCTTGCTAACCATTTTGTTTCCCTGAGAATAAAGAGTAGGTTTGCTTGTTCAAGAGTTCTCTTGATTGATCTCTGTGATTTTCATGCTTATTTTAGTGGTTTGTTGTGCATGGTTTTCTTTGTGGTTAGGGGTTGTCAATACTCTGAGTGTTAATAAACTAACCTGTTATAAAACAAACATAAAGAAGTGGGTTTTTGCATGTTTTATATAATCATTTGAATTGATAAATGGTAGATAATATGCCTCTGTTAGTTTTCTATCCCTGCTAACAAGTCTGTCTTGGGAAAATGAACTATGTAATGCCTCTACTTTTCTTAAATAACTATTTGTTAATAGCATAACCTTGAACAGATAAGTTTTATGATATTCCTTAGAATATTATGCTTTTGTTGAATGAAACTTTAAAGTGAAGATGCTTATCGTTGGATATATACTCCCTGTATTGTCACTGTTAGTTTTAGGATAATTGAAATAATATTGGTTGATATGCTGATGAGGGATATTACTATTGGATAATAAATTCTCTTATGTAGATGATAAATAATTATGGCATGTTTCTCCCCTAGAAAAACTAATAGTAGTATATTGAAGAATAACTTATAAAGAACAAAAGAGTTATAAGTGTATTGAACTTGATAAAAATAAATTGATAGAGAAAGTGAATGAATAGAGTGAAATAGTGGTTGTTGATATTTTTAGAAATTGTTTACAATTGTGATATAGTTCGTGCTACATAGATTATTGTTGTTTTCTTGCCTTTACAACATGTTAGTAGTCACATGCATAGTGTTAATTTATTGTTGATTTATGATTAATGTCCCATTGCTTGTTAATTGATTGTATTGCTTCTTTGTGATAGATGAACTACTATGTGACATTCATATAAGCATGTTAGTTAGGGTTGCATATCATGCATTGCACGGGATAATAATGAACTTAATATATGTAAATAGACATGTGGAGGTTGGGGTGTATAGTGATGGATCTGCTTGAGAGAACTTGCCTCCTCTCACGTAGGGATGACTCAAAAGTTGTTGCTCAAGTTGTATCCTGAGGATGTATCTGTCTCCATGTGGGAAATATCTCTAATGTTCTGAAGGTATATGAGACTTTAATTAAAGAGAAGGGATATATTCTCTTCTATCAGACATATGCATATAGAGTTGTCATAGGCATTGCATTGCATTTATATCTCTTATTGGGAATAGACTCATTATTCCTCCTGTGATGTAGGTATTGATTGTGATGCGAGTTAAGTGAACACGGAAGAAATGTGATGCGATGCAAGCTTGTGTCACCATGCGAGGAACGACCTCAGGGGTTATGGCTCATGAAAGGATAAAAGTGTTTAATTTGTTCAAGGACTTTATATTATGATTTTTAAATGTTTTAAATAATATTGTTTGAAAAACAGTTTAATGTTTTTATTATTCCACGTATATTTACTCTTGTGTTTTCCTTTAAGTATTTTTTAATGGGTTTTAAAATGAGAAAAATTTTATGGAAATGTGAAACGGACGTATGGAAAGGTAAAACAGAATGGAAATGGATCCTATTTCGGCACTCAAGACCAATGAGCAACGTTGGGTCTATCACAAGCCTGGTATCGAGGTGCATTCAATCTCAACATCTCTGGACTCGAAGCTTCATTCAATATAGGACTCAGATGATGATGATTGGGCAGAGAGTAAGGATCCTCAACTAGAATGTTCATCCTCGGAGCTCTGTGTAGGGAAGAAGTATAGTTTGTTGAACAAAATTAGAAAACAAGTGGTTGATTATGCTTTCAAGAATGGACATGGGATAAAGTTCATCAAAAGTGAACATTAACGGTTGACTAGCGTGTGCGAGGATGGATGTAGTTGGCGGCTTCATGCTTCAAAAATGAAAGGTGAACTAACCTTTGAAATTAAGAGCTATAATGAGGTGCACACATGTGAACGAAAAATGGAAAGTCGACACGCTTCTTACGAATGGGTGGCAAACAAATATTTGAATAGGTTAAAATGTCAGCCCACGTGGGACATTCCTTCCATTATTGAGACTGTCAGGAAGGAATTTAATGTTAACATTACCCCGAGTCTTGCTAGAAGGGCCATGAATTTAGCCCTGAAGCTAAACGAAGGGATGGTGACAAACAATACAAGCTACTATGTTCATATAGAGAAAAGATTCGAAGATCCAATCCCAGCAGCACATTGGTGGTGGTGGTAGATATGCCTAAGCTTACACCCTGTCCAAGTACAATATTTAAAAGGATGCACATGTGTTTGGATGCGTACATGAGAGGTCTAAGGGAGTTTGGTAGACTCGTCATTTGTCTAGATAACTGTCACCTGAAAGGGTCGTGCCTAGGCCAATTACTCATAGCGTCAACATTGATGCCAATGATGGAATTTATTCAGTTGCTGTGGCACTTATTGAATCAGAATGCAAAGACTCCTCGACCTGATTTTTGTGTAGCTTACTTTTGCACTTAGATAGTAATATAGGTCAGGAATGGACATTTATTTCGACCAACAGAAGGGGTTGGTGCTTGCTATTAAACAATATGCACCAATAGTTGAGCATCACTTATGCCTCAGACACTTGAATGCCAATTTCAAAAAATAATTTCGACGCAATTTGTACAAAGATATCATGTGAAAAACACCTAGGGCCACAACATCATCACAATTTTAGAAAGATATGAATAAACTACTTGTGCTCGACCAGACAGCACACACATATTTGCAAAAAATCAACCCGAGGTGTTTGTCAAAACATGTTTTCAGTTCCATCCCAAAGTGCGACATTTGACTCAATAATTTGAGCGAGTGCAACAACGCTTGCCTCTTGCCAGCTTGGGACAAATCGATCATCACTATGTTCGAGATTATTAGAGGGAGCATTATGTGTAGGATCGTTAAGAAACATGACAAGTTGGCTAAGTCAACATACCTATTGTGTCCTAATACCACAAAGAAGCTTGCCAATCTACAACATGCGGCTCGAAATTGGTGTCCAACACCTATAGGAGCTAATCAGTTTTAGGTCAGTGACGGTAATGAACAGTATGTAGTAGATTTGGACACGAGCACTTGTAACTGTTACCGGTGGGAGCTGGTTCATTTCAGGTCATTCTGTGCATTAATTTTATGAGGACTTCGGCTAAGGATTATGTGCATGTATGGTATCATTGGGACACATTTATGATGATGTACTCCCACTTTGCTTGACCTATTAGTGGCCACCACATGTGGCTTGAAATGAACCAGGCTCTAATTTTGCAACCGCCAGTTAAGAGACTCTTAGATCGGCCTAAAAAATGAAGAGTGCGGGAGGCGGACGAGCCCCGTAGCCATACGGTAGCTAGTAGGAGACATGTCCCAATGATATGTAGCCGTTGTCAGGGTGTGGGCCATAATGTCCACTCTTGTCAAGGTGGAGACTCAGCCACTAGCGTGGTAAGTGGAAGTGGCAGAGCAGGATGATCACAAGACAACTTCATGAGTTTTACCATTGTTGTCAATATATAGGTGCGTAGATTGTTACACTTTCATACGTTGTTCTAACTATGTATGTTTTGTATGACATAGTATTGCTTTGGTGTTTGGCAGGAGTCCGTCGCCCCGCACTCGCATCCTTAACCATGGGGCATCTATGAATGCTATTGTATTTGTTTATGTATTTGTTAGTATCCTAACTGTATGTAATACCTCAAATTTTATTGTCACGAGTATAAGATTAAGATTTTATCATTTCAATGCTTAGTGAGTTGAATGAGTTGGAATTGTGATATGTGGTGTAAATTTTGAATATTATTGTGATATGCCAATCAATTTCTTTACAGATTCAAACTAAGGCAAAGAAAAATACTAGAAGACAAATGTCTCGGTGAACAACCGTTATAACAGACGTCCCTCATACCATAATAGGCGTCCCTCAACACAAAAGACAAATACAAATACTAGAAGACAAATGTCTGTGAATGCCGAGGCATGCCCATGAATGCTGTAAGGTACCTCAGTACTAAAAGATGAATTTTCGTGAATGCTGAGGGAGAGTAAGAGTCGATCTCCTCAACTATATAAGTGGTTAGAGTAGGCCTTTTCAACTAGAATGTGCGTTGAGAGCACAATATTACATTGATTAAAAGTTAGCTGAGATCGGCTGAAGGCAATGAGGCTTTATTGTTGAAGCATCTACTGGATCCGATTGTTACCTCTATAGATTTGCAGACATAATTCATTGAATTATGACATCAATTCTGCAGGGGTTATAATTGGCTCTAACATATGCTTTCACAGATGCTTCATAACTCAAGTTCTTTCAAACATATTTCCTAATCCGTGGAGGTTCTATCCATTCTTCTTGAAGGGGTTCTTTCTTCTATCATCAAAGAAGGCATATTCCAAAATTTAGTTTCAAAGCTTATAAAGCAAGGGAGTTATAGGCTTCCAAAGACAGACCAAGACAACAGACGATGAAAATCGAAGAACGGACGTCCCTCGTATTTGGAACGTTCGAATCTGTCTTATTTTTTGTCAACGATTGATGAGTCCCTTGATATAATGGACATCCCTATCCCTATAACAGATATCCCTCGTCATAAAATGGACGTCCCTTAGCCTATAGGGGGCGTCCCTTGCCCTAAAAAACAACATCCAAATTGTAACAAACAAAACTAACAAACAACAACCAAAACAAAAAAATCAAAATCAAAACAGAGATACAACATATGAAAAAAATGTAATTTAACAATTGTTAATTGAGCCACTGCCACGTCTCCCCATTGATCAGTATGTAGGACGAGGACTGAGAGGGGGAGGTGCATCATACGCCGTAGGATGAACAAAATCGTCCTCCACCTCCATGTCATCTAACAGTTGTGCATCTGATGTTCACGGAATTAGTGTAGTGGACATCAAAGAAGGAGCTGCAGCTTATGTTGAAGGCAATTGTGCAGCTGACTTTGATGGAGGAGGTGTAGCCGACATAGAAGGAGGATGTGCAGGCTGAGTGGAGGGAGAGTTCGCTCCTTTGAATACCCACTTCCTTCCTACTTTGTACAGCCTCATCTAAGCAAATGTCACTTGATTGTACAAGTCAAGTGCCTTTTCATTGGTTCGTCGATCCTTGGGAGGGACAGCCAACCCGATGCTGTCAACGATATGCTGAATGAGCCAATTATATGGGAGATTCTTCCTTGGACTCTTCATGATTGCCTTTATTTGATTAATAATGATATAGGCAAGGTTGAACTTCTTCCCATTGTAGATCTTTTCCATCATATAGAGATCCATGTAGTTGATATGGTCTCTATGTCTATCACGAGACAAAACTGTGTGGGTGATCATGTGATAGATGACTCTTGCTTTAACATTTAGGTCCTTTGATTTGAGTTGGGAGAAAGATTCAACAACTTCTAGATTGTGAGCCAATTTCTTCAGCAATGCCAGACCTTCTCCTTGTTTTACAAAGTCTGGGTCCTTGGATACATGGAAATACTCCTCCATCGGCTTCTCTATCGAGCATCCAATAAGCTCATTTAACTCTTTAAGAGATAGCCTAATCTATTTCCCATATACAAACGTTCTCAACTCAGTAGGGCTACCCAACTCCAAATTTGCGTAAAATAATTTCAGAACCCTCTCATAATAATGGCCCCCCATATTGCACAATCCATACGGACTAATGCGTTCAAACATTTCCTTTAATCCAAAGTTAGAAAACGCATTGAAATCTACCCTCCTATATATAATTACCACACAGGATATGATGTCATTATCGTACCATTGTTTGGAGGAGGCTGAGCTGAACACCACGGGTTGTGCCTCCGCAGACATGCATGCTCAACCTTCGAGCTCAGAGGGAGCCACTTTACGCTTCTTCAACACTTGAACCACCTTCAACGCCATTTTCTGCTTCAACAAACGTGAGGATAGATATCAGAAGTTCAAGTTAGTCGGAGGAAGACAAAATTTCTCTCAGCAATAGCTAGGGCAAGGGACATCCTTCATGATTATGTAGGTAGATTTGCATCCGTCAAGAGTAGAAACACTGTCGTTTAGAGTTCAGAGAAGGACCCTTGGTAAAAAAACAAATGTCTCTCGTATTAAGAAGGACGTCCATTATGGCATGAACGATGCTGTCTTAAGATGAGAGACGTCCATTGTGTGGCTAGTGACGTCCGTAATTGGCAGAACGACGTCGTCTTGGGGAGAAGGACATTCGTTATGTACGAAAAGACGTCCAAAATAGGTCAAGGGATGTCTATCTTAATTGAGGGGATTCACGCGTTTTAAAAATGCTTGTGCCTTGCACATGACCCTTCAACATTAAAGAATTTGGAGTCCATCCTGACCGTCCATTCTGATCCAGGGATGTCCCTTGCTCAATCTAATGACCATGGATTGTCATCTGCCATCGCCTTTTGAAAATGACAGATTCAATCCTTGCCTTCAATCCCTACCAAGGACGTCCCTCCCTCGATTCAACGGCCATGGACGATCGTCAGCCACTGCCTTTGGAAAATTGAAGATTCAATCTTGGTCATCAATCCCTATAAGGGACATCCCTCCCTCGATCCAATGGCCATGGATGATCGTCCGCCATCGCCTTTGGAAATTGACAGATTCAATCCTGGCTGTCTATTTTGAGTGGGGGATGTCTTTCCTCTATCCAACGCCATTGACAATTGTTGCCATCGCACGATAATTGTTCCAACACCCGTCTGTCTTCTAACGAGCAGGTAGGATGTCCCTCGCCCCCCCGATAATTGATGTCCTTTCTCTCTGTTCGATGGTCCTTGGCATCAACAAAATGGAGGTGTTAATGTCAATAGATTTAGACGGGAAACATGACTGCGAGGTCGCCGACGAGAATTTTTCATAGTATAGGGTTTTTGTTGTTAACAAAATTTTTTCAAGATTTGATTTGTCGTTTATCCCAAACTATAGAATCTGCATTGTTTATTTCCCAAAAAACTAAAACGTCAAGAACTGAAAATAATTATATGTTTAAAGTTTTAATTTTTAAACCTACTTATTTCTTGTTTTCTTATTAAAATAAAGAATTGCCTAAAATCAAGAGTTCATTCTAATTTAGGAAAAAAAATAACACTGCATACCCTATAGTTTGAATCAATGACAAGTCAAACGTTGAAGAAATTTGCGAACAACTAAAACCTTGAACTATGGAAAATTCTCGCCGGTAACCTCGCAGTCATGTTTCCTGTCCAAATCCGTCGACGTTAATTCCTCCATTTCGTTGAAGGGAAGGACCGTCAAACAGAGACAAAGGACGTCATTTATTGGGGGCAAGGGAAGTCCCTCCTGCCAGTTATCTGACATTGAAATGATTATCGGACGATGGCAGACGATAGATATCGGAACTTCGAGTTGGTTGGAGGAAGTCAAAATTTCTCTTTGCAATATCTTGGGCACATGACGTCCTTTATGATTATATAGGCATATTTGTGTCGTCAATCGATAGGAGAAACGCTATCATTTAGTGTTCAGAGAATGACATTCGGTCACAAAATGGATGTCCCTCATATTAAGACGGACGCCCATTGCATACTGAATGACGATGTCTTAAGACGAGAGACGTCCATTGTGGACAGAATGATGTCGTCTTGGTTGAAGGACGTCTGTTTCTCAATGAGAGACGTTCGAAATAGGTTGAGGGATATTCGTCTTAATTGTGGAAATTTGAGCATTTTAAAAACACGTGTGCCTTTCCTGTGACCCTTCAACTGAAAACAATTTGGAGTCCATCTTGAATGTCCATTCCGATCCAGGGACATCCCTCACTCGATCCAATGACCAGGATTGAATTTGTCAATTTTTAAAGGCGATGGTGGATGACATTCCATGGCTGTTGGATTGATCGAGGGATGTCCCTTTTCGAGATTGATGGATAGGATTGAATCTGTCATTTTTTAAAGGCGATGTGAGACGACATTCTATGGCCGTTAGATCGAGCGAGGGACGTCCCTTATAGAGATTGACGACCAAGATTGAATCTACCATTTTCCTAAGGTGATGGTAGACGACAATCCCTGGTCATTGGATCGAGTGAGGGACATCCTTGGATTGGAATGGAAACTCAGGATGGACTCTAAATTCTCTTAAGTTGAAAGGTCATGTGCAAGACACACATATTTTTTAAAACGTGCAAATTCCCTCAATTAAGAGAAACGTTCCTCTTCCATAACGGACGATCCTGCGACCTATTTTGGATGTCTCTCATCAAGAAATGGATGTACCTTGACCACGACTATGTCATTTTGCTCAAGACTACGCCATTTTGCCCACGATGGATGTCTCTCGTCTTAAGACGTCGTCGTTCAGTATGAAACAGACGTCCATCTTAATACGAGGGATGTCCATTTTCATTCAGAGAATGACATTCAGTCAAAAATCGACATCCCTCGTATTAAGATGAACGTCCCATGTATTCAATCCTGGTCGTTAATGTCAATAAGGACGTTCCACGCCTGATTCAACGGCCATGGAATGTCATCCGCCATCACCTTTGGAAATTGACAGATTCAATCCTGGCTGTCCATTTTGAGTGGGGGACGTCTTTCCTCAATCCAACAGCCATTGACAATCGTCTGCTATCGCCTGATAATCATTATGATGTCCAATAACTGGCAAGAGGGAAGTCCCTCACCCCCCCCCCCCCCCCCCCCAATAATTGACGTCCTTCATCTTAGTTTAATGGTCCTTCCCTTCAACGAAACAAAGGCGTTAACGTTGACGGATTTGGATGGGAAATGTGACTACGACGTTGCCGGCAATAATTTCTCATAGTTCAAAGTTTTAGTTGTTAGCAAAATTTATTCAAGGTTTGACTTGTCATTGATCCCAAACTATAGGGCTTGTAGTGTTAATTTCCCAAAAAGAAAAGAATTGTAGATAGTGCCAAGTTCCTAATTTTCGATGACAGCTAACTGACCATTCCTTGCGTGAAAGTTTATTAAAGGCTTCGGTTGCATTGTTACTATGTCTCAGTCATGTTTATTCAGTGGAGCTTCATTCTTCATTTCAAGTAATGACAAAAAACAGGAAAATGACAAATCAACCATCATCTTTTACTGTTAGTAACAAAACAACCATCATCCCTTTTTTGCTAACAACTTATCCATTGAACTATGGAAAAACGTCACGGCAACCATCGTTGTTATGTTTATTGTCAATGTCCGTCGACGACCTCGCAGTCACGTTTCCCAGCAACATTATCTTCGCAGTCATCTTCGGAGTCACATTTCCCAGCGACAATATTGATTCTGATTATGATTTCATTGACGGACATTGACGGTAATCGAGAAGATGATGTCAGGAAGCTCAGGCATAGTTTGGTCCACAATTTTCATGTTTTTAGTTTTTTGATCATCTTCTCATCGTTGAAACAAGTTTTCATCACTGTCGTCGTTGTCCAGTATCTCAATTTTGCAGCAGAACGCTCATCCCTGTGAGTACGTCGTTATGGGCAGAACGACGTACTCGCAACACTGCCGTGGTCTGAGAAAGACCGTTGAGGTCTGGGAAAGACAACCGCGGTCTGAGGATGATCCACCTTTGATCGTTCGTTGGTCTGCCTATATAAGAATCGACTGTATGCTTTGGAGAGTATTGCGAAATATGAAATTCTCGGCAAACTAAGTTCAATAAAATATCGGGACATTCATTTTAAGTTCTAGGGGCGTCCTTCGTGATTATAGGCAGATTTAACATTCAGAAAAGTTCGACGAACATACAACAGACTTCCATCGGCCAAAGAGGACATCCGTCATTGCCATTTGGAAAATGAAAAACTCCATCCTAGCCGTCCATTACGATCAAGGGATGTCCATTGTAATATCCCGAATGTTTATATCAGAATTTAAAATTGATAATTGAAAAATAATTGGAGATATTTGAATTAGTTGAATAAATTATTGGGATATTACTAATGACATAATCAATATGTTATAATTTTTAATTTAGGAAAATTGATTTGGGTAATATTTGGAAAAATAATCAAAGTGTGAAAAATGTAGGAAAAATGTGTATAGTGAGTTTCGGACTTCTGAGGATGCTAATTTGGACGGTAATTGGCATCCCAATCTCCAATTTGTCCACATACGGATGCCAACGGACCTTTGCGGACGACATAGGACAGCGTCCACTTTGAAACTGTCCAATTTTGGGACAATTCAAACGCTTGCGGACGATAGAAAAATGGCGTCTGAATGAATCTGTTCTTAAACTGGACACATTCGGACGGTAGCGGACGAGAGAAAAATGGCATCCGAATGACTCTATCCTAAGTCTGAACACATTCGGACGACTGTGGACGCTAAATTGCTTCCGAATATGCATTTTGAACGGTACAGACGAAGGCCTGGGGACACGTTTTCACGTCCGAAACTAGTTTTGGACAATACGAACGACGCACCGCATCTGAAAGGGAAAAATTGGCCAAAAAACCCATTTAAATCTGATGCTTCTTTGGTACGTATCCCATTTTATTTTCGATTCCTCCAGCTGGCGACGCATCTGGACGGTGAGGGAGTGTTCTTCTTGGCTTCAGATGAGTGGACCCCTTCCCCTTGGGAGGAGAATCGACTCTCCTTCTCTATATGTCGCTGGAGTTGTCACCTTGGGAGCATCCATCAACTTAGTGGGGTAGGTACCCAGTTTACGTATCTGTTCTTCACTACTCTGAGAGATTTCATTTGGTCCTCTGCAATTTGGATAGTGTATTGCTGTGACGTGAAGTGAGGGAAGGTCCTGTTCTCTGCTCTTTGAGGTAATTCTTTGTTTCCATCACGGATATATGAAAGTGGTTGTGGAAAAGAAAAGGATGCTGATTGTTATGTTGAAATCAATATGTTGTTATGTTTCTGTTGTTCGACTGTGGGAAACTTTGTCTTGCTGGAAATGGTTTTGTTTCTTTTAGCTTGGTTCCTGCCGAGAACTACATGGGTGAGTAATGAATTGTAAACTGTTGCTTGATGGATAATTTAGAAAGTTGTGCTGAAAGCAGAAGGTTGTTATGACTTGATTTTGTGCAGTGACTTGGATTCTCTATGTTTTGGGTTATACTCTGGATATTTAGTTTTCGTTAAGATTATCTATGGAATATTGAATGATTGAAGGTGTGGACAACCTCTGTTAAATGACTTGAATAATCTATTGTCATGTTGATTGATTTTGGTTTGTGACAAATTGTCTTGTTTTTTGTTAGTGTGCCGTTGCAAATTGTATAATGGCTAATGGACAAAGAGCTTGTTGGAGGAGGATGATCGAACTAATGACAGTTTCTAATGGTTGTGTTGAGATGTGCTAGGCATGCTTCTGATAACGAGGTAATTCTCTGTTTGATATTGGTTTAGAGTATGTTAAGTTAACTGTTATTCAGCAAGTTGTGGATCTTAGAGACTGTTAAATGGTTAAGTCTTTGTAATGACTATTGGGACTTTATGTTTGGCACGAGAATGGTAATGTAGTGAGACATAATTATATGATGTATGTGATGGACTTGGGTTTGATTACAAGAAATGGTTTAGTAAATTGCCTTGTTGTTAAGTGTTCTTGATAGAAGGTTTGTTCTTGTTACACAAGGAGTTTGTTCTTGATTAATAAACTGCCTCTTGGGTTGAAATGCATATATTGTGCATATTGATCATTTTTGGCTATGGGAAATATGATTTTCTGATGAAGTATTATTCAGTTTTGTAAAGTTTATTTATCATGACACATTAATGGAATAAGCAACATTGTAGGTTATTGCTATTCCGTTATTTAAGATCTTGGAATTGGTATTGCGAGGTTGCTATGAACTGAAATTGACTAATGAGATTAGTAAGTGTGAAGGTTTAGGGGATTGTGTTATTAATGCATAGTTGTTATGGTTTTGAAGGTACGAAGAAGAGAAAAGAAACAGAAACGCGTTATAGACGCTAGGTAAGTTGATATGGATTGTGTTTTGGTCTTCGGACCCTACATCGCAAGAATTAGGATTATGTGCTGTGTGTTTACTAGATTTAGGTTCTTTTAATGATGTGTTTACTAGACGTTTATTGCATATAGGATTGTATGAATCCACGAGCATATTGTATGACATAATAATCTATGTAAATAGGCGTGTGGGGGTTCGGGAAGTTAATGACGTCCCATTGTCATATAGATCCATGTTGGATGGATTAGATAGAAAATAGGTTAGCGACATGAGATACTAGGGTTCATTACTTCCTGTTCTGAAATCCCCAACGTTCTTGTAACAAAGGAGTGTATACGGCCTGAGTAACCCCTTGATATATATATATATATATATATATATATATATATATATATATATATATATATATATATTGCTCCTTTGTGGATTGACCGGGTTACTCATGGTCCCACGGTGTTTTTCATGTATGCACTCTTGGCCTAAATTGCATTGTATGATCATGCATATCATTTGCACTTCACTTTATCACTTACTGAGCGTTAGGCTCATTAGTTTAGGTCTTCTGATGTAGGTATGAATGAGCTGTAGAATCGAAATTAACCTAAGAGGGGAGGGGGGTGAATTAGGTTTATTAACTTTTTTGTGCGATTATAAATTTTCTAACCAATATCAAATTTATCACAATAAAGAGATCCAATAACCACAATAATAACAGTAAGCTAAGGTTTAGGGTTAGAGAATTCGACACCAAGTTGTTAACGCGGTTCGGCCAAGCACGCCTACGTCCGCGCTCCAAGGTTCTCCCTTGAAGATATATTCCACAAACTGCTTCCGGTTACAAATGATTGATCTTGCACGGGTGTCAATCGTACCATTACAACAAACTGATTTGTAGGGCGTTACCCTTTTCACTTGGATGCAATTTTCTCACGAAATTTTTCAAGCTCTCACAATTACAACAATCCTCACACTAATCAATTGATCTCACTCAAATACTTTGGAGGATGTGTTTACCAATCAAATTCGTGCACAATGATTGAGTCAAAAATTCGGTAGAGCTTCGCTTCGTATTGCTTGGTGTGTATTCTTCTTTGCAATCTAGGTATTTATAATTTTCCCAGTGCGGACATCCTAAACTCCTTTAGGATCGTCCGCAGTCGAACTTTGGAAAATAGCCGTTGCTGATTTCTGTGTATTTGCGGACTCCAACTCATCATCCGTAGTGTCCGCGTCTATCATTCGCGTTTCCCAGAATTGGATAGATTCAAAGCGGACGCCAATCCTTCCGTCCGCAGCATCTGCATGACACCATCCGCATGTAATCTAAATGGACGGATTCAAAGTGGACGCCAATATATCACGTCCACAGCCATCCGCCTCGTCTGCTTCTACACTGTTCTCTTGGTGACGCTGAATGGCGTCCTCAGATTGAACTGAGGACGCTGAATCCTCTTCGTGCGGACGCTTCAGTGCCATCCGCACTTGCACAGGCCACTTTGTAGTTGCACAAAACGTTTCCTCTAAGTCATACGAACCTTCCATTCTCCTGCATAGACTTAGAGAAACATATTAAACATTCCCAATACCCTTGATCAAGGGTATTTCCAATTTAAACACTAAATATGATATTTATAAATTCAACGAATAAACAACTTTTACACTTTAGTTAAATTGCTCATAATCAAAATATAAATACGCATAACACACTTAGGCTAACAATCTCCCCCTTTTTCATGATGATAAAACATATTAAGTTGTTTATATCCAAAACCTAAGCATATGCATCAATTATTGCATATTAGATTTATCCAATTAAGTTAGGCAATTTATCAACCAATTAGACTATGCAACATGCTACTTAACTTTTCTAATCTAAACATGTACCACAACGTATATTCTCCCCCTTTTTGTCATAATCAAAAAGAAAAGCTAGGGGATGGAGCCCAAAAAGTGTATCAAAATAATGTCATCAAAATATTGGTCTAAGAAATTCTCCCTCTACCGAAAAAAAAATTTCTCCCCCTTAATGAAAGAGTCAATCCACAAATTAAACAAAGGGGGGTAAGAAGCATTCAATAGTAGCGTTCATGTGGTTAAGATAAGATAACAATTGAAACTAACCACCAACACAAGTTGAAGCTAAACAAGTTTTTCAATGAATTATACCAATTGTAAATCCATAGTTAAAATCAAGTCATTTTTGCCAATTATGATATCAATTGTCAGTTCAAAGAGAAAATTCTACGAGAGATACTAATGTGTAATATCAAAATCAATTCAATTATCTCTCCCCCTATTTTATTCACAACAACCACTTAAAGGGGATATACCACACACTTAAAATATTTGCTCTCCCCCTTAGTGCAATAATGAAACATCCAAGTTAAAACAAGATGTATACCAATTGAAACACACTCAAGGATGAGTTCAAGTTAAATGAAAAACAAATAAGTAAGCAATCAACAAAATATAAACGTGGTTTTTTTTTAAAAAATTTGCGTGGTTTTGTTTGTTTATAGACTCCGCATAATGCCAAAGTCAACCTGTAAACGCATTTAAAGAATCCAAACCAGCCAGAATATCCATCATGTACGAAAATTATAGACGTCAAAAGTATAACAAAACAATTACAACCTTAACTTCTAAAAGGTCCTAAGACGAAATAGAAACAACAAAAAAAGAAACATACTTCAAAAAAATACACAGGTTGCTGTTCACTCTCTTAATCCGAAAAAGAAAGTACATAAAGCTGTGAATAAAAACTAGGCGTCGGTAAGATCATTATCATCCATAGCGTCAGGAGGTTGAGCGGATGAAGATGGTACACCATGAGGCATCGATGGAGAGGAAATCCCAGTATGGCAAATCCCACGTGAAAAATCATCCATACGCCTCTTTACAACGTCGAATCGACTAGAAAGTGAAGTCATGGTTGACATGATCTGAATAAGGTACTCTGATTGCTGATTGAGTGTGGCTTGCAAGCGAGCCACGTCGGAAGAGGTAGCATATGGTCCATGTGAGAATGAAGAACTCTCTCCTGGAAAAGAAGAGGGTCCAGCCTCGTGAGCAAAAGAAGGAATGGGCTCGGAGAAAGGTAAGGAAAGAATAGGCTCTGAGAGCCGTGGAGGAGGAGAGTCTGGAGAATGAGGAGGAACATGTACATTATCTGGTCGGACAATCCATTCATCATTCAGAGCTCGTATAATTCCCATACGACCAAGAGTTTGAGGAGAATAGATGTAGGAACGACGAAGTTCACAAGGTTTAGGAAGTGTGGGAATTAGAACCTCTAAATCCTTGAAAAGATTTGTGAGAAGTAAATTGAAGGGAAGTGAGAGGGTTGAGCTATCCGATGCATCGGCTATTTGAGAAGTAATTATGTAACCGAGATTGAAGGGAGTGTCGGAGTACATATGTTGAAGGACATAGAAGTCCATATAACTGACATGATCACGATGGCCAGCACGAGGAAGAACATTATATTGAAGTGAGTGTTGGATGACACGAGCCCGAACATTAAGATGTTTAGTTTTGGGCCGGAGATGATAATCATTAACAGGGTCTCTAAGAATTTGTCAAAGAAGTGCATCCCCAATTTCCGTTTTGTGGAAAGAGGGAGGAACATGAGCATTAAAGTATTCTTCAGATATTAACCCCTGTGTTCGAGATAAACATTAAGGAGATTGGGGGTGATTTCGATTTCCCGCCCATAAAGAAAACTCTTTACAACCAATGGACATTCAGTGTACGTCGCATTGGCATAAAACATGCGAATAACCTTTTCAATGTATGGACCATCTAGAGAGAATAATTTATGCAAACCCATACGAGTATACATATCCTCTAAGTCTAAACTAGATAAACGAGCAAAATCAATTTTTCTAGACGAAATTAAGGAATGATTCTTGAATTCGTCCTCATACCATTTCTTACACTCATCATTCAGAAATAAATGGGTTCTTTAAACTCAAGGATTGCTAGTACTATCGGAAACTTGAAGAGAACCATGTTTTCTAGATTGACGGTTTGCCATGAAAATGAACGGAATGGAAACTTAGACAACCCTAGGAAATGCTCTAGAGAAATTAGGGAAAATAGTGATATATCGGAGGGAGACTTGAAGACCAGCTAAAAATGGCAGAGAACGGCCGGAAATCAGAGGTGAAGGTTGCCGGAGTCGCGGGAGAAGATGGAACTCGGAAGGACGTGAAGTTAGGGTTTCGGAGGATCCCCAATCTGTTTAAAAACGCATTTGTGGACGCAGCAGACGAAATTTATTGCATCCGGACTCGTCCGCAACACAGCAGAATTGAAGCAGTTTTAAAAAATTGAACATATGGATGATGAGGATGCCATTTTTGGCGTCCGCCCTATGGAATCCGGGAAACCCAAAAAAAATGGAATGAACAAAATTGAAGCTATCATTTAGGGAATTCTCCCAACTCGCTAGAGAAATAAAATTGATTATGTAGAAGACGTTGAATTATCTACAAAGATCAAACTGAGTCGAATTCGAATTCCACAAAACGTCTTCTCATCCAAAGGTTTGGTGAAAATGTTGGCAAGTTGGTTTTCGGTGGAAACGAATTCTAGAGAAATATCACCTTTATTTACATGATCACGGATGAAATGATGTCTAATCTCAATGTGTTTTGTCCGTGAGTGAAGAATTGGATTCTTGGAAATGTTAATGGCACTTGTGTTATCACACATAATAGGAATATTTTTGAAGAATTGACCATAATCTTCCAAGGTTTGCTTCATCCAAAGCAATTGATCACAACAACTCCCGGTTGCAATGTATTCACTTTCGGAGGTGGAAAGTGCAACCGAGTTTTGTTTCTTAGAGAACTAAGAAACTAATGATTCTCCAAGAAATTGACAAGTGCCACTTGTACTTTTCCTATCAACTAGACTACTCGCATAGTCCGAATCGGTGTATCCAACTAAATCAAAATTTGTACATTTGGGATACCACAATCCTAGACTAATAGTCCCACTTAAATATTTGATAATCCTTTTAATGGCATTTAAGTGTGACTCTTTGGGTGAAGATTGAAACCTAGCACATAAGCACACACTAAAGAGAATATCGGGTCTACTTGCGGTTAAATATAGAAGAGATCCAATCATACCACGATATTTCTTTATGTCCACATTTTTGCCATTTTCATCTTTATCTAATTTTGTGGTAGTGCTCATGGGAGTTCTAGAAGATTTAGAGGAGTCCAAGCCAAAGCGTTTGATTAGCTCCTTGACATACTTTTCTTGGTTTAGAAAGATTCCATCTTGAGATTGCCTAACTTGCAAACCAAGAAAATACTTCAATTTGCCCATCATACTCATTTCAAACTCACTTTGCATTAAATTTGCAAATTTATCACAAAGTGTGCCATTGGTGGAACCAAAAATGATATCATCGACATAGATTTGCACAATCATAATATCTTTATCATTGTACTTGACAAAAAGAGTGGAATCTACTTTTCCTATTTTGAAGTCTCTTTCCTTCAAAAATTTACTTAATCTCTCATACCAAGCTCTTGGTGCTTGCTTAAGTCCATAGAGAGCTTTATGAAGTTTATAGACATGATCTAGCTTATCATAGACTTCAAATCCTAAAGGTTGCTCAACATAAACTTCTTCTTCAATATAACAATTTAGGAAAGCACTCTTTACATCCATTTGATAAAGAGTGAAATCCTTATAACAAGCAAAAGCCAAAAGCATTCTCATCGATTCTAGCCTAGCAACCGGTGCAAAGGTTTCTTCAAAATCAATTCCTTCTTCTTGCTTATAACCTTTTGCAACAAGTCTAGCTTTGTTTCTAACAACTACCCCACTTTCATCTAGCTTATTTTTGAAAACCCATTTTTTTCCAATAATTGAATAATCTTTAGGCCTAGGAACAAGTTCCCATACATTGTTCCTCTCAAATTGGTTCAATTCTTCTTGCATGGCAAATAAATGCTGAATTAGCACATTCATTTCTAAGGGAGGCTCTTGTTCTCACACCTAAGTTAGGATCACCTAGAATATCTACCATAGGATGACTTTTGGCATACCTCCAATCCCTTGGTAAGTTATCATGGTTTTCTCCCCTTGACGTTCCTTCTAAGGATTGATCTTGAGATTCTTGAGGAGGACTTTCTAGAATCTCCTTCCCTTTATCTCCTAGTGAAAGGTTTTCTAAATCACTTTCTAAATCATGAATTGGTCTCTCAACACTATGAGTAGGAATAGATTCATCAAAAGTGATATGCATGGATTCTTCCACCACTAATGTCCTTTTGTTGAAGACCCTATAGACTTTGCTAGTTGAGGAGTATCCAAGAAAGATTCCCACATCCGTCTTGGAATCAAATTTACCTAGATTGTCCTTAGTATTAAGAATAAAGCATTTACACCCAAAAACTTTGAAGTAACTAACATTAGGAGTCCTACTATTCCAAAGTTCATAAGGAGTCTTATCTAGAGTAAGACGGATAGAGACGTGATTTAGAACATGACATGCCGTGGCAACGGCTTCTGCCCAAAAATATTTGGGAAGATTGTTCTCATTGAGCATGGTTCTAGCAAGCTCTTGGAGGAATCGGTTTTTCCTCTCGACAACTCCATTTTGTTGAGGAGTTCTGGGAGAGGAGAAATTGTGTTCAATACTATGTTCTTGACAAAGGGTATTGAATTGATCGTTTTTGAATTCGCCACCAAGATCACTCCTAATTGTGATAATGGTAAGCTCCTTCTCATTTTGAACTTTCTTCCTAAAGCTGGAAAAAATTTCAAAGGTTTCATCCTTAGTTTTTAAGAAGAAAACCCATGTAAATCGTGAGAAGTCATCCACAATAACAAAGGCATAATGTTTACCACCCATGCTTGAAACCTTAGAGGGACCGAAAAGGTCCATGTGAAGTAGTTGAAGAGGCTTAGATGTAGAGATATATTGTTTGAAAGAGAAAGAGCTTTTTGTTTGCTTTCCTTTTTGGCAAGCTTCACAAACTCTATCTTTTTCAAATGCAATTTTTGGAAGACCCCTAACTAGATTGTTTTTCGAAATCCTAGCTAAGGTATCCATGCCTACATGTCTTAATCTCCTATGCCAAGTCCATGAACTTAAAGAATCACTTACTTTAAAACATTTTTCAATATCACTAGAGATACTAGACAAATCAATAGCATAAATATTTTCATGCCTATAACTAGAAAATAAAACTTTCCCATTTGAATCGTCAATGATCATGCATGATTTAGATTCAAAAATAACTTTATATCCTTTATCACACAATTGACTAATACTTAATAAGTTATGCTTCAATCCATCAACAAGCAAGACATCTTCAATAATAGGATTAGAAGCATTACCAATATTGCCAATACCTCTTATTTTTCCTTTTTGATTACCTCCAAATGTCACAAATCCTTTCTTGTCCTTGATGGAGGAAAATCTTGAAAAATCTCCTGTCATATGTCTTGAACACCCACTGTCCAAGTACCATTGATCCTTAGCAGGAAGAGCTTTAACCTATAAGCAATAAATCAAGATGATTTCTTTGGTACCCAAATCTTTTTGGGTCCTTTGGGGTTAAATTCGATTCCTCTCGAAACCCACACATATTTGACAATCCTATTATTAATCATGCTTCTAGATGGACAAGCAAGATATTTATGACCTATAGCATTGCAAGTATAACAAGTAGTAGGTTTGACAAAGAAATTTCTATAGCTTTTTTTCTTTTGAAAAGATTGGTATCCCAAACCGGCTTTATCAAAAGTCATCTTTTGTTTTCCTAGAAGCATATTCAAATTCTTGCTCCCATTTGTAAAATTAAGCACTATCTTATTCAATTCGATATTTTTCTCCTTTAGCATGATATTTTCACTCTCAATTAATTTAACATGCTCATTCAATTCAATATTTTTCAATTTCAAACAAGCATTTTCATCTTCAACAACTTTCACATTACATGCATGCTTTTTCATAATTGTTTTATTTTCTTTCTTCAACTCCTTATATTTAAGAGTTAACGTATTGAATTCTTCAAGTAATTCATCAAATTCATCACCAACTTCATTATCATTCATATTAGTGCTATCATCATCAACATCACTATAAAGAGAACTACTTACCTCTTTATCATTGGCCATGAAACACATGTTGGCCACTTCTTCCGTCTCGGATGAGGGCTCCTCATCACTATCATCATCCCACGTTGCTTTGAAAGCTTTCTTTTTGGACTTTTTGGGATTCTTTTTCTTCTCAAGGTAGCAGTCGGCTTTCACGTGCCCCGTTTTTCCACAACCATAACAAGTTAGTGTCTTTTTGTGATGAGGTCTCTCTCCTTTATATTTGTTCTTTCCTTGTAGTTTTCTCCTCT
>CM039469.1:21915282-22052951 GCA_022433065.1 Begonia loranthoides
GTGCAATTATAAATTTTCTAACCAATATCAAATTTATCACAATAAAGAGATCCAATAACCACAATAATAACAGTAAGCTAAGGATTCGGGTTAGAGAATTCAACACCGAGTTGTTAACTTTTTCTGTGTATTTGCGGACGCCAACTCATCGTCCGCGTTTCCCAGAATTGGACAGATTCAAAGCGGACGCCATTCCTTTTGTCCGCAGCATCCGCATGACACCGTCCGCATGTAATCGAAATGGACAGATTCAAAGCGGACGCCAATATATCATGTCCGCAGCCGTCCGCCTCGTCCGCTTCTACACTGTTCTCTTGGTGACGCTGAATGGCGTCCTCAGATTGAACTGAGGACGCTAAATCCTCTTTGTACGGATGTGTCAGTGCTGTCCGCCATCAGTCCATATGCGTCCGCACTTGCACAGGCCACTTTGTAGTTGCACAAAACGTTTCCTCTAAGTCATACGAACCTTCCATTCTCTTGCATAGATGAAGGATAGTTGATGATGGATTTGCATGGGTGGATCTTGTGGCTGGCTGGGCTAGAAAGTAAAAGGAAAAGTATTTGAAAAATAGTTTTGTAACTTATTAATGTTGTTTTTATTCCGCTGCATTTTATTCAAAGAATGTTATGGTTTTTGAACGTAAATTGATAAATGTGAAAGAAAACTGAGAAAAGTGAAAGTAAAGCGATCGGGTTTTAGCGATCGGGTGTTAGCGATCAAAGTAAAGCGATCGGGTTTTAGCGATCGAGTGTTAGCGATCGGGTTTTATGAAGGAAAAAGACTATGATGTTTTTATGAAAAGAAAAGTTTTAAATTTTAAGGATTTTAAAAATACGAGATGTTACATCCGTACTCGATCCAATGACCATGAACCATCGTTCCAATGGGCACGACGGACGTCCCCCGATAATTGATGTAACGTTTAGAGAAGTCCAGCGAACATATAATGGACGTCCCTTGGCTAAAGACAGACGTCCGTTACAGCCTGAACGACATAGTCTTAAGTCGAGGGATGTCCGTTGTGAGACTAGGGATGTTCGTCATCGCCATTTGGTAGCCGTCCATTCGGATCGAGGGACGTCCGTTCTTGATCCAACGACCATGAACCATCATTCCAACAGGCACGACAAACGTCCCCCGATAATTGATGTCCTTCGTTAGTCTGTTGAATTATTGTTTGGCGGTTCTTGGCCGACGAATTTTGACGGACGTATCCATTCTACGGTTCTTGGCCGACGAATTTTGATGGATGTCGCCCGTTGTTTCTGCCTTGGATGACTTTGTTCGTCGTCATCAAGCCTCCGTCGTTCGTCATCATCAAACCTCCACGATTTGTCGTCATCATGCCTCTGCGGTTCGTCGTCAAGCCGCCGCGGGTCGTCATCATTAACGGTAAATGTGACAGCGATGGTTGCCGCAACGTCTTCTTATAGTTCAGTGGTTAAGTTGTTAGCAAAAAAAAAATGATGGTTGTTTTGTCACTAACAATAAAGGATGATGGTTGTTTTGTTATTTTCCCAAAAAAAAAACATCAACTGTAAGAAAAATCTGCAATCTTTCTGCTTCTCTAGTGTTTTTCTTTGAGATTTGGAGGGCCACCCTCTTCTGCTTTAGCAACAATGGCCTATTCTCAGCTCTGTTTCCTCCTCCCTTTGCTTCTCTCTGCCTTTTTCTTTGGGAACAACTTGGTCAAATGTGATAGCGGTAAGCCCCTTCAGAATCTCCTCCTTTCATTACATTTACTTGCTTGCTTCTTCTTATTGAATTGGGGTCTGAAACTTTCTGAATCGTATCACTTTGGTGATGCAATAGTTCTGAATCCAATTTTAGATGGGTTCGTACACATTTTGATTGAGTTGGATATTATTTCTAATCCAATTGCAAAAATGTTGCTAGAGCCCTTGTAGATATATTGGTATTGGATTTCAATCATTTGCAGTTAGAATTTTTTATTCAGAGTTAACCCAAGTTCCTATTGCGTGGTGAATGCTACAAAAATTGCTGAAGAAGAAATTGAGTCTTCATAGATCACAAGTATGTTCTTTGATCTCCTATCTCATACCTGACAGCACGAAGCTGTATCCTGCCTGACTGGTTTACATTCTGATGAGACTGGAGACATTTCTCTGAGTCAGTTTGTGTCACGTGTTTTATTCTCAACTCTAATTTACCGTGTGAAGCTCAAAATATTCCTCATTTTCTTTCTTTGCGGCAGTTGTTTAAGGATACAATGATCTGAAACTAAAAGCCTTTACTTCTTAAGTCTATGCTTTATACCATGAAGAGCTCTCTAATTATGCTGTCGAGAGACGAAAAAGAACCGGAAAACATGAAGGAGGTACCAAATTAAGATTGTTGGAGCAATTCTTATGAATCTTTCCTCTTGAATCTTCAAATTCTTGCTACGAATATTTCTTTTTCTTGTATTTTTAATATTTTAAGCTAAATTGAAATCGTTCATCGTATATCGTCCAAGGACTTCTGAAGGCGATTACTAAATTTCTCCTTCGAAGTAAAATTGCTATGTTTTCATATGTCCTAACTCACTGGGCCATCTATTGATGCAAACACCTAATCTTACCGCTTATTGCTGTTCATAATTTTTCATATGGTAATTTTTTTTTGGGTTTCTAGCTTTAGAACTCTGCATTTCCCAGTGGTTTGCTTTACCATTCAACTCCGGACAAACAACTTTAGAACACTTTCATATTGTGATTAGTGATACTTATCCATTGTCCTGGTTTTGCATTCTTACTTTTTGTACTATATTTTTGTGTAATTTAAATGCATTACGTAAATTTCGTCTAAAAGTTTCTTCTAACTGTGACTCTTATTGTTGGATTTGCAATAATTATGGGATAATGCATAGCCAGTAAAGCTATACTAGTTAGCGAATTCAAGTTGATCTATCACCTTCTCATTTTCATGGTGGTTTCTATTTTAATCATTCTGGTTTAAGACCAAGAGGGTAAGAGAGAAGAATCCACAGCCTTTTTTGTTTACTTGCATCATTGGCTATGTGGAATTGCTCTCTCTCTCTCTCTCTCTTGAGTGGAAGAAATTTCAAAATACCCAGGATTCGGATTTTTGGCGAATTTTTAGAATGTAACTTGATATAATCATTTTTTGCGTCCAACACTGGACATGCACTTTAGTTGATGGGGTTTACATTGTTGTAATCACCCAGTTCTTCATTTAAAACTTGGATTTTTCTGATTTGACAAATAGTCAAATTTCTTTATCACAAATTTGGGTGGCCTAGATTATACATGGAGCTCTTGAGCATATATTGTTTCGAAGCTGCATCCATTGGAATGGATGCAGAATTTTTTTTTCTTATGATCATTAACTCTCTCCTGGCTAAGCGTCATGGTCCTACTTTCGGATAGGCTAGAGACGGATCGTGTGACACTTGTTGTTGGGGAAAACAACGAGTTAGCCTATGAGGTGTGCCAACGACATTGATTGCCCACGATATTTGAGCGAGCTTTGTGTCTAATGAGCGAGCAGTATGTGAGTGAGATTAATTGAAAAAAGTGTAATTGAGCATAGTGAGTATAAAAAGAGTTTGTATGTAAAAAGTTTTTTCATTCATTGGCAACAAATTACATCAGTGGGTAGGGAGCGTCTACATGCTATCATGTTTCTATCTCCTAAAAAGCAATTTGCATCATCTCCAGCACGGCAAGAATGTACATGAAATGGTGGTGAGAAGTTATTTGCCCAAAATAATAGGAAAAGATGTAACAACCCGCATTTTCAAACCTTATCTTTTTCTTAGTCAAACAAAAATTTCTCTTTTAATTTATTCAAAACGCATGAAAGGAAAAATAATTCAGAGTAAATAAAGCAGAAATGGATAACAATTTAAAACATACTTTTAATGTAAACAGAAATCCATGCTCTAGCGAGGAGATTCATCCGTGCCACAAGATTCATCCAGCCACAAGATTCATCCGTGCAAATTATTCATCAACTGCTCATTGTATTGATCGTCTATTTCCAAGCATATATCTATATCAACAAGACTTAACTAATGAGCTTAACGCTTAGTAAGTGATATAGAATAAAATAAACATGCTATGCATTTTTTTGAAATTCTTTTTCGTTTTCCATTTTTGTTTCTTTTCCTTTTTTTTTTTTTGTCATTTTCGTTTCACATTTCATTTCCTTTTATTTTCCGTCTTCTCGATCTTAACTTTACTTGATATTTCCATTTTTGTTTATGTTTCCCTTTTAATTTCATTTTCTAGAAGGGAACCTATTCGTTCCATGTACCGAGAGAATGGATACATCCTATGGTCATGTGGCTATTCGTCACTCTGGCGAGGAGATACACCTATGACCTCACCACTGATCGTTGGAGATTTTCGTACAAGAGAAATGATGAACCCTAGAGTCCACGTGGTTAACCGTTACTCTGATAGGGAGATACATCCTATGGTGGCCCCATTGATGGACACTCATTAGATCTCTTGAACCCCCACACGCCTATTTACGTTTATTCGCTTTGTTATTATTTAATTTCATTTTCTAGAAGGGAACCTATCTGTTCCATGTACTGAGAGAATGGATACATCCTATGGTCATATGGCTATCCATCACTCCAGCGAGGAGATACATCCTATGGCCTCACCACTGATGACCGTCACCATTCCCTTTTTGTTGAAGACATTGGGGATTTTCGTACAAGAGAAATGATGAACCCTAGAGTTCATGTGGTTAACCGTCACTCCGATAGGGAGATACATCCTATGGTGTACTCACCGATGGACAGTCATCAAATGTCTCAAACCCCCACACGCCTATTTACATTTATTCAATGAGATAATGGATATTTCTACAGCTAAGTGATGGTTGTTCGCTCGGGTGATCAGCCCTTGAGAACGCCGTTCACTTAGTAGGTATGAACATCCATTCTACCACTTTTCGTTTCCTTTTCAAAACCATGCATGAAAACCATTTTTGTATCTTTTGAAAACTATGATGCATGATTATCGCCAATACATAAAGTTCTATCATATTATTCCAATAATCTCTAATCATGCTCATTTATGAAACATATCATTAAAAGAACCTAACTCTAATAAACAGATAGCAAACAATAGCACAATATACAGAAAATGCTCAATTTGTGGTAAAGCAGTAAACAACCTAAATATTCTATGAAAGCGGTAACAATCAGCAAACAACCCTAATTCTTGCGATGTAATGTCCAAAGACCAAAGCACAGTAAGTATCAACTTACTTGGCGTCCTTAGCGCATTACGAACTTAATGTTTCCTCCTTTTCATACCTTCAAAATAATTAAACATATACTCATCATAATCTAGTCCAACAAATCCAAAATCACATATATATATCTTGCACATTTAGGCCTTTAGTCATCAAACTAATTACTTAATAGTTTTCCGAAGCCAAGACTCAAAATTAGTAGTTGAACTTAGCAATTAACTGACATTCAAATAGTCCAACCATCCAATAATTATCTTAACCACTCTACCATTTGCATTATTCATTAAGAAACAGCATATTCGTATAACAAGCTAAAAACATGCTACACTTAGTTATCATAATAGCTTAGCAGTGTGTTTCCAAGTTACCACTGAATAAACACAATGTAAAATCCAAGCATATATGCAGTAACCAATTACTCACTGTTCAACAATACACTTCAACAATGCGCAGATTAATCTAATTTCCAGAATATATTCATCCACTAGTGAACCAAATTCAAACCAGCAGAGTACGACCATCAAAGTAATGATTCACATAAATAATTCATTTCTCAACTTAGGCACAACTAGTAAGAATTAAACCAACTAAATTTTACATATTTTAGAGGAAGTAACAGACATACCAAAATCCCATAATCAAAGCAAAATTCAGCATCAAAATAAGGGCATTATTATTGGCTTCCTCTTCATCGAAAACAACACACAAATATTCCAAACACAACAACAAAATTCTCAAAGTCAACAGCTGAATCAGAAACCAAACCACACAGTAGTGAATGAAGGAACAATTTTCACCAGAAGGACCTGAGAGGCCCTAGAGCTTCTTCACCACATCCATTCCTTCACCTCTATAATTTCCATGACAACTCCAACTGCAGAACAACCAAATCGCGGAGTACAATTCCACGGTAATTTCCATCGACAAAAAAACGCAACAGAACAGGAAGCAAGCACTGCTCAGCATTGGAGGCCGAGAACCAAAACACAAGGGACTTACCTCATGCCGGCTCCAGAGAAAACCACCCCTATTGTCTGAGATCAAGCCCCCAACATCGCCAATGTTCGTCCCGGTTAGGCATTGCGAACACTGTAGCTCGCGGTACACGGTTTGTCCATTTCAACGGTTCAGTCACTTTGAGCCCTAGCTCTCGCAACTCGCTGCTCCTGCACCGTGACCAGCAGCACGCATGCTTGTCGGACCACCTCGCATGCCGGCGAAGCCCAACACTGTCGCCTCTTCCCTCGCGATTCACCCTCTCGGGTTTTCCTCCCTCGGTCGTCTCTCCCTCACTCTCCCTCTCTCTCTCCCTTTTCTCTTGTCATTTTTTTTTTCTCTTTAGAAATCTAGGGCTTCATTTGAGTTTCAACCAAACCAAGAACCGGACCTCTTAAACTAGTGTGAATCAGAAAACTGAACTGGCCAGGCCGAACCAAATCTGCATCTTCCCCCTTTTTAATTACATTTTCATTTATTTTAATTTGATTATTTCAATTCATATTTCTTTTAATTTAATTCCTTTAATTAAATTCTTCATGTAATTATTCT
This sequence comes from Begonia loranthoides, assembly GCA_022433065.1. Taxonomy (NCBI): domain Eukaryota; kingdom Viridiplantae; phylum Streptophyta; class Magnoliopsida; order Cucurbitales; family Begoniaceae; genus Begonia; species Begonia loranthoides. Next base: position 21,922,070 of record CM039469.1, read on the forward strand.
CAACCTAATTCCGATTCTCGATTTATTCTAAATATTTCATGATGACAATTATCGGTCTAATTTAAATCCTTTGATTCAGTTTTCCAATTAATTTTCCATCAAATATATTCTCAGTGATTATCCAAATATTTCTTAATTAAATTTCTCATCAAATAAATATTCAATTGTCCAATTATACCAAATTAATTTCTCAATTATTTTTACTTAATTCAGTTATAGGAAATCGGGACATTACAAATCAGTCTCATATCATTTGAAATTGGACATTGGATGGAATAGATACATCCTTGTGGTTAACCTGAGTAGAATAGGTCACTCAATCCCTATGTGGGAAGGGATACATTGTACTACACTCCCAGGCATCACTGTCACTAGACCCCCCAATTCTAATTTTCATTACATTAATTGGAGAGAATAGATACATCCTTGTGGTCAGCCTAAGCAGAATAGGTCACCTAATCCCTACGTGCGAAGGGATACATCGTACTACGCTTCCAGGCATCACTGTTACTAGACTTCCCAATTTTCCATTTTTATTACATTCATTTAATCCGGTCTCTCCCATGTATTTTTATTAAAACATTCATTTAATCTGGTTTCTCATGTGCTTATCAGAGCAAATTCTGGCTAGAAAACGTGCGGAGCTTCACAGTTTTGAATTGTGTGAGGGAAATTGAAGGACTTAGAAGCGTTTTAGATCTCGAAAGTGGGACAAGCTGCCTTTGGCAACTTTCCAGCGCATAAAACTCAAAAAGTTATGCGAAATAAAAAAAAAATTGCCCAAATCGGTTGACTGAGCAGAAAGTTATGGCCTTCCAAAGTTTTTGAGTAAACGATCTCATTTTTTTCCTACCCAAATTTGCTCTAATATGCACCAAATGACAAAATATGTAACGACCAGGTTTTTCGTAAACCCTTTAAAATGTGTTAAAATTTGAAATTTTACTATGACCATTGAAACAGATCAGAGTGTGTATAAAGTGGATCGCTATTAACCTTTCTTTAAGCTCGTTTTGAAGACTAATTAGTGAAGTGTTATAAAATCATTTATTTCAAACGTCGCGGAAGTGCAAATAATTTAATGAAGAACTAAAAAATTGAATACAATTTACTAAAACTTAATTCAATTACAACCGTTTACTTTTTACTCTCTCTAGCCTTGCCAGGCACAAGTCTCGTGAGTGCAAATTTTCATCCTTGCTTTATTCTCTGTTTGCTTATTATCTGTTCATTGTTTTTGCTTACAAGTACCTACACCTACACCATAAGTAACTGTAAGCCCAAAGGCTTAGTAAGGAAAAAAGGGTTAATGCAATATGATATGTCTATCTTTAGTCCTTTTGGAATGGGGGCCACCCAAACCAATCCTTTCATTAAGCCATTTACTCGTTTATTACTTTACTTTACTTTAATCCATTTGTTCGCTACTCGTACTTCGAGTTGGATATTGAGGGATTTTCTCATGCAATGGTATAATGGATTAGATCTAACCTTTTTTTTGCAACTAGAACTCTCGTATCCTACAAGGGAGGGGCTCCACCTAGTTGTAGACTAGACCCGCTACCCGTCTGCCCCTAACTCCCTTTTCCTCTTCCTTTTCTTAACATTTTACATCTCATAATGCATGTGTGAGTACCAGCACAAAGGTGGCACCCCCTATTACTTTCTATTAACATGATGCATGACCATACATTCTCAACCTAACATGATGCATAATGCTTTATAACGTAACAATAATAGAAATTGAAGTGCGCATTTAAATAAGAGTAATTGTAATTGAAATTGCGCACAAAAATGTATAATAGAAATTGATAGCGCACATATTAATGAACAATTGCATAGAGGGAAATCAAACAACGAACGCACTCAATAAGGGAATACAGGAATTGAACACCAATATCAGAACAATCTACAATTAATTGAAACAAGAAAAACGTGCTCGAATTAATAGAACACAATAATAATCGAAAGAGGAATAGAACATACTATTAACATGCTAATTATCTTAGTTAATTTCTTAGTCATTTTACATGCTTCCTACATTTATTATTCTAGGTGATTATTCTAATTAGTTATCCTAAATAATTTACATGCTCTAGAATGGTTTAGCGAGTTAAGCATGCATCATTAGTTAATTAAATATGCTTGTTATTTAGCATGCTCAATTCAAATAATTACTTTCGTTAATTACCCTAGTTTATTAACATGCTGCTAATTGATTTACACATGCTAATTAAACCTGCTATTTAGCTAATTGAATATGCTAGTTAGTTAATTTAAACATGATGGTAAATCAATTTAACATATTAGTTAATTAGTTAAACACGCTAGTAGTTACTTATTAGCCAATTTACATGCTCAAGAAATAACAACACTTACCTAAGCATATTCAAATTAATTAGAGCTAATTGGTTAATTAGACAAGTTAGTTAGTTCACGTGTTTAGACAAGTCAAATTAATTACATACTTAGGTTAACTAAATTGGTTAATATGCTCGATTGATTAACAATTTACAAAATTGATTAGCCAATAAACATACTAGATTTAGGAAGTAAAACAATCAAATGGCAACAGAACAATAATGAGGGAACTTAAGAGCTTATAACTAACAATTTAAATAGAACAACAAAACCGAAATGAAATAGAGAACAAGTCAAAAGAATATCTTTAGACTTAACTCATTCATCTAGGAATCTAATTGTTTCTCAATTCACACGTTAACCATCCATCACCTTTTTGCATTCAACCTCTCATTATCAAACAAGGCATTTACATCAAAGCACAATCACTAAATAAAGCAATTCAATAAAAAGGAAATATCACAGAGCTTAACCAAAATCTACAGAGTACTAACAAATCTAGATTATCAACAACATAGTAAGTATCTACGACAACGAATCAACAAGGAAAATACAATATGTAATCATTCAAGGAACCATCTAAAAATCAACTAACAACAAGCGTCTCAAGAAACTAACGAAGAACTCACGCACTCTACTTGTGGTGTAGGGCCTCCACAGGCCAAGTTTCCTTACTTCTAACGAAGACACAAAACAGAGACAACACTCCTCAGCTCACAGGTGGCACTCCACACACAACAACTCCCTCCCCAAGCTCTCATGCCATGCAACTTTTAAAATCACTTTTTGTTTTCTATTTCTGTTTCTTTTCTCTTACCGTTTTTGTGATCTTAACTTTGCTTTATCTTGACTTTATTTTACTGTTCATTTCTTTACTTGATCGTTATTTTACTTTATTTTGAAAGGTGTTGCAGATGTCTAAACTTGAAGAGGAGGAGCAGCCAACTCAACCTCATATCCCCAGATGACCCCTTTATGTTTTTCTTTATCTTGAAAGGCATTGGAGATTCTAAACTTGACAAGGAGGAGCAGCTAACTCAACCTCACATCCCTAGACGACCCCGTTTATGTTTATTGTTGTCTTAATCTTGAAAGGCATTAGAGATGTCTAAACTTGATGAGGAGGAGCGACTAACTCAACCTCATATCCCCAGACGACCCCGTTTATGTTTATCTTTACTTGAAAGTGTTAGTGATGCCTAAACTTGACGAGGAGGGGCGGCCAACCCAACTTCACATCTCATCACACCCATTTACGTTCATTTCTTTATGTTTCATAGTTGTTTCGTTTCTTCTTTGTTTCCTTTTAAACATTTCGTAATCGTTTTGTTTCTTCCTTGTTTCCTTTTCAAAAGTATGCATGGAAACCATTCTCGTATCTTTGGAAAACTATGATGCATGATGCTCGTGAATGCATATATTCTCTATTAGAGGAATTTAATAAAACAATCAACATACAATTAACAGATCATGCTTATAAACTATAAACATGCTTATAAAAATTGTAAATAGTGAAACGTGCTATTAAAATTGTAGATATGTTTGGAAAGCGGTAAGCAATAAAACATGTATATCATATTCTTACGATGTAGGGCCCAAAGACCAAAGCACATGCGTGTCACTTACCTGGTGTCCTAAGCGTGGTTCAGAAATTAACGTTGTCCTTCTTCCCTTTTATACCTTCAAAATAATTATCGTTTATTTATTCATATTTTTATCAATCATAAATCTTAATTTTGATACCATTATTCCTTGTTTATTAATTAATAATTTAATTATCGCTTAACAAATTTATATTAATTTATCTTCATTAATTCTAAGGTCAATAAACGAATAACTTTAATTTATACTTTTCCCTTAAATCACAATTGTCCAATTTAACCGATATTTATTCATTAATAAAAATCACTGAATTTCCATAAAACTTAACGCTTAACAAATTCCCATTAGTCAACTTAATTACTTAGTAACCTTGCAATAACAATTTCATTAACTTAACATGTGCAACAGGATAACCATAATCTACAATAGTTGCTCATTCCATCAATGTGACCTGATAGTAGAGAGAATTTACTTTACAATATTATCTTTTAATGAAAAATCAATTGGAAGCAACAAAACATTTATTTAACGTTATTACCCAAAATCACACCATGCACATTTAGTTTACTTACTAAAATCTTCTAAACTTAGCTTCATAATAAATTCCAATAATCATGCATAACCTATTAACAACTCGTCCTCCGGCAACATAGTTCAATTCCACAATTTAACTTCCCAACAACAGAGGACATCAACAAAGCTTTAACTAACAAGTTTATATCTAAGAAATCAACACTTCTAACATCCAACTTCCAACAACAGTTGATAATACCATTCACTTAATTGAAAAGCAGAACCCAACAGATTATTCCTTCCCAATAAATCTATTCAGAAATCCAACAAAGTATAAAACCAGAAAGCTGTACATAACACGTTCACATCCAAATAAATTAACACTTCTAACATATACCCAAGCAAGGAAACACCATTCAATGGCAGATTAAACATCCAACAACAAGTTACAGCATTCTTGATAACTATAACAGTGAATAAATCCAACCTAACACACTTTTAGTTAACAACATATTCCTCCCTATTAATTCATATAGAAATCCAAATAAACCTCTTATTTCCAAGTAGCATAACCCAATCTGACATAGAGATGCATCAAGAGGTTTCACAGAACATTTAATCAAAATCAACATGGAAGTCCAACAATCAATCCATAACACACACACACACACACACACACACACACACACACACACACACACANACACACACACACACACACACACACACACACACACACACACACACACACACACACACACATATATATATATATATATATATATATATATGTATATGTATATCTCCATTAGTATGCTTCAACTAATTAAACAGGAAAGGAAATCGCTCACCAAAGAAGTCAGGCTCGCACAGAACAAGGAGGAGTCAAGAACAGGGAGTTCACTCTTCAACTCCTGTAGCTGAAAATAGGAACAGACCCGAGAGTGTTGCTACCAACCTCTCCTTCCTCTTTTTTCTCCTTTCTTCCTCCTAGACACTCGGCCATTTCACTGTCCAATTCCCCTGCCATTCCTATATAGGCAAGGAAAGTTGCAATGTAGGAGGATTGCCCACTTCAAGGAGAGTGGTCCAACCACTAAAAGCCGCGTGGAAGTCCGACTCGTGCCAGCTAGGGCAATTGAAACAATCCAATTCAATAGTGGACCAACAGAACCAGACATGAACCAATCCCTAGCAAACTGAAGCCCTGCCTCCATCGCCATTCTCGCCATCGCCGACGCCAAAACACCATTGCCAATGCCAAATCAACTATAACTAGAAGCCAAGAAGAAACACATTGAACATAGACCATTGACTTACCTCCACCGATGATTCGCAGCTTCACGGTTCCGATCGGCCAAATCCGTGGAGCCCTAGCCAGCTGTTCATCGAGTCACCCGCAACCACACCATCGTCGCCATGCGCTGGACAACGTGCACCTGAGCCTCGCCGTCGTCTGTCACCTCCCACTCACCATTGCCTTCTCTTCTCCCTCGATCTCTCTCACTTTCCTTGTTTCTCTTCTGTTCATCGCAATGGCCATAGGCCAAAATAATTTCTCCCTCATTTTGTTTTCAATTGATCCATGACCCATAGACCAGCCCTGAACCGGTTCATAAGTTGAACCGGTTCAGCTCCTTCACTTCACCTTATTCTCCGAATATTAGTTGATGATAATTATCGGTCCAATTTAAATTATTCGATTTGGTTTCCCAAATTAATTTCTCGTTAAATAAATCCTTCATTATTATCCAAATATTCCCCTAATCAATTTTTTTATCAAATAAATCTCAATTATCCCTAATTAATTATGTTATGAAAATCGGGGTAATACACATAACCCCCAAGGTCAACAAGTTTCGGGTAACACAAGCGCTCATTGCGTCATACTTCATCTATGTACACTTCATTTAGATCACAATTATCACCTACATCACATGAGATACTTTGAGCCTAGTGCCTGGTAAGAGATAAATGAAATGAGTAATGTATGTTTATGCTGACTCCATGCTCATGTCTTTCATGTCAGAAAAGAACATATCCTTTCTGTTCTTTAATCATAATCTCACTATAGTGCAGAACATTGGAGATTTTCTGTGGAAGAGAATAGATACATCCTTGAGATCTAACCTGGGCAGAATCGTCACTCAATCCTTGACGGGGGAAGAGATACATTGTCTCGTAGTTCTCCCAAGTAGATCCATTACTAATGTCCCTAATCCTCAATGTCTATTTACATTTATTTGATTCATTTCATTCCCATGCAATGCATGTATGTGCAAACCTTATTACAACGAATGCATGTTATAGATGCAATTCACACAATTCAACAATTCATGCTATACATTGAGGAAAACAATACAGTTTATTTAACAATTTATTGAAGCATGAAACATCAAAGACAATTTCAATCAATCTAATACTTGCTATAAACTAACATCTCAACAAAGTAGAAATCAATAATTTCAACATTGTCTTCCAATAGTTCTATCACTATCAACATGATAACAAACAATGATCAACTTCAAACTATCAACACTTTATCCTCAACAATGTTATCCAACTACAACAGTTTAATATTAGAATAGGAAATATCAATCAACCAAACAGTATTCTCTATAATTTATCAAAACTGTAAACTAAATAAGCAATGGAAATCAACAAAATATTTCCTACATCCATTATAACTAGTAGATAGCAGTTAACAATTTTATCAATAATATATTAACAAAGAGTGCAATGACTTGTAACTTATTTTCTTTGAAAACATGTAAAATTTAAAACTTTTTCTTTTAAAAAAATAGCGGAAGACTTTTTTTTATTAAAGCACTTTAAAAGACGATACCAAAATTCTTTTTCTTAAGACCCTTTGTACAACATAGTGGTAGAATAACTGAATAAAACACTTTATGAATTAAAAATATTTATTAAATCATTTAGATAACTTCTTATCTTTTACAATTTAAATACATTTACAAAGACTTTACAAGCCATTTCTTTTACATCCATTAGCCTAGTCAGCCACAAGATCCGTGCATGTAAGTCCTTCATCAACTGCTCCTTAACCTGTTCTCCTATGTGTAAACCTACATCGCAAGACTTAACTAATGAGTCAAAGGCTCAGTAAGTGATATAAAATAAAACTGTAAACATGTTATGCATCTTTTAAAACCATGCATCGTTATCTATTTTTGTTTTCTTTTATCTTATATGTTTTAGTCTCTTTTCTGTTTCTATTTATGTTATTGTTTCCGTTTTCGTTCCAGTTTCCATTTTCATTTTTGTTTCCATTTCCATTTTCATTTTTGTTCTTGTTTTCGTATCTGTATCCATTTTCATTTCTAGAAATCTGTTTCCGTGTCTGTATCTGTATCATTATCTGTTTTCGTTTCCATTTCCATTTCCATTACAGTTTCCATTTTCTTTATCTTTACTTTACTGTTCTTTTCCTTTGTTTCTGTGTTGTGCATTACTTATCAGTCCACAAAAACCGTTATCTTTACATTTCTTTTGTTTCTGTGTTGGGCTTGACTTACCGGTCCACATAAACTGTTTAATTACATTTTCTTTGTTTTGGTGCCAGGATTGATCTACAGCTCCATAAAAACTGTTTAATTACATTGCTTTTGTTTCTATGTTAGGCTTTACCTACCGGTCCACAAAAATGTTTCATTACTTGCTTTGGTTGTCGGGCATTACTTACCGGTCCAACCTCTTTACTTGGCTTTACTTAATCATTTATTTTGCATTTATTCGTATTTTATTTGTTTTCCATTTCCTTTTCAAAGCCATGCATGAAAACCATTTTCGTAACCTTTTGAAAACCATGATGCATGATACTCATGAATGCATACAATGTCTATCATATCATTACTATAATCTCTAAGCATGCTCATCCTTTAAAGACATCATTAAAAGAACATAATTCTAACAAACACTTAGCAAGTAGTGTAACATCCCATTTCTGTTTCTGAATTTTTCATAAAATTTTGAATATTTTAAAATCTCATTTAAATATACTTTATTGAAAAACATCACAGTATGTTACGTGGAATAAAACATTAATTTGTCTTACAAGAATAACATAAATAAAATACTTAAAATCCATGACAATATCTTATACAATTAAAAATAGCTTTTATTCATTAGAGCCATAACCCCCGAGGTCGTTTCGTGCATGGTAACACAAGCTCGTATTACGTCACACTCCTTCAACATTCACTTCAACTGGTTCACCCTCCAACCTATATCACATGAGGAATAATGAGCCTATTGCACAGTGAAAAATATAAAATGAAATGCAACCTTAACCTTTATGACAACTCTACATGATTAAGCCTGATACATCTATAAGTTGAGTGAGAGCAACCTCTTCAGTCTCCAAACTCACTGGTTGGATTCATTTTTACATGAGAGCAACCTCTTCAGTCTCTGAACTCAGTAAAAATGAACCCACCTACATTTACATTCATTACTATTTGGGTGAGAGCAACCTCTTCAGTCTCCGAACTCACCACTCGTTGAGTAAGAGCAACCTCTTCAGTCTCTAAACTCACCACTCGTTGAGTAAGAGCAACCTCTTCAGTCTCCAAACTTACTCAAATGAGCTATTTTCTACGTGTGATCAACCTCTCAATTCTTCGAACCCACGTAGAAAACCCATTATTATCATTATTATTAGCCCATGAAAGGTATGACGTACATCCAATAACATGTCTACATGAATGTCACACACAAGAGTTCATTTATCGCAGATAATACTACAAACAACTAACAACAATTAATATGCTTCAATTTAAAAAATAAACACGTTTCATCATGCTGCTATTTCTTTATGTCTACGTAATATGCCCATACTTCTAAATTTTCCATCTAATAAAATCTAATTGATTCTTATTTATTTAAATTCATGTAAGGAATAATGTTTTTAAGCAATTTATTTAATCACCATGTACTTATCAAGTGTAAATAATCTAATTTAGAGTCTAGTTTATTATTTAGGAAATATCACAATTTAAACCCTGATCTATTTGAGAAAACTAGATATAAAAATACTTCATTTCATTCTCTCTGTTAATTTTTCATAATTTTCTTATTACCCATCAATTACTAAACTTAATAAATTATAAAGCATACAATTATATAAATCACAATATAACAGAATAATAAAGAAAACATTTGTAATATACTTGACTGTGTGCTAAGAATTTAACTCATTTTATTTCAACAGTTTGCAAGCTAATAACAAAACAACACTAACAGAGAATAATTATTGAAGTATATCTATCACTGTAAATCATTGATCAAATCAGGCAAAACAATGGTTCTATCACATAATCAAATCTCTAGAGAATAACAATAGAAATAATAACATTTTATTCAAGAAAACACACAGTAAAACTATCCTATCTATTGAACTTCAATCTCTAGAGAATGAACTGTAAACTACAGCATACAAAACATGGCAATTTCCTACTCCTGAGATGTAGGTCCTTACGGACAAATCACATGCAATATTCCTTATCTTGTGTATGACGTCCTTTATTTTCCAGTAGCTAAACAGACCGTCACCATCCAAAATGACGCATAACACAGAAGCTTTCTCCTCTCTCTAGTTTTTCCAACAAAAAAAAGTCCTCACTCACACGACCTATTTATACAAAACTCTAACAACTCTTCAGTCACTCACCCTAAAGATGAGAAGTCCAGAGCGATAGGTATCATATGGAATGTCAAAAGCCAAGTGTTCAGCGTTTCTAGTGATTGAATATCGCCTCCAGATGTTGATAATTAATGGCGGTCGATCAATTTAATGAAGGGTGATCGACCACCAGCTCATTGATCATCCTCTAGAATTGGTCTTCAGCATCACCGGTCGATTGCGCCGGTCGATCACCCAGGATGTGATCGACCGTCGAGATCGACAACTAGTTCTATCTTCTAGTTTTCGTCTAATCTTCCATAATTTCTTTAAATCTTTACCTCCGATATATATAATATGTAAATTCCAACACTTAATAAATTGTTAATACTTTGCATTTCCACTAAATTTAATAATTACACATAACCAAATACCCCGAATATTACAAGCAGCATTACAGTTCTCAGAACATGCTCAATATCTGGCTATTCTAATAAAGCAGTAAACAACCTTAACATTATACTAAAGTAGTAAATAATCAGTATACAATTTCAAACTCTTGCAATGAAGGGCCCCAAAGACCAAAACACATGTGTATCCCTTATCTGGCAGTCTTCAATGCACTTATGACTTATGCTTGTCCTTTACAATACCTTCAAAATGAATAAAATTTATTCATTAATAATCACCGATTATTAATCTCATTTTCATAGTCCACTATCTTTAATAACTTTGATACCATTAATCCTTATTCATTATGTAATAGAATTACGTAATCCACATACACTAAACCACTTAATAGTTTACACCATTTACAACTTAACATCTAACCGAGTGTATTTTAAACCAATAGAGCCGACAACATAAGCAATTCCAATAATAGGGCATAATTCCACCATTTAAATCACTTCTCCATCACATATACCAAGCAGTAATTAAAATAAAGAACTAGACATCCATTAACAAGCATACACATATTCCTCAACGTCCAATAATAATATCTTCAACGATGTCCAACAAGGTAGTAATAACAAAACAATCTTCACGATATTCAGAAATAGGTGCAGCATCCATAATCTTTTATCTCCTATTACTATTCTTATAAGATCCATAAATAACAGTAAAGGAAATCTTCATACCACGAGGAATCGAGGAGAATTACCAAAGCAGAGGACTCTAGCTCCTTCCCTCCTCTTCTTCCTTTTCCTCTTCTTCTAACATAAAAGATCCATGTTAACACAACATAATCCATAAAGCATGAAAGAACATTCCGTTACTTGAGAACACCCAAAAGTAGAGAACCGAAGGCACCTCCTTCTCCCACCAGAGGTCTCTCTCTCTCCCATTCCCTACTTTTTTTCTCATATAAGCCCTCAGACTTTCCTTCTCTAGAACCTCTCCTCCTACACTTTCTCTCTATTTCTTCTCCAGAGCACTCAACTCACTCCCTCTCTATCTATTTCTTCTCTTCTAGCTTCCCAATTACGCATCATATATCCCAATGAAATCTCACCTAGCACCATCACTTGGCTATCTGTAAAGGGCAGCAACATGGAGGAATCACCGTGGAGTTCACGCCTTGGGATTTTCAATTATCTTCCCGGGTCGCAGAATTATGTGGGTTTATCGACATCCTGGTCGACATCCCGAGATGTCGCATTTTCAGAAAACTGTGTGGTTCTGGTTGTAACAACCCACGTTATTTAACATGTATGAATAAAACTTATTTGAAAAGATATCAAGGTATTATAAGCAGAATAATTCAATCAAAGTTTTGATACTTAAAACACAATTGTCCATAGATTTAAAAAATAGTCCAGTTTGCAAAATGTTTACTGAAATTAAAAAAGTATAATTAATTATAAAAACAACCAGTGTTTTTTTCAAGTCATAACCCATCAAGTCGAGCTCGGTTGGTAACCCAAGAGCTCCACAGGCAATGCCTCCTCCTCTACATCGACATCACCAACATTATCACAATCACTTGCATCATAGGACAAAACAATGAGCCTAATGCTCAATAATAAATAAGATGAAATGAGATGCTTATGCTCATGCTTATGTAGTCGTTCTCTAGAAAAAGAACCTATCTTTTATGTCTTTCCATTTTCTTTACTTTTCCTTTACGTTTCATTACCCTAGAAAGGATACGTTTATTGGTGTGGCTTTAATCAACTCCATCCCTACATGGGTGAAGGTTTCCATCAGGGGTGTCACCACGACCGACACCATTCTTTGTCTTTTCAGACGTTGGGGATTTCTGGTATAAGAGAAGGGATACATCTGTTGGCTAGTGTGGATTAACCAACACTCGGCCCCTACTTGGGGCAAGGTTTTCTATCTGGGGTGTTCTTACCTATGACCGTCACCCTAAATCCCGAACCCCCATATGTTCATTTACGTTTATTCATTCATTTCACTAAACATGATGTGCATATGCCACATTTTCATAAGTCCTATCATGATGCATGAATGCCATTTCATATTCAGTCCAACAGTTCATAGTAGTATATTGACAAAATTAAACCAGTTCATCACAATATTCCTTTCACAACAGTACACAAAATTTATCAAGGAAGTATTAAAGCGGTGATATAACAGTTTATTTTCAGACAAATTAATCCATGTTTATTTTCTGGCATTTTATCGCCAATTATAAGAAGCAATCTATATACAGGGAGCAATTTATGGAACCAAGGAACATTTATCGCAAACAAGGCAAGTTCATAGTAAGTAAGAAACAATAATCCCAAGCAGAATAACATTTTTCATTAGTAACCAACCCCTCTCTGCCAGCAATAAATCACCAAGTATGCATGACAGTAGTTACCCAACTCCAAAATCCAAAAAAGGGCAATAATTCAACATCAATAGGTTAATAATTTAAGGTAAGTCCTCATTTTACTTCACAGTTAACAATCATCACAAGGAAATTCCAATTTCTTCACTAGATCATAACTAACAGGAAGTAAAGTCATCTAACATTCAACATAACATAGTTCATCACAATTAATCCAGGTAGCATTCAACAAATCATACTCTTATTCACAACAAATTAACAATGGCAGCATTGACAAGTAAGTATTCAAGGCAGTAATTTCATACCATTTATCGGCAGTGCCATTCATAGGGGAGTTCCTAGCAAATATTCAAGACAGTAAACAACACCAACAAAGTAGGAATCAACTACATTCAAAGTCCCATGATGCAGGGCCTCCACTGGCCACCACATCCCATTTCTTACCTCAAGATTTTCTTTCTGAAATTCGGCAGCTCACGGTTTCACAAACAACCCATGATAGTAGTTACACTCTCCTTCTTTCTCGTTCACTCACCCACACGCTCACAGGAAGAAGAAAAACAGTATGCATCACACTTACCTACTATGTTGCAGCACTCAGAATTTGTAGAAAATCCCCTCCGCCATTCCATCCTCTGCCATCAACTTATAGGCGGAGAGAGAGAGAGAGACCCACGCTGGACGCCAGGGTTGAGTAGACAATCACCCATTCCAAAGGAAGTGGTCCACTCTGGGTCGACCATATGGAAAGCTCGTCATCATCTTGAGAGAGGAGAGAAATGTTCATTGGAGGAGAAAAGAAATGGCTGACAGAAACAAATTTTTTGTTTAAAATAGGCTTTTCAGTCGAGTAAGTTTACCAAACTCCCGACCGCACCATCGGTTGAATACCCAATTTTGCCTCTATTTTATGTTTTCTATAGGACCCTGTGACCATATCCAGACTGATGACTTGACTGCAAAATCAAAAAATTTGATAGATTCAAAACCTGTTGTTTTTTGGTCACACATCACATCCGCACCCTAGCCTTGACTGCATTGCGTCCAAAAACCACAAAATGTAATCTGGAATGCATTTTGGTCAAACTCTTCGACCTCAACTTTGACTGCAGTATGATAAAAAATGCAAAGAGTAACCCGTAATGCATTTTGATCAAGATATTCAACTACAACTTCGACCTCAACACAACCGAAATGCATTACGGGTTGCTCTTTGAGATATTCGACTGCAACTTCGACCTCAACATGACCGAAAATGCAAAATACACAATCCGTAACAAATTTCCACTTTAAAAAATTCCAAAAATATTTCTTCTCTCATTCACATTGCATCAAGTCCCAAATCGATAATTATGAAATACATTTTCTTTTATTATCCCGTAAAATTGTTTACATCACAATTATGGAGAAATTATCCAGGCATTACACTAGTCGGTAGGAACAGTTGACCACAAATTGATGTTCCCCAAATCCCTGTCACTTGAGCCCAAGCCAAGGGCTCTTTTATTTTATAACTTTTTATTTATTTTGTAGGTTTTTGATTCAAATAAAGAAAGAGGAGTTGGCATTTGGGCTAATGGAGATCTTGTAATCTTTGGGAGGAAATTATAGGTTTTCCATTTCTGCCTAAAACCGGAGCTGTGGACGTTCAAGGGCTATTTGGACAATCGGGACGGCGTTGTTTCAACTTTCGTCCTTCATACGAAATGTAGCCAACATCAAGAGGTTTCGAACGAGATATTGAACGTTGTATTTGGGCTACATTTGGTATGTCAAATATCTTTGTTTCAGAGAGAANTTGCCTGAATATATTAAGTTTATTTCCTCCAAAATACAGCTTTAGTTCATGTGTATTTTTGGAGCTTGATTCAAATCCTTGCTGCTGGTTCGAGTATTGTTAGCTTTTCGGGACAGATTTCTTTAAGGCTCTCCATTTGTTTCTTGGAGCCTATCACAAATTCTCGGTCGACTAACCTAAGCCACATGATTTTGCGCAGTTGGAGAACCGACCGCCATTCGCTTGATTCTTCTTCGTGTCCTAATGTCGTGTTTCCTTCTTTACATTATAATTTCTCTTTTATATGAAATTCCTTTTAATTCTTTCCTTTCTTTATTTAATCAATTTCCTTTTTTATTTATTCCAAATTCTTATCTAACTCCTCAACGATTTATAACTTACTCCATATTCATATAATAAACCTTAAATAATCGTCCAATAATCCTATTACACCTAGTATATTTCCCGATATCCTTACTTAATTCCTTTACGGGAAATTAGGGTATTATAGAGAGTAACTCAAAGAACAAAGCAACACTTTCAACAATTCTCAGCCAGTAGTAATAAAATGGAAAGATCAATGTCCAATCAATAGAATAATTCACAACAGAGTCTATCAAAACAAGACTAAGATCATAGTTAGAAAGTAGTAACAACATGAACAGTTTAACCCATTTCAATCATTTCTTCTCAGCATGTTATCAAGGCAGTTAACAATTTTCATCAATGAAACAGAAACCTACAAAGCATTTCTTCATCCATTTCTATCCAAGAAACATAAAGTAATTATGAAAACATAGTATTATCATCAACAAACAAGGAAAAACATTCCTAATCTTGTGATGTACGCCACCTATAATATCCCGATATTTTTCCTGTATACGTTATGTAATCAAGCATTGGAAGAAGTAGGATACTACTTTGCATATTTATACGTGTCAAATGGTGATGTGTATTTATGGAGAAAATATTATGGGATGAAAGTTAAGTAGGAAAATGTAAGGAAAAAGCCCGTTAAGTGGAGTTTCGGACGCATGCAGACGACATGAGGATGGGAGGTGTCATTCACAAGTGCATTGTGTGGCATCCCCTATACTTTGGGATGTAGTAGGATGAGAATTTGCATCTTGATGCATCTGGAAGTTGACTTTTGGACGCATGCGGATGATATGCGGACGAGAAGAGTCATCCGTAAATGCATTTCACATCCCCCCTGAGTGTTGGAATGGCTCAAGATGCCATTTTGTGTCCTAACCTCATATGGGTCATGAAGTTCCGGAAGAGCTTGGACGAATGCGAGCGTAGGCGGAATCGTCCGCTTTGAATCTGTCCAATTTCTAGACACCTTCGAATGCATGCAGACGCATTATGTGGACACCATTTTACGTCCGAATGTTGCATTCGGACGGGACAAGGACGCCATTCCTCATATGTAAACACATTTCTGCCTTAAGGATTTTACATGTGCGGACGCATGCGGACGAGATTAGCATGTTTGCACTCGTCCGAAATAGCTTAGGCCTATGAATAAATTAGGGTTAAAATGATAGAAAATTATCATTGTGTCCATAAATCGCATCCATAAGACATGGGAGACAACTCCCCATGCCTTAGCCCACATGGGAGCCCCCTCCTCCCTACCCCCTCAGCTTTTCACATTGTCTCCTCCAGTTAAGGACTTCACTCCCTTCTGGCATTGGTCCAGCCATTCCCGTCACTCTCCTTTTCGAGCGTGAGTGTTTTTTGCCCGAGCAAAAGAGCATTTCCTTCCTACATGAGAGGGAGTTCCAGCAAGAGAGAGGGTTCTTCCATGCGTGGTGAGCTCCCTTTGTGAGTTGTGAGTATTGTACTTAAGCTTATGAGTGATTCTGCTTGTGATTTGGGGGGTGCTCGTGGGTGTTCGTGAGTGGTGCTGGAGCTCAGAGCTAGAAACTGCTAGAGTGTTGTCTGTGAGTGTAGTTCTTCACCTTAGGTAAGAAAATGGGTGTGTCTTGGCCAGAGAAGGCCCTACCCACAAGTAGAGTGCATGAGTTTTATGCTGAGTTCCCTGTAATTTCTATAGTTATTGTTGTTTCCTTTGTTGGTAGTACGTATATTTCCTTGCTATTTATTATTCCCTTTGTTGATAGTGTAACACCCCAACTTTTTAAGTTGGATAATTATTGGGGTATTACCGAAGGTGTTTCGGAGCGTTAGGTCTAAAGGGTGTTTCTGTTATGTTTTCCCCATTTACGCGATATGATAAAAGGATGGGGTAATTGGGACATTACATTGTATAATTATACGTGTTGTTTACGATGTGTAATTATGGGGAAAATATTATAAGATAGGAGTTAAGTAGGACAATGTGAGAAAAGTGCTAGATTGTGCACTTGTGGACAACTTTGCGGACGCTATTCCTCATTCGCAAATGTATAGAATGTCGTCCCAGCACTTTAGGATGACTCGGGGATGTTGTCTTTGCGTCCCAAAGGTCGCCCCTGCCTCTGTTGTCGTTGCGGACAAGGCTGCGGACACAACCAAGTTCATGCAGACGCGAGTGGCCTCGTTCGAATAGAATCTATCAAAATCTGGACACCTTCAGATGCTCGTGGATGAGTGTAGACGAGGTGAGGCCTCGTCTGATTTTCCTCTGTCCAATTTATGGACATATGCGGACGTGTGTGGATGCTTCATGCAGATGCTATAACGCGTCTGAACATCGTCTGCAGATGATATGGCCTGAACGAGGACGCTAGTTCCCGTCCGAGACCATGGTTTAGCCATAGGATTTTTACTCTTGCGGAGAAGACCACTGCGTTCGCACTTGTCCAAAGCAGCCTAGATCTACGACAATAAGGATTGAAAATCAAAAGGAAAACAACGTGTAACCAATGGAAAAACGCGACCCTGACACCAAATCTCCTCCCAGACCACGCGGAGCTGACCACCCCCTACTAGCCAACTTCTCCCTTCCCCTATGCCTACAATTTGATTTCCCCTCTAGGTATGTAGCCATCCCTCCCTCTCTCCACTTTACTCTTCAGCTTATCCTTTCTTCCTCCGTGGGGAGGAGTATTCTAGTGAGAGAAAGGGAGTGACTGTGTGAGAGAGGGCTTTTGAACGTGCGCGATTGTGAGTTAAATGGGTGGGTTAGCTATGGTGTGCTAAGTGTAAAACCGTGAGTGAAGTGAAGTAGAAGTTGTAGGAGCTGTTGGAGCTGAACGTGTGTTGTTGTGAACTAGAGTGCTATCCCTGAAATAGTTCATCGGTTTAGGTAAGGAACTAAGGGTGTCTTGCCTAGTGGAGGCCCTACACCACAAGTGGAGTGAGTGAGTTTTACGTTTGGTTCCCTGTTATGTTTAGTTTCCTGTTTCTATACTGTGATTGTTAGTTGGAAAGGTTGATAATGTTAATGCCTGTTGTTAGTGGGCTAGGTGATAATTCCTTGATTTTGTTCTTCTTTTTTATTGTTAGCTCTATGTTTAATACCCTGTATATGTTTCTTTTGTTGTCGATAACTCTGTGTGGGATACCCTGGTATAGTTCCTTTATTTTGATAGCTCTGTGAGTTTCTTTGTTTGCTTGTTCCTATAATTATTTGCATGTATGTGTTGCTATTAAAAATCCTACGATTCTATTATGGTACTTCCTTTAGTGCTTGTTAGAGATAATGTTGTGAAGAATGCTTACTAAATGATGAATGAGCTAATGAATGATAGATGAGCTTAGAGTTCTATGCTATTCTTGGATGCTTACTTGGTGTGTAGTTACCGTTTTTATTTCCTTACGGATATATTACTCTGCTGCCCTTTCTTCTGCATGTTAGTATCTTGTTAAACATTTTTGATTCTAGTAAGCATGTTAATCTTTAACCCTAATAGAACATGTAATTTACTTAGATTACCCTTGAGCATGTTTAGTTAACTAAAGTAACTAATTAACTAGGGAAATAACTAAAGCATGTAAATTGATAAAAGTAATTAAGTAGACTTGAACGTGTTCCATCAACTAATTGATTAACTAGTCGGAAGATAACCAATTGAGCATGTTAATAATTAGACTAACATTTTAATTAATTAGTTGAACATGCTTAATTAACTTGATTATTTCTTGATGCATGTCAATTAATTAGACCAACTAACCAAATTAGAATAATTAACTAGACTCAAGCATGTTAATCTATCTAGAGTAATCAATCAGATTTGAGCATGTAATTAACTAGTTTGGTAATCGTAGTACATTTAATGGATTAGCATGTTAAATCCTTCCCTAGATAATATTCTTTACATTACTCTTTTATGCAATTTCTTTTATTGTAACTTCTCTAATCGATGCTTTACTTTACTAGAGAATATTAGAGAAGATGAAAAAGGAACGAGTTAATCGTGAACGGCTAAGGGTTTCCTTAACTATGTGATTATATGTTTTATCTTTCCTTTGTTATTGTCTTCTTGTGCTTGTTTTGTGTTATAGTTAATTAAATTCTACAATTCGAGCATGTGTAATTAGATTTGAATAAATCCTGTGAATCAACTAGACTCCCTTAATCTGAACATGTTAATCAATTAGAATACCTATCTAGAGAACAAGTGTAAATATTTCTTAAGCATATAAATTAGCTAGGATCACTAACTAGAATAATCACTTAGAACAATGAACGTAAGAAGCATGTAAAATGACTAAGAAAATTAACTCTTGAGCATGTAAATTAATTAGGACTTTACTAGAATAAAAACTGTAACCTTGAAGCATGTTTAACCAACCAATTTATGGTAACCTAACTAATCGTATAATCTAAGCATACAATTAACTAATTACGTAACTTGAGTATGTAATTAACTAGGATAATAAACTAGACTATTAATTAAAGCATGCTTAATCAATTAGAATAAGGATTTCAAATTGATGCGCATGTCTCCTGTTTTAAGTTCTTTATATTCTGTTATGCACTTTTAATTATAATTGTTCTCCGTGGTACATTTTTCAATTACTGTTATTCATTTTATGCGTAATTTCAATTACAGTTAATTTTATTTCAATGAGCATTTCAATTTTTTTTAATGTTACGTTATAAAGCATCATGCAACATGTTAGGATGAGAATGTATGGTCATGCATCATGTTAATAGAAACTAATAGGGAGTGCCTCCTTGGTGGGGGGTACTCACACATGCATGAGTGAGGAGAAATGATGAAAATGAGTAAACACGTTAAGATGATAAAGGTCTTCTGTGGTACCGGTAGCTTAGCTCAGCATAGAGACAAAAGCAAACGTGAAAACGGAAGTTATGGGGCAGATTGGTAGTGGGTCTAGTCTGTAACTAGCCAAAACCCCTCCCTTTTAGGGTACGGGAGTTCTAGTTGCAAGTAGAAGGTTAGATCCAGTCACTATTCCATCACAAAAGAAATCCTCCAATCTCTAGCTCGAAGTATACGTAAAGAACCAACGACTTAATGAAAACGATTGGTCTGGATAGCCCCCATTCCAAAAAGAAATAAAGAGAGGCATATCATATTGTATTAACCCTTTTCCTTACTAAGCCTTTGGGCTTACAGTTACTTGTGGTATAGGTGTAGGTACTTGTATGCAAAAATGACGAACGTATAACAAAGAGCAGATAATCTAAAGCAAGGATGAAAGAGTTCCACGTGCAAGGATTGAGGCTGGCCAGGTTGATTAGAACCAAAGAGGGCACGGTTGTAATAAAATGTATTTAATTCTTCAGTTTTCATTTCTCTTAAGTGTATTTAATTATTTAGTTCTTTCATTAAGTTTCCTTATTAAATTATTTAATGCTTCTGCCATGATTTGCTTACCCACTATGTTTTTATAAAAGATTTTACAACGCTTCCGCAATGATTTTATTACGGTTTTTGTAGTGGGTAGAACGAAAAGAGTTTTAGTAGTAGTCTAGTTAGACGCACTTTGATTTGTATTTCTTTAAAAGAATTTTAAATAAAAGAGGGTTGTAGTGGATTTATAAAGTTTCAAATTTTCTCGCATTTTTAAAAGATTTACGAAAAACTTGGTCATTACAAATAGCATAGATTTCTTTGTTGTTAGTGGTCCTCCTTACTGCAAATGTTTTACTTTCACTGATGTGATGGTTTAATGTTCGAATATAAAGAGTGTAGGATGATGAATATGTGAATGATGAAAAACATAAATGAGTTAAGAGTTTCACTTAACTGTTTTGGACTAGCTAGTTAGTTTGAACTCTCTGTGTTAATTAAACTATCATTTCCTTTGTTTAATGTCTGTATTGTTCGTATATATGTTACACTTTTTTTGATACCTAGGTGTTAACTAAACCCTGAACCAAGTATGTTAAGCAACTAGACTAATGTTCGCCCTGTTTAACCATTAATTCTATTTTTTGAGAACTCAAGCATGTTGAATTAATTTGCTAAGCATGTTAAATCCATTAAAATATTAAATTTAATTAACCCATTTCGTATGAGTGATTAACTAGACTCAAAGCATGTTTAATCAACTAGACTAGGGTAATGATTCTAACTTGAGCAGCATGTTTAATCAACTAAACTTAAGGTCATGTCATGTTTAATTATTAACTAGGTTAAGCCATTTTGTGAATTGATAGTACTGTGCATAGGTTAAACCCCTTGAGCATGTTTAACTAAATAACTAGCACATTTAATTAATTAACTAGTATGTAATTAGTATATTTAAGTTAACTAACGAGAATGATATTAACATGTTAATTAAATTGATTAATTAACTAGACTCGAGCATGTTAATTTATTTAAAGAAATTAATTAGACTTGAGCATGTTAATTAACTAGGTGATAAATATGTTTACTTATTGAGCATGCAATTAACTAGAATAACCAACTAGAATAGTTCTTGTGATTACTTCTTAAGCATGTTAATTAACTAAGATACGCCATGTTTAATTATCATGTTTAATTAAGCACGTTTTCTGTATCTAGTGGTCGAACATGTTTCTGTTTAAATTATTAATTCCATAAATTACTTGCTGTATTTTCCTGACTACAATTATTGACTGAGAAGAAATGTTTAACGATTAAAAAGTGTTAGAAAAGTGATACATGAAAAATGTTTACTATTGTTAGTACGTGAAGGTGTAGTGCTATTTTACTGTTAATTGTTTTGCAATTTCCTTATCGTAAATTACCTTGTTGTGTGTTTAATTAACAATTTACTCAGCACATTCACCCTTTCATTAGTTGTTTGATTTCGTTAATTTAAAACCATGATATTTCAAGCATGTCATTTTATATTATGATATTACAAGCATGCAATCTCTCTAGCGAGTATTCATATTCGTTGTATGCTTTATTGTTCAATATAGTTGTTACTTTCATTTAAATGCGCTAATCAATTATTGTCATATTCAGTTATTGTTTACCTTCCTTCAGTGCGTTATTCAATGATTGTCTGCTTTCATATCTATACGCTTTCAATTCCTACTATTCAATTTCTTCTTTTAATATGCGCAAATCAATGATTGTTAATGTTACGTTATACTGCATCACGCATCAAGTTAGTTAGAGAATGTGTCATCATGCATTATGTTAATAGAAACCAATAGGGAGTGCCACCTTGGTGGTGGTACTCACACACGCATTTATGTGAGGAAAAATGTTAAGAAAATGAAAGAGAAGAAAAGAAAAGCGAGTTGGGGGGTGGATGGATAGTCGGATCTAGTCTAGCAGCTAGGCAAAACCCCTACCTTATCGCGTGGGACTCGTGGCTCGTTGCTAGCCAGGCTAAGGTAAAAAGATAAAATGGTTTGTACAGATACAATGGTTTGCAATAATGTGTAATGCTCGGTTTAGTATTTCTTATTGATTTCACATCCGCTATGTTTTCTTAAAAGTTTTTACAACTTCTTCAGCTATTTGTAATTTCCATAATGAGTATAACGATAAGTGTTTTAACGGTTCGACTTTAGGTACACTGATACTATTTTAAAAGAGATTTCAGTCGTTTGACAAAAGTTTTAAATTCCACATATTTTTTTAAGGGCTTATGAAAAGTCGTGTCGTTACACGACCTCTCGCAAAACAAACACAATATCTCTTACCTGTTTTCATTAATCCTTCTTCAACCGAAGCTCTTCTTTGCACCAGCAGCACAACAGTATCTTCAGAAAACCAAAAATATTGGAGCTACCTTGTGAAACCTGAGAATTTTCAAGAGTAAATTCCACGTGTAAATTTTTCGCATTGATATTTGGTCTTAATGTTGAAAAGGTGATCTAAATTTTCGTGTAATGGACACGTGAAATTTTGGTCAATTAGTCAAATCGGTGAAATTAGATATTTCTAAGAAACAGAATTAAAAAATTGAACTGTATTAGAAATTGTTGTAAAACAATTTTTCGAATAAGTTGTGATTTGGGATAAGTTATTTAATGTATAGAGTTAATGTCTTATTTATATATTAAATTGATGAGTTAGGAAAATAATTGAAAGGATGGAAGTTTATTTAAATAAGGAGGGATTTAAAAAGAGGGGGAAGGACACGTGCACATAAAAGAAAGAGAAGAAGAGTTTAAAGTGAGGAGGAGAATTAAAAATGAAAAGAAAGGGTGGAAAAATGAAAGGAATAGCGTGGCAGATTTGGAGTAAAATAAAGAAGGAAAAAAAATGATTAAAGGAAAGAAGTAAATGAAATGTTAAAAGAGGGAAAGTTGGCGGAAATTTTCGAAGAGAGGAAATAGGGTTTATGTTTCTTCTTCTTCACTAATTCTTCTCGTCACCTTCGGCCGACGGAAAGGAGTTCACAAGAGAGAGAGAGAGAGAGAGAGAGAGAGAGAGAGAGGAAGGGAGAGCGATTCCGGCTGGAGACAGAGGCGACGCGACGATTGGCGAACTCCGTGCGAAGGTTATCGGCAAGCAGCTCTGTCCGAGCGGGAGTCGACAGCAGGCGAGAGACTGTCGTTTGCCGAGGACAGGACCCGCGACGCTTCTGGACGGCGAGGACAGAGCTGAGGAGCTCCATTTCTCCGATTCCGGTTGAGGTAAGAAATCCCACGGGAAATTTCAGTCTCTCGGCCAAACTGATTTGCTTATGTCTTGGATGGATAATGCCTCTGTTTTCGGCTGATAATTTTGGTCTCTATTTGATGCCAGTTCTGTGAGAAGGGGAGACTGTCTGGACGACGACTAACAAAACTGAGCAGAGCTGTATTCTGCTATCCTTCGGACAGGGTGAGGTTTTGTGTTTTGGAACTTTCAGTTGCTCTATTTTGTTTGGTGCTGTCCTTCATTTTGGTTGCAATGTTGGATGTTGTTATACTGTGGTGAAATGTCGCTGTTGTTGGAGATTGTAGTTGGTTTAGATTCTTTGTTTGTTTGGTTTCCATTGATGAAAATGTTGGGGAATTTGTTTGGGTTCTAATCTCTGCCGCGAATACCTATTGTGCTGCCTATTAAATGCATTACAGAGTGATTTGTAAGGATTTATGTAGTTGTTGAATTAGCATAAATGGAGTACATGATGTTGTCGTCTGTTATATCATTGCACTGTGATTTGAGGTTTTCAGCCAAATTGTTGAGACTATCTTAAGTTTAGGAAACTGTTAGTTAGATGCCTTGTCACCAGTGTTCGCGATATATGGATTAAATATGGGGAGTTTGAATGACTTATGTGGGGTTATTGATGAGAAAGGCAATCTGGTTAATAGGTCATTGTTGAGGAATTGGACTCTATTGATTGAAATTTTGGTTGTCTTGATTAATAATGGCTGTGTTGTGTTTGGCGGACAGTGAGTGGGATAATCTATACAATGGCTAATAGGAATTGATCTTTAAGGTTTGACTGTTTGTAATGAGAATGTTACTGAGGGGTAAAGTTTGAGAATTTGTTAGGGTTCATGGGTTAGTGCGTATGTGTCAGTTGGGTTCCTAGATCAGTATAGGATCTTCCAATCATTCCTCAAGATGTATTTATGAGATTGTTTTTTTTTTTTTTATATTTGACATGTTGTAGACTTTGACGAGCTTGAGGATTTCGAGCAGATACCTGAGGCTACTGCTCCTTTAGTTAAAAGGAGAGATCGCCGTCGAGGAAGGGATTTTATACTTAGTTGTTTTGCACTACATTGCATTGTTTTCAAAATTGTATTTTGTGGGATACCACATATGAAAAACCTGATGGGGACTGCTCGACAGCATGTCAGCCTTTTATATTATTTATGTACGAAGGTTTTACACGTTTACTTTTGTGCATCTAATTTCATGGTGTGATATACTGGATACTGTTACGGGGTTGATGGATCCTCTTGGCACTTTGGACGGTCCGGGCGTCAAAGTATCGAGAGGCCATCCCCGGTACATCTCCTGCTGCGTGGAGATGGTTTGTTTGTGCGTTGTGTGAAATCCCAAAACCTGATCATGGTGTATCACAGGTGTGTCGTTGACGGAATTTGCTCATGACACTCTGGAAACACGGGTGTGTCGTTGACGGAATTTGCTCATGACACCCCGGAAGACGGCCCGGGTCTACAGACCATCGTCATTTTTCTTCCTCCAGCCTTATGAGGTGCTGCTTGGAAACGGTCGCCGCCTTTCTGTGCATTTGTTCGGGGGGATTCCATGAGTGTTCCTTTTCACGGATTACAGTTTCTGTGATGAAACACGACGATGGTATTTTAACATATAGCTGTCTACGTACACAATCATGCTTTTTAAATAGCTCATCGGGGGCCTTCGGGCCAGGTTTTCTAAAGGAGAAAATGAATTTCAAATGTTTTTTTTTAAAAATCTGCGTACTTCTCAACACTCATGGTATCGAAGAAAACAGTAAAATAAGTTTTACATGCGCATTACATTTAGTATAAGTTTCATACTGAGTTAGTCACTCACCCCAATCGACTTATTTTTTACAGGTAAAGAGAAGATAAATTAAATTTGAGTGAGATCAGAATAGGGACTTTGTTATATTTTATATCTTTTATCTTGTTAAATTTTCACTTATCGTTAAGCAAATATTCGGGAGGATTGTATAATCTTTAATGTGGATGGCTGTAAAGGAGTACTAAACTTGGTTTGTGGATCTTCTGGATTGTATGCACAGTATCATTAGGACTTAAAATTTATTATTTTCACATCATTCATTTTTCTCGCAATCACTATATGGACCGTGACCCATTATGAGTGGGTCGCGGCTAGGTATTTATACATGTTTTCTGCAATGATTTAATTAGCCTTGGGTTGGGTGATCGGGTCTTCTCCGAAGACCGAGTCGTTTGGCCCGGGGTTTCTGTTTGACCCCCTTCCGGGTCGTGACATACCTTCAGAGAATACCAGAAAACTTTCTTGTCTTCTTCTACTAAATTTCTCTCTATAATATGTTTATAAACGTTCAGGGAAAGGTGACAAGTTGTGACAATTTGATTACCAAGTGCCACGTAATTTTCTAGATGTCGGTTAGCCATTTTCTGGGTGACTGTCTGTGTAATACCCTAAAATTTAATCAGACATAAAATATATTATTTATGAATTTTGGATAATTTGGAATGATGTTCTCATAAGTTGTAATACCCGATTTTCCCATAATGGAATTAAATGAAAATAATCGAAAAATTATTTAAATGTAATTTTAGATAAAAGAGTGTTTAGATATATATGAAAAAAAAATGTATAATGTTTAGACATATATTGAAAGATTAATGAGACAATAATAGTCATGAATTTCCACGGGATATAACAAGGAGTAGTACGCGAGGGCTTAAGAAGCTGAAGACTAATGTCAGGGATGGAAGGAATAAGCTTGGAGTGTTGAGGACTGATAGTGAGTGTTAAAAAATTTAAGTGTTCTTGTTTGGATTCTAACAGAATTATTGGCGTTCAGAGACAAGAAGAATAAGTAAATAATTAAACCACAACAAATGTTTGACCAAGGAGACCATATGGATGAACATAATAGTGGTCTAACTTGGACAAAACAGAAATCCCAAAATTTGTAAATTTAAACATAAGGACTAATTGAGGTTTGCTTCTGCTGTTTGACTAGAAGGCATATGCAAAGGATCCTAAAAGAGGAGATGATGAAAACCCACCCTAAAGACTTATTCATCATCAGGTAATGTGTTCACCTAGTGTAGAGGATAATTGGTGCTGCATTTACCCGGACTTTTAGCTATAAAGTGTATAGTACATGTTCAATGCTAGCGGGCGAGGATTTGGTTGAGTGAGTCTGCCAGGTTTAAGTGGGAAGTTACAATCTTGGCCGATGTTAATAAATAGTTAAGAGGCCTTCCATTTAGTGGAGAAATGATGAGTAAGGACGAGACATGGTTTTAGAAGATCATTGAAGTTAGAACTGAACATCAGGCACTATTGGTCGTTGGTGCCAAATGTACAAAAGGAAATCCGTTCGGTGGATTTGGAACCGAAAAATGCTTAGGAATCATAGAAGTGGACTTTAGCCATGTAACCTAAGAATAATCTACTTGCCCAAAGGATGGGGGAGTTGTTTCAAGAGTTTTACTTTGACTAGAATTATTTGAAAAGAAACATACTGAGGTGTTAAGTAGGATTGTGTTGGTAATGTTGTGAATATGCTTGCTAGACATAAGAGTTAGTCATATTCATTAGCAACCTCAATGTTTTTGGTATCAAAGTGATCGGTTTATCTAAGATCTTAAAGTTAAAAGATGGGAAAAACTAGGAATCATGAACACAAGAATCTTCATTGAGTCTGTGACGTCAAGGACTTAAGCAAGTACGACAGGAAGTTGACCCTCACACAACAAGGAAAAGAAGGATTGGAAACATTTTGGAGACTGTTATGGGCCATCTTATGTAACTCATAGACAAATAAGCGCTAAAAACACAAGAATTATCAATTAAGGATTATAGTGTGAGATTTTCCCATACCACAAAAGACTAAATTACATTTTAATGTAAGAAGAGCTGAATTTAAGATGGCGGCATTGACTAGAGTTTATAAGGGCTATGAATGTGAAATTTACATATCTCCCTAGGAAGCTATGTTAGTTGGTCCGGAGTTTCTTTCAGCAACCATGGAGATGGTGTTGGTGATAGAAAAAGTGAATGCTAGTGCAAGATTTTGTATTATGTATTAAGGATTAGTGCGAGATTTTCCTAGACCACCAAAGTCTAAATTACATTTTAATGTAAGAAGACCTGAATTTAAGACAGCGGCATTGGCTAGAGTTTTTAAGGGCTAATATCACCCTAGGAAGCTAAGTTACTTGGTTTAGAGTTTCTTTCAACAACCACGGAGATGGTGCTGGTGATAGAAAAAGTGAATGCTAGTGGCTCAAAGGTCGTCAAAGGAGCTAAGGCAAGCGAAGGCGTTGAGGGCTAGAATTTGGCATGGGAGCCAAGTCCTTATTTAGGTCTCTCGATTTAAGGAGTAATGAAGCTTTAGGTAAGAGGGGAAAGTTGGTCTGTAGACAACAAGGAGGAGATGGATTGCAGAATGCTTGGAGAATCGTTGGGAGGCATCTTGTGTTGTTTACGAAAAAATAGCATATGAGAATTTTACATGATAAAAGATTTTTCTCAAGTAGTCCAGCAAGACGAGGAGAGGATCCTCAATCATTGTCGAGTTAAGGGAAGTTATGTGAGATTTCTAATTCTCTAGGATAAAGGAATCACAACAGGGGGTATAAGAAGTTACGTAGGATGACAAAATTTTGAGGACAATTTTAAATAATAGGGGATGGGTAGTAAACGACCAAAATTTCCATTTGGATGAATTTTAAAATGGTTAAGAATGTCGTTTAAAGTATTTAATAATTATTGGATCAATCAATCATTAAGGTATATTATTTTATGATTATGGAGATTCAGTAGGAATTTATGGGATTTATGGCCGGATTGTTATCGACATAGGAAGTATTAATTATAGGGAAAATATAGGAAATATTTTAGAGAAATTGAGTGAGGTTATAACAATTAAATATGAAGAAGAGTTAGAAATTATGTTTGGGGTATTGTGTTTTATTTTGGTGAAAATTAAATGAGAACTTGTGGATTATGTGGAGTTGGAGCAGTTGCTAGAAAACATGAGAATGCTAGCAGGAAATAATTGGGGACAAAATACAAGTATTAATTACCAGGGAAAATCATGTGTGATGTGGTTCTCGGCAATGAAGTGGGATTAGGTTATTTTGGGGAAAATAATAGAATTAAGAAGAGAAAAGGTGTCGGGGAGAAATAAAGGAGAAAAAAAAAAGGGGAAAAGGAATTGTTTGGGACTTTGGACAAAAAGGGTGGAGCAGGAGAGGGACCCACGCGATGACAAGGCGAGTTGGGAGAGAACCAGATTCTCCAAGAGAGTGCACTCCAGTGGACCCGCAAACATGGGAGCTACAAATTTAATAACCCAGTTTTTTTTTTTTTAAACGTGTCATTTTTAAAAGAGATTTATAATTGAAAATCCTGTAAATGTTAAAACTTTGCGTAGCGGAAGACTTTTATTTCATAAAACCTTTTTTAAGACAATAATTAAAATTCTTTTCTTTTAAACCTTTTATATAACACAATAGAAATCTTTTGAATGAAACTAAACAATTTAAATACTTTACAAAACACTTTACAAACTATTTCTCTTCAAATCCTTTAGCCTTGTTAGCCACAAGATCTACGCGTACAAATTCTTCATCAACTGCTCCTTAATCTGTTCTTGTATGTACTTATATCACAAGACTTAAACTATGAGTCTA
This sequence comes from Begonia loranthoides, assembly GCA_022433065.1. Classification (NCBI taxonomy): domain Eukaryota; kingdom Viridiplantae; phylum Streptophyta; class Magnoliopsida; order Cucurbitales; family Begoniaceae; genus Begonia; species Begonia loranthoides. The sequence goes on from CM039469.1 coordinate 21,951,432, forward strand.
AGGTTTAGTCAGCGATATAAGAATATGAATGCACATGCCATATATACTTTTAAAATCTGTATGCAGTTTCTATTTTCGTTTTTCTTTACTGTTATCTTGACTTTGCTTTACTATTTATTTACTTGAACTCTAATGAACTTTAATTCTGACAGTGAACTTAGTCTGTATGGGTGGACTTGGGCCCTCGTGGTGAACTTGTATTATGCTGGTGAACTTAAGTTAGCATAGTGAACTAGTACCGCAAATGGTGAACTTACATCATAATGGTGAACGTAGGCCATCGTGATGCACTTTTATTGTTTCCTTTCTGTTAACATCTAGGGAATGAGCAGTGAACTTAAGTCAACTCAAACCCTTCTTTTTCTGTTTACGTTTTCATTTCGTTTAATTTATTTATTATCTATTTTACCTTCAATGATAAAATGGATATTCCTACAGCCCAAATGAAGGTTGTCTGCTTCGGGTGATCAGCCCTCAAGAACACCATACACTTAGTATGTATGAGCATCTATTATACCATTTTCTCAAAACCATGCTTGATAACCATTTTCATAACGTTTTGAAAGCCATGATGCATGAATGCTTCTGAACGCGTACAGTTCTATATCCTCAAAGCATGATCAGTATGAATCCTATAATCCTCAAACATGATCCATATCAAATCCTTACTTAAAGAACTTAAATCTATAAACACATCATTAAAAGAACTTAATTCTAATAAACACAACTTCATGCAACAATACATCCTCAAGACCTGATCACAACCTAATAATATAGTAAGTATAAGCAGCATACAAATCTTAACTCTTGCGATGTAGGGCCCTAAATACCAAAACACAAGCAATATCAAGTTACCTCGCATCCATAAAGCATTCAACAGTCCGATTTAGTCTTAACAATACCTTCACAATAAATAATATTTAATCATTAATAACCATTCACGGAGTTCCATAAACCATAACACTTAACAGTCTCCATCATTTAGATTTAATACACAGTAGTTCACTTAGCACATAATGAAATCTCCCTTACCTAAACATAACAATATACCAACTTAGCCAAACCATAAACAACGTCTTGGCAGTGTACAACCCTTGGCAGTTACCATCTTAATAGAGACTAACATAACAACACAAACTTAATTTCTTATACCAAATAATACTCCACATAACTGTAATTCACACGGAGCATTATCCAAGAACAGAGCATATTATCACAAACAACACATAAATCTCGACCACAAAGCATAAAATCTCCTACTGCTCACCAACATTTATAGAAATAGGAACAACTACTTTTATTTCCATAAATTCCATAAATAGAAATGAAGGAAAACTACTTACCAGAAGAGCACTTGAGGAAGAAGGCTGCTCTTCCATCTCCAAAGTCTTCCTTCAACTTCTCTCATCTATTCGAGCATCCCTCTTTCTCTCTTCTCGTTTCTCTTTTTCTTCTGCCATTTCCTTCTTCTATGGACTTACTCACTCTCTCATAGACCTTCATTGAAGCTTCCTCTTCCATTTCCTCACTTAGACTTTCTCTCTTTTCCTCTATCATCTCTTTTATTCTCTCACACTCGACTCTTCCATCCTTCTAGAGTAAGAGACACTCAAACTTCCTCTTGGCCTTCTCTGTCTTCTTACTTCTCTCTTGTGCTCGCTTCTGTCTTCCTTTCTTTCCTCGCACACAGCTTCTCCCTCAGAAGCTCTCACCTCTCTCTCTGTTATCTCCTTCTCTTCTTTGTTCCTATTTCTTCTCAGTATTTCTTTCCTCACAAGCTTCACGTATATTCCCATAAATCTTACCAAACCCTTCCTATGAACTGCCATTTGTAAAGTAGGAGTACGTGGAGAAATCACAGTGGAGAATCACAAAGAACAATTCTTGAGATTCACATTTTTCCAAGAATTCTCGAGGGAGCGGTCAATTGGCGCTCGACAGCAATAATCAACTGGTCAAACACATAAAACGTGTACTTCACAAAACACCATGGTATTGATCGATCATTTGATCATCCACTACTAAAAATTACTGATCGATTGTGCGCTGCCCTTTTCAAAAGAATGCCTCTATAACCTTCATCATGCCTAATTGATTGATCCTTTGATCAACCGGTCTTACTCTCCAACGGTTGATCAATCAATCAACTGCTCCCGCACTCCAATTTTTTGATGAACCTGCTCTTCTCTTGATGCACCCCAAGACCCTACCACTTGAGCCCGAGCCATGAGGCTTATTGTTTATCTAACAAGTGCTTATTTTGCAGGTGAAAACTATGCTTGAGGAACTGGAGAAGCATATAAGCATACGAACACTAGGAACTTTAAAGCACCCTCTTTGCTAGACCACAAATCTGCCAACAATTTCACCTCTGGCAGGAAATTGGACTTTTTTAGCATACTAGAATATTTTATCTTAATTTAAGCTCTTCATAAAGATGGTAGCCAACATTCCAAGCTTTCTGGAATGGGCTTGCACGTTTGCTTTGGAGTTTGTATGCTATGACAAACGATCATTTTACAGAGAGCTACAATTTTAACTCGAGGGCAAAGATGGTAATTCCAATCCGTGTAGTAAAAGGTTATAATTTTGGAATTAGGGTTCTCATGGAGGGGTACTTAGCTGCCAAAGAAAGCCCTAATTCGTGGTTAATCATCAATCAAAGTTTAGAAGCTGGTTCTTTGGAGTTTTCTGTGGAAGCCTTCTCGGTGGTTCGATTCTCCTCACCCACGGATCAACCATTCATCACGTCTTCTCTCATCTATTCCCAGCATCTCCCTCTCGAGGTGTCCTTTGGCGTGGTTGATTAGAAGACTGAGCAAACCCAAGGTGGAGCGATCTTTGTAAGGTCCTAGTGAGTCGTTATTTTTTGTTGTTGGAAAATCAGTGGACCAGCTTGGTGTTTTTGATTTCTTCCAAGAATCTTGCAATATTTTGATTAACTTTCTAGTATTCTGAATGTCTTCTGAAGAATACTAATTGGCTGGAGCTATTTTGTGGAAAGAAGATCATTTGAAGTGTTCTTGCATCATTTATTTGGAGTAACTGCAAATCTGTAATTTTTGGGTAGTGCTTTTTTGTACAGCATTTCATTTTAGTCATATCTCCGTGAATACGACGTAGTTGAACATGAAATTTGGAGGGCCCCTGTTTCTTTAAGTCCTCAAGATACCCTCCAAATTTGGATTTTTTTTGCTATATGCATTAAAAGTTATAATCGTTTCCTTAAGACTGCTCAGATTGAAACTGTTAAATTTTTTGGTGTTGATTTTCGAAGAAGCGTGTTGTTCTGATTGTATTTCCTTGATTATTATGATTTTTTATCTGAAATTTGGAGGTCTCCTAGTTCTTGGAGTCCTCAATAGTCCCTCCAAATTTAGGATCCTTTTGTTGTAGGCATTGGAAGTTATAGTTGTTCTCATTAGTGTGTGCAGATTGTAAATATCCAATTGACTCAACAGATTGTTTTTGACTCCTTACATTTTTGGGGTTCATCAGCTGGTATCAAAGCCTTAATTGTTTTATTGTGTGATTCTATGACTATAATTTGAGTAAAGATTTGTACAAGAAGTGGTGCCCCTTACCATGGCAACAAAGAAGTAAGGGCTAGTCCAAATGTGCCACCCGAGAATGATCAAGAGCAACTCGAGAGTAGTCTTCATAAGCGACTTGATGGCATGATGGAGTTGATTAGTAAACTACAGCAAAGACTAGACACGCCCCCTAATGAGCATGTGAGAGGGCCAAGAACCCCTAGATCAAGAAAAAGAACCCCTCAATTGAAACTAGAGGTGGAGAAGAGAGTATACAAGATCATGATTGTATGGAAACAGACTGTTATGAACCATCTTGTCTAAGGTACAAAAATAACTTTTGTGTTGAGTTGAAACATTTCAAGCCATCCATTCCTATTTTTGAAGGTTCTAGAAATAGTGATGACTTTCTTGATTGGTTGGACATAGTAGAGAGAAATTTTGAATGTTCAAATTATTCTAAAAAGAAGAAAATTCAACGAGTTTCTTTGAAGTTATCCGATTGTGCTAACTTGTGGTGGGAAGACTTGAAAAATCAAAGGAGGCATATTGGTGAAGAGGAAATCCATAGTTGGAAATTGATGAAGAGACTTATGACGAAGAGATTTGTGCCACACCACTATCAACAAGATTTATTTCTTTGATTGCAAAGTCTCCAGCAAGGGTTGCTCTTAGTGGAAGAATATGTAATCGAGTTTGAAACTCTTAAAATAAGGGCTGGAATTGACGAACCAGAGGAACATAGCATTGCAAGATTCATCAAAGGGTTAAACCGAGAGATTGGGAATGAGGTGGAGATCCAATCCTATGAAATGATGGATAGTGTAATTCAACTAGCCATGAAAATTGAAAAGCAACTAGCACGATCTTCCAAGACTTGTCATTCTCGACCAAGTTGTAAATTCTCCAATATTTCCAAGACCCAAGTTGAAGCTAAAGATGAGCATTTTGATCTAAAAGTTATGACCAGCAAGGGGGTAGAGAAAAAGAAAATTGTGGAGGAGAGTTCTCGGCCCAAGTCTAGAGAGCTCAAGTGCACCAAGTACTTAGGGTTTTGGCGCATTGTTTCACAATGTCCAAACCAAGAGGCTATGTTGTTGTTGGAGGGCTCAATGATAAGGGTTGTGTAGAAGACACCATGGCAGCAACTAAAGAAAGAGGTGAAGAACTTGTCTTTCCACAAGAAGATCCTCTAATTTTAGCGAATTTTGACTATATAACTTTACAAGAAGAAGATTGTTTCCGAGTAGTTGAGAAAGAGGGTTTACAAGAAGAAAATTTTGAGGATGAGCAAATAGAGTGGAGATAGTTTAATGGCAGAAACCTTTGAAGGAGAAAATAATTTAAAGGAGTCAAGAGGAATTTTTTTTTTCTTGACAATAAAAGAGTCTCTAACTAGTGTATGCCAAGAAGAAGAATGTAAAAGAGTACAAAGTTTTCTTACCCAAAGTTTGAACAAGGACAAGGTTAGTTCTATGAACATTAATAAAAGGAACTATCACAAGAGGTTTTCCATGTATATGTTTGAAAAGATTTATGTAGAATCTTTGTTACAACCGAAGCACAACATTAAAAAAATTCATGAAGGGGAAACAAGCAAAGTAGCCAAATTTACATGCTTGAGGTATGTAGCAACGAATAATTTGATCACTTGGCTATTTAGAATTGGTTGGATTGGATATTCCTTTGATTTTGGCGCTACTTTTGAGTTTTGAAAAGAAGGTTTTAATGTTGTGGTTGAGAAAAGGAATTTAAAGTTTAAAGATGTTTCATTGATGAATTTCAAGCATATATTTTTGTCCATCTAATCCAAGGGAGGTACAACATTGTTAGTAATTTCTCTTCCCACTTGTAATTGCCATGAACCACTTTTGAAATCTTGGATTTATATGTTGAACGATTACGCGGAATCTTTGATTATAAACAAACATCACTCCTTGCTTGATGATGACATGTTGATTCAATATGTGTGTTTTTCTCAAAGAGATTGTTGGTGGCTAATTGGATTGCAACTTCATACTATAATGGAGAGTTACTTAGCTTTTCCTATGGTAGTTGATTACTTGGTAAACCAAATTGATGGCCGTAGGTTTACTTTGGAGGATTTTGATCAATGGCCTACACATAGTGGAATTGCTAGTGAAATGGGTGTTGCCCATACTTTTTGAGTTTCTTTTGGGACAAGATGTACTTCAATCTGTTTTGCAGCCAAACAAATCAATTGGAGAAGAATGTTCTTGATAGGATCCAGAAATCACTAAGAACACAATTTAGGAATCTGTTCTGAAAACTGTAATAATCCGAACCAGTATCGCTAAAACAGAATTAACTCTCAATTCCCACGTGAACTTGGGCTGAAATTTGGAGGGTACAAACTTAACACATTCAAATAAATCGTGTCAAAAATTCATTACAAAATCCACTCTGGATCTCCACTTATGGCCGAAACAACATAACTTAAAAGTAGGGCTTTCCCTGGATAGATTTAGCGACCAAAATTAAAACAGCGAGATCTCACTCCATATAAATCCAATAATTACCAAATTTGGCAGGCAGCAACCTCACTCAATATAGAATAAATCTCTAGAAGAAACAAACTTTTAAAGGATAGCGTACGGACCTCAAAACAGAGCCTCAACAGAGTATTTCCAGCAGTTCAAATAAAAACAGATTCAGCGGCTAGAAGAAATCACAACAAATCTCATTCCAAATTGCACTTCATGAACGAGCAATTAAACAAAATATCAACACTCACATAAGAGGATCTGAAAGTGTCATAAATAACTAGATATAGCAAGTAGAACCTCCAAGAAACGAGAAAAGAAACAAGGAGTCCGTGCATCTCCTAATAAGAGGGACGACTTGTGGTTGGCTTGGAAGGAAACACTCTCCAAGGTTGGAATCCTACTTTTACCTCCACGCCACAATCCTCACCATAAAGCTGAAGGATTGGAAGAGATAATAACCCAAGATTGCAAGGCCAAGAGGTTTCAAGAAAACCTTGCAAGGGAGATGACTGAATCGGTGCTAGGGGAAGGGAGGCCGCGGGTGTCTTCTATCAAAAGAGAACCAAATTTTCTTAAGTCATCAAAGTCCCCTTCCAATTGCAACCAGGTAGGGTTTTAACCCTGAATGTTTACAAAATAGGTGAAAAGACCAAGTTACCCTAGTAGAAAATGACTAAAATAACCCTTAATAATAAAACATAAACACTAAATCCGAGTTTGGAAATCAGTCTCTGTAAAAGGCACATTTGATGTATCAAAACAAACCAAAATAACACGCCCAATATGCCTTTAGAATGCCCTGGCTGTTGGCTGCATTTGATGTGAAGGACCCTAGTTGAAAAAAAATTATCCCCATTGAGAAAAACGTACTTGAACGCTCGGAGGTCAGATTCTAGGCGGAATTGGAAAACCCATAATTCTCTCCAGAAGATTGCAAAACCTCCATTAGTCCAAATGTCAACTCCTCTTTGTTTATTTGATCCAAAAACCTACAAAAAAAAATAAAAAGTTAGAAATAAAGGAACCCTTAGCTCGGGCTCAAGCGACAGGTCCTTGGGGCACATTAGTTCTTCAGTGGTTGCATAGTCACTTACAAGGAAGAAACAAAGTGAATTTTGAGGAAGAAAAGAAGGAAGATGGCCAACCGTTGGATTTGAGGTCAAATCCTCAATCACTCCGGGAGGATGATGCACCCCAAGACCCTATCACCTGAGCCCAAGCCACGAGGTTTATTGTTTATCTAACAAGTGCTTATTTTTTAGGTGAAAACTAAGCTTGAGAAATTGGAGAAGCATCTAGGCATATCAACACTAGGAACTTTAAAGCACCCTCTCTGCTAGACCACAAATCTGCAAACAATCTGACCTCCGGTAGGAAATTGGACTTTTTACCATACCAGAATATTTTATCTCAATTTGGTCTCCTCATAAAGATGGTAGCCAATATTTCAAGCTTTCCGGAATGGGCTTCCACGTTCGATTTGGAGTTTGTTTGCTATGTCAAACGATTGTTTTACAGAGAGATACAATTTCAACTCAGGGGAAAAGATGGTAATTCCAATCCATTTAATAAAAGGGGTATTATTGTAAATTTGGAATTAGGGTTTTCATGGAGGTGTATGTAGCTTCCAAAGAAAGCCCTAATTCATGGTTAATCATCAATCAAAGTTTAGAAGCTGGTTCTTTTGGAGTTTTCTCAAAAAGCCTTCTCGGCGGTTTGATTCTCCTCACCCACGGATCAACCATTCATCACGTCTTCTCTCATCAGTTCTTGTTCAATCTTGGAGAGAAGACAACTTGCCCATCATCTCCCTCTTGAGGTGTCCTTTGGCGTGGTTGATTAGAAGACTGAGGAAACCGAAGGTGGAGCGATCTTTATAAGGTCCAAGTGAGTCTCTGTTTTCTGTTGTTGGAAAATCAACGTACTAGCTTCGTGTTTTTCTATTTCTCCCATGAATCTTGCAATATTTTGATTAACTTTCTGGTATTCTGAATGTCTTTTGAATAATATTAATTGGTTGGAGCTATTTTGTGGAAAGAAGATCATTTGAAGTGTTCCTGCATCGTTTATTTGGAGTAACAGGAAATCTGTAATTTTTTGGGTAGTGATTTTTCGTACAGCATTTTGTTTTAGTCATATCTCCGTGAATACGACATAGTTGAATGCGAAATTTGTAGGGCCCCTGTTTCTTTAAGTCCTCAAGACACCCTCCAAATTTGCAATCTTTTTGCATTATGCATTAAAAGTTATAATCGTTTCCTTAAGACTACTCAGATTGAAACTGTTATTTTTTTTGTGATGATTTTCCAAGCAACGAGTTGTTCTGATCGTATCTCCTTGATTTTTACAATTTTTTATCTAAAATTTGGAGGTCCCCTGCTCTTGGAGTCCTCAATAGTCCCTCCGAATTTGGGATTCTTTTGCTGTAGGCATTGGAAGTTATAGTCGTTCTCATTAGTGTGCGCAGATTGTAAATAGCCGATTGACTCAACAGATTGTTTTTGACTCCTTACGTTTTTGGGGTACATCATCTCTCTCCTACCATTTGTATCTTAAATAAATTAATAATCCTTTTTACTTAAATTTATTCCCATATTAATTGCATTAACGTACCATACACTATTATGGAATGCATTTCCTTTTATCAACATATTTTCTACGAAAATTCTTCACATTTTACATAGAGTGATTTATTAAGATATTACAACATACTTATTGGCGCTCTAAGAGAGGATTAAGATGCGAAGGGTCTTTATAAAGGAGAGGGGTTGAGCGGGCAATTTCGGTGAACTCGGAGTTGAGAGTGGACAGGGAGCCGCGTCTTCTTCGGCGAGAGAAAGAAAACAACTAATTGAGGAATTTTCTTCCGCACATTGGGAAGTAAGTATTGCTGAATGTGTTTTTGGCCTCATCGGCCCTACAATGCAAGGTGTTAGGAAAAATTGTTCTCCATTTTGTGTACTGTTCTGGTTGATATAGTTGGATTTAGTGTTCTACCGATTTGGTGTTGCTTTCCCTATATTGTGTACTACTGTGATAGGTGAGGTTAAGGATTATTTGTGGTCGGTGAGTATATTTGTTCCTTCATTTCATTTTTTTGTTGATGAACTTTGTCAAAAAGAGTAATCTGATGATTTGGTTTAAGTTCTTTGTCTCCAGTTTGTACTAAAAGACGCTATTATGGTTTTTGTTTTGAAATTTGTGGTTACATATGTGGTTTTAGTTTTCTTCCTGATAGTCATTGTAGAGAAAATATAGTTCTTTTGGTTAAATTTTGTTCTGCATGTTTGGGGATATTGATGTTGGGCGTTGATGGACATTTATTGCCCTGTTAGATGAGTTTTTCTTGTTCTTCGTTTTAGTTGCCATTTAATAGGTATGGCTGAAGATAGTGCTCTGTTGTGTGAATTTTTGTACTCTACCTCATTTACTGCTTGATAGAAACTGTTGAGGATAATACAAAGTTTGATTGGATCTGTTATTCTATTTTTCCGTATACTGTTTTGGGAGTTAAAATAGAAGATTCATGCTCTGGATAGGTACTTTGTTATCCTAAGCTTTATTTTATAGTTTATTATTTGATGATTTTTAATCATTGGAAATGTTCATGTTGCATTATGATGTGTGTTCATGCATGAGTCAACAAGGAATATGCTATCCAACATCATCAACATATTTCAATTCATTCAATGACGCAAAGTACTATTCATCCAAGCCTATTTCCTAAACAACCAACATAATATAACCAAATCTCGGCTCGAATCCAACCAATAGAATATTACTTTCATCATAATTATTCAACAGAGAACAAACTAGGAGAAACTAATACCTGAACACCAAAGACTTTCACTTCACAGTTTCAAAACCCCAGCCACTAGATCAACTCAAGAGACAGAGAGCCTCAAACCTTCACCAGAACCTCACAGCAACTCTCGGTTTCTATCTCTGTCTAAACTCACAGTTTCTATTTCTGTATTTTCTCTCAAAAACCAAAACTCCATAGTTTTCCTCAGCCAAAGTTTCTCTTCTCTGTAAACTTTCTCTCTTTCTCCAAAACTGTCAGAACTTCTTAGCAACTCCACACCCTCACAGTCTCCATTCTTTCCCTGCCACCCTTTCTCCTTCACTCACAAAAATCACAACAAGGCAGAACCTTAGAGAACCATTTCTCTCTCACACAAAATCAGCAGAGTCTTCCCACATCTTTCCAAAACTTCATCACTTCAATATGACGCCCACTATTTATAGACTAGTCACCTGCAACTCTTCAGCGTCCTACTGAAGACGAAGAGCCAAGGGATGCAGCCCCTTCAGCATCCAAACCTGTCAAACGCCAACTCCAAAAGCTTGGCGTTTCCATTTCTATGAGACCTTCTAGATTGCGGTCAATCACTTCATCTTTGACCGATCGACCACCAGTCAAGCAATCGACCGCAAATTTCTTGCTCCAGATTGTCGATCAATGAGGCGGACAATCGCTGCAATTGGATGAACGACCACCACTCCAAACTGATCATTTGCAATTATTTCTCTAGATTATACATATATACACGTTATTCCATAACGTGATATAACTATATGAATATATACATTGCAACCATAGGTCTCAATCGTGATTGTAACAACTTCCATGCATCTTTATCTTCTCCAAACCAATATGCACTAAATCCATATATATATATATATATATGAACATCTACATTTTCTAAACTATCATTAAACTTATATTATATGTTCCACTATTCTTTCTTCACTTTTATCCAAGTCAATTTTCAATAAACGTGAAAAAACTTATTATTCTCAACCGTTCAATCCTTACTATATCCATACTAAATCCAAATATATCCAATTGTATTTTCTCTTAACAATACCTTAACAAAAGCTTTTATCCGTCACCTCCAATTTCACTAACTATAATTCACTAATCCAATTCTAAATCACCGAACAATTCTCCAATAACCTTAATCCTTTCTCTAAGCTAAAGAATTCGGGTATCGAGGTTCACTTTATCCAAATCTATTTCTCTTGGTCAATACCTTAATCGTCCATTGTAGCTCTACGAAAATTCAGGATATTACAACTATAATTTTATAGTTTGTAATTTGCTATTTAAAGACACCTTATGTCCATGTTTAGGAGAGTTGAAATTGAATAGAAAAAGCGTTTGCTTTATTCTTGAAATTGAAGTGATTCCTCTTTCAAACCTTTGGTGAGGTATATCCAAAGTTCCCCCTTATGTGTGTTATATCATGAGATTAAGGTTACTTGTAAATTGGGTAACATTTCTTATTGGCATTCGTGTTCTTACTCCTTGGACGAAGAAGGTTTGAAGTGGTATCCAACTTTCCAAAGGCGCTTTATCTACAAATCATCCACACAGGAGTGTTTATCATAATTATTTCTATTTCTGGAGACATAATTTCTATCAAGCATATTTCCTAATCTATGGCTGATATTTACATAATTCTTGAAAGATTCTTTTCATTATTCATCCAAGTTGACGTGGTCAAATATCAGTTGAAAAGCTTCCAAAGCAAAGGAGTTATACAAGCTTCCAAAATTGGACTTTCCAAAAGTGAATTTGTGGCAAAATAAGGAAACCAAGAATCCGTCGATCAGCTTGACCACCAGCTCGACTGATTCCTTCATTTAGTCACCATTGCCCATTTTGGTCAACCATCTTCTCGACTGCCTTTCAAGAGTCACCTCCGTCCTATTTTTTGATCGACGATAATCGACCGCTTTGTCGATCGCCGGGCCTGACAAGAACCACCTTTGGTTGATCATCTTCAACACTTCATCTCTCTTCAATATTTACAGGTTATTTCTTTACCCCTTCCACTAGTGCATCATTTAGTATCATTTGTAATGGGGAAGCATTAAAAGCATGGAGAAATTACAATCACTTATGCCTTTTTTTAGCGGGAGGATATATGAAGAAGATTATTTGGAATGGGAAGTAGTGATCAAAGAGGTTGTTCAAAGTTTTTATTTTCCAGAAAAGACCTTGGTAAAATTTATTTCTTCAAATTATTTAGGGGAAGAGCTTATTATTTGTGGGACGATTTGATAAAGAATCAAAGGATGGATGGAAGAGAAGATGTCAACACATGGCAGTTGATGAAGAAATTCTTAAGGGTAAAATTTGCTCCATCCACCTTACGACCAATCCTAAGGTATGAGAGGCTGTCCAAAAGTCTACAAGCTCAACTCGATGAACTTAATACCATGGTACAACAACTTAAAGCAAGTATATTGGGTATTTCGACCTTACAAGCACAAGACCATGACGAGGTATTAGAAGATACTCTTGAGCAAATTGAGAAAGAAGTTATTTATGTCAAAGAAGGGCCATTACTATTATTTCAATTAGAAGAGGAAGATTATCAAGAAGAACAAGTACCAAAAATCTAACATGTAGAAGACAAAATTCGCTCCTTGACGATAACACACAAAAGCAGCAATTTTTTCATATCCAATGCTCCAACGAGAACAAGGTTTGCCCCTTATTTATTGATGAGAGAATTTATGCTAACATGGTTTTTTTTATTATGATTAAAGGAAATTACTTGGTGATATTAATGCATGGCCTCACTTACAATTTTTTGTGGCACATTGATAAGGACCACATTGTTCATGGCCAAAAATTTACAAAAGAAAAAAGTATGTCTTTACGATAAAAACAATTAGGAACACCGCCATGGGGTGGTCACATGCCTTGAGTGAGGAAAAGCACTTACCTTCCCTTATCGAAATTACAAGACCATTAACATAATTAGAAATCTTAGGATTCCCCAAACTCCACTCTCTATGTACGAGCTATACCCAACATACGTAATTAAAAGATTGGCTTGGGGTGGACCCATTCCAAGGAATTAAAGAGAGGCATATCATCTCGCATAAACCCATTTTCTTACTGTGCCTTTAGGCTCACGTCTTACTTGTAGTGTAGGTACACGCACGTGTGGAGTGCTCAAGAAATGAAGAAGCAGTTGATGAGATATTGGGATGCGCGAGCTTGTGATTGGCCAGGCTATGAAAAGTGAGAGACAGTTGATTGTAATTAAATTATGTTTTTTTTTTTTTTTCTAAATTGTAATTAAATGGCTTGTTTATACGTTAAAATGTTTATGCTTCTGCAATGTTTTATTTCCAAAATGTTTTAAGGCGTTCCTTGACCCGACTTGCATTCTGATATTCTTTAAAAAGGGGTTTTCAACAAAAACTTAAATTTCTCGCGTTTCAAAGGATTTTACGAAAATCTGGGTCATTACAATCTCCTTATGTGATTAAAGAATATTATGAAGAAATCATTCTTTACCCACACATACTTAAAGGAATTCTCAAGATTATACTTATGGTAACCCTTATTGTAACACCCCTATATTTTTAAGTTGGGTAATTATTAGGGTATTACTGAGGACGTTCAGAGCGTTAAGACTTGGAGCGATTCCCATTATGTTTCCCTCATATACGTGATGTGATTAAAGTGTTGGAGTTGAGGATATTACATGACGTATCTATACGTGTCATCTTATGACATGTATTTATGGGGGTAAATGTTCGAGGATGACAGTTAAGTGTGAAAAGATAGAGAAAAGTGAGAATTGTAGTGTTACGGACGCATGCGGACGAGGTGAGGATGAAGATTTGTCATCCGCATGTGTATTTTGTGGCTACCTTAGGGATTGGGATGAAGTAAGGACGAGGTGAGGCATCCTAATGTGTCTGGAGTGGGACTTTGGACGACATACGGACGACACTACGGACGAGATGTATTGTCCGCACTCACGTTGTACGCACAGGAAATGTTGGGACGAGACTCAGGACGTGATTTGGCATCCTGAGTGTAGTGTTTTGGACGAGGCTCTGGATGATATGGACGAGAAGAACGGCATCCGCATCGAATCTGTTCTAAACCTAGACAGTTTTGGACGAGGTTCTGGATGATGCGGTGAGGAAGGCTGTGTCCGCATCGACTCTGTTTGATTTGAGGACACTTTCGGACGATAGTATGGATGCTAGCGCAGACAAGACTTGGCGTCCGAATGGCACTTGTGGACGGTACGAACAAGACGGAGACGCATTTTCTTGTATGTAACCTCAAAATAGCCTACAAGATTTAGCTTTGCGGACGATATGCAGATGAGACCTATGCATCCACACTTGTCCGAAATAGCCCAGACCTATGAAATAAAATAGAAAGAAAATGATGGAAATCGAAGGAAATCTTAGGATAGCCGACAGGAAGCGACTCCCTCCAACCCCGGGGATGAAAATTACCCCCCCTATGCCCGTAGCTGGCCTCCCCTGCCTTAGGCCATCTTCCTCTTTACCTTAGGGCACTCATGGTGTCCCTACCTTTATTCCAAGTAATACCTCCCTCCCTTCGTTTAGTCTTCATTTTCCCCTTCCCTGCGAGGAGCTCTCTCCCCTGCGAGCTTCTCTGTCTATGAGTGGAGAGTTAAGTGTGTTGTAAGTATTGAGAGTAAGTGAAGAGAAGTGAGGCTGTGAGGTGTGTAAACATGAGTGGGCTAAGAAGTTTGGAGAAGAGATGTGGGTTTGGGGCTAGGAGCTGGAACTGCCGTGAGTTGGAGGAGCTTGAAGAGAGTTGTCCCTAATTTTAGTTCATCAAAATTTGTAAGGGACTAGGGGTGTCTTGCCATTTGGAGGCCCTGCACCACAAGCTAGGGTGTGTGAGTTTAGTGTTAGTGTTTTTAAATGCTTAATGTGTATTAATTGTCTTAAAATGCTCATTGTTAATTGCTGAGTAGTTATTGATAGATGATAGTTTTCCTGATTTGGTTCTGATTATTGTTGTTGGTTAGTTTTAAGTGATAAATTTCCTCTATGCTGCATGCTTTACCTTGTATGTCTTGGTTAAGTTTTGTGGTAACGTATTGAATGGGTTACAGTGAAATAGAGGTGAAATAGAATGTTGATGAGAAAAGTACGTGAGGATGAGATGAGTAGGAATGAACTACAGTTTCCTTGGCTTATGTTAATATCATTCTGATTGTTTATTTCATTACTACTGTTGGTTAACCCTCTCTGTTTATGCACACATGCTTGTAATTAACATGTTTAATTAGCTTGTGCAAATCGCACAAATCAATTAAACAGCGTGCTAGCAACCTAGCGTATTTAACCCGATGAGAAATTAATTGAACTAGCATGTTAAATGTTAATCCATAAACCATAGAAGTTAATCCCTTGAGTGTACTAGCTACCTTAGTTATCTAATTCATCTAGTTCAATACCTAATCAAGCATGTTAATAACTAGTCTAGCATGTAAATCAATTAGTTAAGCATGTTAACTAACTAGGCTAATATCAATGAGTCGAATTAAAACATGTTAATTAACTAGAATGATCATCTAAACAAGCATGCTAATTAATTCAATTAACAATGATAGATAATTTAATTGTATATTACTTAAGTAATAGATTCTTTAGAATAATGGAAGCATGTTAATCAACCTAACTTAGAGTAACATAGCATGTAAATTAACGTAACTAGAGTAAGTAATTAGTTAGTTGAGCAAGTTTAATCAACTAGGATAATTAATGGTAATAATGAACTCAACTCAAGCATGTTCAATTAGAATAATCAAGCCTGTAATTAACTAGAGTAATAACTAGAATTTGCATGCTAAATTAATTAATCCCAAAAGCATGTTTAAATCATCTAGGATAAAAACCTGTAATTTACCTTAAGCATGCAATTGACGAGGATAGACTACTAGATCATTAATTAAAGCCTATTAACTGGCATAATTAACTAACACAATCAACAGAACATGCTAAGTAATAAGAACAATTAACTAAAGTAATCAACTTGGACATGTAATTCAATTAGGATAGTTAATCCGACTAATCACCCAGTACAATAAATGTAGGAAGCATGTAAATGGACTAGGAAATTAACTAGAAGAATTCGCACATTTAGTTAATTTTCTATGCATGCCTAATCCATTAAACTATTAAAAGCATGTTTAGTGAATCATAATAAATGCATGTTTAATTATAATCTTTCTGGAGCATGTAAATCGACTAGGGAAATAACTAGGGTAACTAGCATGTAAATCAATAACGTGTTCTGTTCAAGCATGCTCTTCAGTGTTTTAATTCAATGACTATTGTTTTGATAGGTGGGTGTGTGATTCCTATTTCCCTTAGTGTTCGTTGTTGATTTCCTTATGTGTTTCACTGTTTCTAATTCAGTAATTTAATTGTTCTCCAATATGCGCTTTTCATTCCTGCAATTTGAATGTTACTTCTTTTAATGCGCACTTGAATTATTGTGAATGTTATACTTCTTTTAATGCGCACTTAACCATTTTTATTAAGTTAAGTTTTTAAATGTTGTAATTAAATCAAGTAGTAAATTGTATAAAAGTGGTGTTTCAATGGTTTAGTATTTCTTCTTTAAATTAGTTATTTACGCTTACGCATAGTTTGATAAATGGGGTTTTTATAACGAGTTTTATGAATGGTTGGTAGCAATCCGGACTTAGGCGCGCTCTGACTCGTTTCAAAGAGAAAAATTCAAAATTTCACGCATTTTCAAGGATTTATGAAAATCCGAGTCGTTACACTTATTGTGGCCTACATTAATTCTAACTCAAAGGCAAAGAATGGAAATATGATATACAAGTTATTGTTCAAGCATGGGAAGAGGTTTATGGAAATAACGTTAGCCTACTGTATCAATCATTATTTGTTTCCTTATTAAAACCATGGAGATATTGATGATATTGCTAAGTTGATGGCCCAAAATGATTCCACTTTTTATGGTATAAAGAATATGGTGACACAAGATATGATTCGAGGTCGAATCCTTTTCAACCCTGAGAGGATGATGGACTATGAGTCCATTCCATCATTAATCAAGTTTCCAAGATTAGCATGAAGAGATTCAAGGTCAAATATAGGTTGAAGTCCAAGGACAATTGTAGAATATTTGATGGACTTTCCAAAACTGTCTTCTTTCTCACCTTCGACAAGTGTTTGACTATTTTGGCATTTGAAATGATGTCATTTCAAAGAGTGTGCTTCATAAAGATTGTAGCTAACTTCCAAAGCTTTCTAGAATGGTTGGATTGTTGAATTTGGAGTTTGTTTGCTTTGGTAAAAGCCCACGGAACCAAGAGCAAAGATTAAGGAAAGTCCAAGTGTCCAAGCTTGGAGATCAAGGAAGTCTATACATGGAAACCATACAAGTGGCCGAGCACCAACATGGATTAGTTACCAAATACATCTAGACTTGGAGAAGAAGAAAGGAAGATATTAATTAAATATTTCTTTAGTTAATTAACCTAGTTGCTGTCAAGTAGAAAATAAGACAACTTATACTGTGAGCTGATTAGGGTTATTGTTGCTTAATTAGTTTACTATTATTTTATAGTTTATAATTGACTATTTAAAGCCACCATATGTACGTGTCTAGGGGAGTTAAAATTGAATAGAAAATGCCTTTGATTTATCCTCAAAATTGGAGTGATTCCTATTTCAAACATTTGGTGAGTTATATCCAAAGTTCCCCATCGTATGCGTTATATCATGGTCTTAAGGCAACTTGTCAGTGGGTAACATTTCTTATTGGCATCCGTGTCCTTATTTCTTGGAGGAAGAAGGTGCGAAGTGGTGTCTAACTTTCCAAAAGCACTTCATCAACAAATCATCTATACAGGAGTGTTCATCTCAATTATTTTTATTTCTGGCGACATAATTTCTATCAAGCATATTTCCTAATCTACGGTTGATATTTACAAAATTCTTGAAAGGTTCTTTTTATTATTAATCCAAGTTGGCGTGGCCAAAATATCAGCACAAAAGCTTCTAAAACAAAGGAGTTACAAGCTTCCAAAATTTGACTTTCCAAAATTGAATTTGTGGCAAAATAAGGAAACCAAGGAACCAGTTGATCAGCTTGACCTCCAGCTCGACCGATCCCTTCATTCAGTCATCATTGCCCATTTCAGTCGACCATCTTCTTGACTGCCTTTCAAGAGTCACCTCTATCTTATTTTTTCGTCGACGACACTCGACTGCTCTGTCGACTGTCGCGCCTAAAAACAACTACCTTTGGTTCATCATACATCTTCAACGCTTAATCTCTCTTTAATATTTATAGGTTATTTCTTTACCCTCTCTGCCGGTGCATCAGAATATGTGAGAAGATTTTGATATGCCGCGAGGTCCCTTGACTAGATCGAGAGCCCGGGAGATTTCTAACTTGTTTGCTCATTTTACAGGGGATCAATTCTATGCTAATCTTGGGGGAGAACCAACATTTGAAGACATGGAGAAGCCCTTTAATTTATTGGTTTGGACACATAGAGGAGACACCTCAAGTGAAGTCCCTCTCGGCCCTCAAGAAAAACACTCCCACTAAGGCCGTGAGTTCAATCCTTTTTTTTTTGTATAATTTATGCTCATGTTTTTGGAGAATATCATGCTGGTGTTTTGAAAATTTGCATGGTTAAAGAAAAGGAACTTATTGCATGAGAAATGAAGTGAAGACATGGACCACTCAAGCTAGACATAATCGGCCATTCACAATGCCCTAGCCGAGTGGCACATTACCATTTTTTATGTCATTTGTTTTCTTTTTCTTTTTTCCCTTATTTTGTAACCCTAATGCTGCAGTATAAATATTACATTTCGAGCTGCTGAGCAGCTAGTGAACATTTGCTAAAGAAAACCCTAGTTTTTGGAGAGAAACTCTTCACCTCTTTGTTGAGGAACAATCGGCCAAGCTTCTTGGAGAGATCCGAGTGAGTGAGCCACCATTTCTTCAATCCTTGTTCATTTTGGTTGAAGATCTTACTATCCCTCCTTGCCCTGCTCCCTATAAGGTAGTAGATCTAGAGAGTAAGTGAGGTAAAACGCACATCTCATCTCGGTTGGAGACACTCCTTGTGGAGTTCAATCAAAACAAAGGTGCAGATCGGTTCACCTTTGACTCCTCCCGAATTTGTCGTGCATTTTTATCCATAATTCTTAGCACCAAAGCCCCTAAAACCACCACAAAAATCACCCCATATTCATCAAGTTTCCAAGGAAAGAAGAATCATCAAAAAAGGAGTTCGGGTCCAGAAGTTACATACCTTTCTTTGCTAAAGACTCAATTTGCCGATTTCCA
The DNA here is from genome assembly GCA_022433065.1 of Begonia loranthoides. Lineage (NCBI taxonomy): Eukaryota > Viridiplantae > Streptophyta > Magnoliopsida > Cucurbitales > Begoniaceae > Begonia > Begonia loranthoides. The sequence continues at coordinate 21,970,619 of CM039469.1, forward strand.
CCGATCTCCGAGCAGCTTTCGTGCGAGATCTTGAGTTCGAGTTGCATATAGGATTTTGAGCTCATTTTTGGAGGCGACAAACTAGACATATGTGAAAGTGAGGTATCCAAAAAGCAGCTTCATTCGAGCTCTGGAGAAGAAGTTGGATCGTCGCTAATCTGAAGCAGCTGCTAGAAAGTAGCAGCTGCCACCTCCTACTTGCTTGAGCTACTTGATTGTAGTTTCTCCATTTTATTGATCCGAATTTTTGACCCCTCTTTTGGAGGCACGTCAGATTTAAAGCCCTAGCAGGATTTGCAGCACACCTGGTGTCTACCAATGACATAAAAGTGTATCAGTTTTTTCAAGGTTTGAAAGTGGAGATATAAAGAGACATGATGATCTACGGAACCTAGGGCATGCCCTTTTCCAAGATTGTGTGTAAAGCACTTGATGTGGAAGAAGCTAAATCTATGGTAAAAAAATAACAGTTGTAGAGGAGAATACTTTTCAAGGAAAATCAGTCTCAACACAACAGAGGAACAAATAGGCCCTTTGCTGGTCATTAACAAGGAGAAGTGATGTGGCCCGAGTTCTGGCAACTTGAGCCCGAGCCAGGGGCTCTTTTAATCTCTAACTTTTTTTTATTTATTTTGCAGGTTTTTGAATCAAATAAACATCATTGGAGTTGGCATTTGGGCTAATGGAGATTTTACAATCTTTGGGGAAAAATTGTGAGCTGTTTTTCCGCCTAGATTCTGACCTCCGACAGTTCAAGTGGATTGTTGACAATCGCGATGATGTCATTTCAACTTGGGTCCTTCATACCAAATGTAGCTAACATCCAGAGGTTTCGAACAAGCTATTGAGCGTTGTATTTGGGCTCCATTTGGTATGTCAAATGTCCTTGTTTCAGAGAGAAAAACTTAGACTCGGATTTTATTGTTGTTGTTTTAATTAAGGGTTTGTTTAGTCATTTGCTTCCTAGGGATATTTTAGTCCTTTTATGTTTTTGTTGTAAAACCTTAGGGTTTAATACCCCTTTTGGCTGGATGGAAGTTGAGTTTTGAGGAATTAGAAAATAACCATTGTTGAAGGTGTGTGCCCGCGGGAATCTCCCTCCTCTCGGCCCTCTCCATTTTTACCCAAAGTTGCTTCTCTTGTAGCGATTTCTTGAGCAAGTTGGAAGGGTTGCTGTCTCTTCCAAAGCATCATCTTTGGTGGTGTTCTTGTAGTGTGGAGAGAGGAGAATTGCTAGATCCCTTGGAGAGCGCTTAATCCGTGTTTAAGCCGATTACTTCGATCCTCTCACGTTAGGAGGTAAAATCGAACTCCACGGTTCCCTTTTGTAATTTCGAAGATTGTTGCTGGTAAGATTTGGTTGTTCTGGTCCTATTCCCTTCATATTTGGTGGTTAACAATTGGGTATTAAGATAAAGGCATCGTTCCTTATGAATATGGAGTTTTGCTGGATATTTTGTTAATTGCAGAATCTATTTTTTTTGTGCAATTTGTTTACTGCATTGGATTGCTGACCTGTTTCGAAGCCTTTGCGTGGGTTTTCTGAATTTTATTTCTTCTGGAGATTTTTTCTTTGTTGAGTGACGAAGCTTCCTACCAATTTTCGGAATTAGTGGAATTATATGGAGTGAGTTCTCTCTGTTGTATTTCTGGTCGTCAAAACTGTTCGGAAGAAGCTCGGTATTTGGTGATATCTTATTTCGGCTATAACTGGAGATTTGGAATGAGTTCTGATCTGGGATTTTGACACAACTTACCTGATTGTGTTAATTAAGTGTCCTCCAAAAACTAGCCAAAGTTCACGTTTGAATTTGAAGAATTACTCTGATTATTGTTACTGATCCAGTTTAATTTACAGTTTATTGGCCGATTTCTAATTTAAGCTCTTGTCGCCCTTGGAGCTTGTAAAAAAGGGATGCAAGTTTGGGAAGGATTAGTGACTAAGAAAGATGATGATAGGATGAATTAGGTTTATCAGTGCCCTATATGCAAGAAGAATCATTTTGGAGAGTGTGGAGCTGGTATCGATCTATGTTTCAAATGTGGACAAGTTGGCTGTAATACCCCGATACTATTTTCCTCGTATACGCAATGTAATCAAATTTTGGAGATAATTAATTATTACATTGCATATTTATACTTGTTGAAATATGACATGTATTGATGGGGAAAAGAGTATGGGATAAAATTTTAGTAGGAAAATGTGAAGAAAATAGAATTCTGGCTGATTGGGATGCATGCGGACGCCATAGGGACGAGAAATGGCGTTCGCACACGCTTGGGCCACACTTTGGGGTGATGCAAGACAAAATCCCTCGTCCTGAACTGTCCAACTAGACACTCGCAGACGAATGCGGATGAGGGCGAACGGGGACGAAGTACGTCTTATTTGAATCTGTCTAATTTTTGGACACTTACGGACGCCATATTCCATCCAAATATCGCATTTGGGTGGTACAGCAGGGCAAGGACACCGTTTTCCCTCCTTAAATGACAAATCTGCATGGAGAATTTTCCACATGCAGATGCATGCGGATGAGACCAGTAAGTCTGCACTCATCCGAAATATCAGAGATCTATGATAATTAGGGATTTCAAATCAGACAGCTGGTCACGTAATTATTTGATACGTGCTCTCCCCCGACACAAAATGGTCCCATCCAGGTCCAAACCACGCGCGAGCCACCCTCCTACCTTCTCTAGGGGTACTGCTATTCCCACCCCACCCCCCCTCTCGGTACAATTTGTGGGTTTTAAATCACCACTCCAACCATTTTCTTCCCAGTCTTCTCCTGCATAAGGGAGCTCATGTGTGTGAGAGTGTCTAGCGATTGAGAGTTGTGAGAGCTCTTGCATGTGAGTAAAATGGTGAGCTTGTGTAACACCCTGACCTTTTAAGTTGGATAATCGGTGGGGTACTACCAAGAACGTGTTCGGAGTGTTAAGTCTAGCAGATCTCCGTTACATTTTCCCATGTACCCGATGTAATCAAGTGTTGGAGTGATTAGGATATTACATTACGTATTTATACATGTCATTTTATAACATGTATTTATGGGGAATATATTAGGAGATAAATGTTAAGTGGGAAAAAGATGAAGTAAAGCTGTTCTGGGCGTTTTTGGATGCCTACAGATGAGATATGTCGTCTGGACGTGCATTGTGTGGCGTCCCTTTACTTTGGGACATACTGGGGCAAGAATTTACGTCCTAAATGCGTCCGATGCTCGACTTTCGAATGCATGCAGACGACTTGTGGACAAGAGATGTCATCCGCAAGTGCATAGCCATGTCGCCCTTGAACCTTAGGACGACTCAAGACACAATTGCACATCTTGACTTCACTGTGTTGTGGAGTTGTTGATGATGTCCAGACAATGAGGACGCAAATGACTGCGTTCAGATTGAATCTGTCTAAATCCTGGACAGTTTCGGAGGAGTTTGGATATGTGGGGACAAGGGTGGCTACGTCCGGATTGAATATTTCCAATTTCTAGACACATTTAGATGCATGCAGACGCATTGTGCGGACGCCATTTTGCATCCGAATGTCTCCTTCGGACGATACGGAATGGGCTGAGATTCCATTTCTCATCCGAAGGCACTATTTTTCCTTAGGAGTTTTGCTCTTGCAGACGAATGAAGACAAGACTAGTGTGTCCGCACTCGTCCGAAATAGCCCAGACCTACGAAAAAAATTAGAGGTAAAATGATGGAAATTGTCGTCTAGCCATTAAATTCAGATAGGAAGCGACTCTCCCCCACCCTCCACCATAGGCACTGACCTCCCCCTACCCGTCGCCTATTCTCTACCTCCCTTAGGCGTCCAGTCTGTCTCCTTCCTCTCCTAGTTAATATCTCCCTTCCTTGGCATTTCTCCTCCAGCCATTCATTATTCAATGAGTTCCAGGGAGCGAGAGAGAAATTCCTGCGAGAGAGTGAGTTCTGAGTGAGTGCGATTGTGGGTTAGTTAGTGTGAGTTAAGTGTGATACGTGGGTGAGTGAGGAGCTTGGAGTTGTTGTGAGCGATGGGATACTTGCTGTCCGTGAGTGTGTCTTCAGTTTAGGTAAGGAATTGGGTGAGTCTTGGCTAGTGGAGGCCCTACACCACTAGTAGAGTGTGTGAGTGGTAGAATTGTCAATGCTCTACAGTATTTTCCTTGACTGATTTCTCTATTTCTTGTTGTTGTTTCCTTGGAGATATTTCCTCTGTAATCAAATGCTTTAAATTATTAATTGCTTTATAGATTTTCCTGGCTAATAGAGTAGATTTCCTTGCTAAATTGGTCGTTCTTTTTACTAGCGTCGTTTTCCTTTGTTGGTTAGCTTTCTGCAAATTCTATACTATAATGACCTGATTTTTATTTACTTTAAAATCGCATGAAATTTAAAACTTTTTCTTTTATAAAATCAGAGTGAAAATTTTCTCGTAAAAACCAATCGTTAAAACTCTTTACATAAAATATTTTGCAAAAGAAGTAATAAAAATTCTTTTATAAAACGCAGCGGAATTAAAACAAAACATTAAAGAATATTAAATAATTTACAAACCATTTTACAATCCATTTCCTTTTAAAACTTTTTAGCCCAGCCAGCCACAAGATACACCTGTGCAAATCCTTCATCAACTGTCTTTCACCTGTTCTCCTGTTTTCTCATACAATACCTACATAACAACACCTAAACTAATGAGCTTATTGCTCAGTAAGTGATATAAGAAAATAAAATGCAGATATGATGCATGATCATGCGATGCATTACAGAGGAGAACCGTATCTCATCTGTTAGTGGGGACGATGGATAAGTCAATTACTCTCGTTGCTTAACCTATGGTTCCGACGAGGAACCAAGCCAATCGGGGTGTCACCACAAGCCATACCCAGTCATGTTGTTAAAGACGTTAGGGGTTTCAGAACGGGATAAAGGTGAACCCTAGCTTCCACGTAACTAACTCTAGACCTACCACTCCCTACGTGGGAGTAATACTACCGTATGGAAGTATAACTGATCACCTGAACCCCCACACGCCTATTTACATATATTAAGTATGACATATAATATGCATATGAGAATACCTACAGTTCTATATGATCATACAAATGTCTAATAAATATATCATTAAAAGAACATAACATGCAAATCCTAACTCTTGCGATGTAGGGTTCGAAGACCAAAACTCAGTAAGTATCAACTTACCCAGTAAGTATCAACTTACCCGTCCATAGCGCAGTTCAGAAATTAATGTTGTCCTCCTCCTTTTTATACCTTCATAATTTCATAACATTTATCATTAAAATCACAACTCAGCAATCTCAACAAATTTTTATTTGCTACTTACTAGAATCTTTAACCCAAGTTCAACTTAGACAAGTAACCATTTCCACCAATATAACACTTCCGATATCTCTACGCTTATCAACTTCCAATAACATATGAATTCTATTTATATCAAATGTTTCTCTAACTAATTCCTTTTCATAGACAGAATATAACACCCAGATAAAATCATGCTTAACAAGGCAATAAAGGTAGAATTACTAACAATGGCCTACAACAACAAGCAATTAGTATTATTTTCATCTACCAATTTAACCAATAATTATCCATTATTAACAAACTACCAAATTTTCAAGAACCTCAACACTTAACAAATTCCAATAGCCAACTTGAGTACTTAACAATTTCCATTGTTTACAACTTAACAAATTCATATAATCTAACAACATCCAATAAGCATGCCAAAAATGGACAATCACTAGAGAATAATTTCAATTCATTTCCTTTGCTGCCTTTTTCTTTCTTTTCCTGTCAATTATCTAAATTGTTATCAGACATCCTATTGCAGTTCAAAAACAATGATCAACAAAGCAACCAACTGTTCCTTATTACCAAAAGAAATCCTTACAATATCGAATAAGCAGAAATCGCACATATAGCAAAACTGTAAATCATAAGACATCCCTTATCCTAACATCTAACTTCTCAAGGTAATAGTCTCAACTCCAAGTAACATATTCAGCAGCACAATTCATGCTGCAATAATTCCAAAATAACATGTTGTAAATCCATTAATCATGCTCATCATTTAAATAACGCAACAGATAATAAACCAATCACAATAGCAGACAATCCATCAGCATAACATGTCCATATTCTTTGCATCCAATGACCATTTACAGAAGTCCAACCAATTAACAATGCAAATTTATCCAAAAATGACATCTTCCTTTCCTAAAGACAGGAGGACTTCTTCTTCCTCCCTAACTCTCAGCCTTTAGCTTCCAACAGCTTCTCACTAAAGCCAATAGCTTCACTATCAACTTCCCACTTCTTTCTCCAGCTTTGTAGCACCCTCCATAGAACTCAACTCACAACGCTAATGAATTCCTCATCCCACTAAACTGTGATAGAACACATCACCTGTTACTACCATCCATTTATAGCCGAGGGGAGGCGTGCATAGAGGGAAGGCCTTACTTCATATAGACATGGGAAGAGAGAGAAGTCGCTACACTAGGATAAGCTTTCTAGACCAACACACATCTAAAGGGATGAGGGTCCATTGTTAATTTGCCAAGTGGAAAGTCCTCCACATTCCCAGAGGGGAAAGGACGTCACTGCAGGAGACTGAGAGGGGAAGATTTTGCTGACTGTGGCAAGAAATCGGAAGAGAGAGAGTGAGATATAAATGGGTTTCTCGACTATTTTTTACTTTTCGGATGTTATAAGGGGTCCGCGCCAGATTTCGGACGCGATCTATGCGTCCGAAAACCCATAAATTCAATACAGATTCATTTCCATCTCGTCTGCATCGTTCGCGCTAGAATTTGGACGAGACTGAGGCGTCCGAAAATGCATAGAATTTGTACAGATTCATTGCGGACGTGAATTTCTACGTCCGCAAGTCGTCCGAATTGTCCCAGATTTGTACAGATTCATTGTGGACGCGAATCTCTTCGTTTGTAAGTCATCCGAAACTCACTGTACACACTTTTCCTTAACTTTTCTTCACTTAACTTATTTTCAAATATTAACCCTATACTTTTCAAGCACAATTTAACTTCTACCATCGCATAACATGATATAATATTCATATATATTAATTATCCAGAATTCTTACATCATCAAAATGGAAAAGTATTTTCGGGGTATTACAATCCACCCACCTTATATAAATTTCGTCCTCGAAATTTGCTCAATGTAATTTCTTTTCTGATTTGACAATCCAAATAACCATTAAATTCAAGCGTCGCCATCATAATTTGACTCTTTTCGCACCAAAATATATGAACTTATGAAAATCCATATTTAGGATAACTTTTCAACCAGTATCAAGAATCATGTATTTGTATCAAATCCTTTGATTGTCATCTACACGTGCAGTAACAGAAGAGCCTGTATCCAAATTGTCCTTCCTTTTCATCTGATAGCATAACTGATTCCTGCCATATGACTAACTCGACAGCATCCAAAGCATCCTTTCATACCATAAACGTTGATCCTACCCGTTAAATTCCATTTTATTTATATCTTCCATAATTCTTCCGTAATAGAGAACATCTTTAGTGCAATCATTTGCAGTTCCGTAAGCCAAAATTAAACTATCTTTGACCAAATGATCATCCTTATTACCATTAAAACATTGTTTTGACTTAATATGTCACCTTCCTAATTGACTTCTCTGCACTCAATTCCAAGTATGACTTATCATTTATTACTTTCATCATTCAACTTTATCCAAATAAACATCACATCGATCACGGCCATCCAAACACAACAATATTTGTTCTTATCGTGTGGGCTAAGTAGTGGTCATAAAAGATCGTCTTGAATTCTATCCACGTAGTTGAAGTCACATATTTAGTTATCTTGATGGAATCTCACAAAAACTTCACATCCTTAACCAACAAGAACACCGCACACGCTATCCTCTTATCTTAACAGGTGCAAACATGTTCCAATTATTTCTATAAATCTCTGCAGGAGTTAAAATCATTACTCCATAAACTAGTCAATTGATTATTGGTCTCCTTAATGATTTCCTTTGTTTACTAGTTTCCAAGTATGTCCTTAAGATAAAACTCAGTTTAAAACCTTCAACATTCTCTCTGTCCATAAAAATTATTTTCTCTATCTAATCATCTTCGATTAAGGCAATCTCGTCAATTTGTTCACTAAATTTAGTTGTTGTTTTTCATTTTCGAATTCATCAAATTACAAAAGTAAATTGAAAGCCAATTTAGCATAACTTATGTTCATTACTGCTTACACAATCAGAGGTAGCCATGACAACGCTTTTACTAACTTACATACACTGTAATCATTTTCCCTTACAGCCGAAGCTGAGTAAGTCCTATTAACTTACGTGTTCTTATCATGTGAGTAAGATCCTCATCTTAATGGCTCTTTACTAACTTTATCTTTATCATTGTACTCACATCTTTGGTTATTTTGTTCATATTCTACCCAGGATAGTGAACTTAACCACATTTAACACAAGCCTTATTATCCGTTTTCTACCTCTCATCAATTACCCCAAACATCAGAATATTAATCTCAATATAGCTTAAACTACAACTTCCCAAATTTATCCCAAGTCAGTTGTACAAACAGATTATATTTTCAAATCTTCAGTCCATGACAAAATCTAACCTATCTGGAAAGCGACATTCAAGTAGATTCCTAGCTTAACCCAACAGGCAATGATTACGATATCAAGTACCCAACGATCCGTTGTTATAGGTCCAAAATACTCCCTCTACAAATCCTTAATAATTCTGACCAAGTGAGTAAACACTTCAGCTTAGTCACTAACCCTCAATGTTCTTTCTTCTCATAATGAATCCGTCCTCTAATCTAATTCCTTGCAAGGTAGATGACCTAACTAAATTGTCTAGTTCACGCAGAACTTACTTTCTATTTATCCCCTTTCCAATCTATAAAAATTTGGGCAGAGTTTCCTCTATTTCTTTACTCCCCCAAAGCTAATTCCTACACTCAAAATCCAAGCAGTTCAAGTATTGTCTATCTATTATCATTTCCATCAGTCAATTCTATCAAAAGAATCACTATTGCTTGCATCAATTACAAGTATCCTAAATACTGTACTACTTTCACTACATTTTCCATAACTCCTCCAAGTGACGGAATTGTTGTCTCACTAATAACCACTTTAATAATTTGATAAAGAAAGAACTATTGTAATACTTACAGTTAATGGAGTATTTCCACGTCGAAGCTTGTGCTGGCAGGCAGTATACAGAATCGGTTTTGAAAACCTGGGATGCTCTGATACCAACTGTAACGATCCAATTTTTATTTACTTTAAAATCGCGTGAAATTTAAAACTTTTTCTTTTATAAAATCAGAGTGAAACTTTTCTCATAAAAACCGATCATTAAAACTCTTTACTCATAACATTTTGCAGAAGAAGTAATAAAAATTCTTTTATAAAACGCAGCGGAATTAAAACAAAATATTAAAGAATATTAAATAATTTACAAACCATTTTACAAGCCATTTCCTTTTAAAATTCTTTAGCCCAGCCAGCCACAAGATCCAACCGTGCAAATCCTTCATCAACTGTCTTTAACTTGTTCTCCTGTTTTCTCGTACAATACCTACATCACAAGACCTAAACTAATGAGCCTATTGCTAAGTAAGTGATATGAGAAAATAAAACACAGATATGATGCATGATCATGCAATGCATTACAGAGGAGAATCGTATTTCATCTGTTAGTGGGGACGATGGATAAGTCAATTGCTCTCGTGGCTTAACCTATGGTTCCAACGAGGAACCAAGCCAATCAGGGTGTCACCACGAGTCAAACCCAGTCGTTTTGTTAAAGACGTTGGGGGTTTCAGATGGGGTAAAGGTGAACTCTAGCTTCCATGTAGCTAACCCTACCACTCCCTACGTGGGAGGAATATTACTGTATGGAAGTGTCACCGATCATCCGAACCTCCACACGCCTATTTACATATATTAAGTATGACATACAATATGCCTATGAGAATACCTACAGTACAAATGTCTAATAAATATATCATTAAAAGAACACACAACATGCAAATCCTAACTCTTGCGATGTAGGGTCCGAAGTCCAAAACTCAGTAAGTATCAACTTACTTGGCATCCATAGCGCAGTTCGGAAATTAATGTTGTCCTTCTCCTTTTTTTACCTTTGTAATTTCATAACATTTATCATTAAAATCACAACTCAGCAATCTCAACACATTTTTATTTGCTACTTACTAGAATCTTTAACCTAAGTTCAACTTAGACAAGTAACCATTTCCACCAATATAACACTTCCCATATCTCTACGCTTATCAACTTCCAATAACATATGAATTCTATTTATATCAAATGTTTCTCTAACTAATTCCTTTTCATAGACAAAATATAACACCCAGATAAAATCATGCTTAACAAGGCAATAAAGGTAGAATTACTAACAATGGCCTACAACAACAAGCAATTATTATTATTTTCATCTACCAATTTAACCAATAATTATCCATTATTAACAAACTACCGAATTTTCAAGAACCTCAACGCTTAACAAATTCCAATAGCGAACTTAAGTACTTAACAATTTCCATTGTTTACAACTTAACAAATTTATATAATCTAACAACATCCAATAAGCATGCGAAAAATAGACAATCACTAGAGAATAATTTCAATTCATTTCCTTTGCTGCCTTTTTCTTTCTTTTCCTTTCAATTATCTAAATTCTTATTAGGCATCCTATTGCAGTTCAAAAACAATGATCAACAAAGCAACCAACTGTTCCTTATCACCAAAAGAAATCCTTACAATATCGAATAAGTAGAAATCGCACATATAGCAAAACTGTAAATCATCAGACACCCCTTATCCTAACATCTAACTTCTCAAGGTAGTAGTCTCAACTCCAAGTAACATATGCAGCAGCACAATTCATGCTGCAATAATTCCAAAATAACAGGTTGTAAATCCATCAATCATGCTTATCATTTAAATAACGTAGCAGATAATAAACCAATCACAATAACAGACAATCCATCAGTAGAACATATTCATATTCTTTGCACCAAATGACCATTTACAGAAATTCAATCAATTAACAATGTAGATTTATCCAAAAATGACATCTTCCTTTCCTAAAGACAGGAGGACTACTTCTTCCTCCCTAATTCTCGGCCTTCAGCATCCAATAGCTTCTCACTAAAGCCAATACCTTCACTATCAACTTCCCACTTCTTTCTCTAGCTTTGAAGCACCCTCCAGAGAACCCAGCTCACAACTCTCATGAATTCCTCATCCCACTGAACTGTGATAGAACACATCACCTGTTACTGCCATCCATTTATAGCCGAGGGGAGGCGTGCATAGAGGGAAGGCCTTACTTTATATAGACGATGGGAAGAGAGAGAAGGAGCTGTACAGGGATAAGCTTTCTTGACCAACACCCATCTCAAGGGAAGAGGGTCCACTAAAAATTTTCCAAGTGAAAAGTCCTCCACATTCCCAAAGGGGAAAGGACGTCGCTGCAGGAGACTGAGAAGGGAAGATTTTGCTGAGTGTGGCAAGAAATTGGAAGAGAGAGAGTGAGATATAAATGGGTTTCTCAGATATTTTTGACTTGGACATTATAAGGTGTCCGCGCCAGATTTCAGACGAGATCCATGCGTCCGAAAACCTATAAAATTCAATACAGATTCATTTCCATCTCGTCCGCGCCAAAATTTGAACGAGACTGAGGCATCTGAAAACGTATAGAATTTGTACATATTCATTTCGGACGCGAATTTCTTCGTCCGGAAGTTGTCCGAACTGTCCCAGATTTGTACAGATTCATTGCGGATGCGAATCTCTTCGTCCGCTTTGTCTGCAAGTCGTCCAAAACTCATTATACACACTTTTCCTTAACTTTTCTTCACTTAACTTATTTTCAAAGATTAACCCTATACTTTTCAAGCACAATTTAACTTCTACCGTCGCATAACACGATATATTATTCATATATATTAATTATCCATAATTCTTACATCATCAAAAATGGAAAAGTATTTTTGGCTTACTATACACACTTTTCCTTAACTTTTCTTCACTTAACTTATTTTCAAATATTAACCCTATACTTTTCAAGCACAATTTAACTTCTATCGTCGCATAACACGATATAATATTCATATATATTAATTATCCATAATTCTTACATCATCAAAATGGAAAATTATTTTCGGGGTATTACACTATATATGTTGCTATAATTTCCCATAAATACTTCCTTGACTACATATGAGTTCCGCATTTGATAGTGATGATTGTTATGAATATTGAATGGGTAAACGTAGATGGTTTTGTGAAGTCTGGAAATGAGATAAGAGTTTTATTCTGTTACTAGAGGTTTACTTGCTATTTACTTATTAATTATAATGCTGTCATTTTCTCCATTATTGTTTGGTTGCCATTACTTCCTTAACCCAGCATGTTTGTTTGCCAATCAATTTAGTTGATTGTTAATCAACTGAGCATGTTAACCAATCTAGTTAATCTAATCATGTAAATAATTTGATTTGTCTAAACATGTGAACTAACTAACTTGTCTAATTAACTAACTAGCGAGCATGTTAATTAACTAGTTGAGCATGTTTACTTAACTTGATACATGTCAATTAAGTAGAGCAATTAACTAACTAGAATAACTAACTAAACAAGCGTGTTAATTAACTAGATTTGAACATGACTAGTCAAGTATGTTTAATTAACTAGCTATAAATGTTTAATCCTTTAAACTATTAAAAGTATGTTTAATTTACTAGCATGTTTATTTAACTAAATAGCATGTTTGTTAATTATCTAGGTTATGCCATGTAATTGTAATTAGTATCTTTAATTTAATTAGCTAGCATGATAAATTAATTAGTAGCATGTTAACTAACCAAATTATATTAGCATGTTATTTCCTACTAAACCTAAGCATGGTTAGCTAACTAGGATAAAAGCATGTAACCAACGCTTGAGCTTGTCAATTAATTAGAGCAATTATCTAAATTACAATTAATTAACTAGACTCAAGCATATTAATTAACTTAGATAACAATGGTAGATAACATAATCATATTAATTCTTGAGCATGTAAATCACCAACGATAACTAATTAGAATAATCATCTAGAATAATAAATGTAGGAAGCATATAAATGGACTAGGAAATTAACTAGGATAATTAGCATGTTAATTAATAGTACGTTTCGATTCTATTTCAATTATTATTGTACCCCATTAATTCAAGCATGCTTTCCTTGTTTAAATTCGTTGTACATGTTTTGATATGTGTGTCCAATTTCTGTAATTTCTTATTGAGTGCGTTTGTTGTTTGAATTCCTTATGTTCTTCATTGTTTACAATCCCATATTTCAATTGTTCTCTAATGTGCACTTTCAATTCCTGCTATTCATTTACATTCTTTATATGTGCACTTCAATTTCTGTTAATGTACGTTATACTGCATCATACATCAAGTTAGGTTGAGAATGTATGGTCACGCATCATGCTAATAGAAACTAATAGGGGGTGCCACCTTAGTGGGGGTACTCACACATTCATGAGTGAGGATAAATGATAAAAATGGGGAAAATGTTAAGATAATAAAGGTTTTTTGTGGTACCGTTAGCTTAGCCCGGTACAAGAACAAAAGAAAACGATGAAAATGGGAGTTGGGGTGGTGGATGGGTAGCGGGTCTAGTCTGCAATCTAGATGAAGCCCTCCCTCTTAGGGTATGGGAGTTCTAGTTGCAAGAAAAATGTTATATCCGATCACTATTCTATTACAAAAGAAATCCTCCAATCTCCAGCTCAATGTACAAGTAACAAACGAATGAACTAATGTAAAGAAATAAACAAGTGAATGACTTAATAAAAGGATTGGTTTGGTTGGCTCCCATTCCAAAAGGACTAAAGAGAGGCATATCATGTTGCATTAAACCATTTTCCTTACTAAGCCTTTGGGCTTACAGTTTACTTGTGGTGTAGGTGTAAGTACTTATATGCATGAATCACATGCATAGAGTTAGGAGTCAATGCGAAAGATGATAATCAGATATTAAAGTAGGGAAGGAGGATTTGCACGTTAAGGAGCTTGTGGTTGGCTAGGCTACGTGAGTGAAAGAGAAAATGGTTTGTAATTAAAGTATATTTAATTGTTTAGTGTCAGTAGAGCAAAACAAGAGATATTATAAACGATTTACACATTCGCAGTGTTTTAAATAAATGATTTTATAACGCTTGCGCTATGTTTTACAAATGATTTTATATCTGTGACATTTCACATTATACCACGGTTTGCGAAAGGTTGGTAGCGGTTCGGTTTAGACGCACTCTGATAATTGTTTTAGAAGTGATTTCAATGGTCTTTTAAAAGTTTTAAATTTCATGAATTTCAAAGGATTTATAAAAAATCGGGTCGTTACAACTTGTCAGAGTTCTCTGTAAGAGTGAGTGTGGTACGTGGGTTGCTGGAGGTTGGAGCTCGGGAGCTTGAAGCTGAATGTGGAACTGGACTCGCTGCTATGGAAACTGTTGTCCATGTGTGTAACTTCGTCATAGAAAGTAAGGATTTGGGTAGTCTTGGCCAGAGGAGGCCCTACCCACAAGTAAAGCGTGTGTGCGTGGTGATTGTTGGTTGTAGTTAAATCTCTGTGAATTCTTTAGATACCTTAAATTTCTATATTTTTCTTTAAATACCTTACTCTGTTTTTACATTTCAGTTTGCTTAAAGTTTGATTTTATTGGATGTTTAGCTTGGTTGTGCTGTTAAGCCTTCTCTGGCGTTAAGCTTGGTTTACACCACTAATAATATTCATCAATGCGATAATAATAATATGGTGATAATAATAATAATAATAATATGGAACTAATAACAATATCCTTTAATGAATAATATCGTGATAAAAATAGTGTGATAATAATAATAATGAAACTAATATTTATTCACTAATTATCAACTAATTATGGACTAGTTTAAGGATAGAAATATTACCAAAATCATCCAAGAGCTATTGCGTAACTTCTCCCGATTCCTGAGTAACTCCTCATCCACACTTTCATCCTCAAAATATCCAAGACCTATCAACAATACGGAATGTTCACAAGACGCCTTGGAGATTCAAATGGATTACGATTTTGACCCATTATCTATGGAGAGATAAGAACCGAAACTACCAAAGAAAGGAGTTTAACCCAAACTAAACTTGTTGGTTGAATCAAAGCTATCAAATTTGATTTCTTCAAGCATACAATTGAAGAAGATCAAGTTCTCAAAGAGAACTCAAGAAGAAAACAACTTTCTAAGTAAAAATGCCCTCAAATTTCAAGTTGTAAGTTATGATTTGCATTGAAGGTTTGCCCATCTATTTATAGGCAACTCTAGGGGACATAAAAGATACAAAAGAATGCAAAAACTCAATGTTAGGTGAAGAATTGCAGCGGGTGGCACGTGGGAGGCGGCGTTGGGTGCACAGTCAAGGCAGCTGGCACGGCGTCAACATGGGTGGGCGGGTGAGCTGTCAAGGCAAGCGGCGGGTTGTTGGGAGCTATGCGTGTGTCGGTGGCCGCGCTGTTGGACGGCTTTATGGGCAGTGCGGTTGTTGACTTCTGGGCAACACGCGCCGTGGACCTAGCCATGTGCTGCTTCGGTCCATCTTCAATTTTATCCCTTTTCTATGCAATTCATTCCATCCTTGGGCCTCCATTGAACCCTCTTCAATCTCTAAAACCACCATGGGCCATGACATGCCATTCATTATCTTGAACTTCATTCCATTACGGGATATTGAGGTGTTATATCCCATGAGAAAATCATTCTAAAATTTTATAAATTCATAATAATACATTTCTAATCTCGATAAAATATTGGGATATTACATAACATAATCTATACATATAGTAAACAAGCATCAAACAAACCCTAATTCCCGTGATGTAGGTCTTTTCGAACAAAACACATGTAGTACCAATTACCTAAAGTCCTTAGCTTTAACGAACCATTTCATCTTTAGACGTCGGTTAAACCTTCTAGATGAAAATCATTAATTGGTAGATGATCGAGCTGGACGGTCATTTCCCTTTGGGCGATCGACTACAAACCATTCAGAAAACTGCTTCAATTCATGCCGATCTATGACGCCGGTCGATCGACACTCACTCCATTCGACCGGCACGATCGACCGTTGAACATTTTCTTCTTCAGAATTATATTTTCAATAAATAAATATATATATATATATATATATAATTACATTGCATCCCTATTTCCATAATGTGATATACGTAAATATATGTATTGCAAACATAACCTGAAGTATTAATTGAAATTGAAATATCTTCCATGCAACTTCATCTTCTTCAAATCAATATGCACTAAATCCATACGTACATATATGTTCCAACCAACATTCTTTCTTCACTTTTGCTCAAGTCCAATTCCAATAACTTTTAAGAACCTTATTATTAACTACTTCTAATATTACTTCTCCTAACTCCAACTATCATCTTCTAACTCTCCAATTTATTCTTGTATTACATAAACAATCGTCATATAAAAAACCAATACTAGATTCAATATAGTCTTAATTGTTAATGGCCTTATCATTCTCAACAACTTGGGTACTGTAATTCACTATTTTCCAAATACCTTTTCACTTGACCAACAGTTGAATTATACAACTATCCATAAATTTATGCTCCCATAATTAAGGTATATTCCATAACTCCTCTTCCACCTTATTCTTCACTAAATTCAATATACTCCAAAATATTATAGATCTTATAACTTCATCCTTATTATATTCAAGTATATTTTCTCTTACCAATTTCTTTGACTATATAGCACTAATCTAATTCAATTGTCATTCTATCTAATTCCAAATATTATCAACCCATACTCTAATAACTTTAATCTTTCCTTAAGCTACTTAATCTGGAGTATCATGGTTCACTTTATCTAAATATATTTCCCTTTACTAACACTTCAATTATCCAGGAATTAATATAACATCATTCAAGGTATCACAATTCACTTCTTCTAATATGTTTCTCTTGACCAACATTCTAAATTGTCCAATTCAGCTCCTATCATCTCAAAATTATCACTTAAGTTTTGTACTTAGCTCTACAAAATTTTGGGATATTACAACCTCACATGCTTTTTATTTTGATAGAAAAAAATAGTGTTATCATGCTCGATAATTAAAAGGAATACAACGATAATTAACATCCTAATATGCTTAGAAATTAATGGAAACAACAGCTATATCTATAGTAAAAAATGCCTAGCGAATACAAGAAAAACAACAATAACATCATGCTCGATATTTGAAGAAATGCAGTGTTATTCAATGTAAAATTTAAATGAATCTATTATTTCAAGGCAATAGTTTAACACCCAAAGAAAACCAGCAATCAATTGCAACAAGATAGCGGAAACGAGCTTGACAGTTAAATGAGTATGACAACACTTACCTACAGTAGTGAAATGGAATTAAAGTGACAGTAGTTGGATCCATTACAGTTACACATATGTGATCAGTAATTCAGACAGGCTGACGTTTAACATATAAAAACTAACAACAGAAGAATCATACCAACACTGTCAAGTTCAACAGTAAGGAAAACAACTAGAGAATCGTCCAACACTATCAATTTAACAAGAAGGAAATCAATTCTACTTGACAAATGGAAGAACAACAACAATATAGATCCAGGCTATAATGAAATGGAACTAGGATGAACAACCAATCAAGGTATTATGCAGTAACCAAACCAGGCTAAAGGAGCAATATGTCATTGGAGTATCAATCAACAGTAGGAATGTAGATTGGATAAATACTACTTTGAGTTGATCAACAAACAGTGGCAAAGAGTTAGGAAACCAACGAGTAACCAGAATTTCTAGCATCATAGATCATCCAGAATGCATCCAACATATATAATATCATTCCACAAACTAAGCAGGAACATTATCAACAAACAAGAGAAACAAACCCTACTTGTGGTGAAGGGCCTCCATTGGCAAATGACTCAACTAAATTTCTTACCTTTCAATTACCAATGGTTGAAGAGTTATACACAGGAAGAATTGCAACAACGAGTTTCCAAGACCAACCGTCAGTCATCCACTCTGTAACAAAGCACCCCCCCCCCCCCCTGTTAACCATTCTTGCATTTGCATTTTATAAAGCCAGAAATGAAGCTTGCTAGGAGAAGTGCTAGGTGATGGACAGTCACTCACTTCGACAGAGGAGGTCTAACACACAATCCCACATGGAAAGTCCCTTATCCTCTTCTAGAGAATCACGTGAAATCATCAGAGAAGTTGCTGAAGAAAAGTTAGGTGTTATAGATATCTTCAGGATATGCATTTTTCTTCTTCACATGTAGAGGAAATCGAACCTAGTTCACACAATCCAGCGAACCAGCAGGACCGAACCCGTACGTTCTAGATGTTTCCTTTGCAAACTGCAAGCCCCTCGCCCTTCCATCCATCGCGCCATTGCAGCCACGCCGACGTCACCCCTCTTCCCCTGCCAATCACTACTGGTTACCCGAAATCGACATGGCATCAATCGATTGCAACATACCTCAACCCGAAGCTGGAAAACATAGCTAACCAGCGGACATTTGCCAAACAATGGGCACCATGCCTCACGTCCATCATCATCACACGCTGCCACGAGACCACAACTCATGCCCGGAGTCGTCCCACAATGTTGCCAGCAGCCGAAGCCCAAGCTCCCTCTCGCAATCTCCTCTCTTTCTCTCTTTTGTTCTCTCTTCTCCAACCATGACCAGACCTGATTTCAACCGCCACCCGCCCCCCGCCCCCCACCCCTTTTCTTTTGATTCTAAGTCAAACCTATGAGCCAATGTGAACCGGTTTGGCTAAACCGGTTCAGCCCCTTCTCCCCCTTTTATTTTCACTTTCTTTTTAATTCTTCATTTAATTCTCAATTAATTATTTTCTTACATTTTAATTCTCATTAATTCCCCCATTTTTTTTCTTCTTTTAGCTAAAAATCGGCCACCCATTAATTTTGGACAGAGCCGAACCAAACCGGTTCAGTTCGCATTCCTCCTCTTTGCTTCATCCCTTAGCGATTCCCCTTCCAAATTAATCATAATTATCATCCGATAAATTCCTTAAATAATAATCTATCGGTTACGTCCTTGGTAATACTCTGATAAATATCCAAATAATCTGAATTCTCTCAATTACTTTCCAATTGTCCTTATTAAATTACGTTACCAAAAGTTGGGGTATTACAGTTGAGCCACAATTCAACAATTCAACACCATATTTTCATATTATATTCTAATCCCCTTCCGTTGGTGCATCATTTGGTATCAGAGCTAAAACCTCGTACTAATTCATGATATTTTTTTACACATGACTAGGAGATGAAACTACTCATGGAGTTATTTCTCAGAAGAGGAGAATTCACCACCATCTATTCCCAGGGTATCCATCCCGCCGTTCAACGACTCAAGCAATGGTCACAATTATAATGAGTGGGTGGAAAAAGTGGAAAGGATATTTGAGTGTTACGAATTTTCAGAACTAGGACGGAGCAACTAATAAAACCTGGGTTCACAGGATATGCAAGCACCTGGTGGAGCAACATTAGTGCAAAGAGGAGGCAAGGAGGCGAAGAGATTCGGACTTGGATTATATTAAAAAGACTCATGAGTGAGGAGTTCATTCCAAGCCATTAGGACCAAGAGCACTATTACCAACTGCAAAGCCTCAAGCAAGGATCCTCCACCGTCGACGATTATACTGCTAAGTTTGAAGCTTTACAAACAAAGTGTAATTTGCAAGAGCCGAAAGATGAAACAATATTAAGGTTCATCCAAGGACTTCACAATGACATTAGAAGCATGATGGAACTACGACCTTATGACACATTTGAAGATGTAATCAAGATGGCTCTAATAATTGAGAGATGAAAGTATGCTCTACACTCACCACCACCACTCCCAAGGTATGAAAATTCTTCCGAAAGTTAATAAGCTTAACTTGCTAAAATTAGTGCCTTGTTACAACAAATTGAAGCAAAAATATTGAGCAATCGATTTTACCAACACAAAGCCATGAAGAGGAATTAGAAAGCGAAGTAGATTGTCTCATGGAACAAGTATCCAAACCTATAGAAAGCCAAGATGATTCCTTAACAACA
Organism: Begonia loranthoides; assembly: GCA_022433065.1. NCBI lineage: Eukaryota > Viridiplantae > Streptophyta > Magnoliopsida > Cucurbitales > Begoniaceae > Begonia > Begonia loranthoides. The sequence goes on from CM039469.1 coordinate 21,990,847, forward strand.
ACAATACAAGAAGAACCACAAGAGGATTGTCGTGAGAAACAAATTGTGTATAACCAAAGTTTCAACAATGACAAGGTTTTTTCTTTACTCATTAGGAATGATATTTGTGCTAACATGTCCTCGATGATTTTGGTTAAAGGAAATTACTTGAAGATATTAATGCATGGTATCTCTAACAAACTTTAGTGGCACATTGACAAAGATCGAAATATTCATGGCCAAAGTTTAATCACAAGAAAATGTTATCCTTTAATCAAATATGGAAAGATCGACGACAACCTGCCTTCCATGGATTTTAAGAAAAGTTTAAGTTTGTTGAGTGCCAAATAAGACATTAAGGTAAACCGATCTTGGACTAATTTTTCTTATGGAAGTTTTACTAATATATTGATATGTGATATGGCAAGTACAAGTGCTCCTTTTTGGAAATTATCATGGCATGCGCATGATGAGTATTCTAATTGCCTTTCTAATTATAATGCAATTAAAGATAGTGGAAGGATATGCAAGTTAATCCCACTTCAACCAAGGCAAGTTGCAAAGAATAATGAAGTATTAAAGAAAAATCGGTTGAAGATTCTTATGCTCATGACAAAGAGGTATGCCCCATTGGATAAATTGATTACTTGGATTTTTAGAGTTTGATAGATTAAAGTAATATTTGGTTATGCTTATGGCAATATGGAAAAAGTTGATTTGGTTGAATATAATTACTATTTTTGGATTATCGAAAGCTTACTTATGACGACCTAGTTTTTATAAACTTTCAAAAATGCGTTAAGTTTAAAACTTTTATAAAACAACTAAAATTTTTATTAAAACTTTCTTAATTAAATCAGAGTTCTTCTCTAAAAAGTCAGACCGTTAAAAACCTTTTCCTTAGAATCGTTATGTAAATAGTTCTAAACAATGGAAAACCATAGTTATAAAATTTTTTCTTAAAACATAGTAGAAGGGTAAGCGTAAGAAATTCATTTAAGGAATACTAAACAAATAATTATGTGTTAATTACAAATTACTTTTCTCTTTGACTTTCCTTAGCCTAACCAGTCACAAGTTCCGCTCGTGCAAATCCTTCATCAACTACTCCTTCACTTGTTCATCATTTTCTCGTGCGTGTACCTACACCATTAGTGACTGTGAGCACGAGGCCCAATAAGAAGTGATGTATGCAGTATGCTTTATGCCTCTCTTAGTTCTTTTGGAATGGGTACCGCCCCAAACCAATCTTTTCTTTACATTTCATTCTTTCTTTCATAACTCGTACGTCATGTGGGAGATTAGAGGAACCCGTGTTGAAGGTATAGTCTTGGTCGGCTTCTTACCATCTATGGTAGCTGGTCTCGTTCCCGACGAGGGGGGAGACCTGTCCAGTCTACCTGATTAGATCTGCACTACCCGTCCATCCCCTAACTTCCCATTTCCTTTCTTTCCTTTTCATTCATTTCATTCATTCATTTTCCTCACATAATGCATATGGATACCCCCTTCCGACGGGGCATTTCCTACTTGTTTCTATTATCATGATGCATGTCCATGTGAAACATAATCGTGATGCATGTCAATGAGAAGCAATAATAACCATGATACATGAAACATAAAGCAGTAATCACAATAATATAAAAGTATGAGATAAGGAAGTCTACTAAAATACTATATAGGTAAGCTCGGTAATTTAAGGAAGCGATAACAATATAGACATGCTTGCGATTTAGAGGAAACAATAATATCATATGCATACTTGACAATTTAAAGAAAGTGGTAACAATACAAACATGCTTAGTAATTTAAAGGAAATAATAACAATGCGCTAACATCCTCAATATGCTTAAGGATTAAACTAATAACGTGCGAATAATATAGCCATAACAAGTAAAGCAGCATAGTAAGAGCGCAAACAAACATTTAAAGAAAAGACACTGCTAATGGTGTACGGCCTCCACTAGCCAACAACTCTACTCAATTTCTTACCTTGAAGCTTTAACACATATTCGTACATAATCTTTATCTTTCTTTTTCTTTTCAATACCTTCATAATTAAAACATTTGCAACTTATTAATTTCATCCCCTTTTCGTATTCTAAATTGTACAATAATTTTAGGAACTCATTGGTGCTTAAAATGAAACATAACACTTAGCAATTATAACATTCTCAACTTAACAACTTCAGCATTATTTATACCCTTAATCTTCATTCATCACTTGATAGCGTTTCGTAATCGAAACTTAATATCCATTTTCTAACCAATTAACAAACTGTGCATAATTCGATACCAATAGTTAACAGAGCATAATATCCAATATTTATTCCATTTATTCCTTTCACTAATCACTTATCATAAACTGAATATAAACACAGTAAATAACTCATGGCCTGAAATTCACACAACCAGCAGAGTGCATATATTCATAAATTAGAATTCACAAAATATTAACCCAAATAACAGAGCACATAGTTGAACTCTCCTTCACAGAACCAATGACAGATTAACAAATCCATTCACAAAGCCAAGAAGCAGAAACCCAACAGAGAGCATTTGCAAGATAATATCTTTCCATTTATCTTTTACTTGTCATGGAGAACACGTAACCAAACTAACACAGTTATCCAAATAGTAGTTTAACCAACCCTTTTATCCAGTAGCCTTAACAATTATCGATAACAAAAATAGTCTCTCACAGCAATAATCCAAACAGAGGCAATCCAAGTATTTCAACTTATTCTATCCAATGATTCATTCATGGAATCAAGAGGCAAAAAGCCAACAGAGACATGATTCCAAAACTGATAGGATTCAAGATCACCAAGAACACTCTTTATGAAATCTGTCCAGAAACTGTGAATAATCCGAGCAATCAACAATAAAACAAATCAAACTCCCAATTCTTATGTGAATTTGAGCTGCAATTTGGAAGGCTCAAACTAGACACATGCAGATAAATTGTGTCAAAAAATTCATTACAAAATCCACTCTGGATCTCCACTTATGGCCGAAACAACAGAACTCAAAAACTAAGGCATCACCCGAAGCAGATATGGCGACCAGAATTAAAATAGATAGATCTCACTCCATATAAATCCAACAATTACCAAATTTGGCAGGCAGAAACGACACTCAATATAGAATAAATCTCTAGAAGGAATGTAATCAAGAAAACCAATGTAAGGCCTCCAAAACAGATCAACAATTGACTGCAGATATCAGCTCACACAGAAAACAGATTCTTGCGGTTAATAAGAATTCCAGAATATCTCCATCTTCACAAAGAACGACGACTATATCTCATAACACAAATAATGACAACCAAATATAATAAGAATAGATCCAGAATAACCAGGTCTTACTAACAATAATCTTCGAAAATACCAAATGAACCGTGGAGCCCGATTTGTCCTCCTTCCGTGAGAGGATTGGATATACTTAGGTTAATCAAGGATCAAGCACTCTCCATGGGGTCTAACGTTTCTCCTATCTCCACACTACAAAAACACCACAAGAGTGATGCTTTGGAAGGGACAGTAACCCTTTCAACTTGCTCAAGAAAATGCTACAAAGAGAACCAAGTTCGGGTAGGAAAAGAGGATGGCTGAGAGGAGCGAGGATCCGCGCGGTTCTCACACTTTCAAACAAGGGTTGTTTTTCTAATTTTCCAAAACTGATCTTCCAATCAGTAAAAGGGGTATTAAACCCTAAGGTTTCACAACAAGACATAAAAGGACTAAAATGCCTTTAACATACCAAAAATTGGGCATGAGGGCGCAGTTTACATGCAAACCGCGCACCTCTCAAAAATGAAACATAAAATTCAACCAAATAATAATCAACAACTCAAAGTTCAACCAACAAGTATCTTAAATATAAAAATGGAAAATAAGTACGGAACCAATATGTAGACGAATTGCAACCTTAAGCCGGCTCAAAGTTGGAAGGAGTAGTGAAGTCCGTTGGAGGTGAGCTAATCCAAGTAACAACATGAAATAGTCTTCCTTTGGCCTCGTGAGTAGTCTCTTCCATAAAATCCCATAAATTAGTCTTTCCTACAAAAAAAGAATGAGTTAATGATGAAATAAGTCTCTTGGCTCGGGCACGCATCATTGGACCTCTGTTTACATCATCCTCCCCGGGTAATTGAGGATTTGACCTCAAATCTAAGGGTTGCTCAATCAAGTTTTCTTCTAGCAATTCTTCCTCACCATGATAAGGCGATAGACCTTGAACATTGAAGGTTGATGACATGCCATATTCCTTGGGAAGCTCAATACGATACGCATTATTATTGATGCGCTCTAATACTTTGAAAGGACCGTCTGCTCTCAGCAAAATTTTGCATTTCTTTTGTTGAGGAAATCTCTCTTTTCTTAAGTGTAGCCAAACAAGATCTCCCACTTCAAAGATAACTTCTTTTCGGCCTCTGTTCGCAGCTTTAGCATATTCTAAATTCTTCTTTTCTATACTCTTCCGCACTTCTTCGTGGAGGGACTTAATTTTGACGGTTTTCTTGGCTTCGTCTTCACTAATGTACTCGGATACCGGAAGGGGAAGAAGATCCAAGGGTGTAAGAGGGTTGAATCCGTATACTACTTCAAAAGGGGTATGTTGTGTAGTTCCATGCACGCTACGATTGTATGCAAATTCAACATAGGGTAATTGTACATCCCAATCAGTCAACTTCTTACTGAGCACGGATCTAAGCAATGCACCGAGAGTACGATTTACAACTTCAGTTTGTCCGTCAGTTTGTGGATGGAAGGAAGTACTAAAAAACAGCTGTGTACCCAATTTGCACCATAAAGTTTTCCAATACGAGCTCAAGAATTTGGTATCACGATCCGAGACTATAGAACGCGGAACACCATGCAATCTGATAACCTCCTTGAAGAACAAATTAGCTATATGTGGAGCATCATCGGTTTTGTTACAAGCAATGAAATGCGCAATTTTTGAGAAACAATCCACAACCACCATTATAGATTCCTTTGCCCTCGGAGTCCTTGGAATGCCCAATATAAAATCAATGCTAAGTTCCACCCAAGGGTGAGTGGCCACGGGTAAGGGTAAATACAAGCCTTGTGGAAGAACACGACTCTTTGCTTTCTTACATATAATGCAACGCTCCACAATCTTCTGCACATCATGTCGTAAATGTGGCCAATGAAAATGCTCATGAATTGCATCTATAGTCTTCTGATTACCAAAATGACTAGCCAAACCACCATAATGAGCCTCCAAAATTAGTGCTTCACGTAGACTGCAAATAGGAATACATAACTTGCCTCCCTTAAAGAGAAATCCGTTCTCGATAGAAAAAGGAAATTCTGCTTTATTCACACAACTTTGATAAATACCGCCAAAGTCCATATCATTAGGATACAACTCTTTGATCCAATTAAGACCAAAGAGTCTTGCATTTAATTCTGTCATTAGAACAAATCTCCTGGAAAGAGCATCGGCTACTTGATTTGTTACCCCCTTCTTGTATTTAATGATATACGGATATCATTCCAAGAACTCCACCCACTTTCCATGACGTCTGTTAAGTTTGCCCTGACTTTGGATGTGTTTCAAGGCTTGATGATCTGAATGAACAATGAATTCTTTGGACAACAAATAGTGCTGCCATATTTCCAAGGCCCGTATTACTGCGAAGAACTCCTTATCATGAGTAGAATAATTTAAGGCAGCACCTTTCAACTTCTCACTATAATAAGCAATCAGCTTTCCTTCTTGCATTAGTACGGCTCCAACTCCCAATCTAGAAGCATCACATTCAATCTTGAAGACTTTAACAAAATCAGGAAGTGATAGTAGAGGGGCATTACATAATTTTTCTTTAATGGCCTCGAAACTAGCTTGACAAGCTGAGGACCAATGGAACTCCCTTCCTTTCTTAGTACAATCCGTAATAGGTGCCATAATAGAACGGAAATCTTTAATAAGCCGATGATAAAAGGAAGCCAAACCATGAAAACTTCACACCTCGGAGACACTTTTTGGACTCGGCCAACTTCGAATAGCTTCAATTTTACTTTCATCCACTTCCATGCCATCCTTAGTAATAATGAACCCCAAGAAATAAATGCGATCCTGGGCAAATGAACACTTCTTGAGATTGTCATATAATTGTGACTTGCATAGAACTTCAACTAATAATCGAAGATGCATGAGATGAGCCAACAAATCAGCACTATAAATAAGTATATCGTCGAAATAAACAACGATAAACTTTCCCAAGAAATCTCGAAGAAGATGATGCATTACTCGCATGAACGTGCTCGGAGCATTAGACAATCCAACTGGCATAACAAGCCATTCATATAGGTCGTATTTAGTCTTGAAGGCCGTTTTCCATTCATCGCCTTCCCGCATGCGAATTTGGTTATAACCACTCTTGAGATCAACCTTAGAGAAAATAGCCGCTCCACTAAGTTCATCTAGCATGTCTTCCAATCTAGGAATCAGAAATGATACTTAGTAGTAATTTGGTTGATGGCCCAACTATCTACACACATGCGCATTGTACCATCCTTCTTTGGTACTAATAACGTGGGAACGGCACATGGACTTAGTGATTCCCTGATGTAGCCCCGATCAAGTAACTCAGTCACCTGCTTCTGTAACTCTTTTGACTCCTTCGGGACTTAGTCTATAAGAAGGCCGATTTGGCAAAGAAACTCCGGGCATAAGATCGATCTGATGTTCTATCCCCCTTAAAGGTGGAAGTCCTTGAGGTAGTTCTTCTGGAAACATATCTTCATACTCGACAAGCAACTTTCGAACAGAGTCAGGAATAGATCCCAGCTCTTCCAATCTTTCTCGAAAAACCATAAGAATAATTGACCCCCCTTCCAGTAGAGATCTTTTAAGTTCCCTCTTTGTGATGATAAGAGAAGCTTCAGTTCTATTCTTATTCATACTTTCATAATCCTTCACAATCTGATCCGGACTAAGAGGAGCTAGGTTAACTGTCTTCCCTTTGAATTTGAAAGAATAATAGTTTGTATAACCGTCATGTTTGGTCCTCCTATCGAATTGCCAAGGCCTCCCAAGTAAAAGGTGGCTAGCTGTCATTGGTATGACATCACATAAAGCTTCATCCTCGTAACCTCCGATGGAAAAGGCTACCTTGACTTGTTTAGTAACTTTGATTGGATCTTTATCATTCAACCAGTTGAGCTTATAAGGGGTGGGGTGGGCCACGGTCTCAAGCCCTAATTTCCCAATAACATTCGACGAAATAACATTGGTACAGCTGCCCCCATCAATAATCACCGAACAAATCTTTTCTTTAATCATGCATCGAGTGTGGAAAATGGTTTCTCATTGTAGCTCATCAACATGATTATGAATAGCCATCGAACGTTTCAAAACAACAAGTAGAGGACCCTCCGGAGCATAAAAAGTTTCTTCTTCATCTTCTCCTTTGTCAACAACCGATTCTTCAACCTCATCCTCACTAATTATCTCATTGGTTTCTACCTTTAAAATCATCACCTTTGCATTCGGGCATTGCGAAGCTATATGGTCGAATCCCAAACACTTAAAACACTTGATGTCTCTAGATCTAGGCTTGCTTGTATCACCAAAATTTTTCTTTTCTTCACTAGGTTTCAGAGTATTACTTTTTCCATCCCACTTTGGAGTCGTTTTTGGAAGGTTGTTGCTCTTTTGGAAAGGTCGAGTTACACCTTTTATCCTCCTCTTTCTTTGTCTTTCTACTCTCAATGCCAATTGAACAACTTCGAAAAGAGTATTATAAGTTTGTAATTCCACCACATCACTAATCTCTTTTTGCAAACCTCTAATGAAACGAGCTACTGTTTGTTCCATAGGTTCTTTCACTTTGTATCGTATCCTCAAATTTTCAAATTCGGTCAAATAATCATCAACTGATAATGAACCTTGTTTAAGGTTTTGTAGTTGAAGGAATAATTCTTGCTTGTAATGGGGAGGAACAAATTGCCCCCTCATGAGTTCCCTCAAGGCATCCCAACTTCGGATCTCAATTTCCCCCATTTTTCTTCTTTGCGCTTTAAGGTTTTCCCACCAAATACTAGCATATCCAGAGAATTCCAATGTAACCATTTGTAACTTAGTCTTTTCAGAATAATCATAACAATCAAAATTTGGTCCACCTTTTCAACCCATTCCAGGAAGTTACCACCATTACTAGAGCCCTTGAACTGAGGAATAGAGACCTTAACATGTCTCATATTATGTTTGCTGCTAGATTGTCTCCTCGGAATAGATTCATCACTATCAACGGTGTCTTCCCACTCTTCACCAAAATCACTAACACCATGACCTCTTGAATCAAGGGAAGTGCTAAGCCTTCTTCGAGGCCTCGGGGTTCTAGGACCACGGATATGGTTATTTTCGGATGCTTCTAACTTTTGTTGCATTTTTTGGATCATTTCAAATAATTCCCGTGTAGTAGGATCGGCTTGTTCATGAGTATCCTTAGGCCGTGGTGCATTTGAATTATTTCTCATATCTTTAGGGTTGTGATAGTGAGCCCCACTTCTCGTACTCATTATAAGCCCTTTTAATCACAAAAATATAGCAAGAAACGTGAGCCAAAGCTCTGATACCAAATGATAGGATTCAAGATCACCAAGAACACTCTTTATGAAATCTGTCCAGAAACTGTGAATAATCCGAGCAATCAACAATAAAACAAATCAAACTCCCAATTCTTACGTGAATTTGAGATACAATTTGGAAGGCTCAAACTAGACACACGTAGATAAATTGTGTCAAAAAATTCATTAAAAAATCCACTCTGGATCTCCACTTATGGCCGAAACAACAGAACTCAAAAACTAGGGCTTCACCCGAGCAGATCTGGCGACTACAATTAAAATAGAGAGATCTCACTCCATATAAATACAACAATTACCAAATTTGGCAGGAAGCAACGTCACTCAATATAGAATATATCTCTAGAAGGAACGTAATAAAGAAAACCAACGTAAGGCCTCTAAAACAGATCAACAATCGACTGCAGATATCAGCTCACACAGAAAACAGATTCTTGCGGTTAATAAGAATTCCAGAATATCTCCAGCTTCACAAAGAACGACGACTATATCTCATAACACAAATGATGACAACCAAATATTATAAGAATAGATCCAGAATAACCAGGTCTTACCAACAATAATCTTCGAAAATACCAAATGAACCGTGGAACCCGATTTGTCCTCCTTCCGTGAGAGGATCGGATATACTCGGCTTAATCAAGGATCAAGCACTCTCCATGGGGTCTAACGTTTCTCCTATCTCACACTACAAAAACACCACAAGAGTGATGCTTTGGAAGAGACAGCAACCCTTCCAACTTGCTCAAGAAAACGCTACAAAAAGAAGCAAGTTCGGGTAGGAAAAGAGGATGGCCGAGAGGAGCGAGGATCCGCGCGGTTCTCACACTTTCAAACAAGGGTTTCTTTTCCAATTTTCCAAAACTGATCTTCCATTCAGCAAAAGGGGTATTAAACCCTAAGGTTTCACAACAAGACATAAAAGGACTAAAATGCCCTTAACATACCAAAAATTGGGCATGAGGGCGCGGTTTACATGCAAACCGTGCACCTCTCAAAAATGACTTACTAAAACATAAAATTCAACCAAATAATAATCAACAACTCAAAGTTCAACCAACAAGTATCTTAAATATAAAAATGGAAAATAAGTACGGAACCAATATGTAGATGAATTGCAACCTTAAGCCGGCTCAAAGTTGGAAGGAGTAGTGAAGTCCGTTGGAGGTGAGCTAATCCAAGTAACAACATGAAATGGTCTTCCTTTGGCCTCGTGAGTAGTTTCTTCCGTAAAATCCCATAAATTAGTCTTTCCTGCAAAAAAAAGAACGAGTTAAGGATGAAATAAGTCTCTTGGCTCGGGCACGTGTCATTGGACCTCGGTTTACATAAAAAAGAGAGAATAAATCTTAACATGTTATCTTCATCCTTAATCCATTAAAAAAAAAAGGAGGAAACTCTCTTACCAGAAGAACCAAGGAGACCCGAGAAGAGCAACAACTCCCAACTTCTTTCCCCTCCTTCAGCTCTCGGCTCACCTCTCCAGAGAGCATCCCTCCCTAGCTTAGTTCCCATTTCTCTCAACTCAGCTCACCCAAAAGTATTTGCCTCTCCAATCCTCTAGAGCACTCCTTACCCTCTACCATTTGTTCCCTTCTCTCTACAATTTCTTATTCATCAGAGAGAGAGAGACACACCATTCACTATGCCACAGACCATGCCCTGTCATATTGACATCCCCTTCGCACGCGTAGTTGTCTGTTCTGGAGCAAGAACCAGAGGGAAGAGGCCGGTTTGGACCGAACCGGAAGCTGGACCACGAGTGTTAAGCCGGTCCAGTACAACCTGCCAACTCTGCCATCGACCCAAGGCCGGCAATCCCTGCCTCACCATCGCCAACCCTTGCCGTTGGCATCCATCGTCATCACCCAAAATTGGCAGAACGTAGATGCTCGATGCTACCTTGACCAGACTCGTGAACCACAACTCAAAATTGCTTGACACTAGCTACTCGCCAATTGCTCTATGATGCACGACCTGGCCATTCCGAGCTCACCATCGCATGCCACCAATGCTAGTCACTCCCGATTCGCTCGCCCCCTTTGTCTGTCATTCTCTCAGTCTCCCTCATTTTTCCTCTCAGGTTCGTTCACGCACAGAATGGCCACAGGTCATTCTGTTTCTCTTGTACACACTGGACCGCTTCAGGATGAATCGGTTCAGCCTAATCCCCCATCTTAATTTCTTCATTTATTTTAATTCCTTTCCAATTCCAATCCCATTTTAATCTCTCACTTAAATCACCCTTATTTCTTAATTTCTTCTTTTAATTTTTCCTTATAAAATATTTATCCTAAACATTATAATTTAATTCATTAAATTAATATTTATTTTATTTACTTGAATTTCCATTTAATGCTATTTCTTTTTTTTTTTCCTTTAACAAAAACCAAGTCATACCAATATCCAAACCAAGCCAAACCAAACCGATTCAATTCATTATTCACCTTCAAAATTGTGATTTCGAACGAAGGAAGGTGTCCATGCCTTCATCTGCGTTTGTCCGAAAAGTGCAAAACTTTGTATAGATTCAAACTCTCTCCATCTGCATGCGTCCACAGGCGTCCAAACCTCCAAAATACACTTTCCAGTTTAATCCTAATTTATCCAATAATTTCATCAAATTAAAATCTTATGAATACATCCTTGGTAATACCTCAAAAATTATCCACTTAATCCAAATAATTCTAATTACTTTTCAATTATCCTTATTAAATTATATTACGAACAGTCGGGGTATTACATTACTATTGCATGAAGACATTAATTGATTCTATGGAAAAACTCTTATGGAATAAGATTAAGGAAAAATTTACTCATTTTTTATTTGGTGATTTCAAAAACTACTTATCTATTTTTGCATCATTGTCTAAGAATAAATTGCTGGATTATTTTCCTTATATGATCAATTGCAAAATGGGAAAGAGGAAGCTAGTGGCCAATGCTTCAATTCAAATATTGTGTTTTCAAAAATGGCAAGACAACTCATGGATTTCGAAAATCACTAGCAAGGAAAGTTCTTGGTGGAAACCTAGCAAACCATATTAGAGGAAAGAGAACTTAAGAGGCTACAAGAAAATCACTAATAAGGAAAGCTCATGGTGGGAATCTAGCAAGCTTTATTGGAGGAAGAACAACTGAAAGAGTTTCCAAAAAATAGTTCTTTGGCCACTCATACTCAAAGGTATTCTCAAAATTATTTTTATGGAAATAATTTAATTACAAGGGGGCATCCATGACATTCCTAAGCAAGTGTTCGATTATGGAAAGGGGTTTTGTAACATCCCATTTATTCTTTAAATTTAAAACTCACAATTTTTGAAAACTTTTTCTTTTAAATCATAGCGGAAGACTTTTCATTCGAAAATTAACTTATATAAGAGGTGCATAAATAAACTCTTTTTCGTTAAACAATTTATCACTTAAAACATATCATACTGTAAAACCTTAAAACGTTGCAACAGAGGAAGACTTGTATTTCTAACACTTAAAGAATTAAACATCATTTGAAAACTTCCTTTATGTAATGAAATACCATAACAAAAGTTCACTTTTCAAAATGTTATTATCAAACATTACATTTCTTCTTTAATCTTTTAGCCTAACCAGCCGCCAAGCCCGCAACGTAGAAATGCCTCATCAATTGCTATTATCCTTGGTCTCTTACATATCTACATCACAGGAGGAATAATCAGCCTATTGCCCAGTAAGGAATATAATCATGAAATGCAACATTAACCTCTATGACAATTCTACATGATTAAGTCTAATACATTTGTAAGTTGAGTGAGAGCAACATTTTTAGTCTCTGAACTCACTACTTGGATTCGTTTTTACATGAGAGCAACCTCTTCAGTCTCCAAACTTAGTAAAAATGGACCCACCTACATTTACATTCATTACCGTTTGGGTGAGAGCAACCTCTTCAATCTCCTAACTCACCACTTGTTGAGTAAGAGCAACCTATTCAGTCTCTGAACTTACTCAAACGAGTTATTTCTACGTGTGAGAAACCTCTTAAGTCTCCGAACCCACGTAAAAACACCGTTATTATCTTCATTATTAACCTATGAAATGCATGACATACATTCTATTGACATATCTACATGAATGTCACACATAATAGTTCATATATTGCAAACAATACTACAAACAATTAACAAACATTACTATGCTTCAACTATAACATTAATATTAAACATGTTCCTATTACACTATAACGTCATACATCAAATCTTCTATTCTTGACGTATTATTTCTAACTTAGTCTTAAATAGTATAAGCACTATCGTATGGTATCCACTACTTGAATATGAATTGGGGTCCTATACTAATTAACTATATTATATTTAATCTAACTTTCCTATATCATAGACCATCATCTTAGAAAACTATTTTCATCACAACTGTCAGTAATCTAACATAGGAATACAACCTAACCAGATAACCATCAATAAAGACTAACATATCAATTTACACAAAAACCCTACTCCTGCGATGTAGGTCCTTTTGGACAAAACACAAGCATTATTCCTTACCTGGAGTCCTTAGCTTTACAAAGTTATCATTTAAATATACTTCCTCATCAATACCTATTCATAATTAAGCATATGGACATCAATAGTAATTCTACAACTAATATAAATATATGACAATATTCCTTAAAATATTTCTTAAACTTATCATCTATTTCTCAAATTCCCATATTAAAGAGTCCATCCAAAATCCTACCTTAGCATTCAACACTTTTATCTTAAACCACAATAGTATAGATATATCAAATTTCATGCTTTGCACTTCCAAATAATATTTACTTAATAATTTCTAATTATTCTATAACTAATATTTAAATACGTCATCTCCTTCCAAATTCACTGATACACCCAACCACAATTCCAACAAAGTATATCTTTCCAATCATATCTATCAGTTCAATTAATCATTTCCAACAGTATATTATGTCCAATAAATAACACTCAATCATATAAAGAAATGGAACTCTAAACAATTCCCACCTAATATCAGACCCATGCACTTTTCCATAGGTATTAATAACAACCACAATAATTATTTATCAACAGACAGCACATTAGTAAATCAATACCTGAAGCACCCAATAATCTAAACCCAGGGAATTAATCTCCAATTACTGAATCTCATAGACCACTTCATTCTCTAACATTCCTTCATAACTTTTTCACCACTGTGTTGTCCCCTCAGATTTCCTCCGTTCAATAAAATCACAAACTCTTCATTCTCTTCATCACAATAGAATGCTTCTGTTTCTATTACACAAACTTATTCCCAAGCCTTCACCCACTGTACTCACAGTTTCTCTCACTCTCATGATCGATCTCTCTCAAACCCTTCACTTCTAAACCTCCAGCAACCATTCATAGCACTCAGACCTCACAACACACTCATCCAGAAGCAAGACTCTTCACAACGAATCGACAGGGTAACCCTCTTCATTTTCTTCCTTTTTCCAAACTTTTGTTCCTTCATTCCAATTTATAGGCCTCATAATAACATTTCATCATTAACCATGTGAAGATGGAAGGCCAAATGATGCTGTCATTTAAACATCCAAATGGTTTAACGTTGATTCTTTCATCTTCATACGCGTATAACACAGATAGAAACTTAGAGCGACGCTTTTCAGCTCCCAAGCGACCATTTAATTTGTCATTCGATGATTTTAATGAAGGATGATCGACCACAATTCAAACAATCAACCTAAGAATTCTTTGGTTCTAAACTACAGATGATCACGCCGATTGAAGACACCACTTAATGCGACTACCCCCACCGACCGCAGAATTCTTCTTCTTCAGAATTATGTTATATATATTACCTTATAACCTAATTATTAACACTATTATTACTTCTTATAACTCTAGTTATTATCTTTTAACTCCTTACTTTATTCTTCTATCTCATAAACAACTTTTGAACATTTATATCATCTACCTCCACATTTTCATACTCAATTATATCCAAACTTCCATTCCTTATAGTATCCATACAATATCCCAATACGTCCAATTACGTTCAAATATATTTTCTCTTTGGCCAACACTTGGATTATCCAACTATCCATAATTTTATCCCTTAAGACACAAAGTGTATATATATATATATATATATATTCCATAACTCCTCTTCCACCTTATTCTTTTATTAAATATACCCTAAAACATAATAGACATTATAATTTCAACCTTATTATATCCAAGTATATTTTCTTTTACCAATTCACTAACTGCCAATCACTAACTCAGTCCTGATATCATCTTTTCTAAATCCGAGCATCATCACCCATTCTCTAATAATCTCATTCCTTTCCTTATGCTAATTATGAACATAATATGGTATCATACTTCACTTATTCTAAAATACATTTCTCTTGACCAATATTTCCAAATAGTCCTATTTTGCTTCTATTGTCCCAATTTATCACATAAGCTTTGTGTTTAGCTCATCGAAAATTCAAGATATTACAGGTTTGTGAATATCTTACTATTGTCTACAACATCATGCAAGGATTATTTTCTTATGTCATTCAAGAAAATCATATAGGCATAACAAATCTTGAAGTTCAAGATACATCCATGTCTAAAGACACCCAACCAAGTTTGTGTTACAAATATCTTCCATGCATGGCACTCGACCTTCCATAACAATGTAGAGTTTTTTGGTGATTTTGAGAGAACCTGGTTGGAAAAGTTAATATCATCCAAATTAATACACACCACTTTCTTCTTCTAGCCAATTTGGTCCATAATTACCCTCCATTTTACTTATAAAAGTTAAATTGGAAATGTATGTATGCGTTCTTTCATTCAGTACATATGTAAATTGGATATATAACTATTACATTGAAATGTCAAATCATGAACAGCTTAACTATGATGGCATTATCTCCCCAAAACAAAAATATAAGATCGTGGTAAATTTGTCTAACCATATTGAAGCTTGATAATGTTGCTTGTGAACAAAACTTGTTTTAATTTTTTAGGGATCCATCGGCTCGCCCCCCTTTTTCATATTTAAAAGTATTGACGCTTCCGTCTGAATACCAAGTATCAAATGCTTCTAATTGTCATTTATAAATTACTAAACACTTGCTATTTGGAAATTCACTTGTTTTGCCAATCATATTTTTGAACAACACTACCTCACACAGCCATACAAGGGTCTGTTGGCAGTGTTATCTCTGCTTGTGATCATCAAACCTGCTAACAAAATACATCTTCGCATATTCCATCTGACTCACTGCTGCTCTACTTGTAAACTATTTGATCCAAATGACGGACATACATATGTATGGATCGGTCATGTTGGAACCGGTGTTTGCTGCTAAGAATAGTTAGTCATATGGTAATTCATCGCATCAATTTCCCACTTCCCAGAATATAAGTTAATCAATAGTTAGTTACCTTCTCCAGCTTTTCAAGTAAAATAAATTCCACTTCACCACGTAGTCTTTCCACGTCCATTGCATATTCTCTGTGAAGTCTGTCTTTCATTAGATCCCGGAGTTGATGCTCCATCCTCTCCAATGCATCATCCAATCTACAGGTCTTCTTAAAAACCATTGCTTCGGTGGTTCTCAGAAGTAGAAGGTTCTTGATAGCGTAAAGGGCCTGAAACACATTGCAGTAACAATCACGGATGTGAACATAAGGAATGAAACATAAATGCAACAACAAATACTAAAAGAAAACCTTTTCTTGGAGATCGATGTCAGTTGAAGCCGTAAGATCAACAACTGATTTCAAGAAGAGATGATTACTGAAAAAAGGAATCTGAAATTGGTTCACATTTTCAAGTTGACACTCCGCCAGATCAGACACAATCGATATAGCTTTCTTGCACAGCCTGATATCTATGCTTGAATTGCTAAGAACCTCCTATAAAACTGAGAACTGTTAGTAGCATGTTTTAGTAATTTCCTCACAAAATAACTTGCACAAGAACCATAATCTTTATCAGTTGGTCACCTGAAGCATCAACACTCCAGCTTCTGCATAGAACAATTCCTGACCATTGAAATTGTTTCTGATCAAGGATGAAATAGCATAAAATGCCTTTATGGCTTCTTCTACAAAATCAGACCTGACCATCGTCATCAGTTTTGATAGTGCACCATATTCTAGGACCTGTAAATTTGATATTTTTAAATAGAAGATGCTGAAATGACGGTATCTGAAAGTGCAGAACATGGGGATACCAAAAATGATAATCATCACAAATTCAGGTGGTGCTCCATTTCACCAGCCACAAAAGAAATTAAAACAAAAACACGTTTCAGGATACCTGGTTTTGAACAATATGGTTATTTTGACTGGCTTTGCCGATTATCCATGCAGCAAGTCTCCTATTATCTGGGTCAGGATGAGTAAGTTCCTCTATAACCAGAGCAAGGCCCCCCAATTTGTTAAAGTCTAAAAACATTGACACAAGGGAATAGACAGATGAGAATAGAAACCAAAGGATGATTCAATACCATACAGATTCAATAGTCAATGTAATCAAAATGCCCATTCATGCGATCTGGGTTTTCAATGACACCGATCCACAAGTTAAACTGGTTGAAGAACACCATGCAAAAATAGACCAAATATCATTTTCTTTTACCTAATAGCTATAAAAACTCAGCCTCATATTTTTCAATCATTTAAATTTACCAATTTCAAGTTATCAAGGATAACATCAACCAAAAACTAAATGTAGCCAAAATTACAGGCAGAACTATTACCTACCATTTGCATGATCTAACTGCTCAACGAGTATTAGAAGCTCTTCCAGAGCTCGGTGTTGATCTTCCAATGGTAGAGAGGAATTATTCAAGTCATCAATTGCAATCTGCATCAACTCTGCATCTGATGGCATTTTTAATGTCTCCATTAATTCCTGTAATCAATATAAAAAATAGATCAGAATTTGACTAAATGATTAAAGGAGAGTGTTGAATGAGACTGACTTAATGTTCATGATGAACCCTAAAGCCAACACAAACAAAGTGTCTTGGCTCTTAAAATCGTACAAAATCATAATTCTTAACTTCTTAACACAACTAAACAAACACTTTGTCAAAAGATGTCACACAAAATACAGGGTTGAAGACAGACAATCAATCTTCTTTGATTAATAGCTTGACCGCTTCATGTTTTACAGTTATTTTTTAATCATCTTCTTTTTCTGTCCATGTAACTAATTAGTTAAATAGTTTTCTCTTCATGAATATGCATCTCCACTATATTCTGTCCATGTAACTAATTAGTTAAATACCTTCCAAATTCCTTATAAATAGGGAATAAACACACCTTACAGCCAAATATAATTCTTTTCTTTTTAAAATTTTCCGAGCTTAGAAAAATTGCCCTTCATTTAGGGTCACTTCTATTAAATTATTTTCTTAGGAGAACAGAAAGAAATTACTCTAAATAAAGTTGTCTCAACTTTAATTTTAATTATATTTGTAAGTTCATTATCCTCATCTCCTCTATATTTTTTGTCTGACAGCAATTGTCTTCCTAGTAGAGATATTTGTTTCTTACAACTACATAATATAGCAAATATGTGTAACTGGGATCTCAAAGAACATTAGGTAACCTTTCTATATAAAAACTATGGCTCCTCTACTCATCTTCTAAGATATTCACTATAGGCTCTGAAAGATTAGCAAGTATATTTAGTAAATTTCAGAGTTCCAATTAAGATAATTTCTATTGGGGTACATTAAATATCAATACATATGACTTAAACTTTCAAACCCAAGAACAAAACAACTCTTTGTTAAGAGAAACACCATATCATTATGCCTGACCTCTACCTCCCTCAATCCTTGAAGAAATTGTTACGGCATAGCCAACAAGACTATGCATTAATCTCACAGTGAAATTAACAATTTGTCATTATCTCAAATTTAGAACAAGTTATCGTAGAGTTGAACAGACAAGATTTTTTGAAACTCACTCCATTTTTCTATGTTTCATGAATCAATATACTTGATATTAGCAAGTAAATAAACTATTTCTATGGATAGAGGGGTTCATTGAGTCCATACAACAAAAGAATAAAGTAACAATGCCGACAAGTAATAGACATCTTGACATTAGTTCCATTTTCATTAACTCCACTCTAAAGAATTCAAAAACCATAACAAAAGAATGACCAGATTCAACTCCAAAATACTACTCTACATAGAAGAAACTCAAAAACTCACATGTTAATGCAGTGAAAGTAATTGACTGTATAAAGATATAAATTAACACGAGGGGGCAGGCGAATAGACATAATAAAAAAATCATACAGTAATGATACGTATCCAGTTTAATTTTGACACTTATAAATTCTTTGACATGTCCTTTATCCATTAGTAAAAGAATTGTGATAAATTATAATAATTAAAATATATTGACAACAAATCAAAGAGTAAAATTATATGGAAATTAACAAAGCAACCACTGTAGTACGGAGGTCAATGACAGGTCAATCATTGAACAATTTTTTCTAACAAATAAAACACTCAACTATGGAAATTGAACGATGCAAACATCATCGTTAACTTGAGGGAAATAACTCGACCATATCGTTTTAGAAAACTCACAGTGGAAAAGAGTTAGCACTCATGGTAAAAACTACAATAATTTATGATTTCAGAGACTTTCAGTAGAAAAGAGCTAATACTTATGAAGAATGAATTTGAGAAAATATTGTATAAGTTGATTTTAATTTTTTTCAATTTTATAATTTAGAAGATTTTGTAAAAAAATATGTAATGTTTTAGATTTCGGATGATTTATAATTTTTCCACTATCCATGGGATAATCACAACTTATCTGTGTTTTTCCACGAATAAGACAATGGATTTATTCCTTATTTGCAGAGGAAAGATGCAGAGGAAATTCATTTTTCCTCTGCGGAATGTCATCTTTCTTGAATCCTATTTCAAGGACTCCACTTTCCGCAGAAGAAAGTCTTTACTCTGCGGAAAGTCATCTTTCCTAAATTCTATTTCAATGACTCACTTTCCGTAGTGGAACAACAACGTTTTTTAACGAAAAACGTATTAGCGATATTTGCTTCGTTTATTTCTCATAGTTTAGTGTTTAAGTTGTTAGCCAAAACTATTCAGTAGTTGAAGTGTCATTAATCTCATAGTATAGTGATTGTTTTGTTAATTTCTCATTGTATAATTATATTAGAGTCAACATGTTGAATTACTAATTTTCATATTTGGGTAACATATAGCACCATATGAAATGGTTTTAGTAAATAGCCCCTACGCATTATGATGTATTAATTTACACACGAAAGAACAAACGCCAATCCTACCTTTATTTCCATTTGACGCTTCCTTAGATCACTAGATGATAGCTTTTGTACATCTTGCGCTGCATCTTTTAACTTTGCTGGATCAGAATGGCCTGATTCAACATAGAATTAGTGGTCGCATAACAGGTCATATGATAGAAAAATGTAAACAGATTAAAATGCAATCAAATATTAAATTTTTTTTCTTTTTTGGGGAAAGATGTATGCATAACAGACGAGCTAATTTGTAAAAATAAAGTAGAAGTTAAATATGAGGGTGAAAGCGATGATAAAGGTGGCCAACAATGAAAAACTTGTAAGAAAAAATATCAACCATCCTCTTCGGAGAATAAAAAGTGTGATTACCAACTAATTGTTGAAGTCACTGAGTTAAGGGAAAAACAGTTGTGCAGAATTGTATACCTATAGCCCACTGTAGCATGCCATCTAGTGAAGAGAAGGCACCGTTAAATTCATCGTGTTCGTTGACCACTGCGGCGGAATCATCGTGTGGCTTGGGCACCAAATCCTCCTCTTCTTTAGTAGTAGCCCAAAACAAACTTGCCGAGGATGACTTGTTTGCGTTACTTTCAGCCTTTAACAACAGCGCAAACAATAGACAAAGCGAGGCTGCCAGAACGGAGGCTAAGCTTCGCTTTCTCCCCATCGGATCCGCAAATTACCTATTCTTCTTGTTCACCAACGAGACTGCAATCGATATTAGCTTAGCAGGAGGCGAACTGAACTACGATAACAACATTCGACAACAGATTGGGATTCGGGAGGAGAAGGAAGCGGCTATCCATCAACTTGCGCCTCCCAACGAATCCAACAAATCTGAGATTTCAATGGCTATAATTCTATACTAATTAACTTTTAGTCTATTATTTATGTAGGTGGAATCCTCACTCTTTGGTTCTATTTTGGACCGAACCAGAACCGAATTGACTTGAGTCGGCTCTAGAAAATTAAAACCAAAACCGAACCTACTACTAAGGAAAAAAACCAATGAAAAATAAAACCTCAATTTGTTTCGGTTTGGTTTTCAGTTTACATGTTAAGTTTATTTTTCGATTTACAGTTTAGAGTAATTTCAGTTTTAACTCATTTTTTTAACAGATTTGGCTAGGTTTTATCATCCATTTGCTAACAAATATAAAACATTGACTAAAAAATTATTTAAGAACATGTTTTTTGAATTTGCAAAGTGATTCACCATGGAAGAGGGGTACATGAGAACTGTCACGGCCCCATTCTCACAAGGCGTGAACGGGCCGAGGTCCCGAAAGGAGGCTTCTGGGAAGCCTCCCCTGTGCACGCAGGGCGCGCACCGTTCAGACAGCAATGCGAGAAATGCGGGACACGAGGGCGCGCAGCGGACAGCAGTCCACAAAACTTGGAAATGTCGGAATTCAGACAGCAGCCCAAGAAGTTGGGAGATGTCAGAACCGCGCGTGGGCCATTGACGGATGGGTCGCTCTGCTTGGGCCAGTAGGCGGCTGGGCCGCACAACAGACCAGGTCCTGCAGGAAGACAGGCAACGCGCCAGCCCAAGAGATGAGTCCAGCTTGGAGATAGGCCGAGCGCTCCAAATAAGATCCAGATAAGGTTATCTGGAGCGCCAGATCGAGATAGGGTTATTTGGCGTGCCCAGCTGGCGCATATCACACCTGATCTGCACGGTGTTGCCATGGGCCCGGCCGAATGACACAAGTCAGCCAATGAGAAGACGACACTTCAGTACTTAGAATTTTAGGAGTTCTAGTTGCTCTAGGATTCCTGTAAGTCTATAAATAAGATCCTTGAGACACCAATCAAGGCATTCGAGTTAGACACGAGGTTTAGCGAATCCTTGAGAGTTGTGGTGATCAAAGTGGCGAGAATTGTTTCCTAGTTTCTTTGGTTAGAAATCGAAAGAAAAGGTTGGGGGTCGGGCTCCCGTAAGGAGTTTGTGTTCAATGCAAGGAGGCGACAATCGAGAGTATTCGGAGAGAGGCTGGTCGTAGTGGGACTATGGCGTCGCACACCTATTTGCCCTATTCCGCATGGCAAAAAATTAGGGGTGTGACAGTTGGTATTAGAGCTTGATTCCAAAGCTACCATTTTTACGAGACTCAACCACTATTCAAGGCATTATTCAACAGATTCACAAGGAGGTGAATCACGATGGAGGACGTGCTTGCAAGACTTGTCCGACTCGAGGAGTTCACGGGGGTCCGGGAGGCAAGTGACGTGAGGTCTTTGTTACTTCAAATCTCTTCTCTTAAATCTGATTTTGAGGCCTTCAAAGCTTCGGTGAGCGAAGATGTGACGGCTACAAGACAACACGCACGAGAAGTACTCAGGCGTTGATGGAGAACTCGCGTGACTGAGCGCGACAGCGACGGCAGGTGGCGCGGCAAGGAGGCTTGGCGCCACGGCTACTCAATATAAAATTCTAGAACCGAACCCTTACAACGACAATCGGAACGCAAAGGAGTTGGAAAATTTTCTATTCGACATAGATCAATATTTCCAAGCGGCCGGGATCGAGGAGAGCAACAAAGTTATGATTTTTAGCATGTATTTGGCGGGTGATGCAAAATTGTGGTGGAGGCAATGCCAAGACAAGGAACTGAAAATCGATACTTATGATGTTTTGAAGCGGCGGTTCCTACCGCTTAACGCTGAGTGGGCGGCTAAGGAGGCTTTGAGAAAACTCCGACAAACTGGATTTGTACGAGACTACGTCCGAGAGTACAGTTCTCTCTTGCTGGATATTCGTGACATGCATGAAAGTGATAAATTATTCAACTTTATGGCTGGACTTCAACCATGGGCGCAAATGGAGCCGCAGCGGCATGGAGTGAAGGATGTGTCATCGGCAATTGCGATAGCAAAAGGATTGGTGGACTGTAGAACCACCCCTCCCACCGAGAAGAAGAAAGGGAAGGACGACAAGCGCGGCAAGCAAGGCGGGCACGACAAAGGCAAGCGAACCGAGGGATCTAAAGGCAAGGGACCTGATCAACCCCAACGCAAGAAGACCCAAGGGTGTTTTATATGCAATGGGCCGCACTATGCCCGTGATTTTCCAAACAAAGCGGCAGTGTCTACAATAAGGGCTCAGGAAGAGGACTCCAACAGAGGGGAGAAGCCTCGGATGAACTTCATTAAGCTTGTGAATGCCCTGACAAGCAGCAGTGAGGCGGCGGTGTCGAAGGGACTAATGTACGTCGAGGTGCAGATCAACAACAAGAAGGTGCGCGCGATGTTGGACACCAGCGCTACCAATAATTTCGTCTCGCAATGGAAAGCGAATGTGCTTGGCTTAGAGATAACCAAGAGCTCGAGCATGATCAAGGCCGTCAATTCGGGCACTCAACCAGTGCAGGGCACGACGACGCCCCTACTGCGCATTGGCGAGTGGCAGCGACCATGCCCCATGATGATCGTGCCACTAGATGACTTTGACTTGATTTTAGGCTTGGAATTTTTCCGCCAAGCCAAGGCGACGGTAATGCCACATCTTGGAATGATGTTTATCCAAGACGAGTCTACACTATGCACGGTTAGGAGCGAGAACCGATGCGCTATGCAATCTTCTCTACAATTAAAGGCGGAAGTACGAAAGGGAGAGACTACTTTCTTGGCGACACTACATGAGGTCAAGCAGGACTAGGTGGGGGAGGTACCGAAGGAGGTGCGCGCGGTGCTAGATAGATTTAGGGATGTGATGCCAGCAGAGCTACCGAAGGCATTGCCACCTAGGCGCACCGTCGATCATCACATTGAGTTGGAGTCGGTGGCACTGCCACCATCGCAGGCTCCCTACTGCATGGCACCATCAGAGTTGGCGGAGTTGCGACACCATATGGAGCACCGGTGCTTTTTCAAAGGAAGAAGGACGGCGCATTGAGAATGTGTGTCGACTACCGGGCATTGAACAAAATCACCATAAAAAACAAGTACTCGATTTCGAACACAAGTGATTTGTTTGATAGATTGGCAAAAGCTTCGTACTTCACCAAGTTGGACTTGAGATCGGGGTATTGGCAAGTGAGAATAGCGGTAGGTGACGAGGCCAAGACGACAATGGTGTTGAGATATGGTTCGTATGAGTTCTTGGTTATGCCATTCGGGTTAACCAACGCACCGGCTACGTTTTGCAATCTTATGAACGACATGCTCTATGATTTCTTGGATCGTTTTGTGGTCGTCTACATGGACGACATTGTCCTCTATTTGGACGACATTGTCATCTATAGCGAGTCTTTGGAGGAGCATACACATCCCTTGGAGGAGGTTCTAAAGAGGCTCCAGGAGCACTCTTTATTCGTGAAAAGGGAAAAGTACGAATTTGGCACGATGGAAATCAACTTCCTCGGCCATTACATCCGGAGAGGGGAGATTCGCATGGATGGGAAAAAGGTGGAGGCAATCGATGGATGGATTGTGCCCATAAAGGTAACCGAACTACGGTCATTCCTTGATTTGACTAACTATTATCAACGATTTGTGGGAGATTACTCTTGGTTAATCCCTTGACCGACTTGTTGAGGAAAGACAAACCATGGGCATGGACAGACGCATGACAGGACGCGTTTGAACAAGTGAAAAAGGCAATGACGACAGAGCCCGTGTTGAAACTACCAGATTTTTCCATGCTGTTCGAGGTACACACGGACGCATCGGATCGAGTGGTGGGTGGCATCCTAGTTCAGGAGGGACATCCAATTGCTTACGAGAGTCGGAAGCTTAAGGGAGCGGAGGAGCGCTATTCAGCACACGAGAAAAGAGATGGTGGCGGTCATAAATTGCTTGGTTACATGGCGGCGCTATCTATTTGGCACGAGGTTCACCATGGTCACGGACAATGTGGCCAACACTTACTTTAAGACTCAGAAAAATCTTTCGCCAAAACAAGCTAGATGGCAAGAGTTTTTGGCTGAGTTTGACTTCACTTGAGTACACAAGCCAGGAGCCGAGAATCGGGTGGCAGACACACTTAGCTGTAAGGAGCACGTGGTGCGCACGGCGGCGATTACAGAGGTACACTCGAATCTCCTTGATCGGATCAAGGAGGCGTCCAAGGAGGATGCAGCGTACTTGCGCATTGTCAAGCAAGTACAGGATGGGTCAGTGAGGAGATATTGGCTAGACAACGGGCTGTTGAGAGTGCACGACGGCCGATTGTTGGTTCCTAGTTGGGGCGTCGCGCACCAACTACTCTTGAAGGAGACACATGACACTCGCTAGGCGGGACATCGAGGTGTCGAGAGGATGCTTGCATTATTATCTAGAGACTATATTTGGCCAAAGATGGAAGAGGATGTGGAACTTTATGTCAAGACATGCCTCACTTGTCAAGTGGACAAGATGGAGCGGAAGAAAGAAGCCGGGCTACTTCAACCACTCCCCATCCCAAGCAAGCCATGGGAGTCGGTCTCTATGGATTTCATCACCGGGATGCCAACGATGGATGGAAAAGGGTCTATCATGGTGGTGGTAGATCGCTTATCAAAGTATGTCGTGTTCATTGGCGTACCAAAGGTGTGCACCGCGCAAGAGGCGGCGGACTATTTCATGAGGTATGTGGTGAAGATATTTGGTTTGCCGAGAGATATTGTGAGTGATTGAGACTCGCGCTTCACGGGGAAGTTCTAGACGACTTTGTTCAAGATGATGGGCACCGAGCTAAAGTTCTCCACGGCAAATCACCCCCAAACTGATGGCCAAACAGAGTGGATCAATGCACTCTTGGAGGAGTACTTGAGACATTATATTTCGGCGAGCTAGCAAAATTGGGTGGACTTACTTGATGTGGCGCAATTTCTTACAAAATACATCAATCGTCGGCCACGAGAGCAAGTCCTGCGGAGCTAACTTTGGGATTTCAGCCTGCCACCAAGCCGAGGTGGCGCGATGCAAGGAGCATGGCCCTTGCCCCGCGGCGTATCGGTATGGACGAGACCGCACATACATGTTGGATCAAGCCAAAGATAGCCTGAGCAAGGCTCAACGATGGATGAAAAAGTATGTTGAAAAAGGAAGGTTGCTGATGGAATTCACAGAGGGGGACTGGGGCTACTTAAACTAACACCTCAAATATGGAAGAAGGTGACATCTCAGAGATTTCACAAGGGGCTTCTTCCCAAATACGATGGACCATTCGTGGTGGTCAAAAAAGTTGGATCGGTGGCCTACCGATTCCACCTTCTTGAGAGACTCAAATTGCATTCGACATTCTATGTAAGTTTCTTAAAACCCTATCATGAAGGAGATAGAGTTCAAAGACCAAGGGCTCCACCCGAGGTGCAAGTTGAATTTATGAAAAAGATTTCCAAAATCCTTGACTATCGAAGCATGAGAGAAAGCTCAAAGAATAGTAGAACACAATTCCTTGTGCTATGGGAAGATGAAGACGAGGCAACTTGGGAGAAAGACATGGACTTGTGGCAATTTGAAGACGAGGTGACGACTTACTTAACTTGGGCGTCGACGAGGCCTTCGACTTCAGCTGGTGGGGGAGGATTGACACGCCCCCATTCTCACAAGGCGTGAAAGGGCCGAGGGTCCGAAAGGAGGCTTCCGGGAAGCCTCCCCTGTGCGTGCAGGGCGCACACCGTTCAGATAGCAACGCGAGAAATGCAGGCCACGAGGGCGCGCAGCGGTCAGCAGTCCACAAAACTTGGAGATGTCGGAATTCAGACAGCAGCCTAAGAAGTTGGGAGATGTTAGAAGCGTGCATGGGGCATTGACAGGATGGTCGGGCCGCTTGGGCGAGTAGGTGGCTGGGCCACACAACAGACCAGGTCCAGCAAGAAGACGAGCCGCGCTCCAGCACAGGAGAAGAGTCTAGCTAGGAGATGGGCTAAGCGCTCCAGATAAGATCTAGATAAGGTTATTTGGCGAGGAAGATCGAGATACGATTATCTGGCACGCCCAACTGGCGCAGATCACACCTGATCTACACGGCGCTGCCATGGGCTAGGCCGAATGATGCAAGTCAGCCAATGAGAAGATGACACTTCAGTACTTAGAATTTTAGGAGTTCTAGTTGCTCTAGGATTCCTGTAAGTCTATAAATAAGACCCTTGAGATACCAATCAAGGCATTCGAGTTAGACACGAGGTTTAGCCGATCCTTGAGAGTTGTGGTGATCCGAGTGGCGAGAATTGTTTCCTAGTTTCTTTTGTTTGGAATCGAAAGAAAAAGTTGGGGGCTGGGCTCCTGTAAAGAGTTTGTGTTTAATGCGAGGATGCGACAACCGAGAGTATTCAGAGAGAGGCTAGTTGTAGTGGGATTACGGCGCCGCAAACCTATTTGCCCTATTCCGCACGGCAAAAAATTAGGGGTGTGAGAGGAACCCCCTTAATTCAAGTTGTTATTTATAGAAAAATTTGTCTCAAAATTGGCAGAAATGTAATTTGCTCAAAACTCGTCCAAATGACGTGAAATTTGGATCACGTCCTTCTTTGTGAATCAATAGGTAGCCCTTCAAAAATTAGATGAAAACTTGTTCGGCAGGGGAAGTTAAGCACGAAAGAGTGCTATTAACCCGAAGAGGCACCAGCGTATAGAATTGGAGCCCAAATGGAGTATCTCGTAACTTTACCAAATAACGTCCAAATGATGTGAAATTTGGACCACAATCCACTCTGTAAGTAATGAGGTTCTCGTCTAAAAAATCAGAGGTAGAATCGATATAGAACAAGAACTATTCACAGAAAGGAACATGCTTGTCCTAATTGGTGCCAAAATTGCACCTAAATGAATTTTGTCCTTGAAATTTTCCCTTTGTAATGCCCTTGCTAACCCAGCTACGCATCAAATCTCTTCTTAGCTACCTCTTTTTATAACGTAGTCCTCAATGTTATCTTACGACCACGCTTTACCTCGGCTAGTAGCTCCTCTTCTGCTGATAACTATTCGCTTGTCTCCATCCAACCACGCCTCTTGTATCCAATGGTCGCTCAAACCTCCACATTCATGCACCACATTCCTATTGCGCAACTCTGATCATATCTATTCTTAAGAAAGAAGCGCCTTAATCTAAGACATTTCTCAACATCCAGAGCAAAATTGGAATTCTCTTATATCTAATTATCGTCTCCATCAGACAATTACTTCACCGTTATCATTCAACTCCTGAATTCGCAGTGTTTTTCTCTTAACTTTGATGTTCCGCATCAAACTTTCCCACAAGCTCGATGTGAATTTGGTACCAGCTTAACGTCAAACTCACATTCCCTATACGATTCCACTCTTTAGGCCCTTGCACTCTCCGACTTAAGTCGTAGCACTTCTACTTCATTTACTACCTTGGCATACTTGGATGTACTCTTCGCCGTCAAATTCGTCCATTCAAGCTTTCCCGAGTCATGAACTGCATCGCTATTTAACTGAATTAGACGTGTTCCACTTGCTTCTCTTTTGTATTTGTACTCATTTTGGATTGGGTCCAGGTTTTTGTCCCCGTGGCTGTCTCCATTCTCATTCCCGTATCAATTTCCAGAATCCAAACCCGACATGAATACTCTTATCCCTTTTGTCGTACAGTGTTGCAGTCCCGTCCTTGGTCACCCTGAGTGAAACCAAACTGAGGTAGGGCATAATCCAAACCCGCCATGAGTACTCTTATCCCTTCAACTACAAATCCAACACTGCTCCACTTACGTCGAAAACTACCGTCCAATCTAAGTTGGTCATATCATTAGATCGGACCTTGAACTTCTTGCTCCTTGTAGAGAATTCTAACCTAGTGCATTCTTAGTCAACTACCATTCTCGGTCACTTCTTACAACCTCCACTAGGCTCCTCTTCTAACTTCTTCTCTAAATTCCAACCTTATTCTCTAAGTCCTTCCTCAAGGTCATACCATGGGAACAACTAATTGGTTACGAAAACCCTACTCCTCTACTTCAATTTTGTCCTTAGCTAATCTATCTTCCGTCTAATTCGTTGTAACCTAGGCGTTCATGCTTACTATCTAGTAGGTCAAATACAAGTTTACTACCTATGCAACTTCAGTTAATTATCTAGTTGATCTAACTTCACTTGGGACTTATTCCAAAAAATTTGGGCAGAGTCTCCCTTGTTTAGACTCCCCCAAAGCTCATACACACATCCCGCAAAAAAATCTGAAACAGTTCCAGCACATCATCACTCATTCATTCATCATACCATGAATTCATAGTTTAGGCTACATCGTTCACAAAACATCGAATATGCCCACTACATGCCCTATCCAAAAGTAGAGGGATACCCATTCGCACACAAAACATCTAACAGTCACTAAGTCTACCGACTCAATCCCCCACAGTGTAGATCGAAGAACTCCTTCCTTCTACGAGTGGGCACTACCGGGCCGTGTGCCCATACTTCCGGCAATGGTAGCACAACCCCGTCCCAGCTAGACACATCCTAGAGTGCATCTTGGCACACCTCGGGCATGACTCAAAGCGTGATGACGCCACCGTGGCCCCCTCGGTGACATTACTTTCTCAAAGACGTTTCCAAATCTCTCGTTCCTCACTATCCTCTATGGGTCTCTTGTGTCTCCTAAAGCTTGGTTATACTTCTTTGGTCTGCAGTGACAACAGGTCTTTCACGAATGTCTCATTGGATGTCCTCATTCCTGTTTTTAGGTTGTCAACAAGTTGGAACTGCCTCTCCATGTACTCCATTACCTGACTAATTATCTCATCTCTGCTCTTTGTTCCTCCTTCCATTTTAGCTCCGAGAACGCATCATCATAACATAGCACAAGAATTAGGTATTATTAAAGCATTAGGAAATGTACTTATAGTGATGAAGAATTTCCCATGTCGAGGCTCGTGCTGGTAGGCAGACTATCTTTACTGACTTTCAAAAAATCTTTTTACTCGACAAAACGTACTAGAGCTCATTTAAAATTTATGGTAAAACAAAACAAGAAGCTATGGAGTTGGTTTTGAAAAACGATCAGAGGAGACCACAAAATCCTTTTTAAAACTTCTGCTATAATACAATCTGCAACGACCCTGTTTTTTTGTAAATCCGTTAAAATGCGTAAATTTTGAAATTTCTTTTTAAAACAAAATGTATCAGAGTACGTCTAACTGGATCGTTACTGACTCTTTCTTTAAATTCGTAAGGAAAATCAATTAATAAAATGTGCGGAAGCGTTATAAAATAAATCATTTAAAAAATAACCTAAATAGTGGAGTACAATATAATAACTTAATATGACTACAACCGTTTACTCATTCTTTTCTTGGCCTGGCCAACCCCGATCTCGTTCATTCAAATCCCTCATCTCTGCTTCATTATCTGTTTATTATCTGCTTATTATCTATTCGTCGTTTGTACCTACACCACAAGTAAGAACGTGAGCATTCGCCCAGTAAAGAAATGGGGGAAAACAATTATGCATATCTCTCTCTTTAATTCTTCTTGGAATGGGGGCCACTCAAACCAATTCTTTTATTATGTTCATTGGTTCTTGGTTCTTTACTCGTACTTCGAGCTGGAGATTGGAGGTTGCCCTTTGAGATGGCCTCGTTTGATCAGCTTCTAACCTCATGTGTGCATACTAGTCCCTTTCCCAATTAGGTGAGGGTGTATCCTAGCTGCTACGCTAGATCCGAACTACCCATCTACTCCAACTCCTTATTCGTCCTCTTTCCGGCGTGTCCTATCTTCAAGGTTCCTCCCCTTCTAGCGTATCCTGCCTTTAGGGTTTCTTCCCTTTCAACGTATCCCGCTGGAGGGTTCCTTTCAGTGATGGGCGTATCCCTCCCATCCTGAAACATTCTTCTTCTTCGCATTTTCCTCACTCATGCATGTGGATACCACCCTGAGGGGGTACCCCCTACTTGGTTTCTATTAATGTGACTACGACCTAGCACTTTCAATTAAATAACGCATATATGGAAAGTAAATAACAATACTTTAGAGGATCCACAATAAACAATGAGTAAAACGAATAATAGCACATGCTTATATAATAACTAAGGACAGCAACAAATTCACAATCTAAGCAATCACGTACGACCGCGAAATATGGGAAACAAAATGATGAATAAGCATATTATCGATTATCTACAACAGAAAAGTTAACATGCATTTATCGATCATATTTAGCAGCGAATAAAGACAGCGAGGTATGCTACTTAAATGAAATAGGCACTAGTAAAGCATTGAGAACTAGCACAAGTGACATGCTTTTAAATGATGGAGATGATAACGGAAACAACGGTCAGCCATACTGTTAGATAATCAAGGACGCGACAGAAAATAGTTGCTAATCAAGCGTTCAATCGACAATCAAAACAGTGATAATATATAACTACATAACGTTACGGGGCATGCTTTTGAACAACTAGGAACGACAACCATCATTATCAAAATACACTGTGAAGCATGCTTTTGATCCACTAATGACAGCAATAAATATTGAATTGAACAGATAGCGAAACATGCTTCCAAACCTAAGATAAACAACAACATTTTTAATGACGAGATGGAGTAATGGACATTCTTCAAAATCGGTAATACAGCAGCGAATATTATCAAACGAAACAACATGCATTTGCTTTTTATTGACTAAAATAAAACAATAGTAATGGACACTAAACATACTTTTATTTGGCTAATACAGCAGAATTTAATAACGAGTAAGACAGCTCACGAGGCTTGCTTCTTAGCGGTAATCAATAGCAGTAACGATGACGACACAAAGTATGGAAATCATGCTTTTGAACTATAACATATAGCAGTAAACACAAATCAAAAGAAGGTGGCAAAACGGGCTTCATGATGATAACATACAGCAGCAAAAACTATCAAAAACAGAAGACAAAATGTGTTCCTCAATGACTACAAGTAGTAGTGATTACTATTGAATAACACAACGAGTGACATGCTCTTCAATAACCCAAATGTATAGAAATCGATATCGAACACGAATAGCTAAAACATGCTTCTAAACGATAGAGATAACAACAAGAATAGTGAAAACCAAACAATTATAGTCATGCTTTTCGAATATAAACAACAACAGTGAACATGATATTAAGTGAAATGGTGAACATATAGCAAATGATCTATACAAGCTACTAAATGAGAGGCTACTTGTAAAACCCATCGGTATCAACAATAAAAATTCAGTAGTCATTCGTTCATCCCTCTCTTCCATTTTTAACATCCTTTCTTTGATTCATTCAACTAAATAAATGCTTTCACATGGACATAAGCACTTAATGCAAATAAACACAACAACTAGCAAGGCATGTAAAGGAAAACGTGAGAGTTAGAGCAACCGATAATGCATAGCAACCAATTTCACAGCAACTTTAAGGCATATACAACTACGAAGTCTCTACAACAAAATAATCACTCACACACACATATACTTGGGTGTAGTGCCTCCAAATGGCCACTGACTACCCATTCCTTACCTAAATCAATGAACTCACTCATGGTTGGCACTCCACAGTGGCGATTCCAGCAGCTCTTGGATAGTAGCAATTTCAGCTTCTCACCCACTTCCAGCTCCTTAGCTCACTCTTGTTAGACACTTAACCTTCAATGGCTAACCTACCATCTCACTTAGCTCACCTCAACTCTCACAGATCTCTCTCTCTCTCCCTCTCTGGAATTTCTCTCGCAGAACATGAAGAATGGAGTGAAGAAGAGAGGGATGCCTTTACCCACCTGGGAAAGGGTACAACCATACTTAGAAGGGGCAGGGGGGATGTCGGCTGGCAGGGTCTGGGGCAGTTTCTTGTCGGGGAATCGCTTATTATTGGTTAAACATCATTTTCTTTCTAATTTTAAGTCCTTTTTGTCGCTGATCTGCTATGATTCAGACGAGTACGGATGGCATCTTCGCATCCGCATTCGTCTACAAGAGTAGATTTTTCCTTGGTAAAGTTTGACTTCGGACGAAAATCAGCGCCCCCACCTTTGTCTGTACCATCAGCATGCCAATTCGAACGCCATTTGGCGTCCGCATGCATCGTCTAAAAGTGTCCAAGAATTGGACAAATTCAATTCGTACGATGCCTTCTCTCGTTCGCCATCGTCCGCTAATGTCCAAAAATCTCCAAACTTGGACAGATTTGATGCGGACGAGGCCTGTCCTAGTCCGCATCATCCACACCCTCATCCGAATGTGTGCAGTTCTTGACAGATTCAATCTGGATGCGACTATTGGCATCCACAAGTACTTGGTTGTGTCTGCAATCATGTCTGCAATGTCCACAGAGGCAGGGGCGACCTTGGGACGTGAAATGGCGTCCATGGGAGTCGTCCCAAAGCACTGGGGCAGCGTCCCATACAATTGTAGACGAGGGTGCACAATTCCGCTCTTTCCTCACACTTTCCAATTTAACTTCTATCCCGTAACACCTTCCCCTTAATTATGTGTCATAACATAACACGAAACCACGCAAAATGTAATGTCCTAGTCACCTATCCTTTAATTATATGGCATGTGCGAGAAAAATGTTAACATAATTACCCCTAGACTTAATGATCTAGAACGTCATTGGTAATACCCCATTAACTATTCAACTTAAAAAGTTAGGGGTGTTACAGTTGTCCCACCAACTAAGTCAACTGATTGATAGTCTCTTCCGTGTTTTTCGTAACATTTTCATAGACCAATACATCCTTGTACACTGGCCATGATACCTTTTTTATCGCAAGGTAAAACAAACACTTAAATAATTAGATTAAGAAAAGAACTAATTGTAATACTTACAGTCAATGGAATATTTTCACGTCGAAGCTTGTGCTGGGAGGCAGTATACATAATTGGTTTTAAAACACGGGCACTCTGATACCAACTGTAATGACCCAGTTTTTTCTTTCTTTTAAAAATGAGTAAAATTTAAAAATTTTATTTCATAAAACCCAATCGTTAACATCTTTACTTAAAACCCCTTTTTATAAATTGCAGCGGAAAACTTTAAGAGACAAAACATATAATAAATACCATTACTTTCTTTTACGATTTAAATACAAAACTCTTTACAAATCATTTTTCTCTTTCTTATACTCTTTAGCCCAACTAGCTGCAAGATTCACCCATGCAAATCCTTCATCAACTGTCTTTGACATGTTCTCTTGTTGTTTGTACATACCTATATTACGAGGAAAATAATGAGCCTAACACCCAACAAGATTCAGAATGAGATGCAATGTAAGTGATATGCGTGATCATACAATGCATTACAAAAGAGAGACATATCTCTTATGGAAGCCAAAAGTGAGATACATCCTGGGTCATGTGGCCTAACCATTTCACTCCGACAATGAGGTATATCCATCGAGGGTGTTCCACAAGCCGGTATCACATTCCTTGTTAAAGACGTTGGGGATTTCAGAATGGGAGAAGGATGAGCACAGATTCATTGTAGTTAACTCCTACCACACCGCTCCCTATATGGGAGTATTCTACCGATGGAATGTCACCGATCATCTCGAACCCCCACACGCCTATTTACATATATTAGGTATGACATGCAGTATGTAAGCAGTTTCATAATTCCTAGGATAATGCATGAATGCCACAATTATTTCACAGTATATATGCACAAAAGGATGACAACAATTATAACTAGATCTGTAGGTGTATTTCAATTTAGAAGTGTTGTACTATCATCATCATTTCTATTCACAAAATAAATGAAGTCTGCACATAAATTTTTCACTAATATATGTGAAAATGGCAGTATAATTTTTGAGTCATTCTTTGATAGTTATGAACAAGGGGAAATAGTTTCAGACCCATTTACAGTACAGGACTCAACCTCAACTACCATATGCAGGTTTTCTAGATACAACCCAAGGAATTAAACTACTAAGCATGCTTACAAATCAATTATACCAAACACAAACAGGAGAACGGTTCACATTACTCAATTTCCAGACTATTATGCTTTGTTTCATACTTCACAACATTGATATGCTTCACAACATTCACATGCTTCACAACATTCACCTCCCCTACTATCTACACTTGACAGCAATATCACAACATTAAGCAGTCCATATTTCCATACGATTCACCAAATCCAGATTTTCACACTTCACAAGTTTAACTTATCATTTCTCATTTGACAGCAACTACCCATGATACTTAATAACATCAAGCAATTGATTGTACAAATCAGTAAATTAGAAATCAAAACCCGTAATATAGGGCCTCCTTTGGCCAACAATATTATCCTAATTCTTACCTCAATATCGGAGCAGCCAAGGACCACAATCACAACTTGTCGATCACACCAACATTTCTTAAAACTGAACGTCACTCCAGCGAACCTTTCACAGCCATAGGATTAATACCAGTGCAGCTACACACCCTGAAATTTCGAAAACAGGAGCTCACACCTCCAACAGAATAAACATAGAAGTCACCACTTCTCCCCACTCTCCACGGTTGCGGCACATAGGATAGGAATGGAGAGTTCAGCTCTGTTTCACTATGTCACTTTTCCTGTTTCAATGGAGGAGGTCCAATAAGCGGTGGCCAAGTGGAAAGCTCCCAACCTTCATGGGGGAGGAAGAAACTGCGGGGCCAGTTAGGAGAATTAACCCCGTTCAATGTGGAACCAACAGGACTGGACCAATTCAACCCGACGCCAGCCACTTCGCCGAAACGCTACTGCCAATGCCAATTCATCCATACCAGAAGCTATGAAGAAGTACAAAGATCACAGACTTTCGACCTACCTTCATTGATGATTCTCAGCTCCAAAATCGACCCTGCGAGCCATGGTATACCGAGCCCTAACTCGTGATTTGCCGCACCCATAGCACCACGAAGCTGCAGATGCATGTCCACCTGCCGGCCAGCGCATCGAGCCCGAGGTCTCCCTCATCCATTCTCGGTCGCCTTCCTCTTTGTTTTCTCGTCGTGTCGCTCTTCCCTCCCCCCCACCCCCCTTGCGGTCCTGATTTCTCTCTTTCACACAAATTGCCTGCGAACATTTGTTTTAAATCCAAACTGAACTGCTGGTTCGGTTCTCTTTCCCCCCAACCAACCAATTCTCTTCTCTTCCTTCCAATATATTTATGATTTTATCTTAATTTCTCTCTTTCCATTTATTTAAATCTTCGACTTTTTAATTATTCCAATTAATCCCATTATTTATTTTCTTCATTTTTAATTAAAACTGAGCCACATAATTGTCCACATATTTTCCATCCTTAATTTGATAATATTCCTCCTAATTTAGTCCTCATTATCATCCAATAAATTCCCATAGTTTATAATATAACAATTACTTACTTGGTAATACCCCGATAATTATTTAACTAATTTGAATACCCCTAATTACTTTCTAATTTATCCTTTTTAAATTTCGATATAAAAATTTTGGGTATTACATTTATAATCCGTTAACCTCTCATATTACCTCTTTATCATTGACGACCATTTGTTCTTGATTGAATAATTAATTCATAACGATTATGAATTGTGCGGTAATTATTCGATCCGTGAACTAACAAATAAGGAAATCTATAGGAATGAATTTCATTGTATCGATATTAACATTCCTAACTATTCATTTTAATTCACCCCCAATATACAAGGTATACGAATCGTAACTTGTACAAAACTTCACCGAGTAAATCAAAGAATAAATTAAATTGAAATAGAAGTTTGTTAAATATAACGAATTAAGATCATACATATATGACGATCATTATGATAAAATTAATTGTTCTATATTTAACAAAAATTATCAGAACAATAAAATTTTATCTGGTCCAGTCCTATATAATCGTATTATATAAAACATATTTACCTTATATCACCACATATGTAGTTGGGATATGACTATATATTCTTCATGAGATAAACTATGTTTAAAACTATAAACTATTTGAAGTTTCTATAGTTCAAATATAAGTCATAGACTTATTTTGGTTATTACTCTTTATATTTTATCCTACATATATACAATATATATGTTAATATAAAGTTACTATAAATAACCAATGAATTTTCTATGGATTTTATAAAACATAATCTAAAATGTAAACATAATATCAATCAATATAAATTTATTCATATATTACAAAATTGTTCTATTATATTTGCTAGTTTGGCACATTACTCCTAACAATCTCCTACTTGCCCTAAAGCAAATTAGTTATGTCTCTAATCCCTAAGCCCTCCAGATGTTCCTCAAAACATTTTGCAGGTAACTATAGGACCAATATACACCTATAGAGGGGAGGGGGTGGGGGGTGGTGAATATAGCATCCTAGTATTTTCGTGCGGTATTTAAATTCTCTAAATCCCTAAGTGATTTATCGAATACGATTAAATAAGCAATCACAATAAATGTGTAAATTAAAGAGTAAAGGATAGAGAGAGTGCACAATATTTGTTTACGCAGTTCGGCAAACTCGCATAAGTCCGCACCCCAAGTTCCACTTGGAAATCTACTAACTATTGACTTATGAGTGTCAATTAAACCATTTACAAAGACTAATTTTAAGGGCATCACCCTTTGACTATTGCGGGTCTTCAACCTAAATTTAATTGTTACAAGGAGTCACCCTAATTTGGACTACTGTGGGGAGTCACCCGTTGATTGAACTTTCGGGCGTTCAATTGAGCGATTGATTGTTTCTAGGCGTGAGCCTAATGTGATGAATTCTTAGGGAATTGTACTTTACAATTTACCGCAAATAATAGAATCGAAACACTCAAATCTAACTAATCCAAATTCTCCCAAATTAGTTCGCAAGTTTGGAATAGGGAGAATTGGATTTACAATAAAAGCTCATAGTGAGTAATATTCGAGTATTGATTTCGGCAGGGCTTCGCCTCGAATATCCAGTCGTTATGTTGAGCTTGGAGTGAACCATTATCTATAGCCTTCGGACTTTTCGGACCATCCTAAAAGTATTCGATCATCCGTATCCGATCGTTGAAGAATATAGCCATTGAAATCTGTCTGTTGAAAATCTGTCCGTTGACAAAATTTGGACTTTTTGGACGGAGAGTCTTCGTCCGCTATCGTCCGAAACATCAGAGCATAATCGTACAACGTCGAAAACTCTGTGTCCGTTATCGTCTAGCTGCATCCGCTATTGTCCAAAATGTCGACTGAATATTACAAATTCAAAATAGCGTCGTTCGCTAACGTCCACCCTTGTCTGGTATCGTCCGAAATGTCTGGGATTGGGATGCAATCCCCTTGTCCCAGCTCGTCCCAAAAAGATTTCGGACGTTGCCCTTCATCCTCGCACATCTGCATACGTTTGAAAACGCGATATATAAGCTTTGGCCGGCTTCCTTCGTCCGCAGTCGTCCAGAAGCACACTCCAATTTTAACCTTGAACTACACTAAGTCCCTAAAAGATATGCAACACTACATGGACTCAAGTAAACATGTTAACACAATAATAATACCCATTTTAAAGGTATTTTCAATAAACATGGATATAAATATTATTATAAAACGATAAGAATAATATCTGGAAAATACAAAATATAACTTATTGGATTTATTAAATTTGACAACATTTTAGTCATTATCAAAATAAAACTTAGCCTAACAAAAAAGCTAACAATCTCCCCCTTTTTGATGATGACAAAATCCAATAAGTTTTTTACCCTAAAACTAAGCATGTGCATATAATATTGCATATTTGATATCTCCAAATAGGTTATGCAATTTTTCAAACACTTAACCCATGCAACATGCTACTCTAATTATTATTTCATCAGAATTGTCACTCCACCATAATCAACTTATATATATTTCTCCCTCTTTTTGTCATAATCAAAAAGCAATCCTAGTGGAGGGGCATTCTAAACAGCTTCATCAAAATTAAAATCATCCAAAAATATTCTTCTTAAAAAAAATCTCCCCCTTAGTTCAAGAGTCTATCCAAGAAGCAAACAATGGAGGGAGTTAAGAATTTAAATTCAATGACTGGTCTAAAATAAGATACCAAATGAAGTATACCACAATCAAGATAAATTCGCTCCCCCTTTTTCATTAAGCATACAAATTCATTTGAGGGAATTAACATTAGAATCCAAGAAATAGATAGCAATTTAAGACCAAGAATTGTAAACAAATTTTCAATTTCTAACAAGTGATACAAATTTAAGAAATAAGAAATTGACAAAGGATACCAATTAACGATTCAGAATTTGAAGTAAAATAATTTTTTCAAAGATTAATATCAATTGTAAATCCAAAGTTGAAGTTCAACTCAATTTTTCCAAAACTGGTATGAATTATAAATTCAAAAAGATCAGACCAATTATTCCAAAAAAAATGATACCAATTGTACA
The DNA here is from genome assembly GCA_022433065.1 of Begonia loranthoides. NCBI lineage: Eukaryota > Viridiplantae > Streptophyta > Magnoliopsida > Cucurbitales > Begoniaceae > Begonia > Begonia loranthoides. The sequence continues at coordinate 22,030,066 of CM039469.1, forward strand.
TTCAAAGGAAATCCAATTCAAAAATCTATGAGCGATACTAAATTTTTTCATCAAAATCAATTCACTTATCTCTCCCCCTATGTTATTCACCAAAGCAATTGATTGGGGTTATAATCCAATTTAAAAAAAATGTTTGCTCTCCCCTTTTCATTATGCACAAAATCAAATAGTTGAGGATTTAAATAATACCAAAATAAAATCATTAAAAGGATAAGCCAATTGTAGAGAAAAATAATTTCATTGATACTAAAACAAAAATAGTTTCATAAATGATACCAATTGAAAAAAAAAATAGTCCAATGATACCAATTTGTAGAAATTTAACCAATTGTCATATTAAAAACCAATCTCAAAACTACTAATTGATATAGTCTATCTTTTATAGTATGAAAGTTAAAATCATTTCTCTCCCCCTAAATCATTGCACATAATAAAAAACATTGGGGATTGAGATTCAAGATAGATACTAATTGTAGAAGTTTAAAATCAATAGAAAATTATTGATACTTATTGAAAATCAACTCCATAAATTTTTCCCCTTTTAAATCACAAAATCAAAAAACATTTGGGGAATGAAGGATGCCACATCAAAATCTTTAGAATATAAAAGCAATTGAAAAACATCTAAATTTATTTGAGCAATTTTTTTAAACCAAAAGAAATGATTATGGAAACCAATTTAAAAGTTAAATACATATTTTTTGTAATACCCCGAAATTGTAATTCCCTTTTTGATGATGTATTAAATCTGGATAATTTTAATATATCAATAATGCATTGTATTATGCGACGGTGTGTGTTAAGTCATGCTTGGAAAGTATAGTGTAATAAATAAAAATGAGTTTAGTATGGAAACTTATGGAAAAATGCCTAACAGTGGAGTTTCAGACGTGTGAGGATGGCTTGCGGACGTGAGGTGGCGTCCGTGATCATACTGAATTTTGCCCCTGTACTTTGGGACGACATGAGGACGGGACTTTCCATCCCAAACTCAATTTGGACGACTTGCGGACGAAGATGATGAAGAAGGTTTGCGTCCGCATTGAATCTGTGCAATTCTGTGACACATTCGGACGACTTGTGGACGAAGCGGATGAGGATGGATCTCGTCCGATTTGACTCTAGACAACTTTTGGACACATTCGGACGCTGCATGCGGACGAGAAATCTTGTCCGAATGTCACTTGCGGATGGTACAGACGAGGTATTAGGACGTATTTTCTCGTCCTAAATCGAGTGTCGGACTGATGCGGACGAGTCTGCGGATGACTCGACTCGTCTGAATGTTCGGGGAAATTTGAGAAACCCATTTATATTTCATCTCTCTCTTCCAATTTCGTGTCCTACATTATGAAATCTCCCTCCTTCAGACCTGCTGCGACATCAGTTTATCCTGGAGAGGTGGAAACTTTTTCCACGTGGCTCTTGGTGTGTGGAACTCTCCTCCTTGAAGTGGGTAATGCAGCCTTCCTTCTCTCCAGCTACTCCCTGCAGCTACCCAACTCTTTCTCTCCCCTCCATCTATAAGAGGTAAGGTTTTCCCTGTATGCTCTACTCTGGCAGTTGTGGTAAGGTGTGAGAGTGTAATTATGCTGTGAAGTAGTTTGGTGAGTAGTGTGGTAAGCTAAGTGGAGTGATACTCCAAGAGTCATGTGGTAAGGATTATTCATCTATGAAGTGACGCAAGGGTAAGTCTTGATTTGAGAATGTACAGATTATTGTTCAATTGTAGACCTTCCACAGTTTTAGTCAAATTGGTTATGAACGTAGAATTTAACCTCTAGTGCCTTATTTGCTTAGGGGATTTTGGGAGTTTGGAAGGTTGAGGATACCGTAGCTGCTATTTTGCTTGGTTTGCTGTTGGTTTTACTGCTGGAAAACTAAGGTAAGGATTAGAATTTTGGTTGGCTAATGAGGCCTTACATTACGGGTTTTGAATGATTTTGATAAGTTGTGAACTGAACTGTTTTGTGTGAATGACAAACTCTGTCAAATTGCTATGAATTGGATTTGTTTGTTTCTAAATGTACTATCAACACTTGGATTCTGTATTAAGCATGAGCAGTCAAATGGATGTTATTTGGTGCAATATGACAACCTAGACTAGGCTGTTGGTTGATAGAAAGTATGAAAAATCTAAAGGATTGTGCAATTGGTTGATAATCTGAAGTATGGATGTTATTTGGTGCAATATGACAACCTAGACTAGGACTGTTGGCTGATAGAAAGCATGAAAAATTTAAAGGATTGTGCAATTGGTTGATAATTTGAAGTTGATAATCTGTTGCTTTTATTAGTCGATGCTGTCCACTTGTCATGAATTCGTTACTATGAACTATCATTCTATTGTAGGATTGGTATTACTGCCATCGTAAGAAATTATTCATCGAAATCCTTTACTGGAATATGAATGGAAATGCACGTAAGAACGATAGGAATCTGTAAACCACAAACTTTTTTCCTTGTTTGAACATGTTTCCTTGCTTGTAATGAATAAAGAATGCCTCAATAACTTCCATGATAAAATAAGGATAGTTGTAGCATTAGTAGAGTGAATTTCCATCTGTAGATATAATTGAGTTGGTTGTGTTTCTGTTTTGTGTTCATCTTTGTATACTTTGTTATTTTTCGTGGCATTCATGCATCACCCTAGGACTTATAAAACTATTCACATGCTGTGTGTCATCCTAAAATATATGTAAATAGTCATGTGGGGTTTCGGAAAAATTGGGGATGGATCTTGTGATGACACCCCTATTGGAGTGCCTACTCCCACATAGGGGGCCGTGAGGTACGGTTAAGTCACGGGAATCTTAAGATTCTCAATTCTCTTGTTCTGAAATCCCCAATGTCTTTAACAAAAGTGATCGGTGATGGTATGCAGTGACACCTCCATTGATATGACTCCTCGTCAGAGTTACGGTTAAGCTTCATGACCACCAGAAGTATCCGACACTCTGGCCCAATATAAAGGATATGGTTCTTTTCTGTAATGCATCGTATGGTCATGCATCATATGCATTTGCATTTTTAATTCTGATTCTTGTTGGGCGTTAGGTTCATTGTTTTTCCCGTAATGTAGGTGATTATTATAATGAAGATTTCGTACCAGTGGAGGAGGAGGCGTTCTAAGATGATCCCTCATGTTATCAACCGAGTTGACCTATTGGGTGTGGCTCATGAGATTTAGGACTATGCAGTATTTTGAGAGAGGAGTATTTTTGTAATACACTTTTATTAGTATTTTGGATATTATAAACATTGTAGTAGGGAGTTTGGAAATTTTGCTAAAACGTTTGGAAGTTATGTTTTGAATCTCTAATATATTCCGCATTAATTACTCTAATTTCGTTTACTTCAAAAGTGAATTTTAACTATTGAATAAATTAAGCGAAAAATTTTTATATGATGTATTTTCAAAACGAGAAAAATGATTTTAAATTAACGGGGCGTTACATTTTTCTTCCTTTTGATGATAAACTAATTTTGAGTCAAGCAAAAGCATAATCATCAAAGTCAAAATAATTGTATTTTTAGTTTTCTTCCCCTTTTAAAATAAAAAACCAAATCATTTGGGGAACAACCAAGTTAAATCAAATAATTTTATTTTTTCTCCCTAGATCAATGATCAATATAAAATCAATGGGGATTTATCAACGTTTAAACTATAAGCAGAAGCATAAACAATAAGATTAGAGACAATACAATCAATTATCTTTTAAAACTTAACACTTCACTTTTATCAAATAGCTAATTTCAATTCAGGGAGAGTCATCAAAATAATGTCAAAAGGCGAAAACAATTTAATCTAGCAAGTTTATGAAATAATAGGCAATTAAAGAAAATTTGATACCAATTGAAGAAATAATCAAATTCACAACTTATGATATCTATCAATACAAACCAAAATAAAAAAAAACCATAATAATGATTGCAAAAGGAATTTGAACCAATCAAAGTCTAAATATTAATCCAAATCAAATTCCACAAATAAATTTAATTATAACAAAGAAATTGTGTACCTCCAAGATGTTTATTTTCATTTACCGCATTGGAGGTATCTTTGAAGCTTCTCCCTTTTGTGTTGGATATTCAAGTATCCATTCTCCTTTTTAAGTTCATTGGGAGAATCTCTAACGTACAAATAAAACTTATTTTGCATTCTTTCGTACCAAAACCAGTTTGGGTCAATTGGTTAGAGGTTTAGTTCCTTTAGGAACCCACACAAATTTAACATTTAAGTTTGATTTAAATTTAGAATTTAACTTCAAAGGATAAACAAATTTAGAATCAACATTTGACTTTACATTCACATTTAATTTAAATGGACAACAAAATGTTTATGTCCCACACAATTGTAAGAATTACACATAGAAGATCTAACAAATAAATTATTGTAATTCTTTTTCTTTGCAAATGGTTTATAGCCAATTCTGGCTTTATCAAATGTAACCCTTTGCAAATTCAAGAGCATATTTAAATTTTTGCTACCATTAGTGAATTTAAACACAATCGAATTTAAATCTTAAATTTTAACTTTCAATTCACTAATTCTATCCTCACGTGATTTAATAGAAATATTCAATTCATCATTCCTAATTTTCAAATCACAAATCTTATGCTCATGACATTTAATAGTAGAAATCAAATCATAATTTTTCGTATTTAATGAACTAATTTCATTTTCATGTGATTTGATAGTAAAATTCAATCCATCATTCAACAATTTCAAATTACTACTATCATACTCAAGAGATATAAGGGAAGCATTAGAAACATAAATCATGCTCTTTAATTCAACAATTTGATCTTTAAAAGATTTATCTAAATTAGCATGCTTTTTGATCAAATTGCTATGCTCATTTTTCAAAAACTTATATTTACCCTTAAGCTCATTCAAACTTTCTAACAATTCATGAATTAAATCATCATTATCATCATTATTAGAATTGGAATAGCTAGAAGAGTTTGTTACCTCAATTTCTTCATTGGCCATAAAGCATGTATTGGCCACTTTCTTTTCTTTTTCAGAGGTTGAGCTTACTTCACATTTAATCCTTTGATTTATGCCTACATATGTTATCCCAAGGGATTTCCATATATCAAAGGCACTAACAAATGATTGAATTTTATCAAATTCACTTTTACTTAAGGTACAATATAAAACATTCATTGCCTCTGCATTTAAATTCCAATTGAGTTTATCTAAATCATTGAATTCACATGATGGTCTACGAAGAGTTATTCCCTTTTCAATGATTTTTCATATAGTGTAATCTATAAATTGTACAAATATTTTCATTCTACACTTCCAATATGAATAATTACAACCATAAAAAAAGTTGAGGTGAAGTGCATTGACTTTCAACAATCCTATTGAAATCCATAATATGCATATATATATAATTTCTAATCAATGATATTCAACTAAATTTCAAATCAAAAAATTTTAGCAATGTGCACAATCAACACAATATCGCACAAAAAATTTAAATACCCCACTCTTATACCAATTGTACGATCGATATACGCCTATACAAGGGGGGTGATTATAGCTCTTTGTATTTTCGTGCGATATTTAAATTCTCTAAATCCTTAAGTGATTTATCGAATATGATTAATTAAGCAATCATGATAAATGCATAAAGTAAAGAGTAAGGGATAGAGAGAGTGCACAATATTTGTTTACGCGTTTCGACAAACTCGCCTACGTTCGTGCTCCAAGTTCCACTTGGAGATCCACTAACTAATTAACTTTACAGGTGTCAATTAAACCGTTTACAAACACTAATTCTAAGGGCGTCACCCTTTGACTATTGCTTTGACTGCTACCGAGAGTCACCCTAAATTTTACTATTGCAGGGAGTCACCCGTTGTTTGAACTTTCGGGCGCTCAATCGAGCCGTTGACTATTTCAGGGCGTCACCCCTAATGTGATGAATTCTTAGGGAAACATCACTTACAATTTAGCGCAAATAATACAATAAAAAATTAACGCTCAAATCTAACTAATATGAATTCTCCCAAATTAATTGGCAAGTTTGGTATAAGGAGAATTGGATTAACAATAAAAGCTCACAATAAGTAATATTTGAGTATTGATTTCGGCAGGGCTTGGCCTCGAATATCCAGTCGTTACGTTGAGCTTGGAATGAACCATTATTTATAGCCATTGGAATTTTCGGACCATCCTAAAAGTATTCGGTCATTTGCATCTGACCATTGAAGAATATAGCCGTTGAAATTTGTCCGTTGGAAATCTGTCCATTGGCAAAATATAGACTTTTTGGATGAAGAATCTTCGTCCGCTATCGTCCACTATTGTCCAAAAAGTCAGAGCAGAATTGGATAAAGTCAAAAGCTCTGTGTCCACTATCATCCGGATGCGTCCGCTGTCGTCCGAAATGTTGACAAAATATTACATATTCAAAACAGCGTCGTTCGCTAACGTCTACCCTCATCCGATATCGTCCGAAATGTCTGGAGAACAGATTGGGACACAATCCCTTTGCACGTCTACATGCGTCCGAAAACTCCAGATATCAGTTTTGGCCGCTTCCTTCATCCGCAGTTGTCTAGAAGATCACTCCAATATTAAGCCTGAACTATACTAAGTCCTTAAAATATATGCAACACTAGATGGACTCAAGTAAACTTGTTAGCATATTAATAATATCCATTTTGAGGGTATTTCCAATAAACATGGATATAAATATTATTATAAAACGATAAGAATAATATATGTAAAATACAAAATATAACTTATTGGATTTATTAAATTTGACAACATTTTAGTCATCATCTAAATAAAACTTAGCCTAACAGAAAGGCTAACAGTAACATCTTGGTGAAGGGATCAACATAATTCTCAGCTGATGAAACCTTTAGAATAGTCACGTCTCCACCTTGCACTATATCTCTTATCATATGATATTTTCTCTCTATATGCTTTGTTTGTTTGTGACATCTAGGTTCTTTAGCATTCGTCATTGCTCCACTATTGTCACAGTATAGAGACAATGGTTTATCCATATTTGGAACTACTTCCAAATCACTAAAGAATTTTCTAAGCCACACAGCTTCTTTTGCTACTTCACAAGCAACAATATATTTAGCTTCCATAGTGGAGTCTGAAACACCATCTACCTCCAAGGGTGAAGACTGATCTAGATATCGACTTTCAATTATCTCTATCAATTTGAAAATCAGAATATGCGTATCTAGTTGGCATCAAATCTCTACTAGAATATACTAGCATATAGTTTCTCATTATCCTTAGATATTTGAGAATATGTTTTAACTATTATTCAATGATATAATCTTTGATTTGATTGGAACCGGCTAACTATCCCTATTGCATAACATATGTCGGGCCACATGCATAACATGCTTACATTAAGCTCCCAACAGCTAATGCTTAGGGTAATGTCTCATATCTTCTTCCTTTTGAGATGTGTCAGGTCACTACTTTTTAGAAAGAATAACTCTATGTCTAGAAGGTAAATAACATTTCTTAGAGTTTTGCATCGAATATTTGACAACTATTTTGTTAATATACAATGCCTGAGGTAAAGCTAACATTATAGTTTTGTGATCTCTTATGAAACGAATGTCAAGAATGTAGCTTGCATTTCCTAAATCTTTCATTTGGAATTGCTTAGCTAGCCATGCTTTTATATCTGATAATAATTCTACATTATTCCCAATAAGTAGAATATCATCAACATATAGAACTAAAAATACCACACACTTGTCATTGATGTTCTTGTATACACAAGACTCATCAAGGCATTGTGTGAACCCATAAGATTTGATTGCTTCATTAAATCTTATATATCATAACCTAGATGCTTGCTTAAGTCTATAAATAGACCCATTTAACTTACAAACCTTTTGTTGTTCATCTTGATCTATGAAACCCTCTGGTTGCTCCATATAAATGGTTTCTTCAAGATGTCTATTAGGAAAATCCTTCTTGACATCCATTTGTCAAATCTCGTAATCATAATGAGCGGCAATAGAGAGCAATATACGAATGAACTTAAGTATAGCTACATGAGAGAAAGTTTCTTTATAATCAACCATTTCCCTTTTGGTATAACCCTTAGCTACTAGTCTAGCTTTGAATATCTCTACATTCTTGTCCACTCGTCTTTTGCTCTTATAGATCCATTTACACTGTATAGGTTTCGCCCCTTTAGGTAGATCTACAAGATCCCAGATGGAGTTAGAATACATTGATTCCATCTCAAGTTTAATAGCTTCAAGCCATGCTTCTTTGTCAGCATCTTCCATTGTACATCTAAATGACAATTGATCAACCTTTGCATCATCAGTGATAGCAACTTATTCTTCACCCACCTGTCTGTATCGAGCTGGTGGTCGTACTACCATCTCACTATGTCTAGGTGGAATGATGTTCTGACTAGAAGTAGTTGTCTTCTGAGTACTATGTGGAACAACAACTTTTGTTGTTTCCAATCTGATCTCATTAGTATGAATCTCCTCTAAGACAGTCTTGCTTTGAGGTTTGAAGTTTGCCATATAGTCATATTTAAGAAATGCGGCATTTGTCGATACAAATACCTTGTTATCTTAAGGACTATAGAACAAACCTCCTCTTGTGCCTTTTGTATAACCAACAAACACGCAAACTTCATATTGAGGTTCTAATTTTTCAATCTTTCATACCAGCACATGTGATGGACACTACCATATGTGAAAGTGTCTGAAACTAGGTTTGTGACCATTCCACAACTCTAAATGTGTCTTAGGAATAGACTTAGATGAGATCACATTCAAAATATAAGTCATTGTCTATATTGCATATCCCCAAAATGATTTTGGAAGTGCAGAGTAACTCATCATGGATTGAACTATGTTAAGTAAAGTCCTATTTCACATCTCAGCAACACCATTTTGTTGAGAAGTGCCCAGTGTTGCTAGCTGAGATATAATTTCATGTTCTAACAGATAATCCTTGAATTCATTATCAAGGTATTCACCTCCTCGATCTGATCGAAAACACTTGATTGACTTACCTAATTGTTTTTCAGCTTCAACTTTAAACTCTTGAAACTTTCTAAAAGTTATTGATTTAAACTACATTAGATAAGTATAACCATACCTTGAGTAATCATCAATAAAAAATGATGAAAACCATCTCTTGCCCGAGTAGTTATTGAGCCACATATATCTGAATATATGAGCTCAAGTGGCTCTTGAGCCCTTCAACCCTTTGCAGAAAAAGGTCTCTTGGTCATTTTTTACCTCTAAACAAGATTCACATACTCGTAAAGATCCAACATTTAGATCTTTTAACGAATTGTCCTTCACAATTCTATTAATTCTATCCAGATTAATATGGCTTAGACGAAGGTGCCAAAGATATGTGTTATCATCATGAGGAATTTTAAGTTTCTTAGACTTAGGCAATTCTAGTTTAAAAAATTTCAGTATTCGACACTGATTTATTGGCGGGCTTTATCCTATAAAGTACACTTTCTATAAAACCAGAACAAATATCTAGTCAATTTTTAGAAATAAAAACAATATTATTATTACAAGAAATTGAATAACATTGTTCAAATAAGTGAGAAATAGAAATGAGATTTCAATTAAACTTCGGTACAAAATATCAACAATAAAAATTTATTCCAAAAATATAATTTTGTTTCTCCCACTGCTGAAGCTAAAACTAGTGCCCCATTGCCCACTCTCATAGTGAATTTCCCATTTGCTAGCTTTCGATAGGGACTAAGTGCAATACCCGAGAAATTCAACTATATGTAAAACTCTAATGTAATGCTTGGTGAAAGTGAAATTATAACTCTAAGTTATTATATCATTGAGAATAATGATGTTCCTAATACTTAGAGATATATTGGATTTATGGAGGTATGATTTGTTTAAGTGTTGAAGGAGTAAGTAAAAGGATAGTTATTTATGATTATTTATATTAGGAAAAAAAGAATTGGGCGGTTGATCATTGAATGAGAGGTTGATCTCCTTCATGGTTGAAATATCATAGAGAGCTACAGATTTTGAAGCGATTGATCAACTTAAGGAGAATGATCAACCAGTTCAAAAGGGGAAATATTACAGAGTGTGTTGAATTCTGTAGTGGTCGATCATCTTCTATGATGGTGATCAACCGGTAACTCTAAAAAGTTGAATTGTGGCTGATCATAAGAGAACAACGATTGATCATGGCTCTGACTAGAAGGATTTGTGGTCAATCACGGTAAGGAGGTGATCGACTGGAAAGCAGACTGTCAGCCAGAAGAATGGATAACCAATGTCTAGAAATTCAAGGGGACGTCTAGAAATCAAGTGGTCGTGCCATCTCGACTTTCTAACATTATCAGCAAAAGGTTCTCTATCCAAGCATCTATTATTAGCAGACTTTATTTATCCTACAATTAAACAAAGAGTATATTAACCAACAAGGAATAATTTAACTGAGAACAATCTAACAACAGAATCTCTATAATTAATGAGATTTATCAATCAGCAAGTTATTTTGTTGTACACTCACAAATAAAAGATTCAATCCATGGATTAGCAATATATCAATAGGAGATAACACATAATCATCCTACTCTTGTGATGTAGGTCTTTTAAGGTAAAACGCATGCAAATCTACTTACCTTCCTCCTCGCTAAATCTTCACTAAAGAAATTGCTCTTGTCGAAACCCTTCCCCTTCAGCACCTCAAACTCCAGAAAAACCAGAATGCAGAGAGAAAACTCCAGAAATAGAAGACTTAAGATTTGAGAGAATTACAAAAGACTTTTCCTTCTGGTTTTTTTGGAGTTTGGTGTGCTGAAGGGGAAAGGTTTCAACAGGAGCAATTTCTTTAGTGAAGGTTTAGCAAGGAGGGAAGTAAGTAGATTTGCATGTGTTTTACCTGAAAATGCCTACATCACAAGAGAAGGATGATTATGTGTTATCTCTTGTTGATATATTGCTAATCCATGGATTGAATCTTTTTATTTGTGAGTGTGCAACAAAATAACCTACTGATTGATAAATCTTATTGATTATAGAGATTCTATTGTAAGATTGTTCTCAGTTCAATTATGCCTTGTTGGTTGATATGCTCTTTGTTTGATAGTAGGATAAATAAAGTCTGCTAATAATAGATGCTTGGATAGAGAACCTTTTGCTGATAATGTTTTTGTGATTTAGAACAGTGCTCTGACTTGTAGTTATTTTGAGATTTATTTAACCATGTTCTATCGGATATTGTGCTAAGAAAATATTAGGAAAGAAAACATGAAAATGAATTAAATTGTTCTATGTCACTTAGTTGCTGCTGGACAAATAAGGTAGATAATGATATTTTGTTCTGAATATGGTTCTCTGTTGTTGTTGATGATAACCTATAAAGGACAAGATGTTGATAAATGATAATCCTGGCTTGATGTGTGTTAATAGAAGCTATTAGATATAGAATGTAACTTGTTGATTTTCTGCCTTATTGATATGTTAGTGACAACGTGTGAATTAAAGTTGTTTTGTGATTCATGCTTCAATAGTTTGTTGATTGAATAGTATTGCTTTCTTTATTAACTATTGTATGACGTTCATTCATATCATGCATCTGTATAGAAGTCATGTTAGGTTGCATATTCATGTATTGCACGAGATAATAATGAATCTAATATATGTAAATAGACGTTGGAGGTTGGGGAGTTTAGTAATGGATCTGCTTGAGAGAGTTGTCTACTCCCACGTAGGGATGGTATTGCAGTTCTGCTCATGTTAGATGCCGAGGATGTATCTATTATCTCTGTGGGAAATATCTCCAATGTTCTAGATTATAGTAAGGCTTTAAAGAACATAAGGGATAGGTTCTCTTATGACATGAAAGACATGTGCATGAAGTTAGCATAAGCATTTTTGCATTTCATTTATATCTCTTACTAGGCATTGAACTCATTATTTCTCTTGTCATGTAGGTACGACTGTGATCCAAATGAAGTGTACGTGGAGGAAGTATGAAGCGATGAGTGTTTGTGCTACTAGGTGCGTGATGACCTTGGGGGTTATGGCTCATAAATGGAATAAGAATGTTTAAATGTTTTCAAAGACTCTAAATAGTGTTTTTAAGTGTTTTAAACAATTTGATTGACAATGTTGTTTTTAAAGTATGATTATATGTTTTAATTATTCCGTGTTTATTAACTTTGATATTTTCCTTCACTTGTTTTTGAATAAGTTATAAAAAAGAAAAATTTTATGGAAAGTCAAATGGAAACAGGATGTTACACTAATCATCTGAAAAGAACAACAAACATGATTAGTCGCACCTGATGTAACGTCCCACGTTATTAAACCTTTTTCTTTATTTCATTTTTAGCCATAAAAAAATTTCTTTTTAATATCTTTAAACATGTGCAACTAAAATATATCAGAGTAAATAAGTAGAATAATTTCAAAACATAATTTAACAAAAAGTCCTTTATTTTACAAAATATTACTAAGATAAAAGTCCATTATTTTACAAAACCTTATTGAAATAAAATCATATATAATTATTTAAAACAACCCATTTATTTTCTTTGAGCCATAATCATCAGGTCAAATCTCTGCTGATAACCTAAGTTGTCAACTAGCAATGCCTCCTCCTTCGCATCAGTAATACTAATCTCATTACAGTCACTTGCATCACGGGTAAAACAATGAGTCTAACGCTCAACAAGAAATAGAATGAAATGATTATGCTCATGCACGCTTATGCAGTCTGTCTCCAGAAAAGAACCTATCTTTTATGTCTTTACATTTTGTTACGAGAGAAAGGATACATCTATTGGTCTGTGTGACTTAACTGACTCCATCCCTACATGGGAGGAGGTTTCCATCAGGGGTGTCACCACAACTGTCACCAATCTCTGTCTTTTCTGACATTTAGGGACTATGAGAAATGATACATCTGTTGGTCTTGTGGCTTAACCGACTCCAAACCCTACATGGGTGGAGATTTCCATCAGGGGTGTTATCACTCTGCACCATCACCCTCTCTCCCAAATCCCTTCATGCTCATTTAGGTTTATTGGTTCATTTCATTAATCATGTCGTGCATATGCCACATTTTTATAAATCCTATCATGATGCATGAATGTCATATCATATGCTGTCCACAACATCCACAATAGTATACAAAATATATCAAAGAAATATTAAAGCAGTCCATAGAATATATAAAAAAGTTAAAGTGGTCGCAATAGGTCATACTCAACCAAAATAATCCATTTTTATTTTCTAGCATTTTATCGACAATTTATAAGGAGCAATTAAGAGGATTATCAAGTTTAAGCTAAACGTTTATTCATGGAGAGCAATTCATATGTTAATACACTCAACAGAAAAATGTTTTAAACCCATTTACTCACTGTCCATTTTCTTACAATTGAAATCTAGTCAACATAATAATTCCAAAAATAACAGCAACATAATACTCCTAGAATTTCATCATTTTCCAATTAACAACAGTTCCCTTGCCATTTTTCCATTTCTCCATCGGACTTTAACTAACAGAGATTAAAGTCTAAAACCGTGCTTCTCAACAAATAGCAAAGACAATAATGAACGGACACCAGACTTCATTTTTTCATAGTTTCGATAGACAATTCTTCACAACAATAATCCAAGCCATATTTAAACAACCATGATGTATTGAATAACTCATAGTGTAGTTTCTCAAACAAACAGAAGATTATTTCATAGCAACCATCAAGGAATGTTTTATTTGGTTCTTAGAACAGTGAACAATTTCCAACAATAGAGGTAGAATATAATCCCAATTTCTTAATCCTTGTATCATGGACAGTATTTACTCCACAGCTTAGCTATTTCATTCACAACTTAACAAATGGTTTTCATTAATAGTTTAACAATTTGCTTTCATTCACAACATATCAACAATTTGCATGAGGTAACCAAAGAAATAATTAAGTATCAAGCAAGTGGGAATCACAAGGAAAGTCTCGTGATGCAGGGCCTCTACTGGCCACCGCATCTCATTTCTGACCTCACTCAAAGTTTTCCACGGTTGAACCTTCTCCTTCAATAGTAGCAGCACACCTCACTTTCCCCCTTTCTATTTCACTCCTTCTATGAATACTAAGAATCGAAATCACCCTCACTCTCACAACCTTCCTTTTTTTTCTTCACTCATGTACTCTCTCTCTCTCTCTCTCTACGCTCCCTTCTCCAATTCCCTCTCTGCCTTTTATCCTGTCCTTGCCAAAGAAAACCAGAACACAAGGAAGCAGCAACAATAAGGGGATATGAAGGCAGCTACCTGCCTTCGAGAAAAATACCCTACTCTACCTAATTATCTTAATGGGAGAGGGAGAGGAAATTGTCGGCAGAGTAAAAATAATGGCCGCTGAAGAAAAATCTGGAGAAAACATGCTTTTTACCATTTTGTTCTGTGGAAAATCAAATTTTATAGAATCCTTTGGAACCAGTAGACATTCTGGTTGACTATAGATATCATCCGTTGCTATGTAAAAAAAAAACAAAAAACTAAATTTCAGAAAAACACTCGGTATTGGTTGACATCTACAGTCGATCGGTGCACACTTGTCACCTGCCCTCACTGCTATGAGCTGCCACCCACCCTCACTGCATCGATCCTTCATCCAAACGTCGCCATTACATAAAATTTTATTTTCAATTTATTTAATCCATTCTAATCCTTAATTCATTTAATCTATTCTAATTCTAATAATTTCCAACAATTAAATTTTCAATAAATATCCAAATAATCCTTTATCCAAATTTACACTTAATTAATTTCTCAATTTTCTTTACTTAATTCAGTTATGGAAAATTAAGGTATTACATTCCATAATAAAATCATCTCAAAATTTTCAAAATTCATAAATATTATTATTCATAATCCAAATTTAATTCCAGGATATTACAACTGAATCAACTATCCAGGGTAATAAATAATTCTTAACTAAACAAGTTTCAATAACAAGTAAATCAAATTTACCTTTCGTTTTTTGTTTTAGCTCCTCGAGATACTTTTTACAGTTTCTCTTCCACTGACCCTCAACTCCACAGTGAAAATATTTTCCTTTGGGCTCTTTCTTACTAGAGCTATTCTTGTTCACGTTGTTAGTCTTGTTCCTTTTATTAGGGTTGTCATTTTTACCTCCTGCTAGATATGCTCCTAAACCTTTGTTGTAACGACCCGGATTTTTCGTAAATCCTTGAAAATGCAAAAAATTTGAAATTTTTTTTTTAAAACAAAACGTAGTGTCTAACCGGATTGCTACTAACTCTTTCTTTAAACTTGTTAGGAAAACCAATTAATAAAATGTACGGAAGCGTTAATACGGCGGAAGCGTAGATAAATCGTTTAAAGAAGAAATTAACAACAAAGTACAGAATAATAACGTAATATGATTACAACCGTTTACACATTCTTTTCTTTGCCTGGCCAGCCGCGATCTCGTTTGTGCAAATCCTTCATCCCTACTTCATTATCTGTTTATTATCTGTTTGTCATTTGTACCTGCATCACAAGTAAGGACGTGAGCTTTCGCTCAGTAAAGAAATGGGGGAAAACAATTATGCATATCTCTCTCTTTAATTCTTCTTGGAATGGGGGCCACCCAAACCAATTCTCTTCATTACGGTCGTTCTTTACTCGTACATCGAGCTGGAGATTGGAGGTTATCCTTTGAGATGGCTTAGTGTGATCGGCTTCTAACCTCTTGTGTGCATACTAGTCCCTTTCCCGACTAGGTGAGGGTGTATCCTAGCTACCAAGCTAGATCCGAACGACCCCATCTACCTCAACTCCCTACCCCTTTCTGGCGTATCCCTCCTCCAAGGTTTTTTCCCTTCCAACATATCCCGCCTTCAGGGTTTCTTCCAGTGATTGGCGTATCCCGCCCATTCTGGAACATTCTTTTTCCCTTCGGGCGTATCCCGCCCTCGAGTCTTTATTCCAGTGATAGACGTATCGATCCCATCCTAAATGTGTTCTATTTCCTCTTTCCTTAACATTTTTCCTCATGTATATGTGAGTACCACTCCAAAGTGGCACTCCCTACGAGCTTCTATTAACATGATGCATGACCATACATTCTCAACCTAACATGATGCATGATGCTTCACAATATAGCATTCCTAGAAGTTGAAGTGTGCATTAAAAGAAAGTAAATGAAATTAAAAGCGCATATAACAGCATAATAGAAATTGAAGTGCATAGCAATGAATACAATTGATAATTGAATAATACACAACAGAGAACACTTATAAAATTAGAATGCATGAATTTACACGCCAATTATTCTAGTTAACTCCCTAGCCCACTTACATGCTTTCTATATTTATTATTCTACGTGATTTAAATATGCTTTTGTTACAACTCGTTAGTTAAACATATTAATCGAACATACTAATCACAAGCTTCTTACATGGCATATCTTAATTAGTTGTTATGCGAATATTAATCTAATTTAATTACATGCTCAACCAATTCGTTATCATGTTTAAATTAACTAATTTAGTTAAGCTAATTAACATGCTCATACAATACTAATTAATATTTAAACATGCTGATTAATTTACATACTTAACTAATTGATTTGCTTAAATATTAATTAACATGCTTGAAGGAAGATTGAGATTTACATGCTTAGCCGATTTACATGCTCGAAAGAATATAAATACAGTTTAAGTAATTTACATGCTAATATCATTGTAACTAATTACATACTCAAGTTTATAGTTGGTTATTCTAGTCGATTTACATGCTCAAGTAAAGTATAATTAAGTCATCTACTATCATTGTCTAAGTAAGTTAACATGCTTGGTACAATTTATAAATGCTAGTTTAGTTATCTAACATGCTCGACTAATTAGTTATTACTTACAACTAGTTAATTATCATGCTCAATTGGTTAACAATTGGTTAACATGCTAGTTAATTTAACATGGATATCAAAATGAAATAACCGATCGATATATTTATTGAATGAAAGAAATGACGATTGAATTATCATAAGAGATGTAATCTAGATAGCAAGTACATAACACATGACAAAACGTTTAAGAGAACTCTTAACACATTCATGCTCCTTATCATTCACGCATCATTATTCTCTTCTCTATTCTCATCGCATTTAGACATTAACCATTCATCACAAAATTAACAAGTGCAATAAAGAAAACAATTTTTAATACAGGAAATCTCCACTATCAACAAAGGAAATCCATGCAAGTAGAGGAATCACTTGACAGCAAAAGGATCTATACTTTTAGCAAGGAAAACAACAACAGACAAGGGATCAATCAAAGGGTTAATGGCAGTGATATCAACTAAATTTACCTATTAACACAAACATTCCCATTGTCAATTTATCTAACTATCAATCACACTATAGCATAAGAGAATTCGTAGTGAACTAAACATAAAACTTACGCACAATACTTGCGGTGTAGGGCCTCCACATGGCCAAGACACATTCATTTTCCTTACCCACTAATGAAGAACTAAATAGGGACAGCAGCGCTCCACTCCACGTTCAGTAGTAGCTTACCAACAACTCCAAGGCAACAACTCACTCTCCTTCTACTTACTAGCAAAACCAACCTCACTCACGTAACTCACTTCACACATAGCACTTAAACTTTTCACTAAACCACACAACTCACTGGAGCTCTCTCTCTCCTCTCGGTCATGCCCTCACACTCTCTAGATTTCACGCAGGAAATGGGGAGAGGAAGGCTGAAGGCTGAATGATAGAGGGGAGGAAGATATTACCTGGAGGGGAGACAATCGTATGGGTAGGAGGCAGGGAAGGACGGCTGGGCAAGGGAAAATCGGCTCCACGTGCACTGCAATCGGATTTCTTATCGGGGTCGTGTCCTTCCATTGGTTAGGCGTCATTCTCCTTCTGATTTAAATATCTGACTTCACAGTTCTACGTTGATTCGGACAGGTGCGAACGACTTGACCTCGTCCGTATTCGTCCGTAAGGCTAAAATCTCACAAGCTAAATCGTCTGTACCATCCACAGGCGACTTGCAGAAGCGATACAAGATCCGCATGTGTCGTCCGTCATCATCCGAAAGTGTCCATAAAATGAGATTCAAATCGGACGATACCTTTACTCATCCGCAGTCGTCCCGACTCGTCCGAATGTGTCCATGTTCAGAACAGATTCGATGTGGACGAGGCAACTTGCATCCGCATCATCTGAGACCTCGTCCGTAGGTGCCCGAGATTGGAACAGAGGCGATTCGGACGAGGCTACGCCTCATCCACACTTGTCCAGAGTCGTCCGAAAGTCCACGATGCAACGCAGTCAGGACAAGAAATCTCATCCTGAATCGTCCCGACCCCTTTATCGTGTGTGCAATGCATTTGCAAACGATACGTCTTGTCCGCGAGTGTCTTCCTCAGGCGTTCGCAAACGCCCTCGATAGTTTTTCTCACACTTTTCTCACTTAACTCCTATCCCTTAACATTTTGCCCATAGGCACACGACACGTATAATTACGCGATGTAACGTCCGAACCGCTTCACCATCTAATTTGCATCGCATAAATGGGGAAAACATAACAAAAACAACCCTAGACTTAATGATCTAGAACGCTCTTGGTAATACCCCGATAATTGTCCAACTTAAAAAATTGGTGTGTTACATTTGCCTTTTTTCTGAAATTCCTTCCCACTTTTTAAGGAAAGAGTGAGAAGAGGAGGGCTTACAACATTTGTTTATTTCTTCTTTTCTACATAACAAATGGACTCATAGGTCGTAAGCTTGTTGAGTAGTTGAGTCATATCGTAACTCATTTTGTTCATGAAATAGTTGCTCTTGAATTGTAAGAACTGTAGAGTCAAGCTTTCTAAAATCATGCCCACTTGGGTAGCCTCATCAATATGGCCTCCATTAATTTTAGCCCTTGCATCATCTTAATCATCATCAACACATGCTCTCGAACGGAGGTACCGACCCACATTTTTCCATTCATGACTTTCTTGACAGCTTCATGATGAACTTGGTCAGATGGTTTCCCAAACATGTTTTAAAGAGACTCTATTATCTTATACGTAGTTTCTGTGTTCTCAAATTTTATGTTGAGAATATCTGTCATGGAAGCGAATAAATAACAATGAGCTTTGTCATTTACTCATTTCCACGTCTTGAACGGTTCCCTCTTATTCGTGGCATTTTCAACAAGGACTAGAGGACATTCCTCAGTCATGAAAAACTTTAAATTATTGTGCACAAGAATCATATTCATGTGTCTTTTCCAATTGATGAAATTATCGCCAGTCAATTTTTTAGTCGCAAGTAAATTAATCATGAAAGAAGGCATTACGCTATAATGAATAAATAAATAAAAATTAATATTATGCTTAAAGTTCATAAGACATATGGCAAGTAAAATGATGCATGAGCATACTAAATCACTAAATAAAGTGCAAATACTACTATTGCCTCTATACATAATATTTTTTCTTAGGGTAAAAATATTATCTATTAATAAATTTATTTAAAATATCTCCTATTTTCAAAATATATTAACTATCGATTAGTTTTGATCAAAATGTGATTAACACATTATATTGCATTTTCATGAGTGTATACCACCGTTTCTGTTTTATAAAACTTAACCTATAATTATCGTCTTAAGGACAGTCAACCATAAAATGTATTTTATAAAACCTATCTCTAAGAGACCATCCATGGTATTGATCTAAATAAACACTCTCTTTAGGGAAGACAATAACAAAGTCGCCTTGGAGTCTTGCTTAAATTTCACATTGTTGTATCAACAATGTCTACCATAAAAAGTTTCGACTAACTCTCCGCTCCTTCTCATTATTTTGAATTACAGTGATTTTATAGAATATCATATATTCTATTAAACCTATATAAAAATTATTTAATAAAAAATAAATTTATTTTATATAGATTATTAATTTTATAATCAAGTTGAAGACCTGGTTCATTAAGTCCATAAACACCGTTAGTGTGTTATTTAATCCAAACGATATAACTAGAAACTCAAAGTGACCATATTTGGTTCTGAAAGTTGTCTTGGGCACATCCTTCTCTTTTACCTTTAATTGATAGTACCTCAAGCAAAGGTGAATCTTTAAGAACACTCATGTGCCCTATAGTTGGTAAAATAGGACATTGATTCTATCACGACTCGAAGGTGGGCCTAACATAATCACTGGGTCAAGCAACTCCATTCTTGAAAAGAACCCAATCGGCCAGCCCAAGGCTAGGGAGAAGCGAAAGTCTTAACATGAAATTAAGCTCAAATCCAAATCACATGGGTTAAGTTCCATAGAGTGATCAACATGAGTTAGGATAGTATAATAATAAACAAGAAAAGTACTGTACAGGAATTAAACCAGACAACACCAATCAATCTAACAAATCCCAAACATACCAAAGACGAAGGAACTTAGACCAACGAACCTCCACCTATCCACGGGAAGGTCATAGCAACCACTAGAGGGACACTTGCAAAGCCTCATGACAACCCCGAACATACCCACGTAGATCCTACACATTAACTTGAAAAAAAAAAAAATAAAGTCTAAGGGATAAGTGACAAACTTAGTAGGGAAATCTATACCAAATGCAATGCATGTAAAAAACTATTTTTCTCATCATTTTGAAAATCATTTTCATGCTTCTCATTTATCGTACATTGATTTTAAAACATTTAAAACCTTTTAATTAATTTTTTTTAAAACTGGCCCATGGCCCTCGATGTAGCTTCGTCAAAACCAGCTGTATATATAGACAACTATATCGCAAAAATACGTTAACATCGTTTTCCGCTCAAAAACGTCATAAATTAAAAGGGATGGTCACTCAAGAACCCATCCGACACTCATCATAGAATATGCTGCTATCCATCAATAGTAACACCTTATGAGGCAAAAAGATAGCAATGATGGTGATCCGAAGTTCCACCGTGTCACCAGAGTTGTCGCCGGGCAAGCTCTGCGACGACACAATTCGTACGATCAAATAAAACAGATAAGGTTGCTCACAACAAATTGCTTCTCAACTAAAATACCTATAGGTTCCAAATTGACGAGGGTTATCGACGAGCAGAACTACAAGCCGTCATGCCACCAGTCAAATTGAATGGTACTAGGATGGCAAAACTTAGCAACTAACAACATTCAATCCGTGTGACTAAACACCCTTGCCAAGTTCTGGGGCTTGAAACTCAAGGAAATGTCATCACCGTCCCATCTCCAATTCAAATTTTGGGGCTCAAAACCCAAGGATATGTCACCAATGCCCCACGACAATTTCACATGTACAAACAATCAAACTTCACGCATTAGAAGGTTTCACGGGATTGCCTCGTGATGCTTTAGGACCAGAGTGCTTAAAGTATCAAGAGAATTCATCCTCCCAATATATCCACAGCTAACAAAATGGAATACCATGTACGAAAAGTAAACTTGAGAAATCATACATATACTGAAAAATAAACGTGCTATCGAAATAGACCATGTTAGGTTTTCATGTGTCGTATCCCATAAAATATAGGTTTTGAAAACTTGATGCAATGACAAGGTCGATGTCAATATCTCGATAATCATAAAAGGGATACAACAAAGATCCAAAATCAGAAACCAACCCCGACCGAAAGGACCAATACAAAACTTCTCAGCTCAAACGAGGAACGACTGGTCCCTGCACCTTTAGCCAAGAATCTACACAAGGGATGACATATCAGTCTTAACAAGACTAGGAATCTAGGATAATCTTTAGGGACAACCCTTAATCCCAAATCGAAAATCAAATCTAGTAATACCCCCAAGATTCCTAGACCAAAACACAAAACCAAACCAAGACCCAAGTATGGCTGGTGAAGCAAAATGAAGTTTGCCAAGCCCAAGTCCAAGAAACAAGCAGTGTGGCCGAGAAAAACATAACCACAGTCAACCCGACACCTCAATAGATAACAAGAAAGACCCATTGATCAACAAGACACGGTGACAGTCGACAAAAGAATAACCCAGTAGTTGAGAAGACATAGCTGAAGCCATTCAAACCCAACCATGGTTGACAAGGTGGCACAGTGGGCAACAAAGACTACTCAACAGTCGTTGAAGCAAAGCAAAGGTCAAACGGGACCTCACAGCTTCAACCAAACTCAACAACAACCAACTGGCACAATTCATTGTGAACAAGACACATTGACGGTCTACTAAAACCTCATAGCGATCGATAAGACACGTCCATAACCATACAATATTCAACATCCGAGTAAACTCATATAAAGTCAATTAGGTATGACTTTAGTGGAAAATAGTCTCAAAATCCATAAACCGAACCGAGATTAAAACATTCCCAAAGGTCAAGATTTTTTCCATCAATGAGTCATAAGGAATAGGTGGAAGGGTCTTTTATCAAGTATAGGAACCAAACCAATGCACAAATGGCTCAACATGACAAAACAGGGACAATCTTCCCATTTCTAGTCGACTAGTGGTCGACCAACATCACTTCTAATTAACCAAGGTTGACTAGTAGCCCCCCTTTGGTCAACTGCTAGCCCACTAGTCGACTAGTGGTCAATCAGAGCCCTTTTGGTCGACTAATGTGTACTAGAATCACCAGTATACTCAGCCCAATTGCTCTCCTTAATGTATTAGGTGGCCTTGGAATTACTAAAAGAACCTTACATCTTCCTAGGTAAGCCTTGTCACACCAAAGAAGGATCTAGAGATTGCAATTTCCAAGATGTTCTTGTAGTTTTCTAAGCTCTTTTCATCTCCTTAGTTGATGAATCTTCCCTCTTTCTCATCCCCCTTCTTCTAAGTAATTAATGTTTATCTTCGTTTGCTAATGACCTCTTCCCTT
>CM039469.1:22052991-22231488 GCA_022433065.1 Begonia loranthoides
TCTCTCTCCTTCCTAGGTGGTTGGTTATTAGCATCTACTTTATTACTTGCATTGTAACTTGTGTCCAAGATGAGTTATATATACCCCCCTTTTGTAATTCAAAAGTAGTCAACTTTGAAATCAAAAACTCTTGTGTTTAGTTTGTGAAGTCCTTCACTTTCTATTTGTTGTCTCTTACTCTAGTGAGTCATATCCAAGTTTAGCGTTAGTAGGTTTGGTGAGTCATATCCAAACCATAGCTTGGTGAGTCATATCTAAGCTAGCCACCATTTTTCTTAATGAGTCATATCCAAGTGAAGTATGAGTGTACATCAATTAACTTGATCCCTCAAGTTAATCTTCTCTCCACACTTAGCATGGCGAGCTAAGTCCATTCCATCAAGAATAAGTCCGAGCACCCCCACAGCTCTTCCTTGTTCCTTTGTTCGCTTCTGCACTCTTCCAAATCCACGTTCATCATCAATTAACGTTAGTTGATTGCCCAACAGCCTCGTATTGTCTCCTTTCTTTTTTGGGTCACATCAATATACCTCTAATATCATTCAATTTAACTGTAAATATCCTCAAATAAATCTCCAATCAACTCTAATAACCTTAATCTTTCTCCTAAACTTAATATGAGCATAATCTGCGGTATCATAATTCAGTATATCCAATTACATTTCCCTTGACCAACACCTTAATCATCCCTACAACTCTATTACCCTAAAAAATATCACTTAGGCCTTATGCTTAGATTTACGAAAATCCAAGATATTACATTAAGATTTTGGTTAAGTTTGTGAGTTGAAAGGAGTGGATGACATGAAATTGGGCAAGACTGTGTTGTTCTACTACATGGAAGCTAATGGTTAGTTTAATGAATTTCAAATTCAAAATGGTTTTACTATATTATATTAGACATCACGAGGAAATTATAAGCTCTAGAATTGAAGGAATTGGTTAAGTTCATTACGAGTTATGGATATTTGAAGTTGGATAAAAATAATAAAGAGAAAAATAGAAATTGGTACATATTGGATTAAGTTTTGAGGTATTTTATCTTAAACATGCATGTAGATTTATTCAAGCTGAATGGTTATCTTAATATACACTATGTTAAGCAAGTTTAGGTTTTGAAATTAAGGGATATCATTGTGTATATTTCAAGTTATGCACATTTTTAAGTTACACATGTATGAATGAATGCTAATGGAAGTTTATTATATTTTTTGTGTTTCAATTCAAGGAAGTACTTGAGTAGACTAGCTGTATCCATGCTAAGACTACAAGGCAAGATATATATAAATGTGTTTGGTCACTTTGACCTACATTACAAGTTGTAATTGAAGAATTATGATATTGTTTGACATGTTATGTCTATGAGGATAGTATTTTGAATTATTTGGTAGTTTGTATGCTATCACCATGATTATTATGTTAGTTGATATATGAGGATACTATTATGAATGCTTTGGTTGTTTGTATGCTATCACCATGATTATTATGTTAGGAGATATATGAAGATAGTATTGATCATTAAGAAGAATACAATGTTTTTGCTTAGTGTTTAACATGCTATGATAGTAAAAGTATTTTGTTATGTTGACATGATATAGGAACTTGACAATGGTGATGTTAGCATGTTCATATGCACTATACATGTATCACAAAAAAAACATTCTAAGAAGGGATAAAAAAGAATTTCATTGCATATGTTTTGGATCGATAAACTGAAAATAGACTGAATAAACAAAAATAGATGTTGTGTTAGTCAGAGTTCAAACTGATTGCCCTAAAATGGGTCAAGAGGTGTCATTCTTCCTTTGCACCTCATCGCCCAAATGTAAAGTGAAAGAATAGAAAAATAAAAAATAGACTAAATAAACGTAAATAGACATTGTGTGGGTTAGGGATCAAATTGGTTGCCCTAAAATGGGTCAAGAGGTGTTACTCTTCCTTTACACCCAGTGCCTTGATGTAAAGTGAAAGAAAAGAAAAACTGGAATGGATTGAATAAACTTAAGTAGACGATGTGGATCATGTTAGAGTTGGCTACCCTAAATGGGTCAAGAGGTGTCACTCTCCCTATCGCACTCCAATGGTTGTAGGATATATTGAAACAAAAGAAAGACTAAAACAGAAAATGCATGTTTTACAAAGTTGCATATATTATGGGCCGATCACATTGTAATTGATATGAAGAGGGACGATGCCATTTTTGGAATGGATTTATTATTTTTCCATTTCACCACAACAAATTGAAGAAATAGAGTAGTTTATTTTCAACCCACATATGGTGAGAAACATGTTTTTCATGGAATAAGGGATAAAAACCAGTTACTAGTTGTTTTAGCAATAAAAGCCAAATGGCTATTGAAAAGTAGATGTATGGGTTTCTTGGCTAGCATAATTGATAGAAGTACAAAGCCAAAAGTTAAACTTGACAAGATTCCTATGGTTTAGATTTTTTCTAAAGTTTTCTTAGATGATTTACATAGATTACCACCAGATTGAGAAATTGAATTTTTTATTGATGTATAACCTGTACTGAGCCTATTTCCAAGAATCCATACAATATGGCGATAGCAGAGTTAAAGGAATTAAAATCTCAGTTGGAGAAGTTTTTGGACAAGGGTTTTATATGACCTAATTTTTCACCACGGGGAGCACTAATACTACTTGTTAAGAAGAAAGATAGATCCATGCAAATATGCATGGATTACAGAGAATTGAATAAAGTTATGATAAAAAAAAAGTATATGTTGCCAAGAATTGATGATTTGTTTGATCAACTGCAATGTACATGCATATTATAAAAAATTGACCTCTATGGTCAAGATATTATCAATTGAAGGTAAGATTTTAAGATATTTCAAAAACTACTTTCCAAACTAGATATGGCCACTATGAGTTTTATGTTATGTCTTTTGGTTTGACAAATACGCCAACTGCATTTTTGGATCTAATGAATCGAATTTTCAAAGATTATTTGAACAATTTCATAATTGTCTTTATTGATGATATATTAGTATATTTGCGTAAAAAGGAGGAAGATGTGAAGCATTTGAAGATTACATTGTCAATTTTGAAAGCACATCAATGGTATGCAAAAATTTCAAAGTGTGAGTTTTGGTTAGGTGAAGTCAATTTCTTGGGTCATGTAATCTCCAAAGATGGAATTACTATAAATCTAGCTAAAATATAGGCAATTTGAACTTACCACAACGAAGAAGTGTTGGTGAAGTGTGTCGTTTTCTTGGGCTGCCAGGATACTATCAAAGATTCATAAATAGATTCTAAAAATTTGTTTTACGATTGACCAGTTTCACAAAAAAAAAAAAGCGAGATTTAGGTGGTCGAATGAATCTGAATAAATTTTCCACAGTTGAAACAAAAATTGACTACAACTCCAATTTTAGCCCTGCCAATGGAGAATGGTAATTACAGTATCTATTGTGATGCATAGAAGAACGGGCTAGGATGTTTAGTTATGCAAGTGGTAAAGTTATTGTTATTGCCTATAGGAAATTAAAATCAAATGAATGTCACTATCCGACGCATGATTTAAAGCTTGCAGTTGTAGTATTTCCACAAAAAATTTTGAGACTTTATTTGTATGGACAACGATGTGAAATATTCACTAACCACAAAAGCTTAAAATATATCTTCAGTGAGAAGGAGTTGAATATGAGGCAACGTTAGTGGTTATAATTTTTTAAAGATTATGATTGTAAAATCAAATATCATCTTGGAAAAGCAAACTTGGTGGTAGATCCTCTTCGTTCGGATCAGATTGCTAAATATTATGAATTGAAGAAAGAGAATAAGGGCAAGGCATCACTATTTATAACACGGAAATTTAAAAATGGCCTTGCTTCGTTGTGGTTCTCTTATTTTAATGACGTTTTGGGAAAAACTTGAAAAGTTTGGAAAGATACCAGCAGTAATTAAATCGCTCATTACAAAGTTTAAAGACATATTTCTAGAGGAACTTCCACACAACCAACTATCTATTAGAGGTATCAAACATCAAATTGATCTTGTTCCAAGAGTTGTACTCCCAAACCGGCTGACATATCGAATGAATACCAAGGAGGCTAAGTAGTTACACAAGTAGGTCATAGAACTTCTTGACAAGGGATATTTTTGTGTGTCTCTTAGTTTTTGTGTGGTGCCTACATTATTATTGCCAAAGAAAAATGGAAAAATGACGATGTGTGGATAACCGAGCCATCAATCAAATTACTATGAAGTATCGATTCTTTACTCTGTGATTTGAAGATATGTTGGATGAATTGAGTGCATATACAATGTTGACTAAGATAGATCTCAAGATTGGCTACCATCAACTCAATGTGAAGGAAGGAAATGAGTGGAAGACAACAATCAAGACCAAGTATGGGCTTTATGAGGGCTTGGTGATGCCTTTCGAACTATCTCATTCCCCTAGCACTTTTATGAGAATCATGTACCATGTATCGAAGGAATTCTTAGGGAAGTTTATTGTGGTCCATTTCGATGATATATTTTTAACACCCCTTTTTGTAAATATTAATTTTCTTATAATATATATATATATATATATATATTTCTTTTTAAAACCGTCACAATTGAAATCTGCCACTTAAATAACATATGAAATAAAACCATATTTTAAATCAACTACAAAGCCATGCATTTGTAACATCACTATAGCAGAAGACCTTTTTTATCAAATCAAAACATAATCCTTGCAAAACCCAAATTTAAAAGTCCTTTACAATTTTTATATAAAATCCATTACTTAAGAGCAGTGAACCGAATAACAAAACCAAAGCATTTTCATAAAGACCATTTCAAAAGTTGTCAAACCTAAACCTAAATTCTGCGATGGGCAACACCAAGTCTTCATCATGGACAAGCTTCCTCAATTTCTTCCTTACCTACAACACAAGGTTCATCTATAAGTCTAGGGCTTAGCAAGTAATGTATGAGACCATGAACATAACTTTTGATGACATAATTTTATCTTTCTTCTTTCTTGTATCTTCATTGACTTTCTTTTTGTTTCTTTCACTTTCGGATATCAGTAGGCTCGATAGTGAGGCACACACCACATTTCTCCACCCTTTTGGGAGACAATCTCCACACTTTTGGGAGCCCTCTATTAGCTGCCATGCAATTTAATGCATGATGACCTAGCAAACCTTTGTGCTAGCTAGCCTGAACCTTATTGTAGGCAAGCTAATGGGCTATTGCCCCACCGGTTCACCCTTTTCGGACATGTCCTCCATATCATTTACATACATTTCATCATCTTTTATCTTTCTTAAATGTAAACTCATGCATGAACATAACATCGCAATGCAACATAACATATCATCTTAATGCAACAGAAACATGTACTCCTTATTGACTATCTACACAAAGAGCTCTATTAGAGTAAACAAAAGTGCAGATCCTCAAAGCACTTAACATTGTAAACAGAATGCTCAATATCATTCTTAATTGGAGATAAACATAATATTTATCATCATATTTGAAGAGGATAGCATAAAATAGACACATAAGCAAAGCAAAACACGGAGTTAGCTCATGCCTATTTAGAACGGGCTTCAAAGCACATGAAGAAGTAGGCAGATTAGAAGTGGCGACCTCTATAGAGTTCAAACCTGGAGACCTGGTATTGGTGAAGTTATTACCTGAACAACTCTGATTTAGAGGTAAGAGAGACAAGCGACTTGTCTGAAAATACGAAGGTCCAGTTGAAGTCATTGAAAAGATCAGGAGAGCATCTTATAGAGTTATTCTACCTGCGTGGGTCAAAATTCACTCGGTAATCAACATCAGCAACCTGAAGTCGTACCATCCAGATGAAGAAGACCAGCGAGGAACAACATCACCAGACCAAACATCGCCCTCAACAACCTGAAGAAAAAGAAAGTCGAAGAAATCCTAACAGATCGAAGCGTCAAGACAGGCCGCCGCCTACATACAAAATACCTTGTTAGATGGAAAGGACTTGGAGATGATGAAGTTACTTGGGAGAAACAAGTGGACCTGGAGAATGCCCCACAGAAGATTGAAAAATTCAAGCAGGAGACAAGTTGACGAGGATGTCAACAACTCAGTCGGGGGAGAATGTAAGAATCTAGGCTTGTCCAAGACGTGTTGTCCATGGCCACCCATGATCTTAGAGTAGATTTCTTTCTATTTATGGCAATTTATTTGTATTTCTTTTCTTTCTATCTTGGGCAAGTGACTCCTCGCCACCATAGCATGTCTACTCCTACCATGGTGGAGATGGTGTGAATTGCTCTTTAGGGGGAGAGGCATGACTGCACGTTGACCCCCTGACCAATGTAATTTGTTGTCAATCAATGAACAAGTTTTTTACATTCAAAATATACTCATTATGCTCAATGACGCTCTTTTCGACTAATCTCGATTACTTAGTGTTCGCTCTTAGACACAAAGTTCGCTCTAACATCGTGGGCAATTGGTGTCGTTTGCACACTTCGCAGGATGACTCGTTGTTTTCCCTAAAAACGAGTGCCGCACGGTCCATCTTAAGTCTCTTGAAAGTAGGACCGTAGCACCGAGGATGTTTAAAATGTTAACCTATTAAAATCCTAAACTGCAATAATAGACTTGAGCATGTTTTAGCATAAATTCTTGTTTATCAAATGTTTAGTTTCCCAAGCATGCTTAGTTAACTAAATTCTTTTTTTTTTTTATTGTTAACTCTTTCCTTACTAAGTCTTTAGGCTTATAATATACTTGTGGTGTAGGTACTCATAGGCAAAGATAGTGTACAAATTAGAAACAGGACTAATGTATTTGCACGCGCGAGAATTGTGGTTGGCTAGGCTAAAAGAGTAAAAGAGAAAACAGTCGTAAATAAATTGTATTTAATTGTTTAGTTTCTTTGTTAACTCAGTTACGCTTCCGCCATATTTTAAAATAAAAGATTTTATAATGCTTCCATATTTTATTAATTGGATTTTCAATATGAGTTCGACGAAAGGTTAGTAACGGGTCGGTTTAGCGTCGCACTCGATCTGTTTTAAAAGTGATTTCAATGGCCTTAGCAAAATTTCAAATTTTCATGCATTTTCAAGAGATTACGAAAAATCAGATCGTTACAAGAGTGCCTAAAGTATCAAGAGTATTCATCTCCCAAACAAGTGCACAAAAGCACATCATCAACACAAATATATGCAAATATCAGCAATACCATGTACGGAATGTAAACATGAGAAAACATACTAATAATAAAAACTGATGTGCTGGCAAATAGTTCCCCTCGGGTTTCTAGGTGTGGTAGCCCACAAAATATTTGTTTTGAAAACTATGATGCAAATACAGTGCAAAAAGTATAAAGTTCCCTACCTCGATGGCGACAACGACACGCTTACCGACAATCCCACTCCACGCACTATCGTAAGTAAAAGGGTCGAATCATCTAATACATCTAGAACTTACAACAAGGTCGGTGTCAATATCTCATTAATCATAAAAGGGATAACAAACAGGTCTTAAACAATACTAGAATCCAAAACGATTTTTAAGGACAATCACGAGTCCCAACTAGAAAACCAAATCTAGGAATCCCAACACAATTCCCCATCTTATCACTCAATAACATGACAAGGACTCGACAATCGATCAATTTCATGAAGACAACATTTACGTCCTTCTAGTAGTAATCCAAGGAATGCAGAACACAACTCAACCAACAAAGTCTAAACAACTATAATGTCCCATGAGCAGACCAAAGTTAGCATTGCAATGTTTCCACGGAAACAGAAATCCACAACAGAAATCAAAATGAATTCTAACGTCCAGTATATCCCTCAAAACAAAACATTGCAAGTTCACAATAGAAAACACCCAGCAATAGCTCTATATTATCCAAAATAGAAATCTAGACAACAATTAAACATAAGACTAGGATCCATCAAAATAGGGACACAATTCATCTAAAACGTAGCACAATTTCTCAAGAAAATATGCAGATTACACTGCTAGTGAAGCAACAGGAAACCCGCAGCAAGACAGGGAGCAACTTCATCAAAACAGGAACAAAATCCCCAAAAAAATTCTCAATTGGCCGTGAGACCCAAGAAACAGAAATAAATTTTAGCAAATTCCAAAATTAGCAAACCCACATAGCAAGAACAGGGAGCAATTTCCTCCCATCGGCAAAATACAAATCTCAGTGACTCCTATTACATAAGCAAACAAATCTAAATCCCTAACACTCCAATTAATCAAGCCAAAATTTAACAGAGAAATCCAACTTTCCATAACCCCACACGGCCGAAAACAAGACAGAGAAGTAACACCCATGGGATACTAAAATCCATATAGCATCAACTATAAGTTAACCGAGATGAGGAATAATTATTATCAACTGGAAGGAAACGCAACAAAACAGGGAGAAATTTTCCCAGCTATTATTCTGCAACCATTAACAAAAATAGAAACGAGGCTTGGGATGTGTTATGATAGAGTTTTCTACTGCCTATGTGGAGTCCATTCCCCTGTCTACGTGGAATCCATGTCATTGCTTATGTGGAAATAACTGGGAAAGACAAAAGAGGATAAAAGGGAGTGAGGGCCAGCGGAGAAGGGGGTCGATGATGAAACTGCTTTTAGTCTTCAGTTTAGTTTTCTATTTCCTCTGTAATCTTCTTCTCCTTCTTTCTGAAATCTTTCTCTTCTTCTTCCTGTAATTCTTCTTTCTTTTTCAAGTTGAATACTAGTCCAACCATAACAAATGGTATCAGAGCTGTAACGATCCAGCAAGGTGGAATCTCGTTCCGAAGTGAATGAAGAAGCATTTCTAAAAATCGATGATAAATTGAAGGGTATTGATTCTTCTTTTTGTACCATTTTTTCGCATTTAGAAAATTCTGAGAAATTGCTCCAGGAAATGTTTGCTCGCCAAGATCGATTGGAAGGACTTTTTCACAGATTGGTTCAAGATTCTAATTCCAGACATGCTGCAATTATGGCTGCGATAAATCAACTACGTCCAACTCAATCGGAAGACAATCAGAAGTACACCACAGCTTTTGCTTCCATCTCCAAGAATCTAGATCTTCAGGTTAACGCTCTTGACAGCATTGAGATTGACAGTATTGAAATCACAGAGGACGCTGAGCTCCCAACTGCCATTGAGGAAGAAATTGGAGTCGCTGCAATTGGCGACCAGGAAGTTAATGTGGACTCCCAAGCTCAGCAAATAGAGGTAAAAACTGTTGTTCCAAATTTGGTGTACTCGCCTTCTATATCAGATTTTACTAGAGAAGTTGCCTCTTGCATTGCCCCAATTTCTTTAAAAGCCAACTCAAAAGTGTTAAGGGAGGTAACAACTGAGAATGACTATGTTTGGTTCAAAAGTTTTTGGTACAAGTTGTGATCTTTAAGCCTTTCTCAGCCAAAGGTTGGACCTCCAATTCTCTAGATATTGTTGAAGCAGATGTATTAATTTGTATGATTTTGAACTATAAATCTACGAGGAAGAAATTAAATTTTGAGCGACCATTGCTGAGTAGGGTGGTGTTTGCAGAGAGAGTAATTGATTTTGAGAGGGAAACTTTTGAGAAGCGAAATGGAAGGACCATAAAGCCAAGGGAGAGAGAACTTTTGCCTACACGTAATGAGTACGCACCAGTCATCTTGCCTCAGGAAAATGTGTCTTATATTATGTCTATTGATATGATGTCAGGAGAGGAGGATCGTGATAACATATGGAGGGCAATTGCCATTGGGAAAGCTGTTTTGACCTGCCCCTTCAGGTTGCTAGTTTCTCATCATTCTGGAGTTGTGTTGACATTTCCAGTTCATAAATCCAATCTATCATTTAATCCTACTATGGAAGAGTGCATACAAGCAACAACAGGATATCTTGGCGGAGCCTTTGATGTTGAATCATTGGTGCAGAATTTATTCAGGCAATTTTCTAGAAATCAAGCAATTTTTGTGATTGTATATGATATCACTAATAGTTCTGATCTCCTAAGCATGTGTGGTCATCATTATCAAGCTGGTGAAGATTCACTTTTGCATAAGAGCAAGCTTGATTTTGGTGATTCCTTTAGGAAACATCAACTGATACGTAGATATCATCAAAAGGCACCCACATCATGGAGAGCACTTACTACAACATTTTTATTCTTTGTGGTTGAATTAATGGTGGGCTATTTGTTACATGGGGTAGTAACCCACGTTGTTAAAGTAGAAAATGACTTTCATGGATTGCATGAGTTAAAAGTTCTTGCTGCAGCTACTGTTGTTACGAAGTCTCAGTTTCTTGCAACCGTGTCTCATTAAATCAGGACACCCACGAATGGCATCCTTGGAATGCTTGCTCTACTTCTTGATACTGATTTAAGCTCAACACAAAGAGACTATTCTCAAATGGCTCAAGGCTACAGAAAGGTACTCATCACATTGATAAATGAGGTCAAATTTAGTAGCCTCAAATTCAAATTTACTTTAGTAAAAAATCAAAATGGTTAAGTGACAGAGGATTTGAATTCTTCCATTGAATTCAAAGGTTATTGTTGGGTTCTCTTGCATGAACAAAAGTTAATCCAATTTTGTTTGAGATTATGGAGAATATCTTTGATTTCGGGATTATTTGTGAGAGTGGTCTTTGGGATTACATTGATGGTTGGATGTCAACATTTTATGAGGTATCGAAGCACCAAACAAGTTGCAACTGTGAAATGGTTAAACAATCATCTGAGCAAATTATGGCTATTTGTTCCTGTTGTAGAAAAATTGGGAATAAAGCAATCTGTTGAACCACTACTAGAAGAATATAGTCTTTTGAAAATTATTTTGTTTGCTTATAGTACTGTGACCATCTATGATCCTCGAAGTGGGTCTGCATTGGCAAGTTGGGTTGTTCAAAATATGAGATTAGTGGACTTGCTTTATTATCAATTGGCCCCGACTATATATGCATCCAAAGAGTTGATTATGAGGTGTTCTTTGGGCAATGCAAAGAACGCAAGAAAGTAGTTTTATTTAGAGAAGATTTCAGAATTCTCATGCACATGTACAAAGAGTCAAGCAAGAGCATCCAGCTAGAAGCGTTGCTAGTTTTTAAACTCTGGTAAGGAGGAGACAATCAAAGCAGTAAATATCCTTGGGGGCAAGGATTTTGTGAGGGGGAGGACTGTTGTGATAGAGTTTTCTACTGCCTACTAGGAGTCGAGTCCATTCCCTTGTCTACGTGGAATCCATGTCATTGCTTATATGGAAATAACTGGGAAAGACAAAAAGGATAAAAGGGAGTGAGGGCCAGCAGAGAAGGGGGTCGATGATGAAACTGCTTTTAGTCTTCAGTTTAGTTTTCTATTTCCTCTGTAATCTTCTTCTCCTTCTTTCTGAAATCTTTCTCTTCTTCTTCCTGTAATTCTTCTTTCTTTTTCTGTTGAATACTAGTCCAACCATAACAGGATGCATCGACAATGGCAGAACAAACGAGGAGATAGGAATCAAGTCGGCCGAAGCCCCAAAAAAGGAACAAAGTTCAGCAATAAAGAAATCTGTAGAAATAATTGACAAAGGAGCAGACAGAATCGAAAACAATAGAACCCCCAGTAACACTTACCGCGAATCGGAGGAATGACGGAAGGAACCCTGAGTCGAGGATGCCCTAACTCGAAGCTCCTTGTCCCTTTGAAAACCTCACGACCCAAGCACCGTTGTCACCAGCGAACGGCAGCTCTGGTCAGCCCGTCTTCCTCCCGCTCGGAATCAACGAACGTCGGCCTAACTCCCTTCCCCCCGATCTCTCTTTGACTCGGCCTCACTCTGTCGAAGGAAGAAGCAGAATTCTTCTGCTTCGGGTTTTTGTTTTAAAAGAAATTAAAAACAAAACAATTTAATTTAATTAATAATATTAATATATATGATATATAAAAATATATATATTATATATATTACATTATCCTGATTTAAAACCCGATTCGTTCAAAATGCCAAGCGAAAATAATTTCTTTAGCCAACATAATTGATCCAAATAGTTCCAAGAATAAAATTTCTGCTTGAAAAAACCCAATTTAATCATTTTACGGAAAAACGTACATATCGTCGCTACTCGACAAAACAAGTGAACTCTTCTACCTTTGACTGAAAATTCGCGAAAAATTTACACGTGGCATTTTAAAATCATTTAAAAATCCTGAATTTTACAATTCACCTCTCAGGTAATGATGGGAGAAGGCTGCAATAGGGAGCTTACTTGTTAAAAATCTGACAAATGAACAAGAAATATACACAACAAAAACCAATTGATAACAATCGATTGGTGGTGTGGGTTTTTGCAAAAGAGCAAAGAGAAGCCAACAACTATGAGGTTTTCTTTCATTCAAAACTGATTGTAAACAATCCTAAGGGGAGTTAAAATAGTCCCCCAAAGTTTGGGCTAATGTCCTAAAAGAGAATTTTTAAAAATGCCCTCACAAAATACACATACTCGATTAGAACATGCCCTAGCTGAGTGACAAACACATTACCAATTAAAATATTATGACTACTTTTAATTTCAAATAAACATAAAACATAATTCTCAAGTATTTTCCTAAGTCTTGAATGCAGTAACAAACCAATTGGATTAATCTTCAAAGCTCTTCTTCAAGTGGATTGGGTTTAACTCAAAGTAATGCAAGATTTAAGCTTCTTAACAGAATTGTTATTTTCTGTCCAAGAGCCATTTGGACTAGTAAATGATCTTCCATTTTGATGGAACACCACCTTTTTGAAAGACTTGAAAAGTCAGCTATAAATGAGATTGCTAAGCCTGTTGAATATGTCAATTACTCATTAGAGGACAGATTGTCAATAGTTTTGGACTACTTCATATATCTTTTAAATTTGTGCTTAAACTTCCACTTATGCTTCACTTTGAATAACTTCATGATACTCCTAGATGCTTGATAGACAAAAAGGATGATTTGAGCATACTCCCCCTTGTGATCACCTACAAAACATGTAACACCCCGACTTTTTAGTGGAATTAAATAAATATAATTGGAATATAATTAGGAAGTAATTTAGATTAATTGAATAATTATCGGGGTGTTACCAATGACATATTCGTTAGACTATAAATTAATGAATAAATATGATAAATTAGAATTAAAATATATGTTAATTTAATAAATTAAATTATTGTGTTAGGATAAATAATTTAGAGTAAATAAGATTTATAGAATAAATTGAATTACCATGTAAAGAAAATTTTATAAGTTAATTAATGAGATTAAAGAGGATCAAATAGGAAATTAGGTCAATGGGATTAAAGAGGATTAAATAGGAGACGAGGTTAAGTCTTTTGCTTTTCTTTTGTGAAGAGGGAAATGAGAGAGAGATAAAGAGATATGAGAGGCGAGAGGCGAGAGACCGAGAGGGAGCAAGTGGCGATCGGGAGATGGAGATCAGGACGACGAGAGAACGGCGAGCTCGTGCTCGAGTTTGTCCCGGTCAGGTGAACGGTGAAGCGCAGCAGTGAGTCGACGATGATCGGGTGAACTGTCGGCAATGAACAGGTGCGACGAAACGATCGATCTTGACCGACTGACGACGATGGATCAACGACGGACAGTGAGGGCATCGAAATGGCGAGGTTTGGCATCGCGATGGTCAGCGATTCGCGAGGTCCAGCGAGAATCTGATCGGGTAATCGCAACCAATGACCCGACCCAAGTGACCCGGATGCTCCGACCCAAATGTGGCTGACCCGGGATGTCCGACCCAATCTGGACGGTTCAAATCTTCTCGGCTGGTATAATTCTTCTCTGCCGAATTGATTTCAGCTTCGCTACTGTTTTGCCCTATTTTAGATGATAAATTTGGTTCTGCTTTGATAAATGGATTCCTGAATATTACTGTCCTGTTTGTGGCAAAATTCTTGAATTTTCTGATAAGTTGAACACTATAATTCACTTGACACTATGCTTTGATAAAGGAACTGGACATCAAGTTATGACTGGCGGTTTTCTTACTGATAAGGAAGCTTCATATGGTTGGATGTTTAAATTAAGTGAATGGGCTGTTATAGAAATTGGATATATCCGTTGTTGCATCTGATGAAGTTAGAAGTTTAATTCAGATTAGTAATAACGTGAATTATTTTGTTAAGCATGGTTAAATTGTAAAGCTAGATAATAATCTGCGCTTTGGCTATGGGTTTGTTAAACTGCTCTTTGGATAATTCATTACTGCTTAGTGACGATTCTATCTTCTCAGGTAGTGTTGAGTTGGATTACACTCTGTCAAGTTGGAATGTATGTTGTGTAATTCGGTTTGATGATTTTAAGACTTTGAAGGGATGTAAATCTAATACAAAAGGCTTGATCTGTAAATGGCCTAATGTTAGTTATTGTTTGGTTTAGTTGTTCATAGATTGTACAATTTGGAATACGAAAAGAGAATGAAAGTAATAAGTTACAATTATTAATGATGAATGTTTTAATTATGAAGGTATCAAAGAGACAAAAGATAGTGGTTGAGTGCTAACACGTAATAAAGCTCGAGGTAAGGATTAAGGATTGTTTTGGCCATTGAGGCTCTACACCACAAGTATGGGTGTGTGAGTTTAAGTGTTAATGTTCTTAAATGTTTGCTGCTAGATGTTAGTTTCCGTGAATGACTCTCTGTTATATTTCCCTTCGATGTTAGCTTGTGATTAGTGAAATGTAGACTTTGTTGTTCTGTGATGTTTCATGCGTTATAGATTGTTAGTGCTATGATTGTAGAGTTTATTGACTGATGAATGAATGTGGTGAAATGTAGAGTAGTTATGACGAAATAAGAAGTGATAAGCTGGAAAATGAACTAGCCTTAATGAATGATTTCCTTTCATTAGTCTGCTGTGAGTTAGTCAAATGCTTAACATTTGTTAGTTGCTAACTAAGAATAGGTTAATTGTTAAGTATGTTAATTATCAAGCATGCTAATTGCCTTGTTTACTATTAGTGGTATGTAAGTTGCCTTGAGATGTCATCGTTAGTTGTAGATTTATTATTAATGCTTTGTTAGAATAGTGAACTCCCTGTGTAATTGTGTTAGTAGTGAATTCTCTGCTATAATGAATTTCTTGGTTGTTATTAGCCTCATGAACTCTTGGATTTGGTTTTGTTAGTTCGATAGTGGTTTGATAGTGATAGTGATGAAACGAAAGGTGAAACGAGTAAATGTTAAGTGATTAGGTGAAGTTTAAGAATGATTTAGAGTTTTATAATCTATGTTGCTTTTATTCTTGTTGCGATTTCCTTATAGGTTTGATATTCAATTGGTTGAGAAATGATAAACTTGAAAAATGATGAATCCAAGCATGTAGACTAACTAGGAACAATAATTGTATGAGCATGAATATGTAACTATTTAGATTAATTAACTATACATTTAGCATATTAAATGGAAACTAGTTAACAACAGCATATTAAATTAATTAGGGAGATTAACAAGGATCATGCTAAGTAACTTAGCTAGAATTAATTAGAACGATTGATAAGGTGAGCATGTAAATCTGACTAGAGTAATTAGTTAGTAACCATCGGGAGTTGAGTATGTAAATCACCTAGAATAATTAAGTAGAATAACTGTCTAGAATGAATAATAAATGTACAAAGTATGTGAACAGGTTAGGAAACTGACCAAGATAATTAATTAGAATGACAAAACATAATTAAGCAACTGATTATGATAATTAGTTAGAACCATTAAATAGACGTGAGCGTGTAACGAACATAGGATAGTTAAAATAGATTTATTAACTAGAGATAAATATAGGAAGTCGATTTGAAGAGTTAGCATGTTAACAATATTGTATTCTATTTACCCAAGCATGCTCCCCTGTTCAATTATGGTTGTTTACTTTCATATGTAATGTGTATTACTTTAAGTTATATGTGTAATTACATTCAATTATAGTTATTTTTATTTCCTTGATATGCGCACTTCAATTATGAAATCGAAGCTTTACTTTTATAAAGAGTAGGATGATAAAGAAGATGAAGTAAACGTGAATGAGTTAAGGGTTCAGTGATTAAGTGAATGAATGCTTTTGTTAATTATTTTCTTGTATTGCTTATGATTTCATGTCCTTAGCATGTTAATTTCTATTAAACTAAGACATGATTAGTTAAGTGGAATGAAAACTTGATAACTGATTAGAATAATGACTTAGAAATATAATCGTAAGAAGTATGTAAATGGACAAGGAAATTATTTAGGCTAAACAACTAAAGAACTAGGATAATTATCTTATCTCCCTAGCATGTTTAGTTTATTGTTCAATCGCCGTCTTACCTTGATCTATACCTATTTTCTGTTTTGCACAGTTTATTCATTATATTACGTGATTTACTTTCTTTATATGCGTTTTTAGTTAATGTTACTTTATTTATATGTGCAATTCAATTTTATGAATGTTATATTATGTCATCATGCATCATGATAGGTTGACAATGTATGTTCATGCATCATGTTAATAGAAGAAATAGAACGCATGCATGAGTGAGGAAAATGTAAGAATGAACAGTAGAGTAATAGGACGATGGGTCTAGTCTAGCAAAAAGGTGCCCACAGGAGACTAGTAACTAGCCTGGCATAAAGGTGCCCACATGAGGTTAGTTGTGGTCTGGTCGAAAGGTGCCCACAGGAGACTAGTGACTAACCTGGCAAAAAGGTGCCAACAGGAGGTTAGTTGTAGCCTGGCAGAAAGGTGTAGATGTAGGTACTAGTACGTTATGAAGAACGCATGGACTAGGAGTAGCGAAAGATAAAGAACAATCAATAGTAAGAAGGGATGATGGGTCTGCATGTCGATGGATGCTCACGGCTGGCCAGACATAACGGTAAAGGAGAAATGGTTTTAATTAAATTGTCTAAGTTATAATTAACATAGGTTATATTTAATGTGTATTTAATTTGACTACTCTTTTCATTCAAGTGATTTATGTTTCCAAAGAGTTTTCAAATGATGATTTTATTTACACTTCCGCATAAGCCTTTAATAAATGAGATTTTATAACGAGTTTTATGAAAGAGTCAGTAGCGATCCGGATAGACGCACTCTGATTTACTCTTAAAAAGAAAATTTAAACTTTTATAGATTTTTAAGGATTTACTAAAATCCGGGTCATTACAAAATAAACACTAGAATTATAGTTAGAAAATCTCCACACTTGGTTGTCAATCATAGGTTCCGATGGCACATCACAAATGCTCTATCTCCTTGCAAAAGTTTCAGACAAATTCAATATCACTGACAACAATGAAATAGTTCGGGTATCACAAAAATTCCCCCTTTTATACTTATGGTTAGGGCATGGACAAACACCCTCTACGAATACGTTCCCTACTGCAGATGCCTACGCCTTCGCAATGTTCCCTGTTTTCTGTAAATTTCTTATCTAAACGACATCATTTCCGTAGTTGTGGCTGTGTTCCTTTCCATGGACAGGTACGCTTCTTTTCACTCACTGTTCTTCATGGAACCTTAACCATAAACGACAACGTTTCCTTGGTTTTGTGGCTGCATTCTTGTCTATGTACACCTACACTTTCGCAGCTTCCGTTTTTCTTCACATATTATTTCTCTAAAACGACGACGTTCTGCACTTTACTATCTTCCATGGAAGCGTTTGCTTCCATGTGAAGCGACCTGATTTTTCTTTTATTTTAAAACATGTAAAATTTCAAACTTCTCTTTTATAAAAACAGCAAAAGAGTTTTTGCTTGAAAATGTGACTAATAAAATTATTTTCCTTCAATTAAATAACTTTACAAAACCTTTTACAAATCGTTTTCTTTTAAATCCATTAGCCTAGCCAGCCACAAAATCCGCACGTGCAAATCTTTCATCAACTAGTCCTTAACCTATTCATCCTCCTGATCTCGAATGTATACCTATATCACAAGACCTAAACTATAAGCATAAAACTCAATAAGCGATATAAAATATGTAGTATGCAATATGCCATTCTCTTTTTATAAAACTTTTTTTCTCATTTAGTTTATTTTCCCTTTTTAATGTTATCGTTGCCTTCTCTTTGGTATTTAACTCAAACCTCAATCATTAGGGGACAAATCCACCCAAAAACTTCTATAAATGGGGACTGCATCCACCAAGACTCTTTCATGATTTTGAGCTTAATCCCAAAGCCTTAATTATTTACCATTTGGGACACAACACAATCGTTATGGGACTAATCCACCCAACGCCTCTAATCATGGAGACCACATCCACCAAGCCTTTTTCATGAGTTACGTGTCAATGCCTCTTCATTCCTTTAAGCTCTTAATTTCCTTTATCGTTTCTTTACTTCAAACTTTATGCATGAATACCATTTTCGTAACATTTTGAAAACCACGATGCATGAATGC
Source organism: Begonia loranthoides (assembly GCA_022433065.1). Classification (NCBI taxonomy): domain Eukaryota; kingdom Viridiplantae; phylum Streptophyta; class Magnoliopsida; order Cucurbitales; family Begoniaceae; genus Begonia; species Begonia loranthoides. The sequence continues at coordinate 22,071,367 of CM039469.1, forward strand.
TCGTGAATGCATATAGTCTATATCCTTAATAAAATCCTCGAAGGATGATCATATAAAAATCCTATAGTCCTAAACCATGATCATTATCAATATCATTTTAAATCTAATAAACAAATTATTAAAAGAACCTATTTCTAGTAGACACACAACAAGCAGCAATATATCATCAGGACATGATCACAACCTATTACATCTAGTAAATTGCAGTAAATGCAGGCAATCTTGTGATGTAGGGCCCCAAAGAACAAAACACATTCAATATGACTTACTTGTCGTCCTTAGAGAGTTTGGCACTTCAGTTTAACCTTCACAATACCTTCACAACAAATAACATTTACTTGTTCTTAACCATTCTTCTATAGTCAAAACATATTCCTCTTTCACACTAATAAGACAAGAATTAGAGACTAATAACTTCAAGCCATCAACTGAACCTGATTCTCCACATTTATCTTGAACTAAAACTATAGAATATAAATCTCCATCCTTACACTTCAAAGTAGTGAAATAATTAAACCACAAAACCCTATTTCAATAATTCATTAATCTTAACGTCTTCATCCTTATTATTCTTCAAATATCCAACATGCAGAATATAAAAGTAACAACAGGGAGCACTACAAAGCTTAGCCAAACAGATGAAATTATCAATATATTTCACAACACATTTAACAAAACCAAACAACAGTGTATTATCCCTGATAATATCCTTCTTTTTATCAAAATTGTAACAAAATAGAGAACAAAATCTCAAACTAGCAATAGAGCACAAACCACACCGTAAACCTATATCCATCAGAGCAAGCAATAAATAGACAAAGGACTACATCCAACAACATGGCATATATCATCACAAACAATATTACTAACATCCGCCACACTTTTATCTCCTACTTTGTATTCTCATAAAATCCATAAAAGTTAAGAAGGAATTCATCATACTTGTAGAACAGCCGAGAAGGTTTCTTCTCCTTCTTCCCTTTTCTCTTTTTCTCTTTGTTTATTTTCTATGCTTCACAATCTCTCCAGAAGCACCCTCAGCTTCCCTCACTCTTCCACTAGATAGCTCATTCTCTCTCAATTTCTCCTCGGCCATTTCTTCTCTATAGAGTGCTTTCAGCTTCCTTATAACCTTCATTCATTCCAAAAGCATCTCACCTACCACTCAATCCCAATTGCCATCTGTAAAGGGGAGCAATGTGGAGGAATCACAAGGGAGGGTCAAGAGGGCAAATTCTTAGGATTTTCAATTTCTCTTTTTGGTGGCCAAAAACCATATGGGAGCGGTCGATACAAGGATCGACCGGTAATTCCTGATCAATATAAGTATCGACCGATCCAATGCTGAAGTTGACGATCGACCGCTGGATTGACCTTTCTCACTCCCCATTCACTTCATTCACTTTTTTGCCACTACCATTTTTGCCTCAGCCGTTTTCCCCCCAATTCAAAATGTAGAACAACCAACAATGGAGCATGATTCCGCAAAAATTTTCATCAACCGAAGATAGTTAAGGAAGGAACACATCAGAACCAACCAATTCACAATACTCGGCATTGAAGGCCAAGAAGCCAAAATGCAAGGGAACTTACCTCACACAGTTGTGCGAAGAAGACGCTACCACCGCTGTCCACTTCACAATCTCCTTCCAACTTTGCCAAACTTTCGCCTCAGTTTGGCGCTGTGAAGTCTAGCTCATGGGAGCTTTCTTCCTATCGTCTTGGGTGCCACATAAATTGCCACAGTAACGAATTACAATTATTAAACTAGTTAGATAATTACATGCTCAAGGAAGATTCTCTTTAGTTATCCTAGATAGTTTTCATACTCAAGAAGTAATTACATTTATTGTCTAGTTAGGTGTTTAAATTGATTAACATGTTCAAGTTTATAATTTACTTAAGTCTAGTTTTTTACTCTAATTGATTTCATGCTCAAGTTTATAATTGTGATCCTATTTAATTACTCTATAGCTAATTAATTTTCCTAGTTAATTAACATGCTCTTACTATACTGGACCTAGCTAAGTTAACATGCTAGTTAATTAACATGCTCGTTCTAGGTAGTTACTTACTAATTAAACATGTTCAATGATTTGTTACAAATAAATAGCTAGTTGACATGTTCAATCTCGTTAATTACTCTAAACAATTTAACATGCTATCAATTGATTTAAACGTACTAATTAAAAAGGCTAATTGAATATGCTAGTTAGTTAATTTAAACATGTTAATTGATCGATTAAACGTGTTAGTAATTACTAATTAGTCAATTTACATGCTCAAGGGGTAACAAATTGTTTACATGCTTGGACTACAAATTGGGTTAACATGTTCAGTCGATCATTATTTAACTAAAGTAGTTAGCATACTCAATGGGTTAACATTTAACTAAATTGGTTAACAAGTGAATGGTAGAACAGTAACGAAGGAAATATAGCACAAATAGATATTATCAAGTAATCACTACAGCTAGAAAATGAAATAACAAAGCAAGGTCATAATCAATGAAATTAATAGTTCATTCATACTTATCTCATCATTCATCATTTCTCATTCACCATTTACCACCTAAGCATTCATAGAAATCACAATTACAGTAAAGAGAATAAACTAATTATACAGGAAATCTGCATAACAACCAAGCAGTTATCTAACAGCAAGGAAATCAACAAAGGAAAATAGCACAGATCACTATAATTATACAAAGCATTAGCAAGACTATCAACAACAATAAATTGCAACTCACGCACCCCCACCTATGGTGTTGGGCCTCCACTTGCCAAGACACCCCTATTTCCTTACCTAACGTGAAAAACACACAGGGACAGCAAAGGGTCTAAGCCTTCACGTTCCTCACAACAGCTGGAGCTTCATAGCAACTCACTCACGGTCAGCAGTTCACACCCTACTACACTCATGTACTCACTCACCCTCATTGGCTAACTCACTCAGAAGCTCACTCCCATGCAGGAAGAACTCTCCACTCACGCAGGTCTCTCACTCCCCCTTTCTTTCTGAACTGTCATGCAGGAGTTGAACGTAGCTGAAGGATATGGAAGGAGAGAATGGCTTACTTGAAGGCCACAGCAAGGAGGGAGACAAATTGTAGACATAGAGAGGTAGAGAGGAGGTAGCTACGGCAGGGGAAGGTGGCGCCCTACGCTGGGGAGGATTTTCTTGTCGAGAATCATGTGAAGTAAATGACTACACGCTAAGGAATTGGATATTAAATCTCTAGATTTATGCTGGTTTGGAGTATTTTAGACGAGTGAGGACGTACTGATCTCGTTTGTCATTGGGAGTTTAGGTGACGATAACTCCTAATGTCTACAGCCAATAAGTCCCAAATTTGGAGGAGAATGAAATAACCAAAGAATGCAGGGGACCTCCAAATTTACGGTCAAAAGCATTGTGAAACTAAAGTTATGGACGGAATATGTATTTGTCCTAAAACAAATTCTGTAGAGACACTTCTGGCGATCTCCATCAAACGTCCATAAAATTACGAATTAAATCCAAACGGCGTTAAAATTATACCAATATCTTTGTATTTTAGAGATGTTTACTCCCTTAAAATTTCATAACCAAATTTGGAATATTAACAGTGCTAGAAACGAAACAAAACCCTGCTCGGAAATTGGACTGCAGAAAAATAGATTGCAAACTTTTAACAAACCGAGCACACCTCCAATATTTCGATTCCAAACCAAACAAACTTCATCCAATACTTCAAAGAACAATCAAGATAAACCAAATCTAGAGAGTTATTTAATAAATATCTCACTAAATAGGGAAAGAAAAGCAGCAAACCAACAAGGTCCCCAACACCCCAACATTTATGAGATGTGCAACTAGTTCAGACCTCTCAAAGAAAGGCCACTCCTTCTTGGCTTTTACTCGGTCTTCTAGCTCCACACGCTACTGACATTCCCCTAAAGAAATGCTAGAAGAACTAGCTATAACCTTGTCTCCAAGATCGAGCAAGAAACGGTAACAGAAGGAACTTTGATGAAGGAATCCATGGGTAGCACAAATCAAAGCACCGAGGATGGTTTGGAGAGAACTCCTCACACGAATCGTAGCAGCAAAATTATGTTTTCAAATCTCATTAAGGCTTCCATTAAGGGAGATTAAGTACTCCCTTAAGGGCGAAAAAGTTCAATTACAAAAATGCCCTAAACTTCAAATGAAAAAAGTGACCTCAACAATAAAACACACAAAACAGTTCCGTGGTTAGAATTTTGACCTCTATAAATGGGATGTTTGAAATAGCAACCAAACACCAAATAAAACGCATAATACCACTTTGGAAAGCTATGGATGTCTGCTACAAAGCTTGTGAAGGACACCTTTTCATTTAAGATTTTTGGGCCTATAAAAACATCAATTTCTCCACAATGATCGGATTGTAGGAAGATTTGTAACGTCTACCCTTTCTTCTATAATTTGCATGACATCCACTTGTCCAAATGCACAGACTCCTCTTTGTGTAATTGAAAAAAACTCTCCTCCAAGCTAGAGAGAGAAGAAACACCTATAAAATAAATAAAAAATTTAGAAAATAAAGGAGCCCTTGGCGCAGGTTCAGGTGACGGGATTTTGTAGCACATTAGATAACCCCTGTGAGAGGCTAGATCTTGGGATCGCACTAACAGTATCTTCCTCTGGTCTCGTGGAGCATGACCATTCTAGATCGGCTTTTTGTGGTTAGTTTTGGACGGGAACTTGTGTGACCTTCCTTTTTGATGGATCATTGTTTTGATTGATGGGAAAATGATGGAGGCTTATTTTTTTTTATATTTGGCAATGTGTCCAACTAGATTTCAATGAATTGCCTCATCAGTGCTGTAACGCCCCGATAACTAACTATTTTTCCCTATATATATATATATATTTTAATCAATCATATAAAAATTTTCATTTAAATTATTCAACATCCGAAGTTCATTTGAAAGAAAACGTATCAAAGTAAACTAAGCGGAATAAGAAATATAATTTCACAACATAGTTCTCGAATGTTTCTAACACAAAAGTCCCAATTTATAATATTCAAAACAGTGATACTACCAAAATACTCATAATGTCCATATTACCAAAATACCCTTTTCTCCCAAGGCTCATGTGAGCCACACCCAACAAGTCAAATTGGTTGATAACATGAGGGGTCATCCTGGAACGCTTCCTCCTCGACTGATATGTCATTATCATTATAATAGTCACCTACATTACAGGAAAAACAATGAGCCTAAAGCCCAGCAAGAATCAGAATTCAAATGCAATGCAAATGATATACATGACCATACAATGCATTACAGAGGAGATCCATATCCCATCTGTGAACCGGGGTGATGGATAAGTCAATTGATCACGTAGCTTAACTATATTTCTGAAGAGGGCACACACCAATATGGGTGTCACTACATGCCATACCCAAACACTTTTGTTGAAGACATTGGGGATTTCAATACAAGAGAAATGGAAACCTTAGGGCCCACTTGACTTAACCGTACCTCACCTCTCCCTAAGTGGAAGTAGGCACTCCAATAGGGGTGTCATCACGAGGAACCGTCTCCAATTCTCCCGAACCCCCATATGTCTATTTACATATTTTACAATAACATACAGCATGTAAATAGTTTCATAAACCCTAGGATGATTCATGAATGCCACAAAACAAATCACGGAATTAACACATGAGAGAAACATAACCCTTCCAAATCTAATTTTCAATTAGAAGTTCAATCTAAGGACACTGCAACTATCGTCATTTTATTATAGTAATTAGTTTAGTGTAATAACGAAAAGAATAAGGCATTACAAGTTTGAGACATTCTTTAATTGTTAAGAGCAAGGAGAAACATGTTTAGATCAATTTAAGGACAGGGTTCAATTTTGTTTCAATTACAACTATCCTACGCAGATTTCTAGATTTAATCCAAACAATTAGATTACCAAGTATGCTTGAAATTCAAGGATTCCAATTGTGAGTAGAAGGACAGTTTACAATACTCAAAGCTACACATTCAGCTTACAATTCATAAATGACAGCAGTTCAACTATAGGCATGACTTAACTTTACCAATTACGACATCTATGATAATTGGAACCATCTCCTTAATACACAACAATTCATATTTTCATATGAGCCAGATTAACACTAACAATACTCATACTTGGCAACAACAATCATTGATACAAAATCCTCCATTAAGCAGCTTATTTTTTCTATTCAGTTTAGAACCACATTGGCAATAGATTTAAGTAATTCACAGTCCTAGTTCCCACACAATTCACCAATTTCAGACGGTCATGATTCACAAATAATTATCATTTTCTACCATCCATGCTTTGCATCCAATAACAATTTAACATACAATACCCGTAATGTAGGGCCTGCTTTAGCCACCACAATATTCTAATTCTTACCTCAATATCCAGCAGTAAAAACCAACAGCCGAGATGGGTCCTCTATCCTTCAATCTTCCAACAGTTCTTGTATGGATAGACCTCACAGCAACTCCACAGGTTCACACTAATTATTCAACACTCTTCACACTCACAACACTCTTCACTTACCCAAAATTCCTTCACACTCACAAGCCAACTCACACTCACAAGTTCATATTTCCCAGTGCTAGAGCAAGTAAGAATATAGGGCTTATCTCTTATAGATGGAAGAGGGAGAGAAGAACTAAGCTACAGCAGGGATAAGCTTTTGAAAAGGGGATGACATTACCCAATTCAAGGAGAAGAGGTCCATTCTCAAAGGGCCATGTGGAAAAGCTTCCACATCTGCATAATGGACTGGACGTTGCAGTAGGAGTCTGGGGAAAGAGGATTTGTTGAGTAGGTCACAAAATCAGAAGATTGAGATGAGGTATAAATGGGTTTTTCCCGAAATTTTTTGACTTTTTGGAAAAGATAAGCTGTCCGAAATCAATTTCGGAGACGAAAACACATCTGAAATGTCCCAAAAAATTGTACAGATTTGTTTCCTCCTCGTCCTCGCCATCCGCGCCCATCCAGACTTCGTTCGGAAACTCACCAGTACACATTTTTCCTTAACTTTCACACTTAGATTAATTTTCAACATTAATCCTATATTTTCCAAGCATAATTTAACGCGTATCATCACGCAACATGATATGATATGTATATATATTAATTATCCAAATTTAATACATCAACAAAACGAGGAAAAATATTTTTGGAGTATTACAATCTAAGCTTGTAATAAACAAATTTAGCTAAGCATGCGAACTAATTAGTTAATCAAAGCACGTAGACTAATTAAGTGGTGTTTATAACCTTAATAATTTTAATTAGTTTAGTATTTTAAAATGAACTAACTAGCATAACATGTGTAAATCCATTAGCGGTATGTTAGTTAACTAGGGTAACTAACTAAAGTAAGTAATTAGAATTGAGAATGTTAATAATCACTCAAACATATTAATTAACATAAAAGCATGTTAATTAACTTAGCTAGAATAACCAACTAAACTCAACATGTTGAACTAATTAATTACCAGGTTGAATTAGCTAATTTATCGTTAATTGACATGTTCAAATCAATTGGCAGCATGTAATTAACTAGAATGAATTAACAAGTAATTAACTAGACTTTAATACGACTAGTCAAGCATGTCTAATTAATTATAAATTAGTTGTGCATGTTTAATGCATCAAACTATTAAAAGCAAGTTTAACGAATTATGAAAGAGCATGTAATCAACTATTGTGCATGTAATTAATTAGGAATGACTAATTAGCTTAATGGTTTTGACCTGTCATGAGCATGTAAATTCATGAAGATAATCAACTAGATTAATAATTGTAATTCGCCTTGAGCACGTTAGTTAATTAGGATACCTAACTAGAATGATAAATGTAGTTATAGAATATCTAACTAGCATAAAAGCATGCTTAATCAACTAGAATATAGATTACTAATTTACGAGCATGTTTCTATTAATTGGTGTCTATGCATGTTTCTATTCCTAAATGTCTAAGCATGTTAGTTTAAATAAGTTACTTGTATGTTACCGTACCACCCCTTTAATTGTATGCATTTGCTGTCTCAATTTAATGTTATACTCGTTTTCTGTTGTGCGCAGTTATTTCCTTTTATTATATGTTTTACTTTCCTTATATGCACTTTTAATTACAGTTACCTTTATTTCAATACGCACTTCAATTTCAGTTAAGGTTATGATATAAAGCATCATGCATCATATTAGGATGAGAATGTATGATCATGCATCATGTTAATAGAAACTAATAGGGAGTGTTATCTGGTGGTACTCACACATGCATAAGTGAGGTAAAATGTTAAGAAAATGAAGGAAACGGGGAGTTGGGGGCGGATGGGTAGCGTATCTAGCTAGCGGTTAGGCGAAGCTCCCTACTGTGTTGGGAATGGGGACCTAATCTCAAGTAAAAGGTTAGATACGGTCAACTATTCCATCCCTTATGAATCCTCCAACCTTCCGTTCGATGTACAAGTAATGAATGAATGAATGAATATAAAGTAATGAACGAATGAACGACATAATGAAAGGATGTGTTTGGGTGGCCCCCATTTCAACAAGGACTAAAGAGAGGCATTTCATAATTGCACTGAAACCCTTTTCCTTACTAAGCCTTTGGGCTTATAGTTACTTGTGGTGTAGGTGTAGGTTCTTGTACAAGAAAACGACGATAACGATGAACAGATAATAAAGCAGGGATGAATGATTTGCACGAGCAGGATTGTGGCTGGCCAGGCTAAGTGAGTAGACTAGAGAAAATGATTGTAATTAAGTGTATTTAATTATTTAGTTCTTTCATTAAATTATTTACGCTTCCGCTATGTTTTAAATAAACGATTTCATAACGCTTCTGCATTTCATTAATTGGATTTTCATAATGAGTTTAACGAAAGGTCAGTAGTGGTTCGGTTTAGCGTCGCACTATGATATTTGTTTTAAAAGAGATTTCAATGGCCTTAAAAAATTTCAAAATTTTAAGCGTTTTAAGGGATTTACGAAAAACAGGGTCCTTACACCATAAGACATTAAATGAATATTGATAATGTAATACTCATGTTATGCATTATTACAAAAGAAAAAGAAGCATTTCTTTTCAGTCCATTACTTACAGTTGTGTAACAGTCCGGACGTTGGAGAATATCTTTAATACCCTAAATTTTTGGTTTTATTAAGCTTAGGTGAGGATAATTATGGTTATGTTTGATGGTTATGGTATTGGTTTAGTGATTGATGATTTATGGTTTTAAGAGAATGTGAATTCTTAGTGTTTTGGCAAAGTGTTGGTGTAGTGGTCAATCTGCTGGAGGGATTGATCGACCATTGATGGTGAAGTGTGAAGAAATGGAGATCTCTGTTGATATGGCGGTCGATCAAGGAAATGTGTAGTCATTTAGCTTCATTTCATATTCAAAATAGGGTTGTTTTGTGAATGATCAGTGAACGACCGGGCTTTGAAGCAGATTTGTGAAAATTAAGTTTATCGGCCAATCATTGTCATTACAAATTATAAAATTTTGGATTTGTAGTCAATCATGTGAAGATGTTGATCGATCGATTTTATTAAGAATATACAAAGACTACTTTTAAGTTGTTTGGCGGTCGATCATTCAATGGAGTTGATCGACCAGTAATGTCAAGAGTCACCAACTTAAGATGGAATGTCACGATTTTAGTGGAGAATTTGAGGGAGTGACTAAGCCCTTCATTATCTGAGAAGTGTGATGAATTACAAGGTCCAATCACAATAGCAAGGGCTCGAAGACTGATCAATACCTACCTTTCTAACTATTTGGAATGTAGCTCAATCATGGCCCAAATGGAGGAGCTACCAAGCCATGAAGACCAAGCAAGACCCACACACTTATTACTATAGAAAGAAGCCCAAGAAGACAAGCATGAAGGGCAAGAAAGAGCAAAGCAAGTTGTAATACCCGAGATTTTTGTAGTGCTAAGCATAAGGTCCAAGTGATAATATTTGAGGATTTTGGAGACTTATGGGATGATTTTAGTATAGGAATGCAATACCTTGAGTTTTGATGTCATTGAGGATAAGAGTATTTGATGGTATTATAATTATGTTGTAATATGTAGTTTTGGAAACGAAGGAATTTCCATGCTTTAAGGGAATATGTAACGACCCAGTTTTTATTTACTTTAAAATCGCGTGAAATTTTAAAACTTTTTTTAATAAAAACATTGGAAGGTTTCTCTCACGTAAAACCCGATCGTTAATCTCTTTACTTAAAACTCTTTTATAAATTGCAGCAAAAGACTTTAAGAAATAAAACATATAATAAATACCACTATTTTCCTTTACAATTTAAATACAAAACTCTTTACAAAAAATTTTTCTCTTTCCTACATCCTTTAAATACAAGCCTCAATTACCAATTAAGCACGGAATGCGCAATTCAATCCAAATCTATCCCAGCACAAAAATAACAGGATTCCATCAAACAAAGTACACGCGTGTTTTCCAATGTCCAATAAGAGAGAGCATAACCACCTAATCCTTTATTTCCTTAGCTTAGAAGCGATAAGCAGCCAAATAATACAAAACAACACCAACAAGACCTATCAGAGTCTTAACAGAGTATAGAGCACCACATAATTCCTGAAACTCAAAATAAGAGTGAAAAAAATCACTCACCAGCTAACACCCGAGGTTCCAGCTTCGATCAGAAACACAAAATAGTAGCTCACTTCCTTCTTCCATGGTTGACAGAATAATACACACACCAGAACAAAATAAACATACTCATCAATTTTCTTGCTAATCATAACATCTATAAATTAACAAAGAAGGAATTGGATACCTGACTTTACAAGACCCGAGAGAGAGAAAGCTTCCACACTTTCCACACACTCTGCCATTCCTTTATACCTGAGGAGAAAATCGAGCAACACCCACATTTTCTCAACTTCTCATCTTTGTTTCCATGCTTCAAGAGAGTTCCCTTTCACTGCTTCACTCTCACCTTCACGTTTCCACCACTCTGCCTTCAACATTGCATAGAGCTCGTCCACTGCCATCCATTTATAGCCGAGGAGAAGACCACCATGGATGGACGATCACATGCATCAATGGTGGAGGTCCAACCTATTTATGCCGCGTGGACAGTCCTTAGTGTCAACTGGAGAATCACATGGAGATTGCCAGAGGAGCAGATAGAGGTAACCAGCTCCGGTCCGGTCTAGCCATCAACCCACTCCAACGCGACCTATCATCCCAGTTGCCCTGCCCAATTCATCCTTGTAAAATCCTTCACACCATCGACCAACTTCGTCCAAGACAGGATACCAGGAGAAGAAAAACGCATAACAAATGAATGACTTACATTGACAACAAATTCACAGCACTCCAATTTCGTCACTACAAGCCATGGCACATCGTGGCTTAGCCATCCCGTGGTTTGCCATCCCCACTGGACTACAACCCGCCCGACGCACGTCCGTCCGGCGGCCAGCTGACCAAGCCCGAGCCCGAGCCTGAGCCTTTGTTGTTGTCGCTCGTTGCCTCCTCCTCTCGCATCACCCTCTTTGTCTCTCCCTTTGGTCTCTCTGTTTCTCCCCCGAATGGCCGAAGGCCAAATTTGATTTAAACATTCAAACCGATTTGAACCGGCGATTCGGTTATTCTTCCTCCAACTAACTGATTTTATTTTCTTCCTCTAAATTTATTTATTCTTTTATCTTAAATTCAATTATTTCCATTCATTTAAATCTTCCACTTCTTAATTACTCCAATTAATCCCAGTGTTTATTTTCCTTATTTTTAATTCAAACTGAGCCACATAATTGTTTCCGGACGGAGCTGAACCAAATCGGTTCAGTCCGTATTTCTTTCTCGGTTCAAATCTATTTTTCAGATGGGGGAAGGCGTCCACATCATTCGTCCTCGTTTATCCAAAACTTACAAGTTATATATTTTTCGTTAAATCTAACTCTTCCATTATTTCCAAATATATAATCTAATAATCATGTCTTTGGTAATACCCCAATAATTATTCGACTAATTTGAATACCCCTAATTATTATCCAATTTATCCTTTTTAAATTTTGATTTAAAAATCAGGGTATTACATGATTGATCATGGATGATCCCCAGTCGATCGTCAACATTGCAAATCTATACAGAGAGCAAGTATTTTTGGGGCAGTCAATCATCTGAATAGAGATGAACGATCAGTTCCAAAGAGAAATTAATACAGAGTGTGGCTATTTTCAAAGCGGTCGATTGTCCAAAGGAGGGTGATCGACTAAGTTCAAAGCAAATATATTAGAGAGAGCAACGATTTTGGTAGCAGTCGATTGTCCACTAAGTTGGTGATAGACCAATAATCCTCGGAATTGTGAAAATCAAGGATTTGCGATTGATCAAGATGGGATTTGTAGTCGATCATAGCCGTGATAGCATGATTTGTGGTTGATCACAAGAAGGAGGTGATCGACTAGAATGTCAAGAATCACCTAAAAAATGGATAATTCACATATGGAAAATCCAAGTGGTGTCTGGACTATGCAATGTTGCAACTTGTCATCTTTCTCTATACGTTTATAAGTACATTAGGCAGGATTTTGGCAGAAAAGAAAAAGAAGGAAATCATTTGGTGACTCCTGCGTGTTTTTGGTCTTCTGGAGAGAGAGCAGTTTACTGAAGATGGACATATTGTTGAGCTGGTAAATGGGTGTACGAGAGGGGAGGATTTGGGCAAAAAAGACAAAGAAGGAAATCGTTTGGTGACTCTTGCGTGTTTTTGGTCTTCTAGAGAGAGATCAGTTTTCTAGAGATGGAGATATTGTTGTGGTGCTAAACGGGTGTGTGAGGGAAAGTGCTGGTAGAAAAGGAATTGGGAGATAAGGAGAGAAAGTCATGAATGAAAGGAAGAGGAAAGAAGAGACGAGAGAAAAAAGCTGAGAAATTGTGGAAAACCAGAGAGACGACCACAAAGAATAAGAAGAAGGAAAGAGGAGGAGATTATCTTCAAGAATCTAAGGTAGCAAGTATGTTTGTGTTTTCCCTTCAGGGCTACATCAAAAGAAGTAGGAGGTTTGTTTGGATTGTTTACTGCTTTAATAATTTGCAAAGAATGGTGCTTGGTTGATTTGAATAAATATGCTCTCCATGTCCTGCTATGCTGTGGTGTTGTTAAATGTTAGAGTAAGTTGTTGATAAAGGTTAAGCCATGGAGGTATTCTTGATAAGGTTACTTTATTTTTATTGGTTCTATTATTTGGTTTGTTGTTGTCTAATAACTATTTAGGAAATGTTATGCTGCTGTGATTTAGAAGTCTCTTGTTGAGGTATATTTGGTAAACCGTTGATACTAAGGTTTCATTGTTGTGGATAGAAGTTAGGTATTATTATGTTGTTCATATAATATTAAGTTATGATTATATAAATTGATGGTTTTATAACATATGCATGATCATGTTTATAACGTGCATATCATGTTCATTTTTCATTTCACTTCTTACTAACATTAAGTTCATTTTTGAAGTCTTGTGATGTAGGTATGCATTGTGAAATGAAAATGAGCTGTTGATGAAGCATTTGTACGTTGCAGGCTTGGTGGTTGGGTAGGCTAAGGTTTAAGAGGAAAATGTAACGGCTTGGTAAATGTTTTAAAGTTGTAAAAGGTTCTTTGTTTAAAAGTTATGACATGATTTTAAATCATAAATGATTTAACAAAAGGAAATTTAACTATGCGCTTCCTTATTTCAAATAATTTTCAAATGCAAAGTTTTCCGCGGTATTTTAAAAAGAAAAGTCTTTCAAATTATAAGTTTTAAATTGTATGAAAAATCAGGATGTTACAGAAGTGGAGATATGGAAACCTTCCCAAATTGACCAAGCAAGTGAACAAAAGGAAGGTCCATTACTACATGAATATGGCAACCATCCAAGTGGAAAAATTTAAAGAGAAAGTAGCTGCCAAAAGCCACCAAAACGTGGAGCCAACCCATCAAAGAATAGTTAATTATTTATTTTAGAAAGTTACCTCAACCTAGTATAGTAATCGACCAAATATGACATAGTATTAACTTGTTTTCCTATATTGTTATTTCTTATTCTATGTTTTGTAATTGGCTATATAAAGCCACCTAGTATGTTTGTTTTAGACATTGAGATTTGAATACTAAAAAGCTTATGCTTATTTCGAAATAGGAGTGATTCCCTTTTCAACCATTGGTGAGTTACATCCAAAGTCCCTTGTGTGTGTTGCATCACAAATTGAGCTTACTTTGTGAGTTAAGTGAATTCTCTTACTGACACCCTTACTCTTACTTCTAGAAGGAAGAGTGTGTGAAGAGGTGTCTAACTTTCAAGAGGAGTTGCATTGGCAAAGTCATCCATATGGGAGTACAAATTACACTACTTGCTATTTCTGGCCAATCTATTTCTCTCAAGCATATTTCCAAATTCGTGACATTTCTTATTCTTGTTTTAAAAGAGTTCTTCTTCCGTCATCAAGGAAGTCGTGGTTCAAAATTAAAAGAAAGAGCTTCTAAATCAAGGGAGATATTGTTTTCAAATGCTGGAGTTTCCGTAAGTGTTTTGCGGTAAATATTAGGAAGTTTCTTCAACCGGTTGATCACCCTCTTCTTCAGCAGTTCGATTGCTCATCCGACTGCACAGTTTTAGACGTTTGAATATTTTGTTTTTTGCACGTTGCTGAACGATCGCCTTTCCACCTTTGATTTTGCAGACAATCAAAACTACATATTTGTGGTCGTTCTCCTTCACTACTTGATAAACCACTCCTCCTTCCTTTTCAAGCCTCGGTTGATCAACACTTCATTAACTTCTTTAACAAATCAACTATTTAACATGTTATTTCTTTTACCACCATCTGCTGGTGTAATGACCTAGATTTTTTGTTTATCTTGAGAAAACACATAAAATTTAAAATTTTGCTAAACGACTAAAATCGTTATTTAAAAATCTTGTCAACTTAAAATAGGAGTCTTTTTCTTGAAAATCCGATCGTCACTTAAACTCATTTCAACAATCACAAAATAGTGGAAACTACTGTTTATAAAATCGGCAAAAGCGTAACCTGAAATATTAATTAAAGCAGTTACCAAAGTTCAAGGTTAAAAGCCTAACCTACTCAAAACGAGGGTTAGTGCACTAGTTAACGTTTTACAAAACATGTTTGTCGTTAAACCCTTACAAAATAGATATTTTTGCTTTTCCTTGAGTCATGCCTCTACTCTAGTCGCGTTTCCTCCGGATACACCATAGGCTCCATGGGTAAGGCCTCCTCTATTCCTGGTACGATCATCTCATTACCTACACCACAAGTAAGGATGAGAGCCTAAAGGCCTAGTAAGGAAATGGGGTCTATGCATTATGCTTATGCCTCTCTTTAGTTCTTTTTGGGATGATTACCGCCCCAAACCAATCTTTTCTTATGCGTTTTTTTGTTCCTTTACTCCTACATCGAGTTGGAGATTGGAGGACCCTTGTGGGATGATATAGTTGTGGCTGGCTTCTAACCTCCTGTGGCTGGCTTCTAACCTCCTGTGGGTAGTTGTCTCGTTCCCAACGAGGGAGGGGCTAGCCTAGCTACCAGGCTAGATCCGCACAACTCATCCATCCCCAAATCCCTTTTCTTTTCTTTCGTTGCCTTAATCTCTTTTCTCACTGAATGTATATGAGTACCACCCCAAGGTGAATCTTCCTACTTTGTTTCTATTAACGTGTATGCATGAGGATATTTTCAAATTAAATAGCGCATACATGGAACATAAATGACAGTAATTGAAGGGATGACAATTCAGTAATTAAATGGCAGAATTTAAAACACATAAGAAGAACAAGGGCATATTCGAATAATTATAAGATAGCTATGACAGAATCGTACAACAGTGGTCATATTTCAACCTATATCAAACTATTCTAGCAACTAAGTAGGCATTAATGATTGCGTATTACATGCATCAACAGTAACTAGCCAATATGAAGCAAAAATAAAATAAACAAGTAGCAGTGTATGATGAACAGAATAGATCAATAGAATGTGGTTTTAATGATGCATTAAAACAGCAGTGTATGTCAAACAAAATAGAACAACTGAACATGCTTCGACAATATATGGTAGTGTACAATAGCGATAAATAACAACATAATATGCTTCTTAAATGACAAAGTACAAAACGTATGGGACCACAAATCATGCTTCTTACACGATATCATTCAGTAGCATACAACAGCGAGAAGGAACCACAGAATCATGCTTCTTAGATGATAATATACAACAGTGTGCAATAACGAATTAGGACAACAAATCATGCTTCTCAACGGCGAAATAAATATAAATGAAATACGATGAAATAAACTACAGATCATGCTTTTAAAATATTGAACATAACAACTAGTGTGAAAGATGACAACAACGGGAGTGAACGAGCATGTTTTAAAAGTTTACAGTGAATACTAAACATGTCAGGAAATTAGTCATGATCATATGTGTTTTATATATGAACAACGGATACAAATATAATAGCGAAATGGAGCACACAAATGTGCTTCGAACTTCGACAGCGAATACTAAATACAATAGCAAACTAATATCTTCGACATCGACTACGAGTTATAAAAGTGAAATGAAACATACATACGTGCTTAACATTTTGACAGTAACCATGAAACATAACAACAAATTAAACATAAGTACATATTTTACAATTCATGCTTTTAAATGGCGAATAACGGAAACGTATAATGTGACAGAATGAAACCACAGAACATGCTTCCTAAATGATAATAAACAGCAGTGCACAAACCACAGAACATGCTTTCTAAATGATAATAAACAACAGTTCAGAAACCATAGAACATGCTTGCTAAACGATAATAAACAACAATGCACAAACCACAGAACATGCTTCCTACACGATAATAAATAGGAGTGCACAAACGATGAAATGGAACAGCGACTTATGCTCTCAACGTCTAAACGAAACCACAATGAAGGTGTTTCCATATAACAGACTTAATGATCATCTAGGGTGTTATAAGACAATGAATGAAAGAACAATCATGCTCAGAGAATAAAGAAATCTCAAGGCAATATTAATCCGGTCAAGGCTACAATTAAAACATAGAGCCTATCTCGTTCACCCTTGATGGTCACCATGAAATCATTAGTTCATACTTCTACCTTACCAAGCTTGACATCAGGCAGGGCTTAATACTTCCAACCTTAACATCCAGTGAATGTAAATAGCATTGAAATATAGCAACAGAACAAGCAGAAATATAACAACAGAACAAGGCAGAGTTGTAACAACAGAACAAAACATCTAACGGAAAAAATCCAGGAGTTGAGCAGTAGGGAAATTTATAGAAATAGGACCTAACATGTCAACAAAATTTACAGATTTTAACTACAACAAAAACCACCACAAACACACACTTTACTTGGGTGTAGGGCCTCCACAGGCCAAGACTATCCAAATCCTTACCTAAGGTGAAGGACTAACGCACAGACAACCAATTTCTTCCTCCTGGAACTACTCTTCACGTAGGAAATCTACTCCAAAGGAAGACACCAAACCAAAAGAATGGGGAGAGATGCATGAGTGGAGGACCAGCTAAAATTAAATAGAAGGGCTCACCTCCTAGAGGCAGGCCATACACCAGTAGGGAGGGTGCAGGGGGACAGCTGCTGCTGGTCAGGACATGGGGAGTGAGATTCTGTGTCGAGGGCTGCATTTTTATTGGTTACGCATTGATTTCCTCTGATTTTAAATCATTCCCTGTCGCAGATCTGCAATATTTTGGACGAGTGCGGATGTGATGGTCTCATCTATATTTGTCCACATGTGCAAAATCCTCCTAGCAAATTTATGTTTACGAATAGGAAATGGCATCCTTGCCTTGTATGTACTGTCCAAATGTGACATTCAGATGAATTTCGGCGTCCACATACTGTGTCCATGTTCGTTTGAATGTGTCCAAAAATTGGACAGATTCAATGCTGGCGCATCCTGTCCTCGTCTGCATCGTCCGCATTTCATCCTCAGAGAGACAGGGTGAGTTCAAGACGTGAGGATCCATCCTACATTCATCCCCAAGTACAATCTGATGGTGCAGACGCCAAACCTCGTCCCCATGGTGTCCGCAGGCGTCCGAATACGCCAGGTTTCCATTTTCTTCACATTTTTCTACTAAACTTTTATCCCATAATATTTTTCCCATAAATATATGTCATAATTTAACAAGTATAAATATGCAATGTATTATATAATTTTTCTCCAACATTGATTACATCGTGTATACGAGAAATTAGTATTTGGGTATTACATACTAACCCCCTTACAAAAATTTTGGTCTCCAAAAGTTAGTTATTGAATAATTCGGGGTACAAGGCCCTCATGTTGTCTTCCTTCTCCCAAGGGGCCTATTCCTGGGTGTGATTATACCATAGGATCGTGACCAACATAATTCGTTGCATCGTAGCTCTTTCACTCTTGAGTCAATAATCTAAATAAGCCTTTCATTGTAGCTCAAGTTGGGCTGCACCGCAATATCATCGAATGGGCTCAATATAGCTGTATCGCCTAGACACTTTTTGAGGATAGACACGTGAAAGACGTTGTGCATGCCCACCATAGAGTCTAGCAACTGTAGTTGATAAGTGATAGGTCCTATCTTCTTTGTGATTACATAGGGTCCCACTTACCTCGGGTTGAGTTTTCCCCTCCTTCCGAACCGAACGACGCCTTTAAAAGGAGATATCTTCAAGAACACGCTATTTCCTTCATCAAATTCTAGGGCTCTTCGTCGATTGTTTGCGTAGCTCTTTTGACGACTCTAGGCTGCTAACATCCTCTGCTTAATTAGAGCCATAGACACTGCCGTTTTGTGCACTACCTCATGGCCATAAAACATTGCTTCACCTGCTTCATCCCAGTATAAGGGGGATCTACACTTTCTTCCATACATAGCTTTGTAGGGTGCCATAATTATAGTGGCCTGGAAGCTGTTATTGTATTCAAACTCAACAAAAGGTAGAATTTTACCCCATCCAACTTAAAATTTGAGAACGCAAGCACACAACATATTCTCGAGTGTTTGAATTGTTCTTTTGCTTTGGCCGTCGGTTTAAGGATGAAATGTTGTGCTGAATTTCAGTTCAGTGCCATAGCTTTGTTCAAACTTTTCCAGAACGCTGAAGTGTAACGACCCAAATTTTTGTAATTCTTTGAAAATACGAGAAATTTAAAATTTTCAAAAGACTCCTTTATATAACGAAATCAGAGTGTGGCACTAAAACCGGATCGCTACTAACCCTTCATTGAACTCGTTATGAGAATCAAATTAATGAAATGCAGAAGCGTTATAAAAATAATTTTTTAAAACATTATGGAAGCATAAATAAATCGTTTAAAGAAGATATACTTAAACAATTAAATACTACGTTAGAGAAATGAAAACTGAACAATTAAATAAAATTGAATTTCATGCGTTTTCTCTTTGACTCTCTTAGCATAGCTAGCCACGAGTTTCACGCGTGCAAATTCTTCATCCCTGCTTTATTATGTGTTGTTCATTATCTGTTCATCGTTTTTGCGTACAAGTACCTACACCTACATCACAAGTAAACTGTAAGCCTAAAGACTTAATAAGGAAAAGGGTTTAATGTAATATGATATGCCTCTCTTTAGTACTTTTTCTTCTTTTTCCCTTTAGGCGTATCCCGCCCTCTGGGCTTCCTCCTAGTGACAGGTGTATCCCGCCCATATTGAACATTCTTGTCCCTTCGGGCGTATCCCGCCCTCCAGGCTTTATTTCAGAAATAGATGTATCCCGCCCATCCTAAACATTCTTTTCTCGTCAGGCGTATCCCGCCCTCCAAGCTTTATTGCAGTAATAGACGTATCCCGCCCATCCTGAACATTTTTGGAACATCCCATACTTTTCCCATTTAATCATTTAACTTTTTAAATTTCGACATAAATTTTTCGTTTTCTATTTCATAATCAAAAAGTAAAACGAGTGAATTAACATAAAACGATTTCCAAAATCCTGATAGATAGTTATAAAAGTTTATAAAACAGTCCTTTTTAAGCCAAAATAGGAAAGTCTAACTATTACAATACCAAAATACCAATTTTCACAATCCGAAATGTTAACTATCAAATTACCAAAATACCCTTGTGAGGAACCACAACCAACAGGTCAAAATGGCTGATAACCCAAGGCATCGTCCTGGAATACCTCCGCCACGACTTGATTATCATCAGAAAAAGCATTACCTACATTATGGGGGAAAACAATGAACCAAACGCTCAGCAAGGATCAGAATGAAATGTAATGCAATGCAATGCGTGATCGCACAATGTATTTTAAGCCCAGAGTGACATACGTGACAACACCGTAGGGCAATGAGGAAGAATTAGTCAATTCACTATAAGCATACCTATCATGGTCTTCCTCATACTAGTAGTCACTCTTTTGTTCCGAGAACGTTGGGGATTTCAAAACGGGAGACAATGAACCCTCAATCTCATGTAACTGACCTATTTTCTCTCTCATCTTTCCATCATTAACCTATATGAATAATGGGATGCCATTGTTTTCCCGAAATCCCACACGCCTATTTACACAAATTGGTTATGTCATACAATATGGATGCAAGTTCATAAGTCCTAAAATGATGCATGGATGTTTCCAATATAATGGAAAAGAGAGCACAATGATCGCAATTGAAAGATAATGCCCTAATATTTAAATATTCTTTAAACACTATCCAGAACTATAATTGAACAGAACCAACTTTAACATGGATAATTGGATCTAACAATATAACCATTACAAGGGAAGTTCAATTTAACATAGTTTATCATACTTCATATAGAGTTTAATTGTTTAACAGTATACTACTCACTATACAAATACTTAATCTATATGTCAATCACACATACAGAAAGCAATATGTGGCAGGAAATGACACCTCTCCATCACAGAACTAACATATCTATCACATCCGTACATTACACATGGACCATTTTGAGTTCCTTTAGGTTCAATGACATAACATGTTTAGTAATCCAATATCTAACCTCACAGATTCTGAAATCCAAACTCAGCAGAGAACGGAAGGAAATGAAAACAAAGTCATGTCCAGTCTTTCATAATTCACTAAGCAGAATGTAACAAGAAGACAAATAATTCACACAAATCCCGCGATGTAGGCCTTCACTGGCCACACATCATTCATAATTCTCACCTATTTTGTTCCGAAAATCCAACATTCAGACTATACCACTCCTTCCAAGCAATACACTATCCAATTGAAGAGGAGACAAACGAAATCTTAATGAAGAACAGAACACAACTCACACTCACATTAACTTATGGAAATGAAAGACTTACCACTTTCTACTTGTTGTGCTTACACCCAATGCTCACTTCAACAGCTTTCTCACCTCAACAGCTCTTATAGACCAAGACAAGAAGAAAAGACAGAGGGAGTCGATTCTCATTCCAAGGAGAAGAGGTCCAACGATTTGAAGCCAAGCAATCCTCCACAGTCACCGCCAAGACGTGTATCCAGTAAAATAAATTGAAGGAAATCAAAATTTGTAGGAGATGACCTGCAGATTTAAATGGGTTTTTCGGACAATGTTGGCCTTTCAGATGCGGTGCGACGTTCGCGTCTCGTCCGTAGTTATCCGAAGTCTCTTTAGGATGAGAAAACACTTCCATAATCATTCATCCGTACCGTTTGCAAGTCCTATTTGGACGATGTTAAGCGTCCGCATATCACGTCCACAGTTGTCCGAATATGTCCAGAATTTGGACAGATTCATTTTGGATGTTGTCCATCCTTGTCTACAGGCGTCTGCAAGCGTCTGAATGTCCCTAGAATTTGTACAAATTCAAAACAGACGGTTCTGCTGTTGTCTACAACGTCCGCAGGCGTCTGAACTCAAACAGCCGTGAGTTTAGGACGCCAAATGTCATCCCAAAGTGTCCTAAACTCCAAGTTATGTGTTTTTCTTTAACTTTTTACACTATATTTCATTTGCCACATACACTAAATAATATTATTACATCATATGGTTTCATCACAACGTAATACATAGATACATGGTAATTTTACATTTTAGGACATTACAATCCACCCACCTTACAAAAATTTTGTCCCCAAAATTTAGTTCTGAAACAATTCTGGATACCGAGCTTCCATGTCATCTCATCTCTCCCACGTGGCTTCTTCTTCATTTACTTGGTTTTGCCATAGAACTTTCACGAGAGGAACTTCTTTATTCTGTAGCCTCTTTACACTATAATCCAGAATATGGAGTGGCTTTTCTTTGTATACTGGGGTCTTATGGGAGTGATACGTCCAATACACTTCGGCAACATAGAAACATGAAATACATCGTGTACACCAGACATAGCTTCAAGTAGACGTAATCGATACGCCACATTGCCAATTCGCTCCGTAATTTCAAAAGGTCCAATATATCGCAGATTCAGCTTGCCTTTACACCCAAACCGCATAACACCTTTGAATCGCGATAGCTTTAAATATACATAATCACCAACATTAAACTCCAGGTCTTGTCGACGATTATCAGCATAACTTTTCTGTCGATCTTGAGCAGCTTGCATGCGTTGGTAAATAAGAACCACAGTATCGGTCGTTTGTTGAACCATATCAGGTCCATAATACTTATCTTCCCCAACTTCACTCCATGCGAGAGGAGTTTGGCGTCTTCTTCCATATAGCGCTTCATATGGAGCCATGCCAATGGTCGCTTGATAGCTGTTATTGTAAGCGAACTCAGCTAATGGTAAGATCTTTTCCCATCCTCCATGATATTCTAGAATACAAGCACGCAACATATCTTCTAATATCTAGATCGTTCGCTCACTTTGACCATCCGTCTGTGGGTGGAAGGCTGTATTCATTGTCAAGTCAGTACTCATAGCCTTATTTACACTTTTCAAAAACATCAATGTGAATCATGGATCACGATTAGATACAATAGATACAGGAACACCATGAAGCCGTATAATCTATTTAATATAAAGGTCTGCAAACTACGTCATCGTCAAAGTCATACGTACAGGTAAGAAGTGAGCAACTTTTGATAACCTGTCAACTATGACCCATATCGCTTCATGTCCATTTACTGACCTTGGCAATCCAGTAACAAAATCCATAGTAACACGTTCCCACTTCCATTGTGGTATAGCCAGTGGTTGAGGCACTCCACCAGGTCGTTGATGCTCAGCTTTTACTTGTTGACAAATCTCACAATGGGTCACATAAAAAGCTATAGCAACTTTCATTCTTGACCAGTAATAATGCTTCCAAAGATCCTTATACATCTTATTACATCCATGAGGATAGAATAACTAGATGAAGGCACGTCTTTCATGATCGCTATCTGTAAAAGTATTTCTGGAACATACCTTCTCTCCTTATACTTCACAATGCCATCCGCAAATAAAGAATAATGGAGAAACTCTGGTAAAGTTGGATTTAGCTTAAAAGCTTCACAATGAGCATCTTTCATTTGAACTTCCTTTATCCTTTCCAAAATCATGGGTTGAAGAGTTAAGGTAGACAAAACATCTGTTAAATATTCTGGAATTAGCTGTACTTCCAGTTCTTGCATATCTTTTAGTAATCCAACTAGCATCTCTTGACATGTCATACTCATCACAACAAACTTACGACTTAAAGCATCTGCGACAATATTTGCTTTGCCAGGATGACATTTAATTTCACAATCATAATCTTTTACAAATTCAAGCCAGCGCCTCTGCCTCATATTTAGCTCTTTCTGTGTAAAAATATACTTCAAACTCTTATGATCTGTAAATATTTCACAATGCTACCCGTATAAATAATGTCTCCAGAGTCTTTGAGTAAAGACTACAGTAGCAAGCTCAAGATCATGTGCCGGATAATTAAGCTCATGTGGTTTGAGTTGCCTGGAAGCATAAGCAATTACTCTTCCTTGTTGCATCAACACTCCACCAAGCCCTCGTCTGGACGCATCATAAAATATGCTCAAATTCTCAGTCTCAACCAGCAAGGTTAACACAGGTGCAGTTGTTAAACGACGTTTGAGCTCTTGGAAACTTGCTTCACATTCATCGGGCCACCAGAATCGCACATTTTTCTTGGTTAAACTGGTAAGAGGTACAACAATCTTCGAAAATCCCTCAATAAAGCGTCGGTAATAACCGGCCAAACCAAGAAAACTGCGAACATCTCTTACACTTTTTGGTTGTTCCCATTCAACAATTGCTTGAATCTATACAGGATCCACAGCAATACCTTCTTTTGATATAACGTGGCCGAGGAAACAAACTTCATTGAACCAGAAATCACACTTTGAAAATTTTGCATACAATGACTGCTGCTTGAGAATAGTCAAAGTGGTTCGTAAATGCTGAACATGCTCTTCTTTAGATTGAGAATAAATAAGAATATCATTGATGAAAATGATTATAAATTTGTCTAGATACTCCTTGAATATCCGATGAATTAGATCCATAAATGCTACAAGAGCATTTGTTAAGCCAAATGACATTACCATGAATTCATAATGACCATATCTAGTATGGAAAGCTGTCTTTGGTATATCTTCTTGTTTTACTCGTAATTGATAATATCTCGATCGAAGATCAATCTTAGAGAAGATGCAGGCACCATTGAGTTGATCAAATAAATCATCAATACGAGGTAAAGGGTACTTATTCTTAATCGTCACTTTATTCAATTCTCGATAATCCATGCACATGTGTAACGATCCGTCTTTCTTTTTCACGAATAATACTGGAGCTCCCCAAGGTGATAAACTGGGACGAATAAACCCTTTTTGTACCAACTCTTCAAGCTGAGTCTTTAACTCATGTAGTTCTGCAGGTGCCATTCGATATGGATTCTTCACAATTGGTTTCGCGCCAGGTTGTAAATCTGTCTCTCTAACAGGAGGCAATCCGGGAAGATCATCCAATAAGACATCAGGGAATTCACGGACGACTTTTATATCTTCAACTTTTGCATTGACTTTTACCGTCGTATTCATTATATGAATAAGAAAACCTTGACATCCATGTCTCAATAGTTGATCTGCTTTGAGAGTAGAAATAATTGGTAATTTGCCCTTCTCTTTCATCCCTTGAAACACGTATGGCTCCTCATGAACAGAATAGAACTGGACTTCACGTCGTGCACAATTAATATTTAACCAATCCATACCCAATATAAGATCAAATCCCTTTATATCTATCGCGATTAGGGTAGCTTGAAAAGCACGGTTATTTATTTGAACTGCATAATCTTCAAGAATTCCATGTGCAGTCATATAACTACCAGAAGGGATAAGGACTCGATAACTTTTCTTTGGAATCTTAGGGGAACATCTTGCTTTTGAGCAAAATTGTGTTGAAATAAACGAATGAGTGGCCCTAGTATCAAATAACGTATAAGCAGCTACATTATTAATATACGTTGTACCTACGTTACTCGCAGAGTATCACTACTTGAAATAACATATCATGCTTGAAAGGATATAATACAGGTGTACAATAAAATTTATGTACCTGATATAACTGCTGGTAATTCTTCTTCCTCCTTCTCCTCTTCTTGCAATGCAAAGACTTGCGGAGCTACATCGCCAGGTAAAGTTGGACAACTCCTTGCAATGTGTCCTGGTCATCCGCATCTATAATATACATTCATCCCCATTTTACATGGTCCAGTGTGTAATACCCCAATTTTCATAAACATAATTAATTAAGGATAATCGAGATTTATTTGATAAGAAAATTGATTGGGGTATAATTGGATTATTCCGAGAAATTTTATTATGGAATATATTATCATGAAAATAAGTTTAGAAAAATAATTGTTAGGAGATAATTATATCAATTATTGGATAATTATTCTGGAAGTCGAATTGAAGAATTTTGATCGATAATTATCATAAAGTTATATTTGGAGAAAAGAAATTTTGGATTGGGATGAAAATAATTAAATGAAGAATTTATTTAAATGGAAGAAAAATTAATGGGTGAAGGAGCTGAACAGGTTTAGCTTGTGTACTGATTTAGGGCTAGTCTACGCGTCAAATGGAACTGAGAAATAATCAGATAATTAAATTGAAGATTTGAAAAGAGAAAAATGAAATTATGGATTAATGGGAATTGAAATAATGGAAGATTAGTGAACCGGTTGGCTCGGTTCCTTGGGTTTAGTTTGGTTGGAGAATTGTGGTGGTTTTTATTTTAAATTGAAGGTTTTATTTTTAATTGAAGAAGAAAGTTGAGGGAGAAGGGAAGAGAAGAGACCGAGAGGGAGATACGAGAACGAGAGAGGGAGCGATCGGGAACGTGCAAGCGACGACGGAAAAGCGACGTCCGGCGAACACGCGACGCTGTTCAACAACTTGCTCGGCGTCCAGGCGAGCCGGAGCGACATCGGGTCGTTGCTAGGGCTTGGATTTGGGGGTCCAGCGAGGGTGTTTCCGGCAACGGGTTCCGGCTACGAATCAGGCATCGATTCGTGGTAAGTAATCGATTTCTCCCTTCGTCTTGATGTTTTGGTGATCTTCTGGTGTGGCGGAGCTGAAGTCGATGAAGAATCGGCAGGAAGAGCAAGAACAGGGGCTTCGGGTCGCTAGCATTGATTTGGGCATAGGTTCAGGTCTGTGCTTTCCAAATTGGACCGGTTTTTCGTCCTCCCGAAACGATAGCAACTTTCTAGCGTGGAGTGTGGTCATTGGACCACCTCCTTCTAATTGTGTGATTCTTCCATCAGCCTGGCGTCTATGGGGTCTTCTGTCTATAAATCTGGACAGATTGGACGCTAGCTGTGGGATTGGAAGCTGGCTGGCAGTGAGGTCCGAGTGGTGGTGATGAAATGTTAAGGTGCAGGTGAATGATTTGAGGAGCTGCTCTCGGTGAGAATTTCTTGAATTTCGTCTGTCTTTACTGTTCTGTAATCTATTTTAGAGTGTTCGATTACTACATTGAATATTACCATTGTTGGAGATTCTCGGTTGGTTAGTTTGCTGTGATCTGGGCTGTGATTTCACTCCATTATTCGTTGTTAATGAAACTCTTTTTGATACTGCTGTTGAGTTAGGACTTATAACCGTGGGAAGAAACTTTCAATTTGTTGATACTGCTTTTGGAAAAATGTCAGAAATGTGTATTTTGTCCTCCATTTTGGTCTCTGCTTGCTGCGTGTTTGGACTGACTTGTTTCCATTGTGATTTCTTTTTTGGATTCTAAATCGGATAATAAATCCTTGGATTGTTGTTCTTCATCGAATTCTGCTTGAATGTTACATATTGGGTAGATTGCCTCTATCTGTTATAGTTATGTGCATCTGCGGGGTTGGTGTGAGATCAGTTCTATTTCGATTTATTCATGAAATTGAGGTGTTTGGATTGTTTTATTCAGATTAAAGTTTGTTGTAAAAGGATTGACAGACAGTTGTTAAATTGGTTTTGATTGGAGTTTTACTTCGGATGATAACTTTGGGAAGATTTGTTGTGAGGTTTATCTTGTTCCCTATTTTGTTGGAATCCTGAAGATTTGGATTTTGGAATCAATTGATGTCTGAATGGAAAAGTTAATAAATTGTTCACTGTGAATGCGCTACAATTTTTATTGCATAGCTGTTGCGTTGTAGTTTATAGAAGTATGAAGGTGAATTCAGGTCACATTGATGGAATGAGCAACATTTGTTGGCTATAGTTATCTCGTTGCACATGTTAAGACATTTGAATTATTATTGCCTGGTTACTAAGTAATTAAGTTGATTAATGAAATTTGTTAAGCGTTAAGATTTATGAAAATTTAGCGATTGTTATTAATGAATAAATATCGGTTAAACTGGACAATGGCGATTTAAGGGAAAAAGTATAAATTAAGGTTATTCGTTTATTGACCATGAAAGTAATGAAGATAAATTTGTAGAAATTTGTTAAGCGATAATTTAATCATTAAATAATAAATAAGGAATAATGATAGCAAAGTTAAGATTTATGATTGATAAAAATATTAATAAATAAATGTTAATTATTTTGAAGGTATTAACGGGAAAAGAATAGAGTGTTAAATGCGCCGCGAACGCCAGGTAAGTGATACGCATGTGTTTTGGTTCTTAGGGCTCTACATCGCAAGAAATAAGAGATAAATGTTTCGTTGTTTACAGTATTTAATAGCATGTTTCCGTGTTTACAGTTTTAAATAACATGTTTCGGTGTTTACAGTTTTAAATAGCATGTTTCGTTGTTTACTGTTTTTGTAAGCATGATCTGTGAATTGTATGTTGGTTGCGCTATTAAATTTATCTAATAGAAAATGTATGCATTCACGAGCATCATGCATCATGGTTTTAAAATTTATACGAAAATGGTTTTAAGCATGGTTTTGTAAAGAAAACAGAATCGAATATTAAATGAATCAATAATGAAAAAAAAAGAGAAAGGCTTGGGCGGATTGTTCCCTCATGGTTAAATAATAAAGTAAAGTAAAGAAAAATATAAGACTTTGGCACATAACCCATAAATAGAGGCTTGGTGGACATGGTTCCCATGGTTAGAGGCTTTGGGTGGATTAGTCCCCCGTTAGTTGAGTCTTGAGATGAATACCAAAGGTAGAACAATAAATAGAGGCTTGGTGGACATGGTCCCCATAGTTAGAGGCTTTTGGTGGATTAGTCCCCCTTGGTTGATGCTTGTGTTGTATACCAAAGGCAAAACAATAAAGTAATAAAGTTAAAATCATGAAACGTAAATAAATGAACAGTAAAGTAAAGTCAAGATAAAGCAAAGTTAAGATCAAGAAAACGGTAAAAGAAAAAGAAAAGAAAGAAAAAAGAGAAACACAAACAGAAAATGAAAAGAGATTTAAAAGTTGCATGACGTGTGTATCATACATTTTATTTTATATCACTTACTGAGTATTAGACTCATTAGTTAAGTCTTGCAATGTAGGTACACGCACAGGTGAACAGACTAAGAGCCATTCGATGAAGGATTTGCACGAGTGGATCTTGTGGCTAGCTGGGCTAAAGAATTAAGTGAAATTTATTTGTAAAAGGTTTTGTAAATTATTCAGTATTCTTTAATGCTTGTTTTAATTCCGCTGCGTTTTTAGAAAATGATTTTATTATTTTCATTGCACTTGATAAATGTTTTAAGTAAATGGTTTTAATGACTAGGTTTATAAAAGATAAATACTATGATGTTTTTATAAGAAGAAAAGTTTTAAATTTATACGATTTTTAAAGTAAATAAAAACCGGGTTGTTACACAGCGTGACTTTTTTTACACTTCGGGCATATAACTAGCTCAGCAACGGGTGCAGTAGTAAGTACTTCATTTGCTGGATGTTTCTCTCTCCCTTGTTGAATTTCCTGTACAGGTGGTCTTCGAACTCCACGATTGTTTGCTTGTTGTCTTCGCTGTTGAAGAGTCTGATTATTTCTCCCAACTCTTTGAGAAAATTCTTGTTCCCTTGTTGTAGTACTTTCCACATCCTCAGCCTCTAATGCTGTTGCCACTATTTGTGCATAAGGAATGCCTCGAATGCCTGTTAGTCTAACCCCACGGCGGATCTCTATCTTCAGTCCTTGTACAAACTATTGCACCTTCTGGCCATTATTATTCGCTACATGTGGGGCAAATCTTGATGATGCCTCGAATTGATGGATGTATTTAGACACCGTTCTCGTCTAGCGAAGTCGCATAAACTCCTTCATTTTCTGGTTCTGAACCATAAAACCGAAGTACTTCTCATTGAATAATTCTTTAAAATTCTCCCAGGTGAACGTTGCCAAATTCAATGTAGTCTTGACAGAATCCCACCAAAACTGGGCATCATGTGTCAGAAGATAAGTTGCACACTTCACTTTCTTCGTCTCTCGTATCTCTGCATATTCAAACATCTTCTCAATGGACCGTATCCATGCTTTAGCTCCAGTAATATCAGTTATATTCCCACTGAAGTTAGGAAGTCTGAGTCGTTGAAATTTTTCCTAGCCAACTTCAGTGGGTGGGGTACTACTATTGCCCAGTTATTTCCATTTCCGTTATTGTTTCTGTTCTCATTATTGCCACGCTCTATAAGTATCTCAATCAACTAAGATTGTCGATCAATCACATTAGCAATACGACTAAAAGTTTCATCTCGTTTGTTAGGGACTGAAGTGTTTTGTCGTGTTATTCGTGCCATTGTAAAATTTTACTGTTTATAAATAATTTAGAAATAATAAATGACTGCGCATAATGATAAAATTAACTAAAACTTACATAAGGAGTGTATTCCATGACAAGCCTTGTGTTATCAGCAGTTTTCATAACCGACTTTGACCTGGTTGTGCTTTGATACCAACTATAACATCCCATACTTTTCCCATTTATTCATTTAACTTTTCAAATTTCTACATAAATTTTTCGTTTTCTATTTCATAATCAAAATATATCATCAGAGTAAAACGAGCGAATTAAGATAAAATGATTTCCAAAATCCTGATAGATAGTTATAAAAGTTTATAAAACAGTCCTTTTTAAGCCAAAATAAGATAGTCTAACTATTACAATACCAAAATACCAGTTTTCACAATGCAAAATGTTAACTGTCAAATTACCAAAATACCCTTGTGAGGAACCACAACCAATAGGTCAAAATCGCTGATAACCCAAAGCATCGTCCTGGAATACCTCCTCCACGGCTTGATTATCATCAGCAAAAGCATTACCTACATCATGGGAGAAAACAATGAACCTAACGCTCAGCAAGAATCAGAATGAAATGTAATGCAATGCAATGCATGACCACACAAAGTATTTTAAGCCCAGAGTGACATACGTGACAAACACCGTAGGGCAATGAGGAAGAATTGGTCAATTCACTATAGGCATAACCATCATGGTCTTCCTCATACCAGTAGGAACCCTTTTGTTCGAGAACGTTGCGGATTTCAGAACTGGAGACAATGAACGCTTGATCCCATGTAAATAACCTATTTTATCTCTCATCTTTCCATCATTAACCTATATGAATAATGTGATGTCATTGTTTTCCCGAACCCCCACACACCTATTTACATAAATTGGTTATGTCATACAATATGGATACAAGTTCATAAGTCCTCAAATGATGCATGAATGTATTCAATATAATGGAAAAGAGAGCACAATGATTCGTAATTGAAAGACAATGACCTAATATTTAAATGTTCTTTAAACACTATCCAGAACTATAACTGAACAAAACAAACTTTAACATTGATAATTGGATCTAACAATATAACCATTGCAAGGGAAGGACAATTTAACATAGTTTATCATACTTCATACATAGTTTAATTGTTTAACAGTATACTACTCATTATACAAATACTTAATCTATACGTCAATCACACATACAGAGAGCAATATGTGGTAGGAAATGACACCTCTCTATCACAGAACTAACTTATCTATCATATCCGTACATTACACATGGACCATTTTTGAGTTCCTTTAGGTTCAACGCAGTAATCCTATATCTAACCTCACAGATTCTAAAATCCAAACTCAACAGAGAACCGAAAGAAATGAAAACAAAGTCATGTCCAGTCTTTCATAATTCACTAGGCAGAATGTAATAAGAAGACAAATAATTCACAAAAACCCCGCGATGTAGGCCTCTACTGGCCACACATCATTCATAATTCTTACCTATTTTGTGCAGAAAATCCAACGTTCAGACTATACCACTACTTTCCAGTAATACACTGTCCAACTTGTAGAGGAAACAAACGAAATCTTAATGAAGAACAGAACACAACTCGCACTCACATTAACTTATGGAAACTAAAGACTTACCACTTTCTGCCTGTTGTGCTTACACCCAATGCTAACCTCAACAGCTTTCTCACCTCAACTCACCTGAATAGCTTTTATAGACCAAGACAGGAAGAAAAGATAGCGGGAGTCGATTCCCATTCCAAGGGGAAGAGGTCCAACGATTTGAAGCTAAGCAATCCTCCACCGTCACCGCCAAGACGTGTATCCAGCAAAATAAATAGAAGTAAATCAAAAATTACAGGAGAGGAGCTGCAGATTTAATTGGTTTTTTGGACAATTTTGACCTTTCAAATGTGGTACGGCGCCTGCGTCTCGTCTGCAGTCGTCCAAAGTCTCTTTAAGATGAAAAAACATGTCCATAATCATTCATCCGTACCGTCCACAAGTCCTATTCAGACAATGTTAAGCATCTGCATATCACGTCCGCAGTTGTCTGAATGTGTCCAAAATTTGGACAGATTCATTTCGGACGCTGTCCATCCTTGTCCGCAGGCGTCTGCAAGCGTCCAAATGTCCCCAGAATTTGTACAGATTCAAAACGGACGGTTATGTTGTCGTCCGCAGGCATCCGAACTTAGACAGCCGTGAGTTTGGGACGCCAAATGTCATCCCAAAGTGTCCTAAACTCTAAGTTATGTGTTTTTCTTAACTTTTTACATTACATTTCATTTGCCACATACACTAAATCATATTATTACATCATATGGTTTTATCATAACGTAATACATAGATTATACGGTAATTTTACATTTTGGGACATTACAATTTTCTTAACATTTTTCCTCACTCATGCATGTGTGAGCACCACCCTGGGTGGCACTTCCTATTGGTTTCTATTAACATGATGCATGACCATATATTTTCATCCTAACATGATGCATGATGTAGTATAACGTAACATCAATAGAAATTGAATTGCGCATGTAAAAGAAAGTAATTGAATAGCTTGGATTGAAGAGCATAGAAATGAAAGCAACCAACAAATGAATGACAAGGATTGAAAGCAAGGCACATGAAGGAGACAATTATAGAAATAGTTAAACGACAAGGGATATGCTTTAACATCTAGATACAACAATAAAAGAAACGTAAAGGAAACAATGAATACAGCGTGCTA
Source organism: Begonia loranthoides (assembly GCA_022433065.1). Taxonomy (NCBI): domain Eukaryota; kingdom Viridiplantae; phylum Streptophyta; class Magnoliopsida; order Cucurbitales; family Begoniaceae; genus Begonia; species Begonia loranthoides. The sequence continues at coordinate 22,104,367 of CM039469.1, forward strand.
CGCAAGAGTACGACAATAGTAAATAGACATGGATAACCAGGACTAAAAGAAACATACATAGAGATTAATAGTTGATTAACATGCTTGAAGATTAACCAAGTAATAGTTAACTAACATGCATGAAGATAAATAGTTGATTAGCATGCTTGAAGATTAAACTTAGTTAACTTGCTTAAATAGTAATTAACATGCTTAAGTTAATCAATTATTCTAATTAATTAACATGCTCAAGTTTAATTAATTACTCTAGCTACGTTGATTAACATGCTCGAGTCTAGTTAGTTAAGTAAATTAACATGTTAAAGTCTAGTTAATTACCCTAATTAATTAACATGCTTAAGTCTAGTTAATTACTCTAATTAATTAACATGCTTCAGTTTAGTTAATTACTCCAATTTAATTAACATGTTTAAGTCTAGTTAATTACTCTAATTAATTAACATGCTTCAGTTTACTTAATTCTTCCAATTTAATTAACATGCTTAAGTCTACTAACATACTCAAATCTAGTTGATTACTCTAGATTAGGTTAATTAACATGCTCAAGTAATGATTACAATTTGGATTCTAACTGATTAACAATTAAACATGCTTAAGGCCTTATTAACTAATCATGATTAGATTTAGTAGACGATAACATGCTAAGACAAGTAATTTATAAGCAGGATTATAAGCAATACCAAGAAGACAATAACAAAGGGAATATAAAAATATCTATTCACATAGTCAGTGAAATTCTTAATCTGTTCCTACTTAGTTCATTCTTCTTTCATCTTCTCCATTCTTCTTTCATCTTCTCCATTCTTTTCTAATAAGTAAAGAATCTATTATTTTCAAATAAAGCATAGCACAGTAAAGGAAATTGTAGCGAGAGACAATATAACTATATTAAAGGAAATTACAGTAAAGAGAAATGCACAGAATATTAACAAGGAAGAATAACATATTATTATTAACCTAGTTCATTACATGCTCAAGAGAGAATGTTAATTAAACATGCATTTATTATAATTAACAGACTTTTAATGGTTTAATGGATTAAGCATGCATAGCTAATTAATTAAACATGCTCGACTAGTCATGTCCAATTCTAGTTAGTTAATTAAACATGCTAGTTAGTTAATTATAAACATACTAGTTAATTAGTTCAACATATTGGAGTCTAGTTAATTAACGTGCTCAACAAGATACGATCATTATTCTAGTTAAGTGGACATGCTCGATTTAGAGAGTGTTAATCCTGGCTATCTATACATGTAACTATACATGCTCAGATTAAACGTGCTTAAGCAAGTGTATAATTATGATCCTAGTAATTACTCTAGTTAATTAACATACTCAAATCTAGTTTATTAAACATGCAAGGGTTCTATTTGGTTAACAGTTAATCATGTTCAAAGTCCAGTTAAGTTGACAAGCTAGTTAATTTAACATGCTAGTTTAGTAAATTAATCATGCGAAATGGATTAATTTCAATTAAACATTAGTCAATTAAACATGTGAATATTAGTATAGTTGCTTAACATACTCGGTTAATGGTTTAGTTAACACCTAGATGTCAAACAAGGAAACGACAGAACAATGTGTACATTACACAGAGAAATTTAACTAACGCCAAGTAAGGGAATGAGCAACAAGAATAAAATCGACATAAGAAAAGGGAAATCAGTTCATTCACGCTTATCTCATCCTCATATCTCTTTAGTTTATCATCCTCTATTTTACCACAAACCATTCCATACTTCATAACAATTTTCATTAACCAAATAGCATCTACAAGTCACCAATCACAGCACTAATAGATAACAGAGCTAACAATAGGGAAGTATCACAGAGCAATAAAACAAAGGAACATAATTAATCATTCAAGAGACCCAACAATACTCACGAACTCTACTTGCTGGGTAGAGCCTCCAAATGGCCAAGACACCCCTATTTTCTTACCTCAGAACTTTTCGTGCATTCACACTTAAATGTTGTCCTTCTTCTCTTTCCGATACCTTCACAATTAGAACATCCATTCATTAATAAAATCATTTAATCTGCTTATTAAATCTTAACGTCTTTTCTATTCTAATTTCTCGTTACTTGCTAAAATCTCCTAAATAGACTTATTTCTGTAATTGCTACTTAGCTTAATAATTAAATCCCAATATTCATTTTCATATCTTTGTCCAATTTCCAACAACAGTTTAACAATCTCTAATTAACATTTCCCATAACTACAACAATAGTAAATCCAACTTAACAACTTATTTTCCATGAGCATAACCCAAATCTAACATATTTATACATCCAACAATAATCAACAAGGACACAATCCAAAGACCCAAAACCATCACCAAATAGGTTTAGAACTTATCTCCAGCCACTAGCACCAAAACCCATTCTCATATCATAAATTTAACCCCCTTAGTGTTGACAATAACAAAATAACAAGCCAATACTCTTAACAGAACACCCCCAACCAACCAATAATAGGGAAATCCATTTTCCAACACCTAAATCACCAAAGACTAACACAACAGAGATTAATCTTCCAACAACAGAGTGTATTTATCCACTTATTGTCTAATAACATAGCATGAATGTTCATAAAAATCCAGGATAAAGTTGGGGGAATACCTCACAGCTCACACAAGATGCTTCTCCCAGCTTCTCTCCTCCTCTAGCTCTCGGATCAAGCTCTCTAGAGCTCTCATGAGAGCTTTCTCCTATTTGCATCCATCCCTCATCATTATAACACAACAACCATCCAGCACACACCTCACCACTCACTGCCCTTTTTCTAAACAACTTACTCGACATTAACCTTTGATTCCATCCAGCTTTTCAGAGGTTGTCCACCACGCGGGGGTGCAATTCAAGGCTGGAAAAGAGTACAGGTTGTCTGTTCAGCACACAACGAGTTGCCTGAAACGGTCAAGTCAGACCCTACCACACCCGGGTCGAAGCACCCATTGCAGCCCGACCCGCCCAACCCGACGCCGAAAATCGCCGCTACACCGACCCCAAGACGTCCCTGCCAGCGTCCGACCATCAGAACACAAAGGAGAAGAAAAACTGACAAAACACACCTCCAATCGTTGCCAGAAACCACGCCCACGGGAGCCCCGAATCTGAACCCTATCCGCGACTCGCCACTCCATTCTGCCGGCAGTCGTTTGCCATTCGCCGCAAGTAGCCGCCCCTTGCCTGAGCTTCGTTGTCTGCTTGAGCGCTCCTGCTCGCTCTCTTAGTCTCCCTACTCTCTCTCTCCTTCTATCTGCTCTCTCGCTCTCACTTCGCGAATGGCCGAAGGCCATTCTATTTCCCCTTCCTTTATTCCAGCCAAGCAATATGCGTGAGAACTGGTCCATGCCTTTCCTTTTCGAATTTAACCCCTATTATACTTATTAAACCTCAATTATTCCCTTTTATTTAATCCCCTTACATTTAAATCCCAAATAATCCAATTTAATCTCACTCTTTATTTATTCAACAAATCCTTAATTCAAAAAAATTATAATTAATCCCAAAGATTATAATTTAAGTCATTAAATTAATATTTATTTTAATAGATTGTAATATCTTATGAATACGTTCTTAGTAATACCTTGATAATTATCCAATAAATCCAATATACCCAATTACCTTGCAATTATCCTTATTAAACTCCGATATAAAAAGTTGGGGTTTTACACGAAGTGAAGCACGGGTCCCGATCTGATAAGATAGAAACCAGAACACCATGAAGTCGGATGATTTCTTTGACATATAAATCATCAAAATGGCTCATCTTATAAGTCATGGCTACTGGCAAAAAGTGTGACACCTTAGTCAATCGGTCCATGGTCACCCAGACTGCATCGTGAGCTCTAGTTGTTTTAGGCAGACTCGTAACAAAATCCATGGTGATGTGCTCCCATTTCCATTCAAGAATCGGCAATGGTTGGAGCATCCCACCCAGTCGTTGATGTTTGGCCTTAACATGCTAGCATTCATGGCATAGCGACACAAATTCGACAATATCATACTTCATGTTGGCCAGTGGTAATGAGTTTTAAGATCCCGGTACATCTTATTACAACCAGGTTGTACAGAGAAACTGGAAGAGTGAGCTTCTCGTAAGATCTTTAGTCGCACTGTCATATCGTTTGTCACATACCACCAGTTCTTATACTTGACCACGCCATCTGCAAACGTAGAGAAATCTCGATACTTTTGTAGGCTTGGGTTCAATTTGAAACCCTTACATACCTCATCATTTTGTTAAGCCTCCTTAATCCACTCAATGATAGATGGTATCAAGGTTAACTTTGCTAATACCACGTCCAATTGTGTTGGAATCATCTGCATATCAAACTCTAAAAGATCTTTCTGAAGTTCAGAAGGCATTTCTTCACATATCATGCTCATCACTGCCTCTTGGTAGCTAAGAGCATCTGCGACGACATTGGCTTTCCCCGGATGATACTTGATTTCATAGTTGTAGTCTTTAACGAATCAAGCCATCGCTGTTTACACATGTTTAGTTCCTTTTGGGTGAAAATATACTTGAGACTCTTGTTATCCGAGTAGATCTCACAACTCTGCCCATATAAATAGTGTCTCCATAATTTGAGAGTGAAGACAATAGCCACAAGCTCTAAGTCGTGAGTGGGGTAGTTCCGTTTGTGTGGCTGAAGTTGTTGAGATACATAGGCGATAACTTTCCCATGGTGCATAAGAACTCCACCAAGTCCGCACTTAGAAGCATCACAGTAGATACGGAAGTCACTATCTCCATTGGAAATGTCATCACCAGGGCAGTCATGAATCTGCGCTTTAACTCTTGGAAACTGTTTTCACAGTCGTTAGACCACTAGAATCGAGCATTCTTCTTGGTGAGGCTAGTAAGTGGTAGAGCGATCTTGGAAAATCTGTCAATAAAGCGCCTGTAATACCCGGCCAATCCTAGAAAACTTCTTACATCTTTGACATTCTTCAGCTGTGCGCAATTCATTACTGCTTGTACCTTTGCCAGGTCCTTTGATATGCCATCTTCGGAGATCACATGGCTGAGGAAGCCAACTTTACTAAGCTAGAATTCACATTTAGAAAACTTTGCATATAATTAATGCTGGCTAAGAACAATAGGGCCATCCGGAGATGTTCACAATGCTCTGCCTCAAATCGGGAATAAACCAACATATCGTCACTGAAGACAATGATAAACTTATCTAGGTAGTCTAGGAAGACTCAGTTCATTAAATCCATGAAGGTTGTCGGGGCGTTGGTCAGACTTAAAGACAGGACTAGGAACTCATAGTGACCGTCTTTGGTACGGAATGCAGTCTTCGATACATCATCAGCTCTAACCTTCAATTGATAATAGCCTGATCGAAGGTCAATCTTTAAGAATACCCGGGCACCGCTTAGTTGCTGAAACAGATCGTCGATTCTTGGTAGAGGATACTTATTCTTAATTGTTACTTTGTTCAGATCCCTGTAATCGATGCACATTCTGAGGATACTATCTTTCTTCTTGACGAATAACACTGGTGCAACCCAAGGAGAAAAGTTGGGTCGAATAAACCCTTTGGTGACCAGTTCCTCCAATTGCATTTTCAACTCTCGAAGCACGGCAGGTGCCATACATACAGATGTTTAGAAGTAGGATCCATACCAGGCTGCAAGTTGATCTCGAATTTGATCTCATGGTCTGGGGGAAAACTGGGAAGATCATCAAGAAAAACATTTGGGAAGTAAGATACCACTGCAACATCCTCTAACTCGGCATCAGTGATTATAGTAGTATCAATTACACTGACCAGGAATCCGTTGCACCCGTTCTTTAACAGCTTGTCTACCTTGAGTGCAGAGATGATGGTAAACTTCCCTTTCTCCTTGGTTCCTTGGAATGTGTGCAGTTTACCACCTGGATGACTAAAGCAGACCTCGTTCTTCTTGCAATTGATGATTGCATGGTGTGTAGATAACCAATCGATTTTGATAATGACGTCGTAGACTTTTAAATCCATAATGATCAAATCAGCCCAAATAAATGACCCTTAATATCCACTACATGGGCCTTGAGCATTCCATCGGTAATCAATTGATCACCGTAAGGCAATAGCACGGGATGCGTGTAGCTCACGCTACCAGAGAAACCATTTGCTCGTTCACAGAACTTTGTAGAAATAAACGAGTGCGAAGCACCCGAGTCGAATAAGACGTACGCAACACACTTATTTACATAGATTGTCCCTACCAGGGTTAGGTAAGTTGTTTATTTTAAGGTAAAAATTTTCTATTCTATCTAGGAAAGGAAGTAATCATAAATATATGCACAATTAATGTTTAAAATGAAATGTACCTGCTACCACTACTGGCTGATCGTCGTCCTCGGTTCCATCATAGCGAAAACTTGCGGGGCCACTCTTCCTTGTCCCCCATGTCAGATCAGACTGTATCTGGCTATGTGACTTAGCTTACCACAAGAAAAACACATTTCTGAACCAGCCAGACAATCGCCTCGGTGTACCCTCTTGCATTTTGGACTAGCATTATTTTGAGGACAGTTGGGCTCCTGCGCCATTGGCCTTTTCTCTGACCTCTACTATGCATGAGCCTCCACTGGGCGTTTGACTCCATAGCTTGTGGGAGGACCACTTCATGGTTCCTGGGCGGAATTAGCCTTCCACGCTCTTTGGCTAACTTCTCTCTATTTGGCAGCTGCGAGCTTCACTCCTTCCACAACCAAAGCTGGCACTATCTTTGAGTAAGTGACACCCTCGATGCTAGCTCCGATGACTCCTTCCTGGACTTCAATTTTCAGCCCTTGAACAAAATGTTGCATCTTTTTCTCTTCAGTTGCCACCAGATGTTGAGCTTAATGGGACAGGGCCTCAAACCGCTGAGCATACTATGCCATGAGTCCCAACTAGCGTACATACATGAATTTTGTCAATTTCTAAGTACGAATGGTGCGGTTGAAATATTTCTCATTGAACAGCTTTTTATAATCTTTCCAAGTGAGGGCTGCCACATCATGGGACACCTTGACTGCGTCCCACTAGAAGCTGGCCTAGTGAATTGTATGGGTCGCTGATTCCCATTACCATTCCCGTGGTCTTGTCCCATAAATCTTTCCATATAATAAAAATGATGCTCCATAAACTGTGTTTGTCTCTCCATCTGTTGAGACTGTTGTTCCACAACTGATGTTATGCGCTCGAGGGCCACGTCTCGGCCGAGATCCTCATGCCGATTGGGCGCTCGAGGCCCTTCTTCATTAATTGGCATATTACCTCTTCCGCTCCTAGCCATCAATAATTCCCTACGAGTCCATCTTATAAAGTAAAGTAATAAGTTTAAGAGAAGATTTATAATAAAATTAAGCGATTTTGGAAAGTTGAAAAGGAACATTTTCGCAATTCTATATATTTTTACGTTATGGTGCAATTAATTCAAGTGAGCAATTCAATAATATAAAGGAAAACTTACAGTCAGAGGGGCATTGTCCAACGAGTCTGGGTTGTTCGTATTGAAATGCACGAGAGTAGTATGACTTTGATACAAACTGTAACAACCCAGATTTTTCATTTATCTTAAGAAAACGCATAAAATTTAAAATTTTTCTAAACAACTAAAATCATTATTTAAAAATCTTCTCAACTTAAAATCAGAGTCTTTTTCTTGAAAACCCGATCGTCACTTAAACTCATTTCAAGAATCATAGAATACTGGAAACTACTGTTTATATAATCGGCGGAAGTGTAACCTGAAATATTACTTAAAGCAGTTACCAAAGTTCAAGGTTCAAAGCATAGCCTACTCAAAACGAGGGTTAGGGTAATAGTTAATGTTTTACAAAACATGTTTGTCAATAAACCCTTACAAAATAGATACTTTTTCTTTTCCTTGGGTCATGCCTCTACTATGGTCGCGTTTCCTCTAGATACACCGCAGGCTCCACAGGTAGGGCCTCCTTAGATACATCGCAGGCTCCACAGGTAGGGCCTCCTCTACTCTTAGTACGATCATCTCATTACCTACACCACAAGTAAGGACGTGAGCCTAAAGGCCTAGTAAGAAAATGAGATTTATGCATTATGGTTATACCTCTCTTTACTTCTTTTTGGGATGAGTACCACCCCAAACCAATCTTTTTTTATGCATTTTTTTTGTTCCTTTACTCGTGCATCGAGCTGGAGATTGGAGGACCCTTGTGGGATGGTATAGCTGTGGCCAGCTTCTAACCTCATGTGGGTAGTTAGTCGCGTTCCCAACAAGGGAGGGCCTAGCCTAGCTACCAAGCTAGATCTGCACTACCCATCTGCCCTAACTCCCTTTTCTTTTCTTTCGTTGCCTTAACATCTTTCCTCACTCAATGTATGGAGTACCACCCTAAGGTGGCACTCCCAACTTGGTTTCTATTAACGTGTATGCATGAGGACACTTTCAAATTAAATATCTCATACATGGAACGTAAATGAGAGTAATTGAAGGGATGATAATTCAATAATTAAAAGGAAAATTTTAAAACACATAAGAAGAACAAGGGCATATTCGAACAATTATAAGATAGCTATGACAGAAGCTTTCAACAGTGGAAATTAAGCTCGCTATTAAGCAGTGGTCATATTTCAACCTATATCCAACTATTCCAGCAACTAAGCAGGCATTAATGATTGCATATTACATGCATCGACAGTAATTAGACAATATAAAGTAAAAATAAAATAAACAAGTAGCAATGTATGATGAACGGAATAGATCAACAGAACGTGCTTTTAACGATGCATTAAAACAACAGTGTATGTCGAAAAAAATAGAACAACTGAACATGCTTTGACAGCGTGCAGCATACAATAACAAAATAGAACACAGAACATGCTTTGACAATATACAGTCGCGTACAATAACGAGAAATAACAACATAACATGCTTCTTAAATGACAACGTATAACAACGTACAAAACGAATGGGACCACAAATCATGCATCATAAACGATATCATTCAGTAGGGTTCAACAGTGGGAAGGAACCACAGAATAATGCTTCTTAGATAATAATATACAACAGTGTGCAATAACAAATTTGAACAACAAATCATGCTTCTCAACGGCGAAATAAATAGAAATGAAATATGATGAAATAAACTACATATCATGCTTTTAAAATACTGAACATAACAGCGAGTGTGAAAGATGACAACAACGGGAGCGAACAAGCAGGTTTTAAAACTTTACAGTGAATACTAAACATGTTAAGAAATTAGTCATGATCATATGTGTTTTATATATTAATAACGGATACAAATATAACAACGAAATGGAGCTTACACACGTGCTTCGAACTTGCACAATGTATACTAAATACAACAATGAACTAATATCTTCGATAGCAACTACGAGTTATAACAGCGAAATGAAATGTGCATACGCACTTAACATTTTGACAGTAACCACGAAACGTAACAACGAATTAAACATACATATGTATTCTGCAATTCATGCTTTTAAATGGCGAATAACGGCAGCGTATAATGTGACAGTATGAAACCATAGAATATGCTTCCTAAACGATAATAAATAGTAGTGCACAAACCACAGAACATGCTTCCTCAATGATAACAAACAGCAGTGCACAAACCACAGAACATGCTTCCTAAATGATAATAAACAGCAGTGCACAAACCACAGAACATGCTTCCTACATGATAATAAACAACAGTGTACAAATGATGAAATGGAACAGTTACTTATGCTCTCGACGTCTAAACAAAACTATAGTAAAGGTGTTATTGTATAACAGACTTAATGATCACAGCTAGGGTGTTATAAGACAATGAATGAAAGAACAATCATGCTCAGACAATAAAAAAATCTCAAGGAAATATCAATCCAGTCAAGGCAACAAGCAAAACATGGAGCCTATCTCGTTCACCCTTGACTGTCACCATGAAATTATTAGTTCATACTTCTACCTTACCAAGCTTGACATCAGGCAAGGCCTAATACTTCCAATCTTAACATCTAGTGAATGTAAATAGCATTGAAATGTAGCAACAGAACAAGCAGAAATATAACAACAGAACAAGGCAGAGTTGTAACAGCAGAACAAAACATCTAACAGAAGAAAATGCAGGAGTTGAGCAATAAGGAAATTTATAGAAACACGACCTAACATGTCAACAAAATTTACAGATTTTAACTACAATAACAACCACCACACACACACACACACACACTTTACTTGGGTGTAGAGCCTCCACAGGTCAAGACTATCCAAATCCTTACCTAAGGTGAAGGACTAATGCACAGACAGCCAATTTCTTCCTCCCAGAACTACTCTTCACGCATGAAATCCACTCCAGAGGAAGACACCGTACCAAAAGAAGGAGAAGAGATGCAGGAGAGGAGGCCTGACTGAAACTAAATAGAAGGGCTCACCTCCTAGAGATCGACCGTACGCTAGTAGGGAGGGTACAGGGGACAGCTCCTGCTGGTCGGGACCTGGGGAGTGAGATTCTGTGTCGAGGGCAGTGTTTTTATTGGTTACGCATTGATTTCCTCTGATTTTAAATCATTCTTTGTCGCAGATCGGTGATATTTCAGACGAGTGCGGGACGTGATGGTCTTGTCCGTATTCTTACGCACGTGCAAAATCCTCTAGGCTAATTCGTGTTTACGGATGGGAAATGGCATCTTCGGCTTGTCTGTACCATCCGAATGCAACATTCTGACGGAATTCAGCGTCCACATACTGCGTTCGTGTTCGTTCAAATGTGTCCATAAATTAGACAGATTCAATGCGGACGCATCCTGTCCTCGTCCACATCGTCTACATTTCTTCCACCAAGAGATAGGGTCAGTTCAGGACGTGAGGATCCATCCTGCATTCATCCCCAAGTACAATCTGATGGTGCGGACAGCAAACCTCGTCCCCATGGTGTCTATAAGCGTTAGAATACGCCTGGTTTCCATTTTCTTCCATTTTCTTCACATTTTTCTACTAAATTTTTATCCCATAATATTTTCCACATAAATACATATCATAATTTAACAAGTAGAAATACGCAATGTAATATATTATTTTTCTCCAACATTGATTACATCGTCTATACAAGGAAATTAGTATCAGGGTATTACAACTGGGGTATCAAAGCGCCACCTTCTGCTGGGTTAGGTAAAAGGGGAAAAATTAAGTTTATAAGGGGAAGACTTAAAGTAAATGTAAGATATCAGTGAGAAGAAGAAAGTCTTGACAAAACCATATGCAGTTTCTGTTCTCATTTTCTGTTTCTGTATCTGTTTTCTTTCTTTACTTTTACTGGTTTATATAACTATACTTAACTATGATTAACTGTGATGAACTATGATGAACTGTGATGAGGTGAACATGTGCCTCACGGTGAACTGTAGACCATGATGATGAACACGTGCCATCATGGTGAACTACAACAGTGAACTTTCATCATGATGATGAACGCGTGCCATCACGATGAACTTTTACCTTTTCTATTTCTATTTCTCTTTGGAAAGCCAGGCCACAAAGCCTACTCCAACCCACAATGCTATTTTACCATTTCTTTCCGTTTAATCCATTTATTATTTGTTTTCTTTTAAAACCATGCATGAACACCATTTTCATATCGTTTACAAAATCATGATGCATGATGCTCGTGAATGCATACAGTATCTATCATATCATTACTATAACTTCTAAACATGCTCATTATCATAACTTTTAATGTAAAGAACCTACATCTATTAAATATATCGTTAAAAGAACCTAATTCTAATAAACATCCAGCAAGAAGCAGTACAATTCACAAACTATGCTCAATATCTGACTTTTCTAATAAAATAGTAAACAACCTTAATATTCTACTAAAGCAGTAAACAATCAGTATAAAATTCTTAACTCTTACGATGTAGGGCCCATAGACCAAAACGCATGCGTATCACTTACCTCGTGGTCCTTAACGCTTTTAAGCACTTAAGCACTTCCTCATCAATTCTGATGTGCCCAAGTTCCTGTCACTTGAGCCTGAGCCAAGGGCTCCTTTGGTTTCTAACGTTTTATTTATTTTGTTGGTTTTTGATCAATTTAGCAAAGAAGAGTTGGTGCATTTTGGCTAGTGGAAGTCGTGCAATCATAGGAGAAATTTGTGAGCTGTCCTTTCCGCCTTGAATCTGACCCTTGGCTGTTCAAGTCCATTTTTGTCAGTCCGAATGACTTTGTTTCAACTTTGATCCTTCATATCCAATGTAGCGAACATCCAGAGCTTTCGAACGAGCTTTGAGCGTTATATTTGGGTTTTATTTTCTATGTCAAATGTCCCATTTACAGTGACCAAAAACCTGACTCAGATTTATTGTTTTTGTGTTATTGTTAAAGGTTGTTTAGTCATTTGCTATTTAGGGTTAATTTTGTCTTTTGTCATGTTTTTGTAAACACTTTGGGTTAAAACCCTGCCTTTTGCAATTGGAATGGACTTTTGTTGAAATTAAACCCTAGTCTTTTCCTTTGGTGGAGAAACACTCTCGGCACCCATCCTCCATAGCTGATTTCATCCATAGCCCGAGCTCAGCCGTCTTGAAGCTTCTTGGCCTAGTTGGAAGGGTTACTAACCTCTCCAATACTCTCCTTTTAAAGGTGTAGATTGTGGTGTGAGGTTAGAAGAAGATCTTCCAACCCTTGGAGAGTCCTTACCCCACGGTCAAGCCATTAGTCGCCCCTCTCACTAGGAGGCTCGCAGACTCCACGGTTTCAGCTTGGTTTTCTTGAATTTCTTGCGAGTGGTTCTTGTTTCTTGCTGTTCTAATCTGTTGATAACAGGTTGTTACTATCCTATATGTTGAGTATTGTTGAAGGAATTACTTCAAGATATTTCTTTAGTGGATTTCTTGTCATCGCTTGTCTGTCTTTGGATTTGGGACTACTGGTTCTTTGCGATTGTGACTGATATTCGAAGCCCTTACGCATGCCATTTCTACTTTGTTCCTTCTGATGATTTGTTCTATAATTAGTCAAGTTCCTTACCTCAAAATTTGCTATTCTTTGGATGTATACAGAGAGAGTTATCGCCGTTTGATTACAGGTTGTCAAATCCGCTCGGCTAAACCCTAGATTTTGGGATTGTATTGTTTTGATCATATCTTGACATTCTGGGTGGATTTTTCATTGGATTTTTGACATGATATACCTGGATGTGTTATTTTGGTGATCTCTAAAAATCAGCTATTGTTCACGTTTGGATTAAAAGATAATTTTCGTTTGAGCTTGCTGGTCCAGAAAATTATAGTATTGTGGCCGATTTTCTGTAAGTGCTCCTAGTGATCCTTGGAGCATATCATTTGGTATCAGAGCCGTGTCCATGTTTTCTTGCTGTTATTATTGGATTTGTAGTGGTTTATAATGAGTACCAGAAGCAGAGCTCATTATCATAACCCTAGAGAGATGAGGAATGATCCTACTGCAAGTGCACCACCCGAGGAAGTTCATGAGCAAACCGAGCCGAGTATACGAGAGATGTTTGACATGATCCTTAAGCTTCAACAAAAGATTGAAGCTTTGGATAATGATAATGTACGGGGTTCTAGAACTCCAAGGCCTAGAAGAAGGATTAGTACGTCAATTGAATCAAGAGGTCGAGATGCTAGTTCATTAGATGATGATTGGGAGGAACTAGAGGAGAGGGAATCGCCTAGCCCAAGAAGGAGATCTAATGGCAAGCACGATATGAGACATATTAAGGTCTCTATTCCTCCTTTTGAAGCTCTAGTAATGGTGGTGATTTTCTAGAGTGGGTTGAGAAAGTGGATCGAATTTTTGAATGTTATGATTATTCGGAAAGAACAAAGATTCAAATGGTGGCCTTAGAACTTTCGGGCTATGCTAGTATATGGTGGGAGGACCTTAAAGCACAAAGACGGAAGGAAGGAGAAGGTGAGGTCCATAGTTGGGAAGCTTTGAAAGCACTTATGAGAAAGAGATTTGTCCCTCCACACTACAAGCAAGACTTATTTCTTCAACTTCAAAATTTGAAACAAGGCTCACAATCGGTTGACAAGTATTTGACCGAGTTTGAGGTTTTAAAGATCCATTACAATGTGAAATGAACCAAGGGAGTAAACTGTTGCTCGGTTCATAAAGGGGCTGTATAAAGAGATTGGTGACGTTGTGGAATTGCATTCATATGAAACTCTTGATGATGTTATACAATTGGCTTTGAGAATAGAAAGACAAAGAAAAAGAAGGCTTAAAGAAGGCATGTCTTGGCCTTTCCAAAAAAGCAACAATCCTCCAAAAATAATTCCAAAGGTGGATAGCAAGTTTAATGTCATGAAGCCTAATGAAGAAAATGGAGAAGAAACTTTTTATGCCCCGAAGGGACCATTACTTGTTGAGATGAAGCGATAAAAGGCCATTCAAATAATTGACGACATCAAAGAGAATCTGACGATGGTGCAAGTAGCTAAGTGTTCTTCTACCTTGCAAACAAAAAGCCATATTGAGGTTGTAGAGGTCTCTAAAAGAGTAGGGGAGCAAATTGAAGAAGATGTCAATCATCAGGTGACACCATTCTTAGTAACAGACCCTCAAAGGTCAAAGGAAGATTTGTTGGAAGAGGATGTCTACCAAATTGAGAACCTTGTTAGCAACAATGTTTCTTGAGTATTTATTTTCGAAGAAAAGGAAGTTTATGTCAAAACAGAAATTTCCAAGACTTGTTATAAAGAGGATATTATTGAATTAAGGGCATTAGGTCATGAGGAAGAGAAATTTGATGAATAGGTTGTTTCTCCACACAAAGTTCAACTCTACAATTGAATTCTGAGATGGGAGAAATAACAACTGAGTCATGTGATGCTCCATTTGGGTTGTCAAAAAGAGAACCATTAGTGTTGATTAGGCTTTGAAGGGAGGAGATTGAAGAATGGGATGCAACCATTTCTAATTCCATGAGGTACATGTTATTCAACACATTAATTGATTATTCTTCTAAAATTAGGTGGAACAAAAATCTTGGTCATTTTGAATTTGTTATACCATTGCGGATTGGAAATTTTATTTATGCTGCTGTTAGTGAGCCCTCTTCACGTATTGGAATGTCAAATCAGGTTGTTGAATTTTGCATGCTTAGTGGTACAACTATAGAGACACTATGACTAAAGTACACCATGGTATTGAGCTTGATATTCCAGTTATTAAGAAAAGGAGGTGATCACAATTGGGATAAACATTTGAATTTTGTGGTTAATGATGCTTGCTTGGGTTGTGAAAGAGTTATTGTTGAATTGATGATTGAAGATGTGTTGAGGGCAACCCGGATATTTTGTTTGAGAATTATTATGACCCTATTTTTCTACCTCCGCATGATCTTGTTATTTTTCTACTGGTTCTTTGTGATTGTGACTGATATTCAAAGCCCTTACGCATGCCATTTCGACTTTGTTCCTTCTGATGATTTGTTCTATAATTAGTCAAGTTCCTTCCCTCAATTTGGTATTCTTTGGATGTATGCAGAGAGAGTTATCGCCGTTTGATTACAGGTTGTGAAATCTGCTTGGCTAAACCCTAGATTTCCGGATTGTATTGTTTTGATCATATCTAGAGATTTTGGGTGGATTTTGCACTGGATTTTTGACACGATATTCCTGGATGTGTTATTTTGGTGATCTCTAAAAATCAGCTATCGTTCACGTTTGGATTAAAAGATATTTTTCGTTTGAGGTTGCTGGTCCAGAAAATTACAGTTTTGTGGCCGATTTTCTATAAGTGCTCCTAGTGATCCTTGGAGCATATCAAATTCCTTCACAAATCCATAACATTTAATCATCAATAGCTATTCATCGAACTCCATAAACCTGAATGCTTAACAATTCCAATGCTTAACTTAATTATGTAACAGTTTCTAACAACCAACAGAGCAATCAAGTTTTCGGCAGATTACCAATGAATAGCAAATCAATATAACACTTCTTATACTCCCCATCAACCAACACCTCCGAGTCTATGGTAAACCACAGAATCACAGTCAACAATAATTTACCAATTATTATCCAGCCTCTCATCCAACTAAAATTTTCATAACCAAAATCATCAAACACAACGGTTAACAATTCACAGCAAGTATTCCAAATTCGTACGTGAACTAGTTCCTCAAACCAACAAGAAATGGCAGTGGTTAACTATCTAACAACAATAGATTATTACTTCAAGTGATTTCTTATCATCTTACACCTCACGGTTAACAATAATCATAGACATTTTCCAAGCTTTCCATCAGTTTATAATTAACAGAGACTAAAATCAATCTTTAGCAAAACAACACTTCACAGAGAGAACACTTCATAACCTGGCAACATTCAACCAAATAAATGGTAGTGGCAATCATCGGCTCACAACAAGGCAGTAACAACAGGGAGAAATATTCAACCCACCATTAATATGCATGAACAGAATAATACATCCATGCTCATGAACCCATAAAGGAAATAATGCATTACTTGAAACACTCTCAAAAACCAGAGAGAGAACCAGCCTACTGGAGAGAGTTTCTTCATTTCTCTTCTTCCTTCTTCTTCTTTCAACTTCTTTTCTCCATGGAGTTTTCTGCCCACAATACTTTTGACCTCACACCACGCACAGAAGACTCTCTAGAAGCCACAGTTGATGGATGTACGCACATCAAACCATGTAGGAGGTGGTCCAATCCCACGTCGCCAGATACTAGTGTTATCACTTTGGGAAGATAAAGGTCATCGGGTAATTCCTAAAATAGCCGTAGGAAGAAAACAATTTTTCAGAAAAATCAGTGGCATCGGTCGACATCCTGATTGACATGCACAGTCGACCGGTATGTGAGTCGGTCCCAAGGGATTTTTCCATAGTTCCAAAACGTCGCCGTTTCCATTTCTTTCCATCACTTCTCCAAAATGCAACTTTTCTTTTACTTCTATTTTAATACCTCTTTTACTTTAAATCCTTTTCTTTCTTTAATCCAATCCCCATTTTAATTTATTCTCAATTAATCCTTAACCAAAATTTTCACTTAACCAATTCTAATAATTTTCATCAAATAAATATTGAATAATTATCCCAATAATCCTATTACTCCCAATTAATTTTTCAATTATCCTTAATTTCGTTACAAAAATTTAGGGTATTATATATGGACTTGCTATGAAAGTACCAAGCGATTGTAGGAAAGTTCTGGAGGTTTTGCAGTCGATCACCTGAAGGGGTTGATCGATCGGCTTACTAGAAAGTTGCCAGAAATGGAAAACCATCGCCTCGAAATGGAAAGGGTTGATGTTTGACGCTTCATGGATTATCAAGCATCCCTAGCTATTGCCTTTCATCTTTAGTAGGACATTGAAGGGGTGTATAATGCTATGTATAAATAGAAGAGATGAAGGAAAATTGGAGTTTTTTAGAAAGAATGCCAAGGGAAATTTTGGAAATTTGGAGAGAAAAGAACAAACAGTTTTAAACAGAAAGTATTGAGATTGTGAGAGGTAGTGAGGGTGAGAAATGCTGGAGAAGAGAAACCATTTGGACAGACGAGACTTAGAGAGGGTGGATGTGGAGTTTAGAGAGAGGGTATGTGAGTTGTTGAGTTGTTAGAGAGAGAAGCAAACACAATAACCTCCTAAGTTCTGGAATATGCACGGTGTACTGGGAAGTTCACAATGCTAAAGGTGCAAGGGAAACACCTCAGCAGGAGAGGATTTTCCTGATGAAAGGTATGGGAGATATATATTGTTGATTTGAGTTTGTCTGATAATGGATATACTATGATAGTCTTTGAGAAAAATACCATGCATACATATACGCTTGGCTATTTAATTTAGATTATGTTAACTGTTTGGTTATGTACTCTCTATGGTTGTTGTGAAGTTGAAAAAATTAATGATAAAGCCATTGTATGTCTCTAATGAGAAGCTGATTAATGTTGTTGGCTATGGTCGAAGTTATATTCTGTTGAATTGTGAAGATAAGATTTGGATAATGCTTCAGATTGGGTTTAAGTTTTTGTACTACTGTTTTGATGAACATGTGAAGGCCTTTTTTTGTGATTGGATTTAGGTTTAGGTCCATGAAGTTGAGTACTGCTATATACCTATATTTTTATGGCAATTTGGAAAGACACTGTTAGGATGGTTAAGGTTGGAAATTATATTCTTTTAGTTAAGGTTTTATTCTTTAAAGGATTATTCTATTGGACATGTAACTATGCACTATTGGGGAAATTATTCTATCAAGTTGGGTTTGATGATTATTTTATTTGATGTTGAGTTTGATAAATCATTATTTATTGATAAATAGGTATTGAGGAGAAGAAACTTAAGTGCTAAACCTACAAAGGACTCCAGAGAAGTGATATTGCATGTGTTTTGCCTGAAAGGGCCTACATCACAAGAGTTAGGGTTTGTATGCTAACTATATTTACTTGACGATTAGGTTGTGATAAATGTTGTTCGAGGATGTATTGCCGATTGCTTAGTGTTATTGTGTGTTTATTAGATTAAGTTCAATGTTTTAGGTTAAGGATTAATTATGTTTTGAGGATATGCTAGATAGACATGTATGATAAGATTGTATGCATGCATTCATTCATCATTGTTTTCCAAATATACGAAAATGTTTTTATGCATTGTTTTCAAAATGTAAATGGAACAAATTGAATAAACGTAAATGATGTTGTGAGATGTGGGTTTTACCTTGTCAAGTTGGCATCTCCAACATCAGTAAAGGTAAAGGTAATAGATAATAAAATGAGAATTGCATGTGTTTTTATAGCATGGCATGAGCATTTTATATTTATATCGCTTATTGAGCTTTAGGCTCATAGTTTTAGTCTTGTGATATAGGTAAGGAGCCCATGATAGGATAGAAGCTTATAGAGGACATAGCTGATGGAGTATTACCGGGTTGGGCCTTTCGTGTTGTTGGTGGATTAACCTTGGTGGGTTATGGCTCATGATGGTTTTAAGCGTGTTAAGTACTAGAAAGTTTTATGTAAGTCTTGTAATGATTTTTAGTTGTGAAGAACACTTTTAAATAGTCGTTTACTTTAAATAGTTTTTAAATTTATGAATTGTAATGTTTTATTAAATAAAGACTTTCGGTTTGGTTTACTCCTGTTTTCCTTCACACAGTTTTGAAATGCGAAAATTTTTATACAGGTTAAATTATGGATAAATGAACACAAGATGTTACAGGAGTTAATTGAATAAGGAAACAGTTGAAAGAATTGAGAGAAAGTGGATTCATCCGAGAGAGCGTGTCCCCTTGGGGCGCACCTGTGTTATTTGCAAAGAAAGATGATGGAACTTTGAGGCTTTGCATAGATTATCGGAGATTGAATCGACTTACCATGAAGAACAAGCATCCATTGGCTAGGATCAATGACTTGTTTGATCAGCTCGGAGGTTTGCGGTATTTTTCTAAAATTGACTTGAGGTCTGGGTATCATCTGTAACAACCCGATTTTTCTTACATTTGACAACATGTAAAATTTAAAACTTTCTCTTTTCTTTTATAAAATAGCAGAAGACTTTTCATTATTAAAAACCACTTTTTAAACAATACGATAAATAGAAATCTCATCTGAATATATTTTATAAAGCATAGCGGAAAACTAAAGAAATAAAACAAAGCATTTTAGAACAACTTCTTTCCTTTTTCAATTTAAATAAATGACAAAACCTTAACAAGTCATTCTTTTACATTTATTAGCATAACCAGCCACAAGATTCAGCCGTGCAAATCTTTCGTCAATTTTCTTTGACCTGTTCTCCTATTTCTACCTACATCACACGATAAAACAATGAGTCTAATGCTTAACAAGAAATAGAATGAAATGCAATGCTCATGCTCAATGTGTACATATGGCTTAACTATCACTCTCAAGGAGATACATTCATTAGGGGTGTCACCACCATGACCATCACCAATCTCCTGTGTTGTGCGAGCGTTTGAGATTTCTAGTACAAGATAAAGGATACATCATATGGTCCATGTGGCTTAACCGTCACTCTCGAGGAGATACATCCATTAGGGGTGTCACCACTGATGGACTGTCACCTTTTCTCCCGAACCCCCACACGCCTATCTACATTTGTTCATTCATCATTTAACATGCCATGCATATGTCAATATTTTTATAAGCCCTATTTATGATGCATGTATATCGTGTCATATACAGTTCATAATAATATATAGAGTACAAAAAGAAAACTTAACATATCATCATAACAATGATAACACTTCACGATTATCCCAAAGTAACTTACCCTTACCTCGTAACACCTTGACAATGAATGATGGAAAATAAAGTAGAGAGAAATTTAATATGATGACTATCAATTCAAGCTATTCATTTATTGGCATAGAGCAATTAACATGCAAATTAACCAAAAGCAATTCATAAACAATTTTACGAAGAATAATTTTGGATCCAGAGAACATTTTTCACAAACAAGGATAAACCAAGAGTAGTTTGTATGCAATTTAACAGAGAATAATACTTTAAACCAATTTCTCATCCAACAAAAAATGGCAGTTCAAAATCATCCAAAACTCGACAGAATAATTCATTTCACAACCTCACAGATAGCAATCTCCCCATTTCTTTCATTCAATTATCATGACAGTATTTGATTTCTTGCATTCATAGCATACTAACAATTTGGAGGGAGTAACCAGGGCAGTTATCAATCATCAAACAAAGTAGTAATCAACCACAAACAAAGTCCTGTGATGTAAGGCCTCCATTGGCCAACTACATCCTATTTCTTACCTCACTTGACAATTTCTTACAATCGTACGCTTCCCTTTATGCCAAAAGGAACAACTTTCTTTCTCTTCTTCAATTGCTTCGTGCCTTTCTCCCTCTCTTCTTCATTGTTTCTTTTCTCAATAAGGAAATTCATAATCCCCTCCATTTTTACTTCTGTCTTCATTTTAATAAGGAGAGAAATCTCCTTGACACATTTTGGCATCCTTGAGATTCACCAACAACTCCTAGGTGGCACTGCATCCAAATGCCACATGTACCAGCTTATCGTTTAAGGAGGATAATGAAATTGAAACGCTCGTAAAAGGAAAGCCGAAACATTAGCTAAAAGGGAGCAGATTCCTTTTTGAAGGATTGCATAGCCTCCACAATATGTCGCTCACAGAAATTAAATGTGAATGACGTCCATTTTCCATAAAGGACGTCCCTCAACGCGAATCCTACAGTCCAATTTCGCTTGCTTCCTCATCCAAAGGTCTTAACATGCATACATTTTTCTTTTTGATTTCCACATGCCTAGCACGTGGCCCCATTCTTGATTTAACAATGGATGTCTCCCTTACTAATCTAACGGTCCATAGTTCATCTAATATTTCTTAGTCCTCATCTAACGGTCCATAGTTCATCCAATATTTCTCCTTTGAGACATGTGATAATTTCCTCGCCATGAGGGACATCCATTCCTCGATAAGGGACATTCGTTCTTTAATAAGCTTTTCCTCCATTTGTTCCAAATGACACTGTCGCACTTAAATCTTAACGTTGTTCCCTTTATTTCTATTTCAAAAATCCTTTGTCCATAAAGGTTGTCCCTTACTTCCCATTTCTTCTTAGTCCCAAAAGATGCCATCTCACACAATACTATTGCCGTTCTCTTTATCTCTATTTCGGACGTCCTTTGTCCATAAAAGACATCCCTTCCTTCCCATTTCTTCTTACTTCCAAACGATGTTGTCTCACTTAATACTAACATTGTTCACGTTACTTCTATTTTGGATGTCCTTTGTCCATTAGGGATGCCCCTCGCATCAAAACAATGCTGCTTTCTACTTACTCTTAACAAACGACACAACCCGCTTTTCATAATGAATAACGGACGGCCATTTTCTCTAGAGGGACATCCGTCATAACCCAAAGGACGCCACGTTTCCTTTCCCCTTCATTTATTCTACTCTATTTTAATTCCATTATCTTCCTTTATTTAATTAATCCCTCTTTTGTAAATTAATAACTAACACTTTTAATTAATCTAACAATTTTATCACTATAAATACCCCACTTAACCACTTCCAACAATTCCATCGAATAAATTTCAGTAATTATCCCAATAATCTTATTACATCCAATTAATTTCCCTATTAACCTTACTTAATTTCATTACGGGAAGTCAGGGTATTACATTCCTCCCTCCTTAAACAAATTTTGTCCTCAAAATTTGCTCAACGTAAGCACTCCTTCTATCTAACAACCAAAATAACCCTTAGCGTTAATCGCATAAAAATACCCAAACAACTTCTTCTATCTTACCTTAAGATAAAGTTTCCAAAGGATTACATCACTTTTACTTCTTCAAATTACATCAAGTTCGCAAAACTCTAACTTACGTCTAGGTCACTTGATTTTCCATTACACTTGTTGCAAAAGAAAAGCCTTCATCCAAAATCTCACCCCTTTTACCTGACATTGGGTGGAAAATCATTGCAACATGTCACATTATTGCACCTAACACATCTCTTAGACTCGGTCATGCATCTTCCTTACCTATATACCAGTTTCTCCAAGGAGAAATTCACATAAACCACACTCAAATTATTTCCTTAACGTCTGCACTCACCAAAATACTGATCTTACTTCTCAAAACTCAATCTTCCTTTGCATCTTCCACAGTAGAAAACACCTTCAGTGTAACCATTTTCAATTCCTAAAGAAAAAATCCGACAATCATTAGCAAAACGGCCACTCTTATTACCTTCAAAACATCAATTCGGATCAGCAAGACACCTTCTGAAGTGATTTGTTTTACACCTTTGACATTGTTTAGCTCTTGAAGATCCAACATTCTCACTTCAAAGCAATGCATTTCCTTGAATATGTCTCTCAATCCCATGCGACTCACTTTCAATATTGTTCCCACTTGACAAAGTTAAGCAAACTCCATCATCCTTCTAATCCTTGTGGTACGATCAAAATACCTTTCATAGAAAATTTTCTTAAGCTTCTCCCTAAACTTCATGACTTGGAACTTGGCACACACAACTTTCTCTTAAATTTCTCTGGCTTTTCGACCTTAACGTACTTAAAATACTCTTCAACATTCATATTCATCCTTCCGAGTTTGTTGGATCACAAACATCACCTTCAAACATAGTGGCTTTAGTCATTGAAGCCTTTAGCACTTAAAATCTTCGAGAATCGTTAGTTGTTGGTTTTTCCTTTCCTCTAATTATCTACTCCATTCCATAGATCGAATCTGACGTTCCAACAATTCCATTGGTCTACTACTCATTTCATGACTTAGGTAACCTCGTCCTATCTTGTTTCCTCACCATTTCGTTTCTATTCGACCAACAGAGTCTATTCAAACTATAATCATTGGCAAAATAGAATCTTAACAATATATTAACTACAAGTTTAAATTTCCACCATTCTGAGTGTAGGGAGCGCAACATTAACTATTCAACACCAACAAACATACCATTCACTTTCATTTTCCAAGCCCAAATGACTTTCTTCATTCACCTTAAATTCCTCCAAGCATAACTTTCTCTCCTTCATACACCATCCTTTCATATGTTACACCTTAGGACACTTTCTGGCAAAATAACCAACCTCGCCACATTTAAAACATTGACAAAATCAAGCCTGACATTCTCCCTTACAACTTCTCTTACACTTTGGGCATTGATCTTCTTGTTTGCTTCCTTCTTTGAAGAATGACTTTACTCCTCTGGAAGTGTCATCTTCTTCCCATGAGTGTGGCTCAAATCTTATAACAAAGTCGTTCTGCTTCAATAATCAATTTTCTGCTTCTTCAATTTCAAGGGCATTCGATACAATCCCTGCGTAGGCCACATCTTAAACACCGATTATCTTAATGCCTCAATAAATCTCTACCTTATGTCCTTGCACAAATTGGTGTACGTTATGTTCATCGTTGCTCACAAAATGTGAGGTAACTAGCGACAAGGCTTCAATCATATGCACATACTCCATAGCTGTTTCTTCCAGCCGAAGTTAAATTCTACTAGCTTTCTTGTCCTTATTACACAATTAAGATCCTTATCATAAAATATCTTCTTGAATTCTATCCACATCATTGTAGTTATACCCTTAGTGATCTTAATTGAGTCTCACCAAAATCTCGCATCCTTAACCAGCATAAAAATGGCACATGCTATCCTTTCCTTTTCTCTTATCTTAGCATATGTAGACATGTCCTCTATAGTTCTAATCCATTTCTGGTGCTGGTTGGATTGATAGTATTTCCAACAATTTGAGGTGGTCACAATCATTGGAATTTCAAGCTCACATCCGGTTGTTCTGCCACTCTTGCACTTCCATGTTTAGTCCTTTCCTTAAATCTTTCCAAATGCTGAAATGACTATCCCACTAATTTGGTCAACTGATTGATGGTCTCCTTTTTCTGATTGATGGTCTCTCCATACACTTGTCTTTAAAATCGTCAGTCTCCAACATTCTTTAATTTCATACTTAATTAACCCAAAGTGCCCTTTTAAATTTAGCTAACGATGTTCATCTACATTTTTTAATAATCCCCAACCGTAATACCCTTGCTCACTTAATAAAATTACTCCTCAAGTATAATTACCAAAAGAAACCTTTTAAACCACTCCTTTTTCTAGAACTTCATCCATGTACCAAAAGACACCCTTGAGTTTACAATCCCATAACACAAAACTTAGTCATGCATTCTCAGCATCTCAAATACAAAACACTTAATCATGCTTAGGTTAACTAGTCTCTTCATCATCCGATAGGAGGAGCGATCTTTTCTTATTCCCCTTTTCTTCTTGTAAGACAAAGTGGGGCAACACTTAGCAATATGTCATCCAAATTCACCATAGCCCCAGTTCTCAAATACTTTTCCTTTCCATAACAATTCTACCCTCTATATAGTTCCTCGCACTTAGGCAACCACACCTAATTGTCTACTTGGTTTAGTTTATCTAGGACTCACTTCTATCTATTTTTCTTTTCAATTTATAAAAATTTTGGGTAGAGTATCCCCTATTTCTTTACTCCCCAAAAGCTATTTCCATTCATTTTGCAGTCAAACCCAAGCAATTCTAGAAAAGTTTATTAACTATTAAATAAAATGGGAAACCATTCACCTATCCTTCTCAAAATACAAGGTTTAGTTATATGTTTCCATCATTTCAAAATACAAAATAAAATGTACTTAGTGCCTTAGGTTCCCTAGTCCCCTCATCATCTCCTACAAAGGATAAAACTTTCTCCAATTCTTTTTTCCTCTCATCGGACAAGGTAAGGCGATACCGGGCTATATGTCCAAACCTTTTACATTTGTAACATCGCCTCAACCTTGCCAAGCATGCTCCAACAAGATCCGGTCATGCACATCTTTCGTCAATTGTCTTTAACCTATTATCCTATTTCTACCTACATCACAGGATAAAACAATGAGTCTAACGTCCAACAAGAAATACAATGAAATGCAATGCTCCTACTCAATGCATACTTATACAATCTGTATTAGAGAAGAACCTATCTCCTCCTTTACATTTCGTTAGAAAGAAAGGATACATCCTATGGTCATATGGCTTAACCATCATTTTTGAGGAGATACATCCATTAGGGTTGTCACCATCATGTCCGTTACCAATCTCCTATGTTGTGAAAGCATCAGGATTTGTAGTATAAGAGAAATGATACATTATATGGTCCATGTGGCTTAACTGTCACTCTCGAGGAGATACATCCATTAGAGGTGTCACAACCGATGGACCGTCAACTTTTCTACCGAACCCCCATATGCCTATTTACGTTTATTCATTCATCATTTAACATGTCATGCATATGTCAAAATTTTCATAAGCCCTATTTATGATGCATGTATGTCGTGTCATATACAGTTCATAATAATATACAGAGTACTAAAAGGAAACTTAACATAGCATCATAACAATGATAACACTTCACGATTAACCCGAAGTAACTTACCCTTACCTTGTACCACCTTGACAATGAATGATAGAAAATAAAACAAAGAGCAATTTAATATGATGACTATCAATTCAAGCTATTCATTCATTGACATAGAGCAAATAACACGCTAATTAACCAAGAGCAATTCATAAGCAATTTAACAAAGAATAATTTTGGATCTAGAGAACATTTATCACAAACAGGGATAAACCAAGAGCAGTCCATTTGCAATTTAATAGAGAATAATACTTCAAACCAATTTCTCATCCAACAACATATGGCAGTTCAAATCATCCCAAACTCAAGAGAATAATTCATTTAACAACCTCACAAACAACAATCTCCCCATTTCTTTCATCCAATTATCATGACAGTATTTGATTTCTCTCATTCATAACATACTAACATTTTGCGTGGAATAACCAAGGTAGTAATCAATCATCAAACAAAATAGTTATCAACCACAAACAAAGTCCTGTGATGTAGAGCCTCTACTGGCCAACTACACCCTATTTCTTACAACCATATGCTTCCCTTTATGCCAAAACAGCAGTTTTCTTTCTCTTCTTCACGTTCTCGGTGCTTTTCTCTTGCTCTCCTTCGCTCTTTCTTTTCTCTATAAGGAAATTCAAATTACCTTCCATTTTTACTTTATGTCTTTGTTTTAATAAGGAGACAAATCTCCTTGAGACATTTTGGCATCCTTGAGATTCACCAACAACTCCTAGATGGCATCATATCCAAATGCCACATATACACACTTATCATTTAGGGAGGATAATGAAATCGAAACACTTGCAGAAGGAAAGGCAAAACACCAGCTAAAAGGGAGCAGATTCCTTTTTGAAGAATTGCATAACCGCCATGATTTGCCTCTCCTAGAAATTAAACATGAAGGACGTCTATTTTTCATAAGCGACATCCCTCAACGAGAATCCTATGATCCAATTTCGTTCACTTCCTCATCCAACGGTCTTAACACAATCCATTTTTCTTTTTGATTTCCACATGCCTAGCATGTGGTCCCATCCTTAATTTAACGATGGACGTCTCTCTTACTAATCTAACGGTACATACTTCATCCGATATTTGTTAGGCCTCATATAGCGATCCATAGTTCATTCTATATTTCTCCTACGAGACATTCATTAATTTCCACGAGATTAGAAAATCCATTCCTCAGTAAGGGACGTCTGTTCATTAATAAGCCTTTCCTCCCTTTTTTCCAAATGACATTGTCCCAAACAAATCTTAATGTCATTCTCTTTATTTCTATTTTAGATGTCCTTTGTCCATAAAGGACGTCCCTTCCTTCACATTTCTTCTTAGTTTTAAATGATGTCATCTCACTTAATACTAACGTCATTCCCTTTATTTCTATTTTGGACGTCCTTTGTCCATAAAGGACGTCCCTTACTTCCCATTTCTTCTTAGTTCCAAACAATGTTGTCTCACTTAATACTAACGCCATTCACGTTACTTCTACTTTGGACATCCTTTGTCCATGAGGGACATCCCTCACGTCAAAACAATGCCACTTTCTACTTACTCCTAACAAACGGCGTAGCCTGCTTTCTATATTAAATAACCCCCCGATTCGTTTCCTCTTTATTTATTCTACTCCTTTTTAATCACTATAAATACCCCACTTAACCACTTCTAACAATTCCATCGAATAAATTTCAATAATTATCCCAATTATTAACTGATGGAACTAAATAAGCTGTGAATATGGATTGGTGAATACCAAGTAAAGGTATGCTACACAAAAGGTAGTATAATCTCTGAGTTGTGAATATTTGTCCTTTGCTGCTCCATCTTGTACATTTCTGTTTTATTTTGTTGAAGTATTCTTACCTATGCTGTTGTTACATTCCATTGATGTTCCATTGCTAATTGCTATGGATACCTGTTGTAGTTAAGCTTATTAGTGTAATAGGTTGTTGCTACTAAATGCAAGTCTCTATGTGATGTGGTAAAGGATGAGTTAGGAAAGTCATGATGAATGTTAAGGAGAAATGAAATAGGTTGAATGCTTATATTGTACAAATGTTTATTTCCTTCCTTTAATTTATATACACTTCATTTGTTGCCACTATGTGACTTTAACTCATGATAACCTGCTATAAACTAATGAATGATAACTCAACTTGATTAAACCTGCACTTGATTAAACCTGTAAACTTGCAATCCGCTACTCTCTAAGCTATTGTTATATATCTTTAATGCATGGTACCTCATTGTTAAACTACTAACAAAAACAAATAAGGTATTGTCTGCTGCATTGGTGTCGTATGTTGCTGTTACGGCTGTCATATTGCCGTGGTGATCATTAACTTGTACACGTTCTTTATATTTTTGTCGTTCTTCTTTTGTAAAGCTCGCTGCAGATATCATTAAAGCATAATAATTCATAAAAGTTGTTGCTGTTATTATTACATGTTTGTTGTTCCTTTATCTAGCATAAAAATAAACCATTGTTCCTTTAAATATCAAGCATGTTAATCTATCACTTGTATAATTCTTAAGTTCCGATTTATTGTTAAGCATGCTATTTACTGTTCTCTACCTGTCCATTTGCTGTTTATGTGCCCTTAAAATGATCATTGATTTGGTTGCGAAATTGTCAAGCACGTTAAACCATATCAATTTTGTCAAGCATGCAGTCGTTGATTCAAATTTCCTTTCGGGCATGATATTCAAATTTTGTGAAGTCTACCATTCTTATTATCATTGTTTGATAGTATGTTCCAGATATGGTTTGTTATGTGTTTCCCTTATAGTTTCATTATAGGTTCATCAGAATCGTTCTCTTTGTGCAAATTTAATTCCACCGTTATTATTGCTTGTTGTATTTTCCTGCAATGTATGTAGTGTAGTTGTCGTCATGCATCACATTAATAGAAACCATTAGGAGTACCCCCTCGGTGGTGGCGCTCACCCATGCATGAGTGAGAATAACTGTTGAAAATGGGTAAAAGTCTTAAGATAATAAAGGTTCCTGTGGTACCGATAGCTTAGCCCAGCACAGGAACTGGTAATAGAAAACGATGAAAACGGGAGTTGGGGGGTGGATGGGTAGTGGGTCTAGTCTGCAACTAGCCGAAGCCCCTCCCTCTTAGGTATGGGAATTCTAGTTGCAAGGAAAAGGGTAGATCTGATCACTATTCCATCACAAAGGAAATCCCTTAATCTCCAGCTCGATGTACGAGTAATTAAGGAATGAATGAATGTAATAATAAGGATTGGTTTGGGTGGCTCTCATTCCATAACGGACTAAAAAGAGAGGCATAGCATAAGCATAAGCCCCCATTTCCTTTACTAGGCCATTTGCTCACGTCCTTACTTGTGGTGTAGGTAACGAAATGGTGATACCAGGAGCTGAAGAGGAGGCCCTCCCCATGGAGCTTGCGAACTATCCAGCAAAGACTAGGCCAGAGTAGACTGATGGCTTAAGGAAAGAAGACGAACATTTTGTAAGGGTTAAATCGCAAACACATTTTATAAAGATATTAACTATGGCTTTAACTTATATGTTTTGAACTTGTGGCAGATTAACCCTAAACTTTAAGAATATTGATTTAGAGTTTCATCTTAATTTATGTTTTAATTAAATAGTTTTCAAATCCATTTCCGCTAGTTAATATCGCTTCCACTATACTTTCCAAAATAAATCAAGGAATTAATCTCTTATGATTTAAACAAGTTTGAGAAAATGTAGTGACGATCGGGATTTAAAAAGGAGCACTCTGATCAAAAGCGATTTTAAATAAAGGTTTAGATGAAAGTAAAGTTTTAAAATTTTTAACTCATTTTTTTTTCCTAAAAATGAAATTGGAGTATAAAAAAAAAACTCGGGTCATCACAGTTAGGGTTGATTTCGATTATGTTTATTGCCATTGACGATGGATTCCGTGTGTGATTGATGATTTGCTCACTGTTTCGCTATTAGACTCAAGTATGTGTTGATTGACTCGTTGTAACCATTTTTCCAAGGATAGTTTGCTCTCTGTATTGTTTTGTTAAGACCCACGATTTTGTTACTAACACCTGAGGAAATAAATTACTTGTTGTTGTAAATATTTCATGTATTGGATAAAGGAGATGAGGATAGGTTCACCGTTATTAGGTTATGCAAGTTGAACAGAGACGAGTGCTCTGTTACAGGTGAAACGGTGTATTGTTTTTTTGAGGATTAATGTTTTGATTGTTGTGACTATTTTATGCTTGATGAACCATAAAATGGATGCTCCATTTATAATTTCTTGATAAATCCTCTATGTATTATGTAAAAGATTTTATAGAATGAACAAATATTTTAGAAAATAAAATTTGTTCCGTAATCACTAAATTAGGACTTGATGCGATGTAAATGTGGGAAGAAATATTTTGGGAAATTTTAAAGTGGAGAATTGCTATTGATTGTGCATTTTTGGATTTTCGGTCGACTAGCGGTCGAGGTTGTGATCGATGAGTTCGACCAAAATGCATTACGAGTTGCTCCTTGCATTTTTGGTCTTATCAAGGTCAAAGTTGGAGTTGATGGCCTCTCATCCGAAAATGCATTACAGACTTCATTTTGGGTTTTTAGTTGAACTGCGGTCAAAGACGAGGTTGGGGTTTGCGTCCGAAATGCATTACAGATTACATTTTATGGTTTTCGGATGCAATGCGATCGAGTTGCAGATGTGATGGCTTTGAATCTGTCAAATTTGTCGATTTTGCGCTCGATGTACGGTCGCATGTTTTTGTTGAGATTCTAGACCAAAAACGCAAATCTGAAGTGAAATTGGAAATTTGGCCTTTATGCGGTCGATGTTTCGGATGACTCCCCTGATAGAAAAACCAACTTAAAGCGAGGAATGTGTTTTTCCTCAGTCATTTCCTCTATCCCTCCTACGCGATTTTCTCTCTCCCAATAACATTTCTTCCTCCACCGAGAAAATAGGAAGCTTTCCACGTGGCTTCCTCCATTGGACCACCCTCCATTGAATGGGGTGATTGTCCCTTCAATCCTGGCATCCACGTGAGGTCTCGTCCTGCCTATAAATCGATAGAGTACTTGGTAGGCATTCTGAACTCTCGATTTTTCTCCTGGGCCCTGTCTTGGTATTTTTCCTTGGTGTTGCTACTCCGTGTGGTGTTGCGGTTGTAAGGTGAATGTGCTACTGTGGTGATGTCTTCTTGAAGGTAAGGATTGGGATGTATGTTGGCCAGTGGAGGCCCTATATCACGGGTTTGTCTTCTGATTGATATTGAGCACTGCTTTGGTTTGTTCACTGTGAATTGTAGGATTGTCTGGTTATCTAATCTGTGATTTTTGCTTGATGTCCGATGGAAGTCTTTACTGTCATATTGATAAGAGGAATTAGAGATGGTAAATGCTAGTGCCTTTGATATAGTGGAATGGTCTGCATTGATGGATAATAGATTACTATCTCTGGTAGGATTTAAATATTTCTTGGCTGGGTATTATGAACTGTTAAGATTTAATCTTGCTCATGATAATCGTTCCTGTGTTCTGCAAAATGTTGAGAAAGCATGAATAAAACCTTGGATGTTCTTGAACTCTACATGACCTCACAAGTTGTTCCCCTGTTAATAATTGTAAAGACTTGATTTAATAGTTGTTTTGTTCTCAACCAAGTACACATGAGTTACTCCCTACAGATTTCAAATTCTCACTTCTAGTGCATGTTTAATTTAGTTGATGGTCCCCCGTTGACTGTTATATTACTACCATGATTTATTGATAATTGTTGTGTTTCTTTGTTATATATATTGTGAACTGTATGTGACATTCATGCATCATACTTTGGGCTCATGAAATTGTTACCATATTGCATGACATGTATAATAAATGTAAATAGACGTGTGGGGGTTCGGGAGATTTGGTGACATTCCATTGGTGGTGACACCCTTAATGGATGTATCTCCTCCTATGTAGGGAGCGGAGTGACGGTTAGCCACATGGACCATAGGATGTATCCACTTCTCTTATACGAAAATCCCCAACGTCTTTAACAAAAGAAAATGGTTACGGTCATCGGTGGTGATGCCATAGGATGTATCTCCTCACCGGAGTGATGAATAGCAACATGACCATAGGATGTATCCTTTCTCTTGGTATACCAAAAAAGATAGGTTCTTTTCTATAATGCATTGCATTTCATCCTATTTCTTGTTGAGCATTAGGCTCATTGTTTTCCCCGTGA
This sequence comes from Begonia loranthoides, assembly GCA_022433065.1. Taxonomy (NCBI): domain Eukaryota; kingdom Viridiplantae; phylum Streptophyta; class Magnoliopsida; order Cucurbitales; family Begoniaceae; genus Begonia; species Begonia loranthoides. The sequence continues at coordinate 22,136,548 of CM039469.1, forward strand.
TGTAGGTGATCATTGTGAGACATGTGATACGCAAGTTGAGGAGGAGGCATTTCAGGATGATCCCTTGGGTTATCAACCGGGTTCGACCTGATGGTTATGGCTCATGAAAATGGTGTTGGTTATCTTGAACAATTAACTTCCTATTTTGAATGTTGTAAACGTTTTGTAGTGATGGACTTTTGTTGGAGGTATTAAAACTATGTTTTGGGAAATTGATCATCTATTCCGCTTATATAACTCTGAGATGTTTTCAAATAAATTTGTTTAATCTGATTTACACATTTTAAATTATTAAGCAACACTTTTTATGTCACTAAAATTTAAAATAGTGAAAATGGTTTTAAATAAAAGTGAGGCGTTACACCATTGGTCCTCTTGGGTGAGCTAAAATAGAAAATGTTAGGTTGTATTTTACAATAACATGAAGTTGTGTTCAGTTTGCTATTAAATATTGAGAATGGTTTTGTTGTTGCAATGATAGAATATTTGAGGTTCTGTTATAGTTAATTAAGATAGAGTTGAATCTATTTAAGTTTGAGAGATACTCTTGAGGATCTGTGACATTGCTACCTGATTATATGTTGCTCACTATTTGAGGACCAATTCTTAGGATGTAAAATTATTAAATGCTACATCATGCTCATTGGTTATGGTGAAAAATACATTTGAGGGTCTGAGTTGCTACTGTGTAAATATTGCACACTATGTTGATGGTCAATTGATGAGAATGTCATTGTTTTGTGTTCTGTAAAGATGGGCATTAATATTTATCTCGCTATAGATCCTTCCATTTATTCCTCGAGATGTATTTATGGGAATTCTCATGTATGACATGTTTTAGGCTCGGACGAGTTTGTGGACTTCAAGCCGATACCTGAGCTTGCTGATCCTTCGAATAAGAGGAGAGAATGTCGTCGAGATAGGGGTTTTATACTTACCTACTTTGCATTTTCATACCTTAGATTTTAAAACTTAATAGTTTGTGGATTACCACATATGCAAAACCGATGTGGATTGTTCGACAGCATGTCTGATTTTATTATACTTATGTATGTGAGTTTTACATGTTTACTTCCGTGCATATAGTGTTGATGGTATGATTGTTATATGATTTGGGAGTGATAAATCCTCTTGATACTTTGGACGATTTCAGTACCAAAGTATCACGAGGCAATCCCCGGTACCTCTCTCGCTGCATGGAGATGTTTGCTTGCACGATCTGTGGAAAATATGGGTATAAGGTAGTGATGATCAACCCTTGGGTATCAACTCCCAGAACCTGATCAAGGTGTATTTTGATACGAGTTTGTCGGCGCTAAGCTTTGGCTTGTCGGCAAACTCGGGAGTTGATTCAGGTTGTGTTAGCACTAAGCTCTGGCTCGTCGACAAAACTCGAGTGACGGTACGGGTTATGTCAGTGCTGAGTTTTGGCTCATCAGCAAACCAAGGGTGATGAGGCAGGTCTACGGATTGTCATTGCTTTCTTTCTGATTCATGGGGTGTTGCCAGCAATGGTGGCCACCCTTCTGTGTGATTGATGGGAGGAGTCCATGAGAGACCCTCTTTTTTCACTAGTGATGGTTTTTGGTGTGAAATTGACGAGAGTATTTTAAGTTATAGTTGTCAATGTATAAAGCCATGATTTCTTCGGTATCACGTCAGGGCCCTTCGAGGCCAGCTTTTCCTGAAAAATGATGTAAATGAGTTTTAAAATGTTTGATAAAAATACACAACCCCTTAATTCATAGTTTTGATAAAAAGATGTAAAACAAGTTTTACATGCACATCGCGGTGAGTATAAGTTTTCTACTAAGTTAGTCACTCACCCTAATGACCTCTTCCTTCCAAGTAGAGACAAGAGTACCTAAGGTAGGGTCATTTGACTCGAGGAGTCCACCTGACTATTATTTTCTGCTTATTTGTATTTTCCCTTCAATATGGACGTTGCTTAGTTGTGATATACTGTGGTTAAAATTCTAGATGTTTGGACATGGATACACAGTTTAGTTTGAATTTAATTTACATTACTATTCAATACTATTCTCCCTTGTGATCACTATATGGATCGTGGCCCATCATAAATGGGTTACAACTGGAAAATTTTATATAAGTTTTCTGCTAATTTTAACTAGCCTTGGACTGAGCGAATGGGTCCTCTTTGAGGATCAGTTTGTTTGGCTTGGCGTTTCTATCCAACCCGCCCTTGGGTCATGAGAGGTTTTTCTTTCTTTTCGTTTCTTTCTTTCTTTCTTTTCTTTCTTTTCCAATCTTTCTCTCTCTTCTTTCTTTTCTTTTTCTTCCTTTCTCTTCTCGGGCATGAGTAGGCATTACGGTGGGCACACACCACGACCTCCTCTTTGTGGGAGGTCTCCTCTCTGTGGGAGACAAACATCCTCTCTATGGGAGTCCTCCATTGACTGCCATGTCATTTAAGGCATGATGACCAAGCAACCTGCTGATGGACAATCTAACCTGTTGTGCCAGTCAATCATAACCTCATCATAGCAAGCAAACAAGCTAATGTCACACCTGTCCTCTCCTGTGGGATAGCCTATCCTCCTTACCCATTTACGTACACTTTATCATCTTTTATATTTCTTAAATGTAGACTCATGATTGAACATAAACCATAATGAAAACATTAAACAATAGCAACAACAATACCTCAATAACATAACAATATAAGATAGAACCATAAAATCTATCCTCATCATCACACTATTACCAACAATACAAATTATTGCTCCACAACAAAATTTAACATACACATTTAAAAAAATTTTGGTCATTACATCCCTTCTCGCATAATTTAAAATTTTGTCCACAAAATTTCATTAGACGAATAGTGTAGGATATTTAGTTTTCATTTCATCTTCCCTCTCCTACGTTGCCTCTTCAAGGGTATGATTTCTCCATAGTACCTTCACCTTTCTCTAATGGGATTTGCTTATTTCTAAGCATTTTTGTGGCCAAATCTATGATTTGAACGAGTAACTCCTCGTAATCCAATGCCGGTCAAACCACTATGTCCTCTTGTGCAACCACCTGGGATGGATCCCCCATGCACTTCCTTAACATAGACACATGAAAGACATCATGAATCCCATACATTGCAATATGTAATCCTAATTTATAGGTTGTGGCTCTGATTCTTTCCATCACCGGGTAGGGTCCTACATACATTGGGCTAAACTTTCCCTTTTTCCCAAGCCTCATTACTCCCTTAAATGAATAAACTATCAAAAAGACTTGATCTCCCACTTGAAATTCCAGCTCTCTACACCTTCGGTCGACATAACTCTTTTGTCAACTTTGGGTGGCCAACATTCTTTATTCCTCAGCGGTTTGTTGAACAATCTCCAGAACGAGTTGCTTAGCCTCCCCAACTTCATCCAAGTACAACGGTGACCTACACTTCCTCCCATACAGAGCTTTGTACGAAGCCATCTGGATGGTGGACTAATAACTATTGTTGTACGCAAACTCTGCTAATGGCAGCATTTTACTCTAGCTATTCTAAAAATCGAGTACACAAGGCCGTAACATGTCCTACAACACTCTAATGGTTCTCCTAGATTGTTCATCAGTTTAAGGGTGAGACATTGTGTTGAACGTTAATTTAGTGCCCATAGCTTTATGTAGACCCTTCCAGAATGTCAATGTAAACTTAGGATCTCGACCCGACACAATAGAAACTAGAACTCCATGTAGTCGGACAATCTCATGGACATACAACTCTGCATACTAGGTCATAGAGTAGGTCTTTTTAACTAGTAGAAAGTGAGCTAACTTTGACAATCGATCCATAATAACGCATATGGATTCGTGCCCCATCACAGTCTTTCGGTAACCCAACTACAAAGACCATCACAATTTGATCGCATTTCCACTTGGGTATAGGGAAGGCCTATAATGTACCAGCTGGTCATTGATGTTCTGCCTTGACTTCCTGGCACACCCGACACACTTCCACACACTTGACAACATTTTTCTTCATGTTAGGCCACCAATAATGTGTCTTCACATCTTGATACATCTTGGTACAAACTGGGTGAACGGTGCTTACAGAGGTGTGAGCCTCCATTAGTATATCCTGCCACAAGTTTTCATCTTTAGCTATGATGAACCCACATAATTCCTTTACAAATATAATGTAAAGAATTTTATGGAATATATGTTGTGATGAAAGAGAACGCGTTTTGTATTAATGTATAGTATGTTAATGTTGTAATTATGGATAAAATGACTATAAGATGAGAAAAAGGGATTAAAAGCATAAATTTTTTAGAGAAGTGTTAAATTGGTGTTTTCGATTGACTGTGGAGAAATCGGTCGACTAAATGGTCGACTGGTAAATATTATAGATTTCTCCCAGGTTTTTCGATTCATACAGTGGTCGAGGATGCAGTCGAGCAACTCGACTGAAATGTATTACAGACTGCATGTTAGTTTTTTGATCAAGTGATCGGTCGATGGAGCGGTCAAGGGTACTCGATCAAAAAACATTACATAGGCAAAATATGAATGGCGGTCGATGGTTAGGTCGTGTGTGAGGGCGACTATCATCGATTAGAAAGTTAGGTTCAGCATTGGATTGATCGATAAGGGATATCGACCAAGAATTACCGGTTGATTGATATATCGACCAGTCCCACGATAGAATAAAGAAATATGTGTGTAGTGGCTGATAGGCTCACATCGACCGAGAATTAGCGGTTGATGCTTGCATCAACTACTGCCATATGAAAATGCAATGGAGCGTACTCCAGTTGAGTACGGGGTCGAGTTTGTTCGACCGACTACTTAACCATTCCCTCACAGTTTTGCAAAAAAACTATTTTTCATCTATGGTTGTTTCATGGTTTACCAGATGAAGTTGCATAAAGTTTCCCAAAGTGATAAAATATCAGTGTCGTTTATTAGACCAACACCTCAATGGTTGGCCAGTCGTCTATCAACGAACGCTTCTCCAAGAAGCCTCTTCGCTTTATAAATAAGGAAGGCAGAAGTGGGTATGTAACGACCCAATTTTTATTTCCTTTTAAAGTTGCGTAAAATTTAAAACTTTTTCTTTAATAAAATAAGAGTAACATTTTCTTTTAAAACCGAGTGTTAAATCATTTACTTAAAATCTGTAATACCCCGATATTTTTAATTATTGGGATATTACAGAGGGGTACTAGGAGCATTAAAATTAGGGATTTAAAATGATGAAAGGGGGTATTTTAAAATTAATAAATAAGTTGAATAAATTGCATATACTTTAATAAATTAAATTAAATGAGTAGTGTATGGGCTAAACCGGTTCAGCAAGAACCGAAACGATTCAAGCCACATAAATTGGTTCGTTGGGCAAACCAGTTACTGCAGAAACAGAATGGCCTTCGACCATTCTGTTCACTGGTAATTGCAGACCTAAATGAGAGACAAGAAAGAGAGGAAGACAGGGGAGAAAGGGAGAGATGTGGGAGAGAGATCGGGACGAGGAGAGTGCTGGCGGTGAATGGGACTAGCGATGAAGGAACGACGACGACGTGTGGCTGCTAGAGAACGAAGAGGTGAGCATCAGGATGACTTTGGGCTCAGACGGTGTAGGTTTTGGGTCACCGGTACTGCATTGATGGCTGGCAATGTGCAACGGCGACGGTTGGGCGACGGCTTGGGGATGAATGTGTGTGGGTTAGCATCGTCGGTGGTTGGGCCTTGGCGATGCTCGGCGTCTTTGCAGGCTGGCATTCAAGGGAGCGCTGGAGTGGCTTCTGATTTGGGCTGGACTAGCCAGAGGCCAGTGGTCCAACTTTTGGTTCGGGTGGAGCATCTGTGACCCGGTTGCAGTTCGGCCCAAACAAGTACTTCTCTGGTTTTGTCTTGATGAAATCGACAGCATGTCGGGCATGGGGAACATCTTCTGAAAAAGTGGAGGGGATTGTCAGACATTGTTGGAGAACAAAAGGCAGGGGACTCCTCTTCTATGAGAAAGGAGAAGAAACTAAGGGAATTCTCTGGAGCTGGGGTTGACTGAGAGCTTCATGGGTTGCTGGTGAGTTCTTCTCCAATTTCTTTGTTTTTGAATTCTGTTGGGTGATTGTTAGTCTCTATGAGTGTTCGTTTCCTTGGTTGGGTGGTAACTGTTGTGGAAATATTGGATGAACGAGTTGAGAATTGCTCTGTATAGCATGAACTCCCACTATTGATTTCTTCTGCATGGTTAGTGTGAGTTTGAACACTTTCTATTGGTGGCTTTTGCATGGTTAGTGTTGGAAAGGTTGGTTGGTTAATAATATGTGGATTGGTTAATAATATGTTGAGTGTATGCTTAGTGATCTGTTAGTATGAGTTTTCCAAGTTGTGATGTTGATTATGCACTCTAATTGGTTGGAAATTTAAAAAGGATAATTGTGTGTGTTGTTGGGATTTATACTCTGTGTGTTGTTGTGAGTATTATGTTTAATTTATTGTTGAATTTCAAATATGTTAGATAGGAACTCTGAATATTGAAATATATGGAAATGCTATGTTTGGATTGTTATGCACTTGATCGCTATTGGCTGAATAATTCTTTGGATGTTACTGCTCTGTTGATTATAGTTACATAGTGTGAGTTGTGTTTTGTGATTGTTACAAACTAATAATAAGTTGAGACTTTTAATTGATTATTGAAATTGGACTTACTGTATGAATGACTATATTGAGATATAAGGAAAGTGCTATGTGAAACTTATCTGTGAATTATCGAATGTTATTAATTTGCAAGTTAGTTATAGCTTAATGTTTGCTGTATTTTCGCAATGGAACGTTGATATGTTGGAATTGGTTAGTTAATCGTTTATGTTAGATGATCTACTAGTCTAATGTTTATGTTGGTTAGTATCAAGTATAATGTATTGTGGGAATACTGTGAGAATTACGTGAGTATTATGCACATTGATAAATGCTTTAAACATTTGGATGATTCAACTATTGTTTTGTTAAGATGAAATATAATGAAATGCGTAGGTTGTTGTTGTTGGCTGTTACGATTGTCTTGATTTGGTTTATGGATAACATTCTCTATTTGACAATACTATAGTTGGATTGGATTAATATATTCTGAATATCAAAAAACTAAGTATTACATTGATTGATAGTTGATGTCGTTGGTGTCATACCCTTATTAGGTATTAGTATCTGTCGTTGACTTTGTTTGGGCACTTATTGTGTGGGTGTTGTTAGGTACAAAGAAGAAGAGAAGAAGAATAATAACTAACTGCTCTTGCGCATTAAACCTTCGAGGTAAGAACTTGGGTGTGTCTTGGCCAGGCGGAGGACCTACACCGTATGTAACGTATGTGTGAGTGGGATAGTGTGTACATTTTCTATGCTTGGTAGAGATTGTAGGTCCTCTCTAACATTGTTGCATGTTCTGGATACCCTGTATGTTTTGCTCGTGATTTTGTGTGTCACGAGGTTGTGTGCCTCCTTGCTGTTGATGATAGGTCTATGATAATACTATTGTGCTGCTCTATGATATCTCCTTGTTGCTCTGTGATGATTGTTAGGGGTGATTATTAGTGAGTAGGTCATGATATCTCCTTGGAGTTCTGCTGTGTTTATTGTGAGTTCATTTCTTGAGCATGTTATGTAGTTAAAATGATTATAACAGAGTATAACTAACCCTTCGAGCATATTAATCCATTGAGCATGTTAACTACTTTAACTTAATCAACTTATTTAACTTAGGTAAACAAGTTGCAGCGAATAAATCTAGGTTATAGACTTTGCAAGCATGCTATTGTTCATTAATGTATTGTTTGTCTAAAATATGGGTTTGTATTGTCGAGCATGTTTATGTCTGTTATGGTTCCTTAATGTATTGTTAGTTTTCTGTGATATTTGTTAGTGTGTTGTTTATTATTAATGCATTGTTAGTTCTCTGTGATAATGTTAGTTTGTTACGAGTGTTAGTTGCTGCTAGTTCTCTATTAAGTGATGTTATTAGTCTTGTCATGAGATAATGGTGATTTCGTTGATGTTGTTTCCTTGATAGCTCGTTCGTATGATTAGTTTGGTTGCTTGTAAATATTAATTGGTTATGGAATTACGAACTGCGCATATTTAGATTAACTTAAATAACAAGTATGCTAAACAACCAAGCATGTAAATAATTTAATTAATATGAGTATGCTAATGAACTAGGTCGTAAACTTCTCCACTTATTGTTTAGAATGATATGTTATAACTTTATCGTTGTGCATGTTTATGTCCGTTATGGTTGTTATGTGAACTCCTTTGTATGCGCCCTTAGCTAATTCCTTGTATGTATTTTCTTTTAGTCTTAGGCCTCATGACAATGAAACAATAAGGGAAACTACCACGGGGTGGCCACAAGCCTTGAGTGAGGAAAAGAATTAACCATTCCCTTGTCGGGATTACAAGACTAAATAACAGGATTTCCCTAATCTACGCTCTATGTACGAGTTGTTCCTAAAATACGTAACTATGTCTAATATACGTAATTAAAAGATTGGTTTGGGGCGGACCCATTCCAAAGAAATTAAAGAGTGGCATTTCATATGCATAAACTCATTTTCTTAATGGGCCTTTAGGCTCACGTCTTACTTACAGTGTAGGTACACGTACGTGCGGAGCCCTCGAGCAATTGAAGAAGCAGTTGATGATGGATTTGCACGCGCGAGCTTGTGGTTGGCCAGGCTATGTAAAGTGAGAGACAGTTAAATTGTAATTAAATTCAGTTTTCTTTTTCATAAATTGTAATTTAAATGTTTAGTTTATTTTCTTCAAATTATTTACGCTTCAATAATGTTTTTTTTATTTCCACAACGTTTTAAGTGTTCCTAACAGCCAGGCGTGCACTCTGATATGTTTTTCTCAAAATTTAACGCATTTTTAAATGTATGAAAAATCTGGGTCGTTACAAAATCATTTTCAATTTATCGAATTAAAAATAATCATTTAAAACATTTTCGCAGCGGAATAATTCTTTTTCTTCAAAACTTTTATAAATTCTTTTATGAAATACAGCGGAATTAAAACAAATCATTTAAAGAATATTAATTAATCCACAAAACCCTTTACAAATGATTTGTATTTACTCTTTAGCCCAGCCAGCCACAAGATTCAGCCGTGCAAATCCTTCATCAACTACTCCTTTTATTGTTAGTCTATTTTCAAGCATATACCTACATCGCAAGACAATAAGTTATGAGTCTAATGCCTTGTAAGTGATATGAATAAAAACTGTACAATACACATGCTATGCATTTTCAAAATTCTTTTTTGTTTTCCGTTTTTGTTTCTTTTCCTTTTCCTTCTGGTTTCGTTTCGCATTTCATTTCCTTTCTTTTTCAGTCTTCTTAATCTTAACTTTAATTGATCTTTCCCTTTTTGTTTCTCTTTTAATTTCATTTTCTGGAACGGAACCTATCTGTTCCATATATCGAGGGAATGGATATATCATATAGTCATGTAGCTATCCATCACCTCTACATGGGGATACATCATATGGCCTCACTACCATGACCGTCACCATTCTCTTTTTGTTGAAGACGTTAAGAATTTATGTACAAGAGAAATGATAAACACTAGAGTCCACGTGGTTAACCGTCACCCCGGTAAGGAGATACATCATATAGTGTCCCCACCGATGGACAGTCACCAAATCTCCTGAACCCCCACACGACTATTTACATTTATTCAGTGACACGATGGATATTCCTACAACTAAGTGATGGTTGTTCGTTCGGGTGATCAGCCCTTGAGAACGCCATTCACTTAGTATGTATGAGCATCCATTCCACCACTTTTCGATTTCCTTTTCAAAACCATGCATGAAAACCATTTTCGTATCTTTTGAAAACCATAATGCTCGTGAATGCATACAATTATATCACATCTTTTCAATAATCTCTAAACATGCTCGTCTACGAAACATATCATTAAAAGAACCTAAATCTAATAAACATCTAGCAATAATAGCACAATATATGGAACATGCTCAATTTGTAGTAAAACAGTAAACAATCTAAATATTCTAAGAAAGCAGTAAACACGTAGCATACAACCCTAATTCTTACGATGTAGGGTCCAAAGACTAAAGCACAGTAACTATCAACTTACCTCAATTGCTTAAAGCATTCAACGCTTATTCGTTATCCTTTTCTTCCTTCTTTAGTACCTTCACAATTTAACAACGTTTTATTAATAATCTAATCATTTCATCAACTTATTAATCTCGTCGTCTTTATTTCTATCTTTAATTCTTATACATCGCTTATTAGGATTTCCTAAACGAAATTATTTCATTAATTATAACTCAGTTTAATTAATTAATCTCAATTGATAGCGTCTAAAAACTGAGTTTAACACATAGCAAAGACCAACATGATCCCATCCATAAATTATAGATTCATAATTACCAATGTAATTTTGCCCATGAATTATCAGCCCATAAATCAACACCTTAATAATAATATCCAAATCGAGTCATAAAACTATATTACCCAATTTCCATGATATCTTATTCCGATTAGTGAACCAAAACCAAAGTAACGGCAATTAAACTCGTCCAAACGTGCAAAGCATAAATCTAAGGTGTCAAATACTCTTAAATCTCCCAATGCATGAATTTAATCTAACATACATGCATAATAATCCCAGCAACCAAATCAATTCCATGTTTTTGTCATCCGGACAATCACCAAAAAATTATCACATCCAACAACAATATCTAATTATTAACTAACATTTCACACTATCAATTCAAGCAATAGAGTATCAATCTAGATTTAAACTTGAACCATTTAAATAGAGTCACAGAACTAAATTCCAACTTCAACCAATAGATTAGTAAGCCATTCGCAAAACCAAAAGCAGATAATCTATAGCACTCAACAAGGAGAGTAGTACACAGAGCATAGATCCAATGACAGATTAACAACTCGGCATTATCCAATATCTCCTTAGCAATTACCATAACTAGCATCTAGAAAATCCAATCAACAGAGAAATAAATCCAACTACAGAGGCAATATTTATCAATACCATTGTCCAGAAAACTACAACAGCCATTAGCAAAACATCTCAAGGTTAACCAGATAACTCCCAAACAAAGATATGTACTAATGATGGACTTAACACCCAAAAACAGAATCTAAAGATTGAAACAATGGAGAAGAATCATACCAGCATACAAGGAAGCTCTCGGCTCCCCTAAATCTCTAGAGAGCAACTCCACTCTCTGCCCTTCCTTTCTTCTCGAGAGTTCAACTCTCCTTCAGCTCTCGACTCCAGCTCTCCTAAGAGCTTCCTCCACTTCAAGCTCCCTGTCTCTGCTCTATAAATCAAACCATAAGGGGACACTCTCTGCCAATTCCCATAAGGTAGAGAGCAAAGTTCTCCAGCACGTCCGACCAATACTACCCAGCTTATCAGAGTGTCCCCTACGTTGCACGTCGGTCTCGCCTTCACCGGTTTGAATCCAACAACAAGCTAGACCAAGGCCTTTCATCGGTCAAGCACGAACCGCAAGCCTTCTTGTCAATCCGTTGCAAAATCACCAGCTCCAAATCGTTCTCCGCCAACATTTGAATCACCAACTCTAATTGTCCCTGACAATGCCTGATTAACCGAATGCAAAGGAGGAGGAAAAATCAATGGAGCTTACCTCAACTCGTCGCCGAAAAACACAACCCGCGAGAGCCCTGATTTTGAGCCCTAGCTGCGAATCGCATCGTTCATCACCGCTAGAGAATGCCATCACCAAGAAGAATCTCGCCCTCGTTGTCGACGTCTCGCGCCAGAGCGCTCACGCGACCCCCTTCTTCCGATCTCCCATCACCCGCTCTCCCTCTCTCCTTCCTTCTCCCTCTTTTCTTCTCTTCTGTCATGAATAGGCCGAAGGCCAAAGTAAAATCTCCCTTTAAATTTTAAACTAAACCAAGCCACACCACACACATTGAACCGGTTCAGCTTCTAAACCGGTTCTCACCTCCAATTCCAATTAATTCAATTACTTCTCAATCCTAATTAATTCAATTCCTTTGATCCAATCATTCACCTAATATATACTTATCTCCAATTGGCAATTAATTTCATTCATTTTCAATTCCTAAATAAATCTTCATTTAATCTTTAATTAATCCTCTCTAATATTAAATCTCAACTAATCTAACAAATATCATTTTATTCTTCTTCCAAATTAATTCTTAATTATCATCCAATAAATTTCTATCTTATAAATACATCCTGGGTAATACCCCAATAATTATCCAATTAATACAAAAATCTCCAATTTATCCTTATTTAATTCTGATATAAAAAGTCGTGGTGTTATAGGGTAGGGGGTGAGCTTCTAGTAATTAGTTTTCTTACAGAAAGCAAAAGAGTGTACCAGGAAGAAGAGAGAAAAGGAAGGCACTATGTGTTTTCTTCCAGAAAGTAGGGAGTGATTGAGATAGGAAGAAGGTTGCGGCATTGGATTGCTTGGACCGTGCATTGTTGTGGTGTGAAGGAGGAGTTAGGCTTTGAAGCATTTCACGTGAGGTAAGAAGCAATTACACATTGTGGCCAGAGGAGGCCTACAACACTAGCAGAAAATGTGTCTATTTATTGATTGGAACGTTAATCTGTTGAATAGTTTGATGGTTGTCTCTACCTATAGTATTTCTTGCTATATAATAGTTACTTTGTTGCTTTGATAAATGAGTTGTGGAACCTCTATTTGGATATGGTAGAATCAGTACTCTATGGGTTTGGATTTCTTACTATGTGACCTTATTAAATTGGGATTTAGTTATTTGCATGGTTCGGTTTAGTTGTCTCTGTCGAGTTTGCCTCTGTTATTTTATTGGTCATCCTATTGATTATTGTTGAAATACCTCTGGGAAATAGTTATTCTGTGGATGTGTAGTTCCATTTGGTATGCCTATGTACTGCTCACATGTGCTCTAAATGGTTACTGGTAATGTGAATAAACTTGTTTAATACATAGAAATGTTGAAGATAATGATATTCATTATGATGTTTCTTCATGCTATTTTCCTTGTTATTTCATGCTATGTTTGATGCCCCTCCACGATATATTCCTTGTTTATTGCATGCTATTACTTAGGATTGGTTTTGTTGAATTAAATATGCTTTGCTTACTTATTACAGTGTGTGTGTATATATATATTGTTGAGACTTCACCTGTGATTCCCTATTGTTAATAGTGATAGCCAATACCCTTAGAAGATGGTTCCATTTAATTGAATATGTCCTCTTTGTTGTACAATGTTAATGTATGTATCTTTGATATATTGTTAAAAATATTGCATTGCATTAGCATGCATCATGGATAGAAACACTTAGTAATGTCAGGGTTGGCATTCACATGCATTACACGAGAGAGACGGATTAAATGAATGTAAGGGGAATTGAAGGTTGGGGAGTTCAGTAACAATGATGCCTGGGAGAACTACATGATGATGATCCCTCCCATGTAGGGTTGGGTGACCTGTTCTGCTGAAGCTAGACCCCGAGGATGTATCTATTCTCCTTGTGGGAAATATCTTCAATGTCCTAGTTTAATAATATGTGACTGTGTATAAAGAACAAATTGGGAGGATTCCTTTCTAACATAATCAGACATATGCATGCATCATACTGCATCTTACCTCTTACTGAGCGTTAGGCTCACTATTTGCTTGTGGTGTAGGTGACGATCAGGGTACGAGCTATGTACCTAAGGAAGGAGCAGTTCACAATGAGCACTTAGGTTACCAAGCAGATTTAACCTGAGGGGTTATGGCTCACAGAAAGTGATACTAGTTGTTTTGAATAGTTGTAAATGGTTTTGAAACAATGAATTTTCGTTGAGACTGTTAAAACCATATTTTGCAAGTTTTCGCTTTACTTACTCTGATTTATTTTCCTCTCGTACATTTTAATTAAATTAAAAAATTTATACAATAAAGAAAAAGATAAGGTTTAAAAATTGCAGGCCGTTACATATGAACCATCTGTTCTTAAATTTTACAATTCCCTCCTTAGATAGGCTAAAATTTTCCTGCAAATCTAATTTGTACACCCGAATTAAGGTCTTGGCAAATTCTGTGACACCCCAACTTTTTTAAGTTGGACAATTATCGGGGTATTACTAAGGATGTTCTAGAGCGTTAAATCTAGGAGTAATTTTGTTACGTTTTCCCTGTATACGTAATGTGATTAAAGGATGGGATAATTGGGACATTACGTCGAGTATTTATGCATGTCATTTAATGACAGGTATTCATGGGGAAATTGTTACGGGATAGGAGTTAAGTGAGGACTATGGGAGAAAAGGCTGTCCAGGGCATTTTCGGATGCCTACGGACGACACTACTGACGTATTATGTCGTCCACGGGTGCATTGCATAACATCCCCGATGTTTGGGATGCTTCGAGGACGAGGATTCGCGCCCTAAGGTATCTGGAAAATCGACTTCCAGATGCATGCGGATGACCTTGTAGATGAGAAGTGTCATCCGCAAGAACATTGCACGTCACCCTTAGCATGGGGACAACTAGGGATGTGTTTCTGCATCCTGACTTCACTGTGTTGTGAAGTTACGGACGCGGTCCGGACGATGCGGACGAGAGGAACCGTGTCTACATCAAATATGTTCTAAACCTGGACAATTTCGGACGAGTCCGGACGGCTGCGAATGAGTTGAGGCCTCTTCCATTTTGCCTCTATCTGATTTTGTGACACTTTCGAACGATATGTGGATGCCACGTGCGGACGAGATTTGGTGTCCGAATTCATCTTTCGAACGGTATGGATAGGACGGGGACGCATTTTCCCGTCCAAAGCCTCGAGTTAGCCTGTGATATGTTAGCCTTACGGATGAATACAGATGAGACCTATGCGTTCGCACTCGTCCAAAATAACCCAGTTCTGCATAAATTTAGGGTCATAATTAGAAATCCTTGTCGTCTAGTAAATTAATGCACCCGTGGGAGACAAGAAAAATCTCCCCTCCCCCTCTCTGGACGACGAAGTCGTCTTCCCTATGTTGTAGCTAGCCTCCACCCTGCCTCTAGCCATGATTTTGCCTCCCATGCTATGGGCCATCTCCCTCCCTTCCCCTAAGTCTGCAATGCTGTCTCCTCCCGGTAATATCTCCCTTCCACTCTTCATTCTTCAATTCCCTTCCTGCGTGAGAAGTCTAGAGAGCAAAAGAGAGAGAGGTTCTGTGTGAGAGTTCTTGTGAGTGGGAAAGTGGTGGGTTAATGGTTGTTGGTTAAGTGTGCTACGTGAGTGCGTGAGTTAAGATGTGGGAGTTATGAGCTGAAGAGGTGAGCTGCTGAGCCCTGTGTCCGTGCTTTAGTTCATCAAATTGATAAGGAAATAGGGGTGTCTTGGCCTGAGGAGGCCTACACCATAAGTAGAGTGCGTGAGTTGTAGGATTGATGTTCTATAGTGTTTTCCTTGAGTAAATTTCTATTATTTCCTTGGCTGTAGTTCTTAGATTCCTTTACTGGTCGATATTTCCATTGTTGTTATTGTTTCCTTGTTGTTCGTTACTTTCTTTGTTGATAGTGTAGATTAGTTTTCTTGTTAGTTCTGTGAATTAAATGCCTTGCTTAGATGAAGATGTGATGAATGTCAATGTGTGAATGATGAATTCTTGTTGTCTATCTATTTAATGTTAGTTCAATCCTTTTGTCAGTTAGTTAAATATTTCTGTAGTAAGCCTCTTATGCATATAGTACTCTGATGCCTTATTTGCTAAATCTAAGCATGTTTATCTAACTAATAAATTCAGTTAATTGTTAAACAATTCAATAGGTTAATTAATTTAAGTATGTTGATTCTTACCTAAGCTTATTAACTAACTTAATTAGAATGATCAACCTTGAAACAATTGAGCATGTAAACTATCTAGTTGAGTGTATTTAAGTTACATGATTCTGTCTTGATGCATGACAATTAATTAGAGTAGCTAACTAACTAGAATGATTAATTAAATAAGCATGTTAATTAACTAACTTAACTAGAATAATTAGCATGCAATTAGTATGTTTAATTATCATGTTTAATTAACTAACTAGAATAAAAGCATCTAGGATAATAATCGAAACCTTTACTTGAGCATATTTAGCAATTTAGCTTGTTAATTGATTAGCACTAAGCAGCATGTTAATTAACTAGCGTAATTACCGAAAGCAATTAATCGAGCATGTTAAATTACAATTAACTAAAGTAATTAATTAAGCATGCTAAGTAACCTATTTACTAGTCGTTAAATAACTAATTAGAGCATGTTAACTAGTTGTTTAATGGACAACTAATCCTTGAACATGTTAATTAAATAACCAATGAGCATGTTAATTAACGAGGTTAATTAATTAGATACTAAATGGGATACTTATTAAGCATGTCAATTAATTAGGTGTGCCATGTAATTAGCATGTAATTTAATTAGGATAACCGACTAGATTAATAATTGTAATTCATTCTTGAACATGTGAATTAATTAGGATAACCAATTAGATTAATGTAATTTGACATTGAGCCTGTAACTCACTTAGGATAACTAATCAGGACAATCACTTAGAATGATAAATGTAGGAAGTATGTAATTGGACTAGGAAGTTAACTAGGCTAAGAATTAAAAAAGAATCTTCCTGAGCATGTTTAGTTTATTATTCTTTCGCTATTTCAATGCAATAGTGTACTTGTTTTCTGTCATGCGCCTTTGATTATAATTGTTCTCTGTTATATGTTTTCAATTATCGTTGTTTCTTATATGTGCTTTCAAATACAGTTACCTTATTTCAATGCACACTTCAATTATTATGAATGTTATGTTGTAAACCATTATGCATCATGTTAGGTTAAGAATGTATGGTCATGCATAATGTTAATAGAAACCATAGAAAGTGCCACCTTGGTGGTGGTACGCAAGCATGCATAAGTGAGCTAAAATGTTAAGAAAAAGAAGAAGAAAGGGGAATTGGGAGTGGATGGATAGCGGATGTAGTTTGCAATCTAGGCGGAGCCCCTCCCCCACAGGGTACGGGAGTTCTAGATTGCAAGTAAAAGGTTAGATTCAAGCACTATGCGATTGCACGAGAAAAACCTCCCAATTCCAACTCGAAGTACGAGTAAGGAATAAATGGATTAAAGTAATAGTAAAGTAATAAACTGGTAAAGGACGTAATGAAAGGATTGGTTTGGGTGGCCCCCATTCCAAAATGGACTAAAGAGTGGCATTCACATTGCATTAAACCCATTTTCTTTACTAACCCTTTGGGCTTACAGTTCCTTGTGGTGTAGGTAGGTGTAGGTACTTGTACATAGAAACCAATGTACAGACTAGGAGTAACGAAAAGATGAACAAACAATAGAAAGCCGAGGATGATGGATTTGCACGCGCGAGGAAGTTTGTGTCTGGCCAAGCATAAAGAGGGTAAAAGATAGTCAGTGGTAATTGAATTAAGTTTTCTAAATTATAATTAAAGGATGTTTAATTGACAGTTTCATTTTATTCAACACGGTATTTCAATTGTTTAGTATTTCTTCCTTAAATGATTTAATTACGCTTCCGCAATGTTTTAGAGAAATGATTTTATAATGTTTCCGCATATTTTTACTAATAGGATTTTCCAATACGAGTTTAACGAATTGTCAGTAGTGATCCGGTTTAACGTCGCACTCTGATCTGATTTGTTTTGAAAAAGAAATTTCAAAATTTCCCACATTTTCAAGGAATTACAAAAAAACCGAGTCGTTACAAATTCAATTGTCTTTCTGAGCCTCTTTAATTATTTCCCACACTATAGGTTGCATAGTCAATGAGAACAATACTGTAGTCATATGGGTGGATATCAATTCCAACTCATAGTTTTGGATTTCTTTCTACAAGGGTAACGGGAGTCTAACCCTCAGAGAGTTTGTTGATCTGTTTTCCCACTCAAAGAACCGTATCTTTTCTGTCAAGCCGAGAGTCAGGATACGTCCTATGGTCATATGGCTATCCGTCACTCCGGTAAGGAGACACATCCTATGGTATCACCACCATGACCGTCACCAGACTCTTTTGTTGAAGACGTTGGGGATTTCTGTACAAGAGAAGATGATACATCCTATGGTCCACGTGGTTAACCGTCACTCCGATGGAGAGATACATCCTATGGTGTCCCCACCAATGGACCGTCACCAAATCTTGTGAACCCCCACACGCCTAATTACATATATTAAGTATGTAATGCAATATGTTGACAATTTCATAAGCCCTATGTATGTGCATGAATGCCACATACAGTTCACATCATATCTCTATATAACCTCAAAAACGTGATCATATAAATACATCGCCATAAACAAGTCATTAAAAGAACCTAAATCTAATAAACATCTAGCAGTCAACAATACAACCTCGATGTATATAATGATCAATACCTAAAATCCTCGCAGCATTTTATCATATCAAAACTAGTAAAGAACCTGAATCAAATAAACAGTCAGCATACAATCCTAATTCTTGCGATGTAGGGTTCAAAGACCAAAACACATGCATATCAGCTTACCTCACGTCCTTATAACATTTAGCACTCCTATTTAGCCTTCACAATACCTTCCAAACAAAAAACATTTATAATCAATAACGTTTTCCAATAACCATTCAAGAGTGTCAAAATCATTGTACTTAATAGCTTCCTAATAATAAACAATTAATACTCAACCTAAACAATTAACAATTTCCATCCATTTATTTTCATCACTACCCAATAACCATATCCAAGCAAGACAATAATTACACAGAGAACTATTTCTATTAACAGAGAATACTCCATCATCTTTTATCTCATTTCTCCGTAGTTCAGAAACAATAATCAAAATAGAGAACCAACATTTCAATAGATTAACATTTACTCGCCATTAACAACAATAAAGAGAGCTTTATTAATATCTAACCACTAACATGCACCACATCACAAATACCAAGGAGCAGCCAGCAATAGGAAATATTAGTCCTAAAGGAACAGAAAGCACTTCAAACATTTACCTAAAGATTGAAGCTCCACTGTCACTTTTCTTCCTTTCCATCTCAACACTTTCCTTTCTCCTTGCTCACACAGAAGCTCGGCCTCTAGTTTTCACCCGAGTTCTTCACTCTACCTCTTTCTCTTATGTTTTTTCCTACCAAACACAGCAGCTCACTGAAGTCCCTAGAGAGCATAGAACATTATCCACTCACATAAGAAGATGTATCTCCACACTTAGTCGTACAATACAGGGCAGCCTCTAGAAGCAATGCCATCACGCCTAACTTATAGACGGAGGGAGAGAGAGAAGGAAATGGACGCATGTGGGTGAAGGGGACAATCTCTCATTCCAAAGGAGGAGACCCAACCAGTCATTGTCACGTGTGAGGTTCACCGTCGATAGGGGAGAGAGCAGATTTTGTTGAGAGAAAAATGAAAATAAGGGGCGAGATTATGTCTGATAGAAGCATGATTCTCGACCAAAATTGGCTTTTTGCAAAACAGGTGGTTCTGTCATTCCATCTCTAACGTTTGTCAACCTCTTTTTTGAAAGGGATGTCCATTCTATAGCAAGGAGCATTTGTTGCCTTCATTATTTCGATGTCCGTCAACCAGAAGAGATGTATGTTAGCTTCTTTGCCATGATGGACGTTCGTTCCTTAATGAGGGATGTCCATTCCTCAATGAGGGACGTCCATTCCTCAATGAGAGACGTCCGTTCCTCAGTGAGGGATGCCTGTAACCCAATGAGGGACGTCCGTAACTCTCAAACGGCTTCCATTCTTAGCTCCAAACGATGCCGTCCCACTTAAGTTTTAATGTCGTTCATCTATTCTTCTACTTTGGACGTCTATTGTCCATAAAGGATATCCAGTGTTCCCTTCAACGACGTCATTCTCTTTACATACTAACACTTGCCTTCACAAGGGACTTCCGTTCAGCTAAGGGATGTCCATTTCACCAAACAATGTCACTCCACTTATACTCAACACCTGCCTTTCATAAGGACATCTGGCCATATAAAAGGGCATCCATTTCCACACAACGGAAGTCTGTCCCTCTATAAAGGACGTTTGTTCCACCACTTTGAGCATCCGTCATCCTCAAAGGAGGTCTGCCCCACTATGAAGGGCGCTCATTACACTATAACGGACATCCGTCCCTATTTAAAGGACATCTGTTTTCTTCTGACTTCGACCACAAGTCTATCCATAGCGACATCCGCCTTTCGAAAAGGCATCCCTCGACCCTCACACAATAATGGACGTCTGTCCCACTATAAGGGACATCCATCATTCCCATTTTCTTCCATTTTTGGATGTCTATCTCTTCCCAAGAGATGCCCATTAGTCACTGAATCCTTATTTCTTCAT
Organism: Begonia loranthoides; assembly: GCA_022433065.1. Lineage (NCBI taxonomy): Eukaryota > Viridiplantae > Streptophyta > Magnoliopsida > Cucurbitales > Begoniaceae > Begonia > Begonia loranthoides. The sequence continues at coordinate 22,156,932 of CM039469.1, forward strand.
TTATAAATAATTCCCTCAACTTATAATAATTATACTAACACCATTATTATCCAATTTAGCTCCCAATACCCAAAAAGCATCACTTAGATCTCATACATAGGCACTATGATAAGCTGAGGTATTACACTCATGGTCACATCTCGCACTATTGCCCGTATAGATAATGTCTCCATATTTTTAGTGCAAAAACAATCGCTGCTAACCCCAAATCATGTGTTGGGTAGTTTTGTTTGTAGTCCTTCATTTGCCTGGAGGCGTAAGCAAAACCCTACCCTCTAACATCAAGATAACCTAATCCGATCTTGGATGCATGACAATAAACACATAATTTTCCTTCTTCGGTAACAATGGATAAGATGGGGGCGGAAGTTAGTCATTGCTTTAACTCCTAAAAAATAGCTTTGCATTCATCCGACCACTAGAATTTCACTCCTTTGTTAACTGTGTTAATGGGATTGCAATCTTAGAGAACCCTTCAATGAACCTCCTGTAATACCAAGCCAAACCAAGGAAACTGCATATCTCTCCCACATTCTTTGGTCGTGGCCATTCCATCACTACCTAGGTTTTAGATGGATCTACTTATATCCCCTTTTATGATACCACATGCCCTAAGAAAGCCATCTTGTCCAACCAAAACTCGCACTTAGAAAACTTTACAAATAACCGATTCTCCTTTAGTATTGTCAAGGTGAGTCTCAAGTGTTCTGATGTGCACCCATAGTGGGCCATGGTCAGCCTAGTAGATATTGCCTGCTTTGGGATACATGACTGAGCCCAGCCCGACACCACCCCGCAGGGATACATGATCGGCCCAGCCTAACACCACCCTCACGGATTTTATCCTCGGATGGACCCTCCGAAGAGAGCCCAATCCCGAAAACATGTCTACTGGGAGAGGGCCATCACCCACTATAACTGCGACCAGTCCAGCTATCCCAAATCCGATATTGGATGGCGAAACATTGTACAACACCCCCTCCCTCTCGAGAAAGGTCTGTGTCCTCGTGGATGAGGATGTCATAAACACACTTGGCTGGCTCTAATACCATATGATGTGCACCCACAGTGGGTCATGGTCAACCCAGTAGATATTGTCAGCTTTGGGATACATAATTCAGCCCAGCCCGACACCACAACGTAGGGATACACGACCAGCCTAGCCCGACACCACCCTCAAGGATTTGTTCCTCAAGCGGACCCTCTAAAGAGAGCCCAAGCCCAAAAATGCATCTATTGGGAGACGGCCACCACCCATTATAAGTACGACCAGTCCAGCTATCCCAAATCTGATGTGGGATGGCGAAACATTGCACATCACCCCCTCCCTCTTAGGAAAGGCTCGCATCCTCGTGGACGAGGACGTCGCAAACACACCGAACTTGGCTAACTCTGATACCATATGATGTGCACCCACAATGGGCCATGGTCTGCCCAGTAGATATTGCCCTCTTTGGGATACATGACTGAGCCCAGACTGACACCGCCCCATACGGATACATGACTAGCCCAGCCCAACACCACCCTCACGGATTTGTTGCTCGAGCAGACCCTCCGAAGAGAGCCCAAGCCTGAAAACGCGTCTGCTGAGAGAGGCCAACCACCCACTATAAGTGCAACTAGTCTAGCTGTACCAAATCCGAGGTGGGATGGCAAAAAATCGCACATCACCCCTGGTATCAGAGCCAGCCAAGTTTGGTGTGTCTGCGATGTCCTCGTCCGCGAGGATTCAGACCTTTCCCGAGAGGGAGGGGGTGATGTGCTGAGGGTGAGGGTCTGTGTTGGGATTCGAGAAAAGAGAGGAAAAGGAGAAAGAGAAATGGAAAGATAGAGAGAAGATGTAAGCCATGGATGAGAAGAGAAATAAAGAGAAAGAAGAGAATTGTGAACCAAGGAAGTGAAGTTCTGGAGCTGAGGAAGAAAGAAGGAGAGCTATTGCTCTCTGGAATCCACCAGAGGTGCTGCAGGTGATGGTTTTCTTCCTTATTATTGGATGGTTTTGACGAAGTGATAATATGTTGGATTTGGTTTATGTTGTTGGAAAATGGATTTGTTAATCTGCTGTTTGGATAATACTCTCCATTAGTTACTGCCATTTGATTCTGTGAAGAATACTTCAAATATCTGCTCTCTGTGATTAACCTAAAGTTGTTAACCTCTTATTATTGCCTTGTAAAATGTTATTGCACAATGAGGACTATGGACAGTGCTCTGTTAATGAAAAATAATTCTTTGTTAATTACTGCTTTGGTTGAAATATTAAGGATATTATTATTGGACGTTGAGGAGCATTTGTGTACTTTGTTGATGGTTTGATTGTTGTTATAACGATTGAGAAATGCTAAGTTGGATTATGTTACTCTCTGTGGTTTGTTGTTGATACTGCTTAGTTTATAAATAATAAAGAAACGAAATGAAATGAATGGTGGGGTTATGTTCTGTTGTTGGAATTGGTCTCTATTTGGTGGGGATGCACTATTAGGTGTTATGGTTTATAAACCTCGGTAAATGGATATTGGAGTGGTGATATTGACGATGTTAAGATTATTAAGTTGTGATTATTGATAATTACATGTTATGAATTTGTGAAGGTATTGAGGGTATTGCAAAGGATCCCACTATGGAAACAAGTTAAGTGATACACATGTGTTTTGGTCTTCTGACCTTACATCGCAAAAATTAGGATTGTATACTGACTGTTTACTGCTATAGTAGAGTATTAAGGTTGTTTATTGCTTTATTAGAATAGCCAGATATTGAGCATGTTTCATGAATTGTATTGTTGCTTGCTGAAGGTTTATTAGAAATAGGTTCTTTTAATGATATGTTTAATAGATGAGCATGTTTAGAGATTATAGTAATGATATGATAGACACTGCATGCATTCATGAGCATGACACGCATCATGGTTTTCCAAAGATACAAAAATGGTTTTCATGCATGGTTTTGAAAAGGAAATGAAAAAGAAATGAAATGGTTATGAAATGTAAAGAAATGAATGTAAATGGGTGTGACAAAATGTGAGGTTGGCTTGGCCGCTCATCCTCATCAAGTTTAGACATCTCTAAAGATAAATGTAAAGGGGTCGTTCAGGGATGTGAGGTTGAGATGGTTGCTCCTCCTCGTAAAGTTAAGACATCGTCAACTTCTTTCAAGATAAAGTAAAGTAAAGTAAAGATCCAAAAAATGATAAAGATCAAGAAAATGATAAAGATCAAGAAAATGATAAAGATCAAAAAACGGTAAAGGAAACGGAAACATATTTCCAAAAATAGAAACGGATACCGAAATGAATACAGATACGGAAACAGGAATGAAAATGGAAACGAAAACAGATACGGACATAGATACAAACACAGATACAGATATGAAAATGGAAACAAATAAGAGACTAAAATGTAAAAGAGAAAGGAAAATGAAAATGGATAACTGCAAATGGTTTTAAAAGTTGTAAGAGCATGTCTACGTTTTATTTTATATTACTTACTGAGCCTTAGTCTTATTAGTTAAGTATTGTGATGTAGGTACACATACGAGCACAGGTTAAGGAGCAGTTGATAAAGGGTTTGCACGTGCGAATCTTATGGTTGGCTAAGCTAATGGATAAAACAAAGGAAAAGGTTTGTAAAGAGTTTTGCAAAGATAATGTAAAAGATTTATTGTATTTCCAATTGATATTTTCTATTCTTCTACTGCAATTTGTAAAAAGATTTTAAGAAAATGATTTTACTTATTATCTTTAAATGATTTTATAAAAGAAAAGTCTTCTGCTATTTCACAAAAGAAAAGAAAAAGTTTTAAATTTCAATCAATTTTAAACGTAAGAAAAATCGGATCGCTACATGAAACATTGGCCAATAGTTTTGTCTTTTCCCTTTAGCATATGATCGTAAAGGGAAAAGAATATATCACATCATTCTTTGACAATTTAGGCAAGTAATTTTTGAAAATATGAAACAAGCAACTAGTATAATCATCATCAACCTCATTGCCATAAGTGTTTTACCATAGAATCAATTTAATATCTTCATGCAAGATGCAATAGGTTCCCATAATCCAAAAATAGTAATTATATCTAACCAAATCAACATTTCCAAATTGGCAAAAGCAAATATCATATCATTACCATAAGAGGCTTTAATCCATCCAACTCTAAAAATCCAAGCAATTAAGTTGTCCAATGGCCTATACGTCTTTATTTTAAACATAGCAATTTTTATCCGATTTCTCTTTAGTGTATCATGATTCTTTAGAACTTGCCTTGGTTGAAGTGGAACTAGCTTGTCCATCCTTCCACCTTCTTGAATGCATAATAATTAGGAAGGTAATTCAGACACTCATCATGTGCATGCCACGGGGATCCCCATAGAAGATCACTTGTACTTGTCATATCACAAATCAATATATTAGTAAAACTTCCATAAGAAAATTCAGTCAAAGTTCTGTTTACCTCGATGTCTCTTTCATCATTTAACCAACTTAAACTTTCCTTAAAATCCATGGAAGACAAGTTTATGCAATTCCTTTCGTCCTTGATCAAAGGGCATACCTTTTTCTTACTTATACATCGGCCATGAATATTGTGATCCTTGTCAATTTGCCACCAAAATTTGCAAGGGATGTCATGCATTAATATTTACAAGCAACTTCCTTTAACCAAAATCATAGGAGATATATTAGCATAAATTCTATCATTAACATCCAAAGAGTGAACCTTGTTCTTGTTGGAGCATTGGATATGTAAAGTTTGTTCATTTTGACAATCCTTTTATGGTTCCTCTAGTATTGTTGTTGCTAAGGAACCATCTTGGCTTTCTATAGGTTCGAATACTTATTCCTTGAGATAATCTTCTTCGCTTTCTAATTCCTCATCATGGCTTTGAGTTTGTAAAATCGGAATGCTCAATATGTTTGCCTCAAGTTTTTGTAAATTCCTTCAAACAAGACATTAAATTTATCGAATTGAGATTGCCGACTTTTGGAAGGTTTTTCATATCGTTTGATTAATGGTGATGTGGATGGAGCATACTTTCATCTCAAAAATTTCTTCATGGAACTCCATGTGTCTATGGCTTTTTCTCCATCCATTCTTCAGTTATTTGTTAATATGTCCCACCATCTTGAAGTCCTTCCTTTAAGCTTTGAAAAAATAATTTTAACCAAGGTCTTCTCCAGAAAAATAGCTCTTTGTAAAATCTTTTCTACCTCATTTCCCAATCTAAATAATCTTCGAAAAAATCCAAACTGACAAAAGTAGAGATAGATGCTTCCAATTTTTCCTTACTTGTAATGTAATCGCAACTCCTCGCCATTATGAAAAAAAAGATATCATGAATTAGTAAGAATCATTTTGGCTCTGATACCAAATGATGCACCAACGGAAGGAGATTAGAATATAACCAGAAAATACATTGTTGAAGTGTTGAAGATGTGAATCAGTCAAAGGAGGAAATATGCAGCTTTGCGATCGATAGTTCTGCTGATGATGTAGTCGCGTTACTCTACCAAAAAACAACATAGTGGCATCCCTTGGAATTCGGTCGATAGATTGGCTGATAGAGTGGTGGGGTGGTTTGACTAAAAAACAACATAGAGGCAACTTTTGAGCAGCGGTCGAGTGATCGATTGAGCTGCTCGATCGAATCTCTAGTTTCCTTATTTCTCTACAATTTCACTTTTGGAAAGCCTGACTTTGGAAGCCTGTAACTCCTTCCTCTTAGAAGCTTTTGAGCTACAATTTAGACCACACCAACTTGAATGAAATAAGAAAATAATCCTTGTAGAATCATGTAAATATCAGTCATAGATTAGAAAATATGCTTAATAGAAAATAGGTCACCAGAAATAGAAAATAATGTGATGAATGCTCCCGTATGGATGATTTGTCGATGATGCGCCTTTGGAAAGTTGGACACCACTTCACACCTTCTTCGTCCAAGAAGTAAGAACATGGATGCCAATAAGATAACTCATCCAACTTACAAGTAAGCCCAATCTTGTGATACACACATAAGGAAACCTTCGGTAGTGACATGCCAAAGGGGTGAAAGAGGAATCACTTCAATTTCGGAAATAAGCCAAAACTTTTCTATTATAAATTCAACTCATTAAACATGTACATAAGGTGGCTTTAAAAATCCAATTACAAACTATAAAATAATAGTAAACTAATTATGCAACAATAACCCTAATCAGCTCATATAATAAGTTATTCAATTTTCTACTTAATAGAAACTAGGTTAATTAACAAAAATAATATTTAATTTATATTTTCCTTTCTTTTTATCCTAATCTTGATGTATTTGCCAGCGAATCCATGTTAGTGCTTGGCCATTTGGATGGTTTCCATGTATAGACTTCCTTGGTCTCCATGCTTGGAAAATTGGACTTTCCTTAATCTTTACTCTCGGTTCCATGGGCCTTTAACATAGCAAATGAAGTCTAAAGTTAGCGATCTAACCCATTCTAGAAAGCTTAAGACGTTTTCTACAATATTTATGAAGCACTCTTTTTTAAATGACATCGTTTGGAATAACAAAATAGTCAAACACTTATTACAGGTCAAAAAGCAAATAGTTTTTGGAAAGTCCAAATATTCCACAATTGTCCTTGGACTTCCACCTACGGTTGACCTTGAATCTCTTCATGATAATCTTGGAAACTTGATTAATGATGGAATGGACTCGTGGTCCATCAAACGTAGTGTTGAACTTCAATTTTGTACCCATAACTTTATTTTATTTTTTCCAAAATGCTGATATAAACCTGGAATCACGGTCTGATACAATTGATATGGGCACTCTGTGCAACCGAATTATCTCTCTAACATATAATTCTGCATATTGATTCATTGTATAGGTCATCTTAACCGGTAAGGAGTGTGGAACTTTCGTTAATCTATCGATGATTACCCATATTGTATCATATCCTTTAATAGTCCTAGGTAATCCTGTCACGAAGTCCATAGTAATATGCTCCCACTTCCATTCAGGTATTGGCAATGACTGTAAAGTTCCTCTAGGCCTTTGATGTTCCACTTTTACTTGTTGACAAATTAAACACAATTCCACATGTTTAGCGATATCCACTTTCATACCAGGCCACCAAAAGTTTAACTTGAGATCTCTGTACATCTTAGTACATCCAAGATGAATAGAAAAACTTGAAGAGTGAGCTTCATGTAATATTTTAGTTCGTAACTGTGGATCCAACAAATCATACTATCTATTTTTAAATTTCACAATCCAATTGCCTTAAATAGAGTAATCAGCATACTTTTCCAAAGTTGGATCCAATTTAAAACTTATACATTTAGAATTATCCTTTGGAGCATCTTTAATCCTTTCTAATATTGTAGGTTTCAAAGTCATAGCTGATAACGTAGCTGCTAATTGTGAAGAAATCACTTGTAAATCAAGTTCTTGAATATCTTTCCAAAGTGCAACAGGCATTTTTCAGAATAACATATTCATATACATGGTTTTTCTACTTAATGCATCTGCTACGACATTTTCTTTTTCGAGATGATATTTGATCACACAATCGTAATCTTTCACAAATTCTAACCATCGTCGTTGTCTCGTATTTAATTCCTTTTGAGTGAAAATATATTTCAAACTTTTATAGTCCATAAATATTTCACATCACTATCCATATAGATAATGTCTCCATATTTTGAGTGCAAAAAACAACATCTGCAAGTTTTAAATCGTATTGGATAATTGCCCTCATATGGTTTTAACTCTCTGGATGTATATGCAATTTCTCTTCCATTCTACATAAGTACAAATCCCAAACCACTTCTCGAGGCATCACAACAAATACTATGGTTTCCTTCTTCTACTGGTAAAGCCAAAATTGGAGTTGTGGCCAATCTATTTTTTAACTCTTGAAAACTTTCTTCATATACATTTGTCCACCAAAATCTTACATTCTTTTTGGTTAAACTGGTTAGTGATAAAGCAATCTTTGAAAATCCATTTATGAAACATCGAAAATACCTTACCAATCCAAGAAAACTCATCACTTCTCCAACACTTTTTGGTTTTGGCCAATGCAAAACTGCTTGAATTTTTGCTGGATCAACTTCAATACCCTCTTTAGAAATTACATGACCCAAAAAACTGACTTTTTCTAACCAAAACTCACACTTTGAAAACTTTACATATAATTGATGTTTTTCCTAAAATAGACAATGTAATATTTAGGTACTTCATATGTTCATCTTTTGTATGTGAGTATACCAAGATATCATCGATAATAAATTAATCCAATCCTAAAAATATGGTTAATTCAATCCATAAAATGCAGTTGAGGCATTAGTTAAATCAAACAACATAACTAAAAATTCATAATGTCCATATCTTGTTCTAAATGCCATTTTTGAAATATCATCATATTTTTGTAGTGACCCAGTTTTTCTTACATTTGAAAATGTATTAAATTTAAATCTTTTCTTTTATAAAAATAGTGGAAGACTTTTATTTGAAAAATGCAGTACATAAAATAAAACCATTTAAATATTATAAAGAGTATCACTTTCTTAAAATGCTTTTACAACTCACATCATAAATAAATAAACTTCTTTCCTTTTACAATTCAAATAATTTACAAAACCTTTTACAAAATAGTTCTCTTAAATACTTTAGCCCAGCCAGCCACAAGATCCGTGCAATCCTTCATCAACGGCTCCTTAACCTGTTTCCTTGCATACCTACATCAAGAAGACTTAAACTATGAGTCTAATGCTTAGTAAGTGATATAAAATAAAATGCAAAGCACATGCCATGCAGTCTTTAAAATCCATTTTCATTTTCTATTTCTATTTCTTTTTTGTCTTTTCTTTACATGTAATTTCTAGGACATTGGAGAGAATAAATATGTAACGACCCAGATTTCTAATTGTTTTAAAAGTATGCTAAAATTTGCTAAAATTAATTTCGAAGTTAAATTTTTCTTTTAAAAATCTTTTCTTGAAAAATATTAGAGTGCCAAATTCGATCATTACCAACCCTTTTAAAATGGTTGATTTAAATCGAAGGAAAAACTATGAGCAATATATATTTAGTGGAAACGAAATTAGGAAAAATCATCACTTCAAAACATTAATTTAGAAATGTGGCAGAAGCATAATTTAAAAGCATCTATTATAAATACTAACTTTTAAATCCTAGGTAAAACCTACATAATATTCCGAATAAGTTCTTAATAAAGGTAAAGGGTAATTAACGTTCATAAAGCAATCCGACGTTAGCCCTTACAAAATTACTCTTTCCATTCTTACTTGACGCCATACTACTACTCAACTTGCGTCCCTTCCGGATACGCCGCAGGCTCCACAGGTATGGCCTCCTTCGCCACTCCTGGTACAACCAACTCAGAACCTACACCACAAGTAAGAACGTGAGCTTTCACCTAGTAAAGAAATGGGGGAAAACAAATGCATATGTCTCTCTTTAGTTTCTTTTGGAATGGGGGCCACCCAAACCAAGTATTTTCTTACGTTCTTTCTTCGTTTGTTCTTTTCTCGTACTTCAAGTTGGAGATTGGGAGACCTATAATATCTTGAATTTTTATATATCAAAATTTAAAAATGATAAATTAGAAAATAATCGGGGATATTCGAATTAGTCAAATAAATTATTGGGATATTACTAATGATGTAATTGTTAGATATGGACTGAATCGGTTTTGGTTTGGCTCGGCCCAAAATAATTGGAAACTTGGTTTAATTAATGAAGGAAATAAAGAAAGTGGGATTAATTAGAATTAATATCTAAAGATTAAAGGAAATAAAATAAATGGAATTAAAAGGAAGTGGGATGGAGAACCAAACCGGCAGTTTTGGTTCGGCTTGCATTTAAGTTAATTGGCCTTCAGCCATTTGAAAGAGAGAAAGAGAGAGAGAGAGAGAGAGAGAGAGATTATGCTTTGGAGAGCAGAATGCATAGTGCTCCCAGGTGTGGATGGATGCTTTGGAGACGTTGGGTTACCCAGAGGAGTGTTGCTCGCTATGAGGTATTCCTTCAGCTTTATCTTGGATTTTTATGGATATTCATGCTCTATTATTGGACATTAATTGGATAAATACTCTCTGTTGTTGGAAGAATGTTCTCTGTTGTGTTAGTTTTCGATTTAATTCTGCATTTGTGGGTGCGCTGGTGAATGTTCTGGAAGATTGAAGCTCTGTTGCTTGAGTTAATATGTTGTGGTGTTTGATTTATTACTTTATGCACTCTGTTAGTTTTGGGGAAATTATAGAAATTCTGGAAATGTGTTTTGATAATTATGTGATATTATTGAAAGTACGCTGCATTTGTAAGATTAGAAGATCGATATTGAATTTGGATTATGAAACGCTATCAAGTGATGAATAAAAATTAAGGGTATAGATAAGGACGAAGTTGTTAAGTTGAGAATATTGGAATTGTAATTGTTAAGGTTTATAGGATTCGATGAGAAGTTGTTAATGATAAATGTTTCTAATTGTGAAGGTATCGGAAAGAGATAGAGGATAAAGATTTGGTGCTAATGCACGATAAAGTTTCAAGGTAAGGAAAATGAGTGTGTCTTGGCCAGTGGAGGCCCTACCCACAAGTAGAGTGCGTGAGTTTTATGTTAGTTCCCTAAAATGTTTTCTGCTAGTGGCTGTTAGTTGGTTTCTAGTTGATAGTTCCTTGGATGATTTACCGTTGTTATTTCCTTTGTTGATTTCCTTTGCTGTAGATATTTTCTATATTGATAGTGTAGATTCCTTTACTATTAGTTGTTCTCTTTACTGGCGTGTGTTTCCTTTGTAGATAGTGTATATTTCCTTTATTGTTAGTTTATTTTTCTTATTGTAAATGTTTTACTTGTTAGAAGTATGGGTGAATGCTTAGAATGATGAATTAAGAAGTATGAGGGAATGCTTAGAACGATGAACTAAGAAAAATGAATGAGCTAAGAGTTCCTTCAACCGTCATGTTCGTTGTTACTTACTTGCTATCTTAAATTCTCAGTGTTACTTAAAATGTCATTTCATACATTTAGGGTGTAGATTGTTCGCACCTATTATTCTACCATTACTATTGTTGATATCCATGTTAAATTAACTAGCATGTTAACTTAACGAGGCCTCAAGCATGTTTAAAGGTTAATCAATTAGAATCCTAATTGCAATTATTACTTGAGCATGTTAATTAACTTAATTAGAGTAATTAACTAAACATGAACATGTTAATTAACTAGAGTGATTAATTTACTAGTTTAACTAATTTACTAGTCGTTAAATAACTAGTTGTCTAATTAATAGGTGTTAATCACTCCCTTGAATTAACTAGGACAACACTCAATTAACTAGTTAAGCATGTTTTAACTAACTAGAATGATATTAACATGTTAATTAACTAGGCATGTTAATTAACTAAATAATTAACGATAACTAAACATGCTAAGGTAATTAACTAGGATAACTAACTAGAATAATAATCATAATATGAAATTAGCAAGTCTAATCAATTAGCAAAATGTTAGTTAACTAGGTTATGCCATGTAATTATCATGTAATTAGTATGTTTAATTAGCATGTTTGATTAACAATAATGTTAGTATGTTAACTAATTAAGTATGCCATGTTTAATTAATGTTAGCCTGTTAATCAACCAAGTTATGCCCTGTTTAATTAACTAATTAACTACAAACAATCCAAACATGTTTAACCAAGTAATCAATTAATCTAAATAGTGTTGAATTTCTTTGTTGAGATTCTGTAAATTGCCTTCTCCTGCTTTGATATTTTGTATGTTGTCTCTTACTGCAATTTCATTTGCTATAATTTCATTTGATGCTTTACTTTATGAGAGAATAATAGAAAAGATGAAAGAAGAATGAACTAAACGTGAATGAACCAAGAGTTTCATTGACTATGTGAATATATGTTTTTATCTTTCTTTTTGTAGTGGCACTTTACTATCCCATGATTTCTATATTATGTTTTCCTTGTTGTGAATTCCTTTGCTAATTGTTCTGGTTAAATTCCTTTGCCGAGCATGTTTGAACTAGGTTATAAATCTTACAATTTATTCAGCATGTTCACCATTTAGTTAGTTGTCAATTTATTAATTTAAAAGCATGATATTACAAGTATGTCGTTTTTATATTTATATTCTATTTATATTCTGATAGTAAAAGCATGCAATCTCTCTAGTAAATTATTCATATTTGTGGATCTCCATTCACAACTATACTTGCACATTTGTCATTCTGTTACACTTTATTGGCCAACATCGTCGTTTACTTTCCCTTGAACATGCTAGTAAATTATTGTCATCTTCAATTATTGTTTTCCTTCATTCAATGCGTTATTCAATGATTGTTTATTTACATTTATATGCGCTTTCAATTCATGTTATTCAATTACTTTCTTTTATATGCGCACTTTAATTACTATTAATGTTACATTGTACTGCATCATGCATCATGTTAGTTGGAGAATGTATCGTGATGCATCATGTTAATAGAAATGAATATGGAGTACCACCTTGGTGATGGTACTCACACATGCATTATGTGAGGAAAAATGTTAAGAAAATGAAGGAAAAAGAAAAGAAAAGGGAGTTGGGGGGGCGGATGAGTAGCGGGTCTAGTCTGCAGCAAGGAGAATCCCTTTACCATGTCAGAAATGGGGACCTAGTTACAAGTAAAAGTTTAGATCCGATCCACTATTCCATCCCCTATAAACCCTTCAATCTCTAGCTCGAAGTACGAGTAAACAACGAATGAAAGAACGAACGAACAAAATGAAAGGATTGGTTTGGGTAGCCCCCATTCCAAAAAAACTAAAGAGACTCATAAGCATAATGGCATTAAACCTTTTTCCTTACTAAGCCTTTGGGCTTACAGTTTACTTGTAGTGCAGGTACATGCATACGCACGAGAAAAATGATGAACAAAACATGAAGCAGTTGATGAAGGATTTACACGGGCAAAACTTATGGCTGGTCAAGTAAAAAGAAGAGGAAAAAGTGTTTTGTAAAACGTAACGACTTACTTAGTATTCCTTAAATAGAATGTTTTCGCTTCCGCTATGTTTTAAATAAATCGTTTATGCTTATGCTATATTTTGATAAACACGAAAGGGGTTTTGATGGTTCGGTTTTAGCACTCTGATTTAATTATGAATTGTCTTACAAAAGTTTTAAATTTCATGCATTTTTAATAGGTTATGAAAAACTGAGTCATCACATAATTGGTCAAATAATTCATCAATTCTTGGAAAATGATATTTATTCTTAGTTGTTACCTTATTTAATTCATGATAATCTATACACATACGCATTGATCCATCCTTCTTTTTAGCAAACAATATCGGTGCTCCCCATGGTGAAAAACTAGGTCTTATGAATTCTTTGTTCACTAATTCCTCTAGCTGTACTTTTAATTCTTTAAAGTCAATAGATGTCATTCTGTATGGATTTTTAGAGATAGGTTTCATACTAGGGTCTAAGTCAATTACAAATTCAATTTCTCTATCAGTAGCAATTCTGGTAAATCATCCAGAAAAACTCTTGGAAAATTCTGAACTATAGGAATTTCCTTTGGTTTTATTTTTAATTTCATAGTTGTATCCATCACATTAGCCAGAAAACTCATACACCCACTTCTCAATAACTGTTCCACCTTGATTGCATAAATTACAGATAACTTATTTTTTCCTCTAATTCCTTGAAAAACATGTTGCTTACCACATGGAGGACGAAAATAAACTTCCCTCTTTCGACAATTAACGGTAGCATAATGATGGAATAACCAATCCATGCCCAAATTAACATCATGCCCTTTCATATTAATAACAACCAGATCGGCATGAAAAATACGATTATTTATTCTAATATCACATTCCTTTAAAACACCATCAAATACCAGACTATCACCAGAAGGTAGAAGTACGTTATACTCACTTTTAACTAATCTAGAAAAACAATTTATTTTCCCACAGAATTCTGATGCAATAAAGGAATGAGTAGCTACAGAATCAATCAAAGTATATGTAGTTATGTAATTAATATAAATCATACCTGACACAATTGTAGGCAGTTCCTCCTCCTCATTTCCAAACAAAGAAAAGACTATTTGAGCCACATTTTCTTGTTCTCCGATCTGAGTTGGGAAAATTTTAGCAATATGTCCTGGTTTTTCACACTTAAAGCATTGTCTGGTACCTACCCTACATTCTCCAAAATGATGCCTTTTGTATTTCAGACACTAACTAGCTTGAGTAGTCTTTACATTTGACGGAGTAGCAATCGATTCATTCAAGATACGTTTATGTTTTCATTGTTGTTCCTCACTATCCGATGACCTCTTTACTCCTTTATTCATTGGTTGACCACCCCTTTGTTGTTGTAGGTTTTCATTGTTCTTCCAAAACCTTTTATTTATTTCCCTTTGTCTAGCTACTATAAATTCAGCCTCTTCAACTTTTAATGCCTAAGAAACAATTTTTGCATATGGTGTATCTTGGGTACCATATATCTGAACACCTCTAAAGATATCAACTTTCAACCCTTGAACAAATTGATGAACCTTATGTTTTTTGTTTGCCACAAGGTGAGTTGTAAATCGAGATAACACCTCAAATTTCTGTATATATTCCAAAACAGATCCAATTTGTCGTAACTGAACAAAATCCACTAATTTCTTTATTCGAGTAGTATGATAGAAATACTTGTCATAAAAGATTTCTTTAAATCACTCCAACGTCATCGTTCTGGTTTCCTGAATTGTCTTAACAAAAATCCCCCTAAAACCGAGCATCTTGGACTAGTAAGTAAGCAGCATAAGAAACCCTCTCAGATTCCTAATTTTCGCATAGTCGAACATGTCCTCCAAAGATTTATGCATTCTTCTGCTCTCATGACATCAGTAACATTTCATTCTAAGCTTTTCCTATCATGCCTCCTCCTAAGCCGTAATCGGTCGCAGATTTCTATGCCCATCCCTTTCCATGAAGCATTCTAAATAGTGAAACTAACACTCCACAATATTCAAAAAACGGCCAGTTGCTTCATCCCGTTCATCCTGGTTATATACATTTCCTTGCCCAGCAGCCTCATTCCTTTCATCATTGTTATAAGCATGTCCTCTTGTTTCTCTCACCATTATATTATCCTACAATTAATTTCATAACATAAAACAACAAATTAAAATTTTACGTAACATAACTAAACTTACAGTTGAAGAAGAATCTCCACGATGAGTTTTACGTCACCAACAATCTATAAGAACACTTTTGACCCGATTATGCTCTAATATCATAGTTGTAACAACCTATTTTTCCTTATCATTTTTCATAACATATTATTACTTATATATATATATAAACATGTGAGAGATAAAATTAAAAATGTAGTGGAAGCATTTGATATTCAATTAACACATTTTAAAAGATTTATTTTAACATTTGAAATATTAAAAAGGTTCTTAACATAACTTTACCAATCCTCACTTAAACTTTATACATTATAAATAAAATAATTTTCCAGAATTAGGGGAGTCATAACCCATCGGTCAAAAAGCATGGGCTAACGTAAGCGCTAGACATAGCTATGCTCCTACCTCTATAGTCCGTGCTATCACTCTATATTTGCTTTAGTTTCATCAAACTCCTCACCTACATCACAAGATTTACCTATGAGTCTAATACTTAATAAGAGATAAAATGAATATAGACAATGTAATGCTCATGTTATGCATGATTACAAAAGGAAAAAAAACATTTCCTTTCAATCCATTACTTACAGCCATGTAATGGTCTAGATGTTGAAGATTAATAGTCCAAGAGAAAATATACATCCTATGGTCTATCTCAGGCAAAACCATCACTCAATCCCTACTAGGGAAGAGATACATCATCAAGTAGTTCTCCTAAGTAGGACCGTCACTAAACCGCCTAACCTCCAACATCTATTTACTTTTATACAGTCCATTTAAATTTCATTAACAATATATATGTATTTAAATTGCTTCATACTTACCTAAATCATGATGCATGACATGTATGCATTAAATTCTTTCATACCTACCTAAATCATGATGCATGACATGTATGCATTTCATTCAACCATCAATCCCAAAATTTTCAGTATATTACACTTAACAAACTTTATTCTAACATTCAACCATAAACAATACAACAAACAATATCATCAAAACAAAACAAGTCTAACATCCTGTGATGTAGACCACAATGGCCAAAAACATGCATCTCTTACCTTAGGTCCTTAATGTAGTCCAACACTTAGGGTTATCTTCTAACAAGACCTTCCAAATTAATAAAAATTCCATCAATAACTATTCTTTTAACATCGCAAATTTTATTTTATTTTTATCGATATGATAATGAAATCATGTCATCTAAAAGAAAAACTTAATAAATTAAATCAGTGAAAAAATATAATTAATATAAAATCTAACAACATATAAAACTCACATTTATTTGAAAATTAAAATAACAAGCTTCCATCCAATAACAATCCATAAAACATGATATTTAAAATAAGGTTCTTAGAAGAAAATAAACTTAAACAGATCAACATAGTCGCCAAACAACCTCCAAATTCACTCATGGAAACTCATCTTCTCTTACTCGTCAACATAAACATCTTCATTAGCTTCAATACCTACACTACAAGGTTCAAACTATAAGTCTAATGCTTACTAAATAGAGAACTAAATTCATTATTCACGTTAAACTATTTATTCTCATGCATCTGTGAATGTACTATGTTCACAATAACTATACAACAGTATCGCTGAACTGTCAAACATATACAAGGAATAGCAAACAACTAACTTTCTTTTAAATTCATCTTTTCTTTGTTGTTCATCTTCTTTATCTTCTTAGATAAGAGTAGGCTCAACCATAGGTAATGGACACAGCATCAACCGAGTCCTCTATTTCTTGTTGAGCGCATCAACGCACAACGGCCGGCATCAACCGATCTACCTCGGCATGGACCGAGTTCTCTATTTCTTGTTGAGCACATCAGCATAAAATGACAGACATCAACCAATCTACCTCGGCATGGACCAAGTTCTGTATTAGTTGCTATGCGCATCAATACGCAGTGACCGGCATCAACCAATCTATCACGCATCAGCCGTAAGCAAACAAACAAAAATCTAAATTCTCTTGTTTCCCTTCAGAACATTCTTTCCTCTAGACCCATTTACATATTTTCTTTCTTCCTTTTATCTTTCATTATTCTCATCTTACATCTGAACATACATGTGAATGAAACTTCTGATTTACTGTCTAACATATTCCCAAACCAAACAACATATAATAGTAAAAAGAAGAGTATCATACCTTTTTTCTAGAAAACAGAAACTATATCTTAACAATCAACAAAGCACAGATTCACAATTCAATTAGAATGGTCTCAAATATAGAGTACCATGATTTAGCATAGAAACAAAGAAATTTAAATCATCAAAACATTAGAAACAACACAACAAACAATTCGGACAGAGTCCCCTAGCACATTGGTGATGTAGGCCGAATGGCAAAACACACACAACTCTATTTACCCAAATTCCCGTAGCACACACTGCCAATACTTTAAACACTGTTGAATTGAAATTCTATTTGGCCCTTTTTCCAGAAAAATCTCACTTTTCCCCTATTTCTCCTTCTCTGTATCTCCTAATAATTCCTTCCTTTTTATTTTTAATCTAAATGTGTCAGTACCTTTAATCTAGTCAAACAGTCGCAACCCTTCAAGATGAAAAGTCATATGTTCCATTCCTCTTCAATGTACGCTTCATTCATGGTGAAGCAACAGACATCGCCCATATTGTCAATCAGATGAAGCATCGCACAACTTTTAAATTGCCTGGAATTTAGAAGCAGGAACATAGGCTACCACAGTAGACACCCATCCGTTGAGAATATGCTCAAAGAATATTCACCCCACAAAACCAATCGTGTATTGCATTGTATTCTGTAAGTGTTTCCAACCGCGGACACGTTTCCTACCGTTCCTTCCGCATCCAACGGTTAACAACACATCTAATTCTTTAATCCAACGGCTTAGCACCAAACCGCTCCTTCCAATTGTTTTCATAGACGAATTCCAATCCGCAAACTTCATCCAATGCCTGATGCTTTATTCTTTCTTCACTTCATCGATCCAACGGCCAATGCTTCTCCCGAAAGGAATCTTTCTTTCTGTGGTAGCATCTTCTTCTTTCCACCCCTCTGATCCGACATTAAAGGTTTCATCCACGTTTCTTTGTCCTTCATCTAATGACCAGAGTCGCTCCCAAGTAGAATCTTCCTTTTCATGGAAGCATCTCTCCCCCGCCTAAACTATCCTAGCCCTTTTCTAAACTTCATCTCACGCTCCAATGTAACTAATTCATCCAGCACTTAACTTTTCTTAATTTCTCAGCGTACTTCACACCAAAAGGATGTCGTCTTTCCACATAACTTATCTATTATATAAATATTCCCCCTTTTTCTTATATACATAAACTAACATGGGGATTTAATATATTCCAAAATACATAAAGCTTAAATATAAATTTTTCCTTGATAAAAAAACAAATCATTATATTTCTAGAAAAAAATTGTGGTAACTACAATTCTATGTATATATCACCAAAGTATGGATAATTTTGAATATACACAACTTTTACCATTATTGTGCATATTACCTATCCGTTTAGAGCCCATTACATGATTTTGATAACAACAACACATTTTAAAGCTTCAATTCAATACACATAGATTCTAGGGTTTTCTTCTAATGTTTCACTCATCTTCAACCATTCATAACTTCCTTCATACTTAATCAAATCTATTAATTCCACAACCTATTTCCTCCTCAAGATGTCTGTAACAATATATTTAATTGGTTTTACTCAAAAGTTTCAAGAAGATAGCAACAAACATCAAATATCCTAACACCTGACTTAACCTTTTTCTTCATCTTTTACTTCTTCCCTCCATTACAACTACTATAACTTCATATCATTCATACAAATTATAAAGAACACTTTAGTACCTTTAATTTTTTGAGAAGAAGGAAGGAAGAATGTCCTTGAGAGCTCTTGAGAGATTCCTTCTTAACACTTATGAAATTTTTTGTTTTCCTCAAGCTTGTTGAGTTCTTAAGCACTCCTTCACTAACCACAAGCAGGAGGTGCCGCCTTCTAAGTCATGATCATGAAAGACATCCTCTTCTCAAGCCAATCAAAACTCTATTTTTGTGACCTTTCATCTTACCAACTGACCACTTTTCAATGCCTGGTCGACCGCAAATCTACCCGAGGCTTAAATATTGCATTTCATTACAAAGTCAATCGACCAATTTCTTCCTGTCAATCGATTGTAAAACCACCCGAGAATGACATATTTCAATCTACTATGTTTTCTATCGACCGCCACATATTTTTGGTTGGCCGCAAAACAACCCGATAGCATCCCAATTTTTGTTTGTTCAAATCTGGTCGACCAACCAACATTTTGGTCGACCATACATGAATCAAAATGTCCTTAATCATTGAAAATTTCACTCTTGCTTAACCCAAACACAATTCTTCACAAAAACCACTTTATTTAGCATTATTTTATCAAACAACAATCTTAACAATCATTCAAATATCATTATTTCTAAGCATGTCACCATTATCAAAATATATTTCATACATAATATTACGTCAAGTAAACAAAGAATTTTTGAATATTACGGTACTAGGCAAGCAAAACCCAGTGACTAACAACCTTCTGATTTGTGTGACTAAAAACTCTGGTCAGGTTCTTGGGCTCAAAACCCAAGGAGCGCGCTATCACCACCCTATCACCCTTTTGACTTTTGGGGCTCAAAACCCAAGGACATGCCACCAATGCCTTATCACCCTTTACGTGCTTCCAAAAAACCAATCTTCATGCAGCAGAAGATTGCATGAGATAGTCTCATGATGGTTTAGTGCCAAGACTGCATAAAGCATCAATAAGATTCATGATGTGTCACGGATTCCCTCCATTCTCAATCAAGCATGGAGATTATCTAACTTTTTTTCTAGTGTTCTTTTTGTAGGTTATCAAAGGGAGTACTATGCTCAAATCATCATTTTCATCCATCCAACATCCATGTTCCACATGGTCTTGTTCAAATTGAAGCATAAGTGGAAGTTCAAGCTCCAATTTGGAAGATAGATGAAACATTCCAAAAACTACCAACAATCTGACCCCTGAGAAGTATTTTGCATATTCGATAGCCTATAAAATTTTATATTGCAAAGTCCTATCCATGAAAAAATGTAGTTGACATTCCAAGCATTCTGTAATGAGAATTTATGTAAAATTTGAAGATCGTTTTCTATTTCAAAATAGCATTGAACAGAGAGTTTCAATTCTTCCAAAGAAGCCCGAACATCTTTAATCAAAGTTGAAGCCAAATCCCCTTGGAGAAAGAAAGTGAAGATAATTTCCATGGACTTGTTGTTGCATTCAAGATTTGGAGGATTGTTTGAAATTATTTTTAGTTACTTATTCTAATTTGTATTAGTTCAAAATGTCATGTGTTTGTGTCACTCGGCTAGAGCATGTTCTAGCCTAGTATGAGTGTTTTATGGGGGTTTTTTAGTAATTTTCTTTTAAGACATTAACCCTAATTTTGAGAAAGTATTTAAACTCACTCTAAGGGCTGCCCTAGTCAATTTTGAATCAGAAAAGAAATCCTTTTGAAAGGTTAGAGCTCCCTCCAAATCGACCATCTCCCTTGGTGGTTTTATCCAAGTGGATTTTGTGTCAAAGAATTGAATCACCATTGTTCCTTGCAAGCCTTGCGGTGATTTAATCCTTCCTCCACTTCCCTCCAAAGGTGGACATCTCTAGTGAAGGTTTAAAAGGCCTACTAAGACCCAAGTTAGAGTGTCTTCCTTAGTGGAGACCATTGAAGTTGATAGGTGCAATTTTGGAACCCATTCAGACCAGCTTGTTCCTTTTTATGAATAGTCATTGTTCCAGACTGATTCTGCCTCTGATCGTTTAGAGGAGAACATCTTAACTGATAGAGTGGATTGTGTTCCGAATTCACATCATTTGGACATCATTTGGTAAAATTACAAGATACTCTATTTGGGCTCCGATTCTACCCATTGGTGCCTCTTCGAGTTAATAGCACTCTTCCTTGCTTAACTTTCGTTCCCGAACGATTTTTATTCGGATTTTTGGATGGCTACCTTTTGATTCATAGAAAAGAAGATGGTCCAAATTTCACATCATTTGGACGAGTTTTGAGTGAGTTGCACTTATGGCCATTTTGGGACAGATTATTTCCATAAATAACAGTTTGCATTAAGGGATTTCCCATTTTCCCCTCCTCTGTGGTGCATCAATTCATCCTCCCAATATATACACAGTATATCAATAGAACCATGTACGATAAAGTAAACGTGAGAAAACATACGTATATGTAAAGATAGACATGTTGTTGAATAGCCTTCGTTGGATTTTCAAGTGTGGTATCCCATAAAATATAAGTTTGAAAACATGATGCAATGCTATGCATAAAGTATAAAATCTCTATCTCGATGATGACCATGACAACCTTACCAACTAGTCAACTCTACGCGCTATTGGAAGTGAGGGTTGAAACTAGTGACATCTCCAGAACCTATAACAAGGCTAATGTCAAAATCCCAATAATCGCACGAGGGATACTAAATATGTCCTAAATCAAGACTAGGAATCCAAGATGGACTCTAGGGACAACCACTAGTGATGCACCCTGTATCCGCATCATTTTTATTTCATTTTATTTTAATTTAATTTAAACACTTTATTTTGTAATAGCTTAGTAGTTGCTTGGTTTTATTATTCATATGTGTGTTGTTTATTTTAAGGTCAATTATGTAATTAGGTCATTAGGGCTTAACCCTAATTAGCTGAGTATTTAAGCTTCTCTAATTGTCATTTGTAAGGGTGAAGAATTTGGAATAGAAAATTGAACGTTTGTTCTTCCTTGGAGTTTCTCTAGTCTGCCGCATTCTTTTCAGTGAGTAATATCTGATTAGTTTATGTGTACAAAAATTGGAATCATCAGCTTGTAAGTTTTGGGTGATTGCTCTTATTGCTACTCATTTCCTTCTTTGTTCTGTCGAAGAAGAATTCCCAGCAAAAGTTGTACAAAACTTTCAAAGATCCGAGTTGGAGTGCTACTTCTTGCGAAGCAGCCGTTGAAGTCATAGACACTGTTGTAGTGTTGTTCGGACCAACTTGTTATGTTTTTGTTTATGTATTTCAATCATTACCATCGGAAGAACACTATCGCCATTCACAAAGGACTTTCAGCTTCCAAGCTTCAGCCTTTCTTCAGCATTTTAGCTGTGGGAATTATATTTTAACTTCAAATAGATTCGACTTCCATCCTCCATCATTTCTGCATGCAATGGTTCGAATTCCAGAGCCGTTTCATTCAGATTCTTGCTTCGCCATTTTGTCACTCTCGGTGCTCTACTTTGCCATGGACGTCCAGCCTTGCAAAGAGAGACATCCGCTCTTTTTAATTCAATGTAAATTTTCTGTTAAGGGACATCCGTTCCCGCCAAGGGACGTCCGCCCTCCCAGCGGCGTCAGCTCACTAGCCTTGAGGGACGAGGCGTCTGTCTTGCCCTATCCGTTAATGTCGTCCATTCAGAGCTGTAAGGGATGTCCATTCCCTCCAAGGGACGTGCGTCCTCCAAGGTACATATGCCTCCGTTACTTCTCCGTCTGTTCCTTAGCCTTAAGGGACGTCTATTATCCTACAAAGGACGTCCGTTGTTACTTAATTTTTGACGGCGTCAATTCTTGCCCTGTAAAGGACGTCCGTCCCTCTAAAAAGGATGTCCGTCCTTTCCCATTTTTAAACGCCTATCTCTCTCTTCACTCCAAACAGCGACGCTTTAATTATAAGGGACATCCACCACAAGGGACGTCTGATAACCCACAAGGGACATCCGTTGTCCCATTTTTGAGCGGCCATTCTGTTCTAAGGGTGTCGTCTCCTTTCAAACTCCCGAGCCTCTCCTGATCTTCACTTCAACGTCCAAGCCAACCTCGCCAGTGCCTATTTTCATCCTCGACGCTTCTGTGGGTGCATAAACTACTCTCGAAACGAAAATCAAATCTAGGAATATATCAAGAGTTCTAGACCAAAACACGAAACCAGACCGAAAACCAGATATTGCAGGTGAAGCAGAATGAAGTTAGCTAAACCAAACTTTGAGAAACAAACAGTGTGGTAGACTAAAACAAAACAACGGTCAACCCAAAACCTCAACAGATAACCAGAAAAACCCACTGGTCGACAAAACCCAATGACAGTCGAGTCAACACGACACACTCAAGCTGAACCACTCATCAATAGAGAAAAGATATTAGAGCCATTCAAACCCGACCACAATCGATAAAGCACAATGGTGGTCAACCAAGACCACACAACATTCAACGAGGAAAAACAAAGGTCAACCAGGACCTCATAGCATCGACGAGACTCAATGACAGTCAACTGGGACCATTCAATGTTAACGGTCAACAAGAAGCTCATAGCAGTCGATAAGACACAATCGTAGCCATTCAAGACTCAACAGTCAAGGAGACTCAGCTAGAGTCAGTTGAGTATGACTTTTTTGGAGATTAGTTCGAAATTCATAAAATAAACCGAGCCTAAAATCATGTCAAAGTTAAGGAATTTTCTTCAACAATGACAAGGAAATAGTGCTAGGGTCCTATACCAAGTCTAGGAACCCAACCAACGCACAAATGACTAAAAAACATGATAATTTACACTATATGATCGACCAGGGACCTCTTCTGGTCGACCTTAAACCACTCATGCACAAACTGCCCATTTTGTGGTCAACCAGAAACAGGATTGTGGTCGACTGCTATGGACACAAACGCAACCTCTAGACCATCTGCGGTCGACCAGACTCGCACAATGGTTAACTAGGATAGTGTTCAGACGTTGTTTTCTGACAAAAAACATATTGTTTTCTCTAGATTTTGCCTTCAAATAACAAATAACTCTACATAGACTCCAATTCTACCAATATAAACCAGAAATTTCCCGCCAACCTCAAATTCGAGGCCAACAAAAAATTAAAATTTCCAAACGAAAAAACGAAGTTAAAAACGGACTTACCCACGAAACGTCTTCACAAAAGACAGAGATCAGGACGACACAAACATAAATCAAGCGGAGAAACAGTGAGGATCGCTCTCTAGATCTCCCCCTACTCCCTTCCCTCTTTCTCCCTTCGGACGATAAGCCTTCCCCAGCAAAGAGAAGGCTTGTCCACTTAAAAAATAAAAAATTAAATAAAAAAATTAAAATTTAATTCTTTTATTTACTAAATATAATATAAATTAATATATTATAAAAATTAAATAAAATTCTTAAATTCGAATCCGACAAAACCTACATAACTCGGAACTCCATCTAAGGATACGAAAACTTACCAAGCCAAATTCTACAGCATCGGGCCTCAGGGAAACACAGAACACACAGTTGACCATTGACTAAACCCCTTTCACACGTGGCCAAAGATCAACAACAAATGGCAAGGATCTAGTCCACACAAGAAAATTTGACTCATTCAAAGCAAAAAATTTACTTAAAAAATATATAAAATCAAAAAATTTTGGATTTTACAGTGTTCATTAGGCAATTATGCTTTGAGAAATTTTTCTCATCAACTACATCTCCCCCTAGTCGACCGCTATCCGTTATTCAAAAATTAACTTTCTCTGGAATTGTTTTGGTCGACCACTCCTATTTATTAGTCGACCGCTTTTGTTATGTTTGCACACTTTAACAAATAATGACTTTAAGGACTTCAACAAACATATTAGCACGCTTAAATACCCAGTCCCAAAGGTATTTTTGATGAGATAAGATAATGTACTCCAAGCAATAACATCACAAATCATATATTTAACTTCTAAACAATTTAGAGATAATTGAATTTCACATCATCAAAACATCTAAGCCTAATTCTTATTAAGCTAACTTGCTACACTAAAAAAAAGGTGTGCTTTTCACATAGATTTTCTCACCAATTGTAAAACAAACATCTATAAGAATTGTTCTTTCAATGGTTGTTGTACAAGAAGACATGAAACTTGAGCAAATGGATGTTAAGATAGTCGTCTTGCATGGAGATTTGGATGAGGCAATCTTCATGAGTCAACCTAAATGGTTTGAAAATGGTCATAAAAATAAAGTGTGCTTGCTAAATAAATCACCCGGTGGTCTGAAACAATCACCAAGGTAGTGGAATAAAAATTTTGATGCATTTATTACACACATTGGCTTTGCTAAAAGTAAATATGATAGTTGTGTGTATGTGGAAAACGATTCAACCGGAACAAAGGTATATGTATTGTTGTATGTGGATGATATTCTAATTGCAAGTAAAAGTATGAATGAAATAAAAAAAAAATTGAAAGCTAAGTTGAGTAGGGAATTTGAAATGAAAGACATGGGACCAATTAGCAAAATTTTGGGGATGGAAATAACTAGAAATAAAGAGAAGAAAATGTTAAGATTGTCTCAAGGAAGATAGATGAAGAAGGTCCAATGCAAATTTGAACTTGAAAATCTAAAACGTGTTGAAACACCACTCGAAGGACATTTCAAATTGTCAAAAACACAAAAACCAAAACACTGTGGAAGATCGTAACTTTATGAACAAACTTCCCTATGCAAACTTTACCGGTAGCACTATGTATGCCATGATATGTACAAGGTCGGATTTTGCATATGTTATAAGCATAATTAGCATATTTATGGCTGATCTAAGGAAAATTGGCAGGCTTTGAAATGAGTCCTAAGGTAAACATCAAGTTGATAAAATTTGTGCCTAGAATATGGAACAAATTTAGAGAATAAGGAAGTTGTATCAGGTTATGTGGAAGTAGACTATGTTGGTTGTAGTGATTCAAAACGATCAATATTGCGATATATTTTCACAGTTTATGTAACACCTTGACTTTTTAAGTTGGACAATTATCGGGGTATTACCAAGGACGTAGTTAGAGCGTTAAGTCGAATTGTAATCCCAGTAACGTTTTCCTAGTATACATGATGTAATCTAGTGTTGGGGTAGTTAGGACATTAAGTTAGGTATTATACGTGTCATGTTATGATGTGTGTTTATGGGAAAATTTTTACGGGATAGGAATTAAGTCAGAGAAATGCGAGGAAAGGCTTTCCATGGCATTTACGGATGCCTGCGAACGCATTATGTTGTCTACAAGTGCATTGCGTAACATCCCCGACGCTTGGGACACCACAAGGACGAGGATTCTCATCCTAATGTGTTTGGAAATCGACTCCTGGATGCATCTGGATGACCTTGCAAATAAGAAGTGTCGTTCGCAAGAGCATTGCACGTCACCCTCAGCCTGGGGATGACTTGGGACATGATTGTGCATCCTAACTTCACTATGCAGTGGAGTCGCGAACGAGGTCTCGGACGATGTGGACGTAAGTTTCTTTGTCTGCATCGAATCTGTCCAACTCTAGATAGTTTTGGACAAGTCCGAATGGTTGTAGACGAGTAATAACCTCATCCGTTTTGCCTCGTCCATTTTCTGGACACTTTCGAACGCTAGAGGACAACAGGTGCGGACACCATATCGCGTCCGAAACTCGTTTGCAGATCGTACAGACATGGATGACGACGCCGTTCCTCGTCCCCGAGCACGATATTTGCCTGTGAGATTTTAGCCTTGCGCACAAGCCTTATGCGTCCGCACTCGTCCGAAATAGCCCAGCTCAGCGAAAAATTAGGGATTTAAAAACTGGAAGCTTGTCATTTAGCCAATAAATGCCCGACATGGAGACAACAAAGTCGTCTCCCTCCCGCTGGCGACGCCTCCCCCTGCCTTAGGCCATCTCCTCCTTGTTCCCTTAGGCACTCATGGTGTTCCCTCTACCCAGGTAATATCTTCCTTCCCTCTTCCACCTTATAGTTCAGTTTTCCCTTTTCTACAAGAGCTCTCTCACTTCTCTACGAGAGTTCTTCCTGAGTGTGAAAGAGTGACATGAATTGAGTGTGTTGTGAGTGTTTTAGTGTAGTTGTGAGTTGAAAGAGTGAGCTGATAGGGGTGACATATGTAATACCTCGACTTTTTATATCAAAATTTAATAAAGATAACTGGAAAGTAATTTGACATAATTAGATTAATTGGATAATTATTGAGGTATTACCAAGGACGTATTCGTAGGATTATAAACTAAGAAATTTATTGGATAAATTAGAATTTAAAATAGATATTTATTTAATAAATTAAATAAATGTGTTGGGGTAAATCAATTAGAGGGGACAATTATTTGAATTATAGGATTAATTAAAAAGAAGGAATTTGAGGAATTTTGGTAAAAAGGAGGGGTGAACCGGTTCACTAAGTGAATCGGTCCAGTTGAGTACAAAAAAAAAAAGGAATTGCCGAGAGGCCATTACGCAGGGGAAAGGAATTTGGCCTTTGGCCATTCCCAAACGAGAGAGCCAGGTGAGAGAAATGGGAGAGAACAGAGTGAGGGAGATGGTTGGAGCGACGAACGGCGACTCGAGGAGAGGAGCGAGCACGGGTTCCGGCGGCGTGCGACTTCAGGTGGGTTGCTGGCGACGTCGTGAGTTGCAGCTAGGGCTCGAGATAGGAGCCTCTGCCATGACGATTCTAGCAATGATGTGAGGTACGTTCGATCGGGTTTCCTCCTTCTTTTGTGTTCTATTGATCTGCGTTTGCTGGAGGGTGTTGTAGGGATGAAAATCCAACGAGCTCTTAGCAGGTGCAGGAGGGGCAACAGTTCTAGCTTCGGGTTGGAATTGCTTGGGCCGTTCATAGTTCAGCTCAAACCGATTTTCTTCCTCTGGTCCTTGCTCTGCTGTAGAGCGACAGTGTGTCGAGCATAGGGAATAACTTCTGAAAGGCTGGATGGAATTGTAGGATTACTGTCAGGCGTGGAGAAGGAGAGAGCTTGTACTCTCTGCCCTTTTATTTGGCAGTGAGTGTTTCTCAAAGAGCTGCAAACCAGAGGTGGCTGAGAGCTGGAGTGATGCTTCGAGTGAGTGTTAAGCCGAGGTTGAGCTAGAATTGGTGTTGAAATTTGGTGACCGAGTAGTTGGAGCTGTTTCTCTCGGGTCCTTCATGGGTCTATTCTAGGTAAGATCTTCTCTTAGTAAATTAGTTCTTGAGTATTCCAGTGATGATTTATACTCTGTTAAATCTGGGATTTGTTTGATGGTTAATGTGGATTTGTATCTGTAGATGGTTGGGCTCTACTGTTGTTTGAATTTAGCTTGTAGTGGTATGTTGTTGTAAATATGTTGTTTGCTTTGTTGATTTATGAGGAAGATAAGTGATGAGATACTCTCTGTTTATTGAACTGCATCTTGGTATATATGAGATGAAGAAATGGAATGAATGGAAGAGTTATGTTAGGATGGTAATGCCTAATTAAAGGACAAATCAGAAATTTGGTGTGAAGTGTGAACAAGCTCTATTTATTCAAATGGATATTGAGTTGAATTATGCAATGCTATAACGATAGATGTTTTTAATTATGAAGGTATCGAAAGAAGGAGAAGGCAATGGGTAGGTGTTGTAACGACCCTGTTTTTATTTACTTGAAAAAAAAATCGTGTAAATTAAAACTTTCTTTCTTTATAAAATCAGAGTATTCTTTTTCTATAAAAACCCGAGCGTTAAAACTCCTTACTTAAAATATTTATCAATTGTAGAAGAAGTAATAAAAAACATTTTCATAAAATGCAGCGGAATTAAAACAAAACATTAAAGAATAGTAATTAATTTACAAACCTTTTTTACAAATGAATTCCCTTTTTAAATTCTTTAGCTCACCCAGCCACAAGACCCATCATGCAAATACTCCATCAACGGCTATAACCTGTTCTCACACATCTACATTACGAGGAAAAAAATGAGCCCAACGCCCAGCAAGAATCAGAATTAATGCAATACAAATGATGCGTGAACATACAATGCATTACAGAAGAAAACCTTATCTCTTCTGGAAGTCAGGGTGGAATACTCCCAGGGTTATGTGGCTGAACCATTTCACTCCAATGGGGAGATATATCCATCGGGGTGTTCCACATGCCGGTATCCTCACTTTTGTTAAAGACGTTGGGGGTTTCAGAACGGGGTAAAGGTGAACCCAACTTCCACGTAGCTAACTAAACCTACCACTCCCTACGTGGGAGGAATACTACGTATGGAAGTGTCACCAATCACCCGAACCCCCACACGACTATTTACATAGATTAAATATGACACACAATTTATAACAGTTTCATAAGCCCTAAGTTGATGCATGTATGCCATAAAATAAATCAAAGAATAACGTACAAGAGGGCACAATATAAAAGTGCACGAACGTAACACAACCATTAATCGCAAGCGGAATTTATCATAGTAATCATCGCTATTACTATTAGCAAACAAGTGAACAAAGTATTTGTACAAAACGAGACAATCTCAGTTATCAGTTCATTTAACGACAATTATAAGCAAGAATAACAACTCTAAGCCCATTTGCGAGGTTCACCTCAAATATAATGCCACTACCCTTCACGGTTTCCAAATTTGGTTTAAGTAACCACATTACAGGCATGCTTTAATCATAAGCAGAAAAACAATTTACAATACTCTGAACCATGCTCCAACAAGGACATTCGCAATAACTTCAACTATGAAATCAAATGATAAGCCGAACTATCATTCACAATACATTCAAGACCTAATCTCTCCATGCTTCTCAGAGTTCAGTTCAGCAAATTCAGACCTACTTTAGTTCAACATTCAGGCTTATCACTATTTGATAGTTTAAACGTAACTCTAGCAGTTCAATTCAGCAAAATCAACAGAGATCATTCACAATACAGTCAAGACCTAATCTCTCCATGCTTCTCAGAGTTTAGTTCAGCAAATTCATACCTACTTTAGTTCAACATTCAGGCTTATCACTATTTGACAGTTTAAACATAACTCTAGCAGTTCAATCTAGCAAAATAAATAGAGATCTTAGCAAATCAAAACAATCCTAACCCGCAATGTAGGGCCACCTTTGGCCAACAACAAATTCCAGTTCTTACCTTAATATTCCAACAGCTAACCCAAACAATGCAACAGCAAATCCCTTTATCCTTTTATACTTCCAAACTTTCCTGAGCATAATAATAAGGTTGGTCAGTCCACTACTTACCTAGTCAAACAAGAGATCCATAACTCCAATCAATAACTCCAAAATACAATCTTACCTCTTCTTCTCTTAACGATCAAACAACAGAAATTCCAACAGAGTAACACTTCAATATACTTCTCACTTACAAGGCACAAGGCACACACTCACTTTCCCACACTCACACAATTTACTTCACAACACAGTAGACTTTCACTCTCGTACACTTCACAGCTACCAGACCAAAAATGATTTTCGAAGGAACCTTACCTATGTAGAGAAGAAGAGAATGG
The DNA here is from genome assembly GCA_022433065.1 of Begonia loranthoides. Lineage (NCBI taxonomy): Eukaryota > Viridiplantae > Streptophyta > Magnoliopsida > Cucurbitales > Begoniaceae > Begonia > Begonia loranthoides. Next base: position 22,187,467 of record CM039469.1, read on the forward strand.
AGTAGCAGCAAGGGATAAGCTGACATTGCAGAAAGAGAGCTAATCGTCACACATACCAAAGAATGGGAGGTCCATTGAGACAACCACATGTGGAAAAGCTTCCATCCTGATGGGAGGGGCTGGGCATCACAAGAATAGGCTGGAGGGAGAAGATTCTTGTTGATTTCTGGAAGAAATCGGAAGAGAGAGATGATTTTAAAATGGGTTTCTCGAAAATTCCTAATAATTCGGACACGTTGTGGTGTCCGAACTATCGTCCTCGTCCATCCGAACCTCAAGTTGGGACGAGAAAATGCGTCCCAAAGTGTCGTCCATACCGTCCGTAGGTGTCTTGCGGACGTGAAATCTTGTCCGCACGTAGCGTCTGCAGTCGTCCGAATTGACCAAAAATTGTCCAAAGTCAAATCGAAAGATGATCTGCTTCGTCCGCGTTCGTCCGCTACCGTCCGAATTGTCCCAGAATTGTACAGATTCAATGCGGACGTAAACCATCCTCGTCTGCGTCGTCCACATAGGCGTCTGAAACTCCACTGTTATGCCTTTTTCCTTAATTTCCACACTTAACTTATTTTCCCAATAATAACACTATACTTTTGTGAGCATAATTGACACGTACCATCGCATAATGCGATACAGCATTCACATATTAAAATCACCCAGATTTAATACATTATCAAAAATATATATATATTTTTGGGGTATTACAAGTGCTAAATGCTATATAGCATTGAGGTAAGGAAAATGAGGTGTCTTGGCCATTTGGAGGCCCTACAGCACAAGTGGGGGATGCGTGAGTTTTATGATTGGTTGTGCCATAGTTATTTCCCCTGTTGTTTTATTTGGTGTAGGTATTTCCTGTGTTGATCGATAGCATAGATTTGTTAGTACTCTGTAGATTTGGTTAAGTTCTGTGACATTCCCCTTTTGTTGTTGTGCTCTGTTTTATTGTCTGTTACGTGATACAAATGTCTTGTGTGATAAAGAAATGATGAATGTTAAAAGGGTGACGAATGGTTAACGCGTGAAAGGATGAATGCTTAATGTGACACCTTACTTACTGTTATTTATTTGTGTCATAGTTTCTTCGTTGTTTTGCCATTGGTTCTGTTGTAATTTCCTTTGTTTGGTATCCATGTTAAATTAATAAGCATGTTAGGCAACCACTAATCGATTAACTAGTCGTTGAATAACCACTTGAGCATGTTAATAATTAGACTAGCATGTTAATAAATTGTTGAGCACGTTTGATTCACTTGATTATATCTGGATGCATGTCAATTGATTAGAGTAATTAACTAACCATCTGAGCATGAAATTAACTAAGCATGTAATCTGATGTAATCTGAACATGTTGTTGATTAGGATGAGCATGTGATTAATTAGGGTAACTAAGTAGCATGTAATTAGCATATTCAAACCATGTTCACTTACTTAAGCATGTCTAATTTGCTAGACTTATAAGACTGAGTAAGTTGAGCATGTTAATAACTAGAATAATTAGAACGCTTGATTAACCAACTAGCATGTTAAATTAACTAGGCCTTAAGCATGTTAAATTGTTAACCAATTAGAATCTTAATTGTAGTTAAAACCTGAGCATGCTAATTGACTAATAACTAGATAGAATAACTAGCACGTTAATTAACTAACTAGCATGTTAACTTATCGATGTATGTCCCGTCTAATTAACTAATCACTTAGAATTCAAAGTGGTAATCAATCTTAAGCACGCTAATTAACTAGAGTAAATAACTAATAAAATGAGCATGTTAATTAACTAGTTGAGTGTGTTTAATTTCCTTGATTAATTCTTGATGCATGTCAATTTACTAGAGCAACTGACTAAACTAGATTAATGAACTAGACTCAAGTATGCTAACTAACCTAACTACAGATTAGCATGCTTAGTCAATTAACTACAAAAGCATGTAAATGGTAATAGCTTAATGAACTAACTAGAATAACATTTCAATTAACCATAATAAAAGCATGTTTAATTAATTAGCTATGCATGCTTAATCCATATTAAAAGCAGGTTTAGGGAATTATAATAAATGCACGATTAATCATTATTCTTTCTTACGCATGAAATGAACTAGGGTCACTAACTAGAATAATATTCGCATGACAATTATTTAGATATGCCATGTAATTAGCATAGAATCAGCTAGAATAACTAACTGGTTTAATAGTTGGAATTGTCTTGAGCATGTAACTTACCAGGATAATTAATTAGAATAATCACCTAGAATGCTAAATGTAAAAAGCATGTAATGGACTAGGATAAACGTAGTCATTTCCTAAGCATGATAGTTAAATGAATTACTTGCATGTTTACCGTACTTGTATGCAGTCGCTATTTCAAATTGATATTGTACTTGCTTTCTGTTGTACGCAGCCATTTCCTTCTTATTAAATGTTTTACCTTCTTTTGTATATATGCACTTCATTTATTATGAATGTTATGTTATAACACATCATGCATCATGATAGGTTGAGAATGTATGGTCATGCATCATGTTAATAGAAATCATAGGAAGTGCTGCCTTATTGGTGGTAACGCCAGCATGCATAAGTGAGCTAAAATGTTAAGAAAAAGAAGAAGAAAGGGGAATTGGGAGTGGATGGGTAGTGGATGTAGTCTGCAATCTAGGCGGAGCCCCTCTCTCGAAGAGTACGAGAGTTCTAGATTGCAAGTAAAAGGTTAGATCTAAGCATTATGCCTTGCACGAGAAAAACCTCTCAATTTCAGCTCGAAGTACGAGTAAGGAATAAACAGATTAAAGTAAGAGTAAAGTAATTAATAAACGAATGGCTTAATGAAAAGATTGGTTTGGGTGGCCCTCATTCCAAAATAGACTAAAGAGTGACATTCACGTTGTATTATACTATTTTTCCTTACTAAGCATTCGGGCTTACAGTTACTTATGGCGTAGATATAGGTACCTAACGAAAGTATAGATTTAGGAGTCAATGCTAAAGACAATGAACAACACAAATATCGAAGCAAGAATGATAGATTTGCACACGAGGGAGTTCGTGGTTGGCCAAGGACAACGAGGGTAAAAGAGAAACAGTTTTAATTAAATTTAGTTTTCTGAATTGTAATTGAACGTTTAGTTGTCTTCGTTTAAATTATTAACGCTTCCGCAACGTTTTAAATCATAACGCTTCCGCATAGTTTCATTAATGGGGTTTTTATAGCAGTTGGTAGCGATCCGGTTTAGGCGCGCTCTGATTTGTTTTTAAAAAGTAAATTTTGAAATTTTAACCCGTTTTAAAGAATTTATAAAAAATTCGGGTCGTTACAGTTTACAATAGAGTTGTAAGCTGGAAATCTTGTTTTCAAAATGTTTTGGCTCTTTTCACTACTTAAGTTGAGTATATATGAGCGGTGAGGGGTTTAAAAAAGCTTTATCGGTAAAGGGTGTAACGGAAGAATTGGGAACTAACAACTTAGATATTACAATTTATTGCGATAACTAGAGCGCAATTCATCTGGTGAAGAATATGATGTTGCACGAAAAGATGAAACACATAGATGTTAGACTACATTTTATAAGAGAGATTATCAAAGTGGGAACTGTTAAAGCAAAGAATGATAATCCCACAGCTGCTCTTAGAAAAGTTATGTTCGTGACCAAGTTCAAATATTGTCTGAACTTGTACACGATTGGGTGTTCCTGTTACTAAATGCAAAGTCAACCTGGATCGGATCTGGTGACTCGCCTTTCTTTCTTGGCTAGTAATAGCTCGTACAAAACTCTTAGTTGAGTCTCCCCCCAGGCCCCAAGCAATAGAAGAAACAAGTTATCCTTGTAATATTTGAAACCAAAGTCGTAGGGATTCAGTGAGAAACATTTTTCTAGCCTACATACCCGAGTTGTTGTCTTTGGAACACAAGCGCGAGGACGAGGAGAGTCAATACCATTTCGTGTAAGCACACTGCTCGCCTTCCTCCTTAGTTTGACTGGAACCTTACTTGCTTTATATTATTAATTTGGTATTAAATTTGAGTTACAATGAAACATGGACTCTTTTTCTTTTTCTTTTTCTTTTTCTTTTATTTACCCCCTCTCTCTCTCTCTTAGCCTTCCAATGTCCTCTCTTTCTCTACCTCTGAATCCTTCGCTTCATCACCGGCGCCATTCTCCCTCACTCTCCGTCTTCTTCCCTCCCAAACTCTCCCCTCACATGCTTTCCTTCAAATCAGTGGTCTGCTACTCTTCCAATTCCGACTATGACCGCGAAGAAGCTAGATGGCTCCGAGAGGAACAGCGATGGCTTCGCGAAGAGCAACGCTGGCTTCGAGAAGAGAAGAAGTGGTCCGCCGAGCGCAACTCGCTTCTTCTCGAAATTGAAGCCCTCAAACTCCGTATCCAACCGCTGGAACGCGGGAATACATTAGAAGGATTAACGACTTCGCAATCCGATGTGATTACGAATATCTCCGGACTATTGAACTTGTTAAAGGAGAAAAGTATAATTGTCGAGACCAGCTCAAGTGCTAGTCCTTTAATTTTGGAGGAGAAGAGCAATAGAGAAGAGATAGTGAAAGAGATGGTCGTTAAAGAAGCTGTTGGGCTTACGGATAAACTGAAAGCAGAAGAGAAGGTCAAGAAAGAGAGAAAAACTTTGAGGAAGGGGTCCGAAGGGGCAGAAGTCCGAGCGATGCAGGTCAACTCGAAATCCACATTTCTTCTGTGACATGTTAGAGGGCGAGTCGTGAGTTTTGTGCTGCGATGGGATGGTTTACCTCATGGATTTCTGAACTATGCTTGTTCTTTCTTTCTATCAAATCCTTGTATTCATTATTCGAGAACAAGCATGGCAAGTGCATGAAACTGTTTCTGAGATTCTTTCCTTTTGTAAGTAGCGCAGGAATAGGAGAAATGTTCGTCATGTCTCAAAATAACTGCGTGCTATTTCTGTCCGAAAAAGTGCCGGATAGTTAAACGATGCTTCTGTAGTGTTGTCTGCAACGACATAAGTTCAAATATACATATATATGCCAAGTATGTAGATTATCTATTTTGTTCTCTAGATTATATTTTTTTAAGTTTTAATTTTTTTTGGGTATGGCTTGCTATTTAAATATTTTTTCAGAATTGTCTAGATTGGGATAATTTACTTCTCTAGTTGACATCAATATATTAAGTGAACGTTCCAAGAAGTCCAGAATGAAAAACTCTTGTGATTGGCAAATTTTGGTCTTTTCACTTTGTCTTGAAATATACAGACTTCAAAACTGCTAGATTTATTAAGGATTTTTATTGAAAATGTTGCTCTCTGTCTGGGTGCGACTTTTTCAGGAAGCACTGCTAAAGTTAGGATTTTTCTCAGGGGAGGAAGAAATGGAGTTTTCGTCTTTCTCGAGCGGGACTGAACGAGCTGTGAAGACTTGGCAGGTATGTCACCGTCCCGGCTCTGAAAGAAAAAACAGGAGGAAACATCACTTCTTAATAGGATGACAAACAGATGGCGCCGTACTAAATTTGGTGCTTGTCAATTGTTACATCATTCTTTTCTTTAAAACATCACATGTTTTTCATGGCAGGCCACCTTTGGTGCTACTGAAGATGGGATGATAACTGCAGACCTCCTTGAAAGGTTAAACATGGAGAAAATAAATGAAAATGCTGGGTTGAATACTGTAAGTTAATTTTTCCAGTTGTAATCTCAGACGCTTATATCAACCATTGTATCACATTTTGTTCATGTTTTCTGCTTCACATGGCTGGTAATCTAGACATAGTTATCAGAGGCGTCTAACCACGTCAGTGAGTAAGATCTGTTTAATGCTAACTCAGGTTGTATTTCTGACTTTTATTTATTACTTCTCCCAAACACTCTTACACTAGGTTAAGTGGACATTTTATACTAATTTCGTTGATATATCCGGCCTTAACAAGAATGTTATTTGTCAGGAAGGTGTAAATGGAACTGCAGTTACTTCTATAACTGAGAGTTCAGAGAGTCAGAAGACAATTGGGAAGGAAAATGGAGGAGCAGAGGTATCCCAGCATAGAGTATTTCTTCTTGGAGAGAACCGGTGGGAAGACCCCTACAGAAAAGCTGCTAAAGGCAACACAAATAAATGCCTATCTTGTCGTGGCGAGGGTCGGGTGTTGTGCACTGGTACTTTTAAGTCCCATCTTTTTATTTGTGGAGTTTTCTTTTATTGGAAAATTCATTTAGTTGTTGAGGAGATCAAGGAATGAAAAAAAATAAATAACTCTTTGAATCAAACATTACTTAAAAGGATTAAAAAACACACTTCATGCAAGCCCTAAAATACTATTTTAACCTGGGAAGAAGGTGAACTCGGTTTCAGGATTGATGTTGACATCTCTGCATATTAATTAGTGCACCTTTTGATTTAAAGAATTATGGGGCAGCTACATTCAGCATGCTTAGGTAATACACTGAAACATGTTACCCACTTGGTGTGCACTAATTGTTTTTCTCTGACCCAGAATGTGATGGAACGGGCGAGCCAAACGTCGAACCACAGGTTAGCGCTGAATCTTAACATGCACAAACCACCCAATTTCCATAATATGAAGTTTTTAATCTTCAGGTAATTTTTTATGACACCATGTTAAATTAGAATGTGATGCAATGCAGTTTTTGGAATGGGTGGACGAAGGAGCCAGATGTCCATATTGCGAGGGTCTTGGCTATACGATCTGCGACGTGTGTGAAGGCCAAGCAATGCTATCTTAGAGTGCATGTAATGACATGTGTATTACCCGACATCTTTTATTAAAATCACCAAAGAGCAAAAATCTGCCGTATGCTACCTAGTTGCTAATGTTAATGTCAATGTTACGCTCAGCTGTAGCCTGTAGATCTACCATTTACAGCTATTACTATCAGACAAATGAATTTGCAAATAGATATCAAGTACTAAGATAGTCTTAGATGAACAGCTATGATAATGATGCATAATCAACTTGATTGAATTTTATGTATAAAATAATCATCTTGCCAATGTTTAACTATATAAATTGTCAAATAGTTGACATCAAACCTCACTAACAACAAACGTTTGATGTTTCATTTTTATTAAATCTCATACCAATGATGAAAATTTAGACGAGCACAAAGAGTATGTTTTCTACCGGGCGGTTGTAGATAGAGACAGACACAAATGGAAACTTCATATCTCTATCATAGGACACACATGTCAGTCACAAAATTCAAACTAACTGATCTTTAAAGCAGGCAGCAAATGGTATTATTTTCCTCAGCATTCCAAGAAAATATGTAATGAATGGTTTGAATTCAAATATAAAAATGTCAGACTTGTGCTTCATCAATTGGCAAGCCTAACATAGCTGCAAATCAGGTACAGCTTTTATAACCCAATGTCTATCTTCATTTTGGCGCATTAAAACAGCTAGCACGGGAGAGTTTCTAAAGATTAGTTTTTGGTTTATTACCAGCCACCCGCCTGGTCAATGACCGCATGGTCACAAATTCCTCTGCAGCAGAAGGATGTATTCCAACCTGTTAACAAAGAAAAAATCTTTTCGCAGTAAGAGAAGCTCAGCGGATTATGCGTTCTCTAGGTATCACTTAGTTAAGCTCAATGTCACTTGTGGATGTTGGTTCTATGGGTTGGTTTTAATGGAAGTCCCGGCAGTTTGTCTCATACGTAGATAATAAGAATTTAAGAATTAAAAAAAATTGCATCATAAACTTCAAACCCGTAATAATTAGAATACAGCTACAATTGAAAATTGAAATCAATACTAAATACGTCAGAACTTAAAAAATGACGAACAAAAAACTGTCCATGGTCTTCTGTACTTTGTTTGTAATAATAATTAGGTTAGACTAAAAATCAATCAAAAAAAACATTTCTAATATTTTAGGGAGAAAAATGCAACCAACAATGATAAATAATAATTGCTAAAATGCTACCACAGTTGTTTTCTGGTCCATTCCATGCGCTTTAAGTAAGCAATTTGAATTTTTCTCGTCTTTGGAGTAGAAAACAAATTTCATTATATTTCATCATAGATTTTAGCAATATTTCATTAAGCAAATTATTTTGAGCTTCTAACATTCTCCATCTTCCAATTTATTCAAAACATGGTAGTAGCAGGCCTAATTTATTCTTCTTCCACATCATCACTTCATTTTTCTTATATTTGTCCTACAAATCAATATCGAGAAGCAACATTCTAATTGTATTCTCTACTTTACAGTTGATCTATGGGAATTATTTTGACAGAGCTATAAATATAGAATTTTATGCCAGAATGACGGCATATGTTCAATTCCAAAATTTTCTAGTCAATGAGAAGTGACAGAAAAACTAAAATGTATTGTTCAGTACTTATTGCGAGCATGTAAGCTAAAAAGAAAGTTTCGATGATGCAACTTACAGTGCTGTCAAATTGAGACTTGGTTGCTCCACACTTGAGTGCGACAGCAATGCCCTATACAGGAAAGCCCAGCAATCGAATCTCAACAAACAATTTGAAAATTAACAAAGATTGGCAAAGATTATAGCTGAAGGGAACTGTCCAATTTTCCCTTTTTTGATCCTTTAGATCAAAAACCTACTTTTGATTACTTTAATCTGAAATTGAACAGAACGACATGCATTCTCAAACTTACATAAACAAAAACTAACCAACAAGACAAAATATAATATTAATTTATACCTGTATGATTTCAGGAGCATCTGGTCCACACATGGATGTTCCAAGGACTTTATCTGTCTCAGCATCTACAACAAGCTTCATAACTGTCTTCTCTTGACGTCTGGGTGTAAATATAAAACAGTTTTCTAAAATGCTTAACCACTTGGAGCATGAATGTCAAATAATTAATGCATTTTAATGAAATGAACTTAAGCTTATATAAAATTTGAGAGCTTAAATAGAAAAATCGAATATAGAACAAGCCAGACAAAGTTGCTTCAGAAAGAATGTAATCCCCATGATTGACCAAATAAAATCAAGAACAAGCACGAAAATTTTTCTGAACCTAAGTAATAACGGCATAAACATTGCCTATAATAGATATCCTACTTTTTTAAAATCACACAGTTCTTTTTCTAAGGTATAAGTAAATTGTTCCACATACCCAGAGATGGTATTCTTCATTGGATTAAACGATGACGTGAAAACCAAAACATCACCATTTGTTTGCTGGATTGCTTGCTCTTCACTGAGGCCCACAACTGACAGAGGGGGTATGCTGCACGTTTGAAAATTAGAAGTTCATCCACCAAAATTATGACGCTCTCTAACGAGTGAGACAGAAGAAATATCAGCTCATTGAAATTATGTTCACATTAACAGTCTCTTCCGAACGTGATGGAAAGAAATATGTCTTTTAGAAAGTATTAATACAATACCAGAACACTGCACATGGTACATCCTTATAGTCTGGTTTACTTGGTTCACCGCCAAATACAGTTTTCTGAAAATTAAACAATAAAATAGACAAATTGCACATCCTAAATCAGTATTCTATTTTCAATAGGCGAAGAGAAGTCAAGAGAAATGACATACTGCAAGGCATGTTCCCTCCATTAAGGCAATTGGCGTCAAATTCATTCGGTTTGTAACATCACCAACAGCCCATATGCTAGGAATATTAGTGCGTGAATAGTCATCTACCTATAACAGGGGGGGCAATCAGAAACTTCTGCAGTTTTATATCTTCTCAAGTGTAGAGAGTCGTCTCATAGCACAAGGAAGATTGCTGTGAACTCACCAAGATTTAAGACAATCCATAGTATAAAATTAAATGAGAAACATCTATGAAACATACGTAATGAATAATTATCGGCATGTAGGTATAATGCTAATTAAAAGTCTGCCAAGACACTTCAAGCAAAAGAGGAAATAGAAGAGTAATCTTGATCATGAAGAAGTTGGCCAACATAGACGTCAGATATCATCTAATAACCCAAAGACCTATTAATATTTCCCCACTGCACAGTCTTGCCAGTTATCTAACTTGTAAAACAATAAAAACCAAATCTTGCTCTTAACAGTTAAAAATAGTCTAACTAAACTCCATGAACATAGCAAACTCTAATAGATTTATTTGACAATCATTTGGTGGATTTACATTTATATAAAAATTATATTATACATTATGATAATCATCACCATTTAGGCTCGTTAAAAGTGATTATAATATAAGGTTTTGTATTTGGCCTTATGAGTATATTGGATAATATGGATGAGACCCGATGGGCCAAAAAAAATGTTTAGAAACATAAGGGTGATTTCACATTCGTGATGGACAAAATGGTAATTACCCATTGAAGAACTTCTAAAAGGGTCGTTGTCCCTTTGCCTTAGTAACTTTCGCTTTCTTGAGTTTCCATCACCATCCGAGAAAGAGAGAGAATTCGTGAAGTGCTTAGTGAATCAGAAGATCTACGCATTTGACTTGCTTTTCTATGGATTTTCCCAATGTATTTAGGTATGTCGTTCTATTCTCTTGATTATTTGACATGGATAACGAACTTGGGAACTAAGTTTTTGGATTAAAAGTTTATAGAACTTAGGGGATTTAAGTTCTAACAAGTGGTATAAGAGCTGATGCACCACGAGGTGCAAAACTTGACAACAATGGAAGTTGGGGGTTATCGGCTTGCACAAAAAACAAAACACAAATTTGCCAATAGTGTAACTTCCTCTCCAGAACTTCAATCTGTACCAATTTTGGAATACAACCAATGTGACTAGTTTACAATGTCTACTCCAAAAATCACGTCAAAACTCCCACGAAAACGGAAATTATGCAAAAACAGAAATGAACATCTCGGAAAGGCACCAATGAACAAAAACAAAATTCTAAGTTTTCAGCAACGTAATTTATTCTCCAAAACTCCAAATAACGCCAAATTTGGAAGGCAATCACAAATACCAATAAAAAAATATTCCTTCCAAAAATCACGTCCAAATTCAAAAAATAGTGTAAGTTATGAAAATGAGAAGAACCTGCCCAAAAGGGTGTCAACGGCCAGTTTTAAACCAAAATGGAAATCGCACAAAACCCACACCTCTTGTCCAAATAACACCAAATTGACATACACAATCCTGGACAAGTGAATCAAATAATCTCCAAAATTCAGAATCAAAATCGCTCAGGAAAGAAAATTCTAATCGGAACTTACAAGCTGGTCCAAAGAGTTGCTATTTGGCAACCCTTGACTTCAATGGGTTATTTGTACAAAGAACCACTTCACCTTGCTTCAATATTTGTCTTCTACACCTCCACTCTGAATACCACTTATAGAAAAAGTTGATGGAATGATTAGTGTAAGAATCTCACTCTAAGACAAAGTTAAGAAAGTGAATGGGATAATGGTTAACACAAATCCTTCTCGAGTGACCTAGAAGAAAGTGGCCAATTTGCAAGGAGATGGAGCTCCAAACAAAAGGGTTAAGCTTCCACTTCAAATTATCCAAAATTAGGTTCAGACAAACCTTAAGAGATTATAAATACCTCACAAGATTTGCCCTAAAAAGAAAATTACAAAAATATCCTTCAAAAGAAACAACACAAAAACAAGTCCTTAGCTAACCCAGCCAAGAACACCAAGCAACACCATTATCCAAACCAAAAATAAAATAATTCAATCCAAATAGAAACCTATGCAAGCATATCATCAACCAATAATTAAGAAAGCACGAAATAACATTGGAGGAGTACATCTTCAGCTGCTGTTCACATAAGGCACGGAAATGTGAAGGATAGTCTTGTCATCAGGTGAGGTTGTAGCTTTCTGTAAAAGAAGCATTTGACATAGCAAACGAACTCCTAATTTAATGTCAAAGCACATTCTGGAAAGCTTTAGGTGTCAGCTACACTTTCTATGAAGAGTACCTTCCAATATAAAATTGTATAGACTGCCGAAAATGCCAAATTCTCCTCGGGGGTCAGTTTAATGGCAATTTTGGAATGTTTCATCTATCTCCAAAACTTGTACTAGGCCTTTCCACTGACGCTTCACTTGAACTGATACACCTATAGAAGAAAAAACACTAAAAACTATGGTTAGAAGAGCTCCATGTTTGATTGTTGGATGGAGGGAATTCGTGGCACATCATCCTTCCGAGATTAGAAAGGATTTGACCTCAATTACACGGAGTCTTCCACTTCTTCCTCTTCTTTCCAAAAGTTTTTCCACCCAAATCAAATGGGAAAAATTTGTTGACACCATGAACTATTTCTTTCATATAAAATTGCCCATACCGTCTTGCCAAAGGTGGGACAACAATGGTGGATTTGCACAAGACAGCAATCAAATCAAGTAGTGGTAGCAAAGTGGAGTCAAAATAATCTTCAATCTTAATATTAAAATCAACTTTTCCATTGACCAAGACAACATCTTTTTTCACAAATTGCAGAATTTTACTCAAGCTGAACTTATATCCTTCATTACTAACAAGGCTATCAAGCTCCCTGTCGTGATGTTCTTTGGTCAACAACATTTCTTTAATTATACCACTAGGCCCACTAAAATTGACAACCCCAATTGAAAGTCTAGTAATAAAAAAGCAATCAACAACATTTCCATCCAGTAGTGGCATAAAAAATCAATAACAACAATATCTTTAATCCATCCAATTTTAAAGAACCATGTAATTTAGGAATTTAATGTCATGTACCTTTCTCAGTGAGTATGTCAAATTTGAAAGTTTTGTTTCCCTGGATATTTGTCTCCATGGGATTGGAGAGTTGGAGACTCTTGAATTTTTAAAAGGAATGGTTTCTTTTGGTCGTCACATTCGTCTACATGTACCCCCTTTTCTTCAACTACATCCACTAACTCCCAATTCATTTGGCTTGGCAGAGACCATAATGTTAATTGATGAAATCCACTTTCACTACTTTTTCTTCTAAAGTTAGTTCCATGGGAAGATCCTCGCTCACAAGGCTTGAACTTTTAGAGAATCCTTTCGAAAAATCTTCTTCCATGATTTGGAAATCCAAAGATAATAGTGATCCTTCTTCAGGTAATATGACTACCTCTACAAATTTTTCTTCTTGTTTAGTCGCCGCCAAGAAGTTATCATCACTCATTTTTTCAACCTTCCCATGTTCTTCAACTATGTCACCAAGATCAATTGGTTGAACAAGTTGAGAGATTACAGACCTTTGTGAAGTCGAGAGATTGTTAAGTAGTTGGCTTGTTGGCTTTTGGAAACACAATGATAGACCCCATATTAGGTTTACTTACTCTAAGAATGATGCGCGCACGGAATGGATTTATACTAATCTTCTCAAATTCCGGAATGGAATCTTGGAATATGAAAGTTGGCAACTTTAAGCTACCGATGGATGAACGTGATGGATGAACGCAACGCTTCTCACCTCCTTGGATAAGGACGCGGCTGCAAGTTTCTTTCGTGATATAACTCACATGAAAGAGACTTTGGATATTACGCACCAAAGGATCTTTGGATATTACGCACCACAGGAAGAAAAGGATATCTCCAATTTCCGAAGAGCAAAAGCTTTGTTGTATTAATCTTTAACTCCCTAAAACATAAGACTAGGTGGCTTTATATAGCCTTTTGCGAATGTAAATTAAGAAACTAAAATAAAATAGGAAACCTAAAAAATAGGAAACTAAAAAAGATAAAAAAATCTCCTAAAAATCTGCTAAGAAATCTTTTAAAATCTTCTAAGAAATCTTCTAAAATCTTTAATTTGTTTTATCTTCTAAGGTCGTGATATCTTCTCTTTCTTCAAGATCTTCTTGTTATGATTCTCGGCCAATTTGGAAACTTCTTTAATCCTTGATTTGATATTGCATCAAAGAGGAATAAATGAGTGATTGTGTAATGCATGTAACTGTAATAACTACACATTGACCGTTATTATAGAAGGGAAATAATAAAATAGGGGAGGGGGGTTGGAAGAAAATGGAGGAAAGAAAGTGGGAGTTGCTAGGTACTCAAAAGCCTAGATTGTAAGAAAGTGCCGTAAATTCTGTATTGTGGATTGATAATTCTAGAAATACATATTTGATTCTATCAATTTGGTATTACAGCAAGATTTTCTTTTCTGGAAATGATCACTCGTTTGGAATCACAAAAGGAAAACACCATGGAATGGCAGAAAGAAATGGCAAAAATGAGGGAGGATAAGAAAAAAGTAGAAAATATTGCGACAACGAAGCGAAGCATTTTCTAGATTCAAGAACAGATGACAAAATTGTTGGAAAAAATGGAAGAACGACCCCGATGTCGGAAACGCATGATTTTTCGAGGAGTTCTGAGGCTGAAATGGATTTGAGAAATGACGAAAATTGGCCATTTGCGAATAGGGATTTCCTTATCAGAAAACTGGAATTAACAGTTTTTAGTGGTGCCAATCCAGAAGGTTAGCTTTTCCGTGCCGACAGGTACTTTAGTATCAATCGATTAACCGAAGTGGAAAAATTGGAAGCTGCTATTGTTTACTTTGAAGGTCCTGCTCTCGCGTGGTATCAATAGGAAAGCGGAGTTCGTCCGTTCCAGTCCTTGTTGATTTTTAAGAAAAGACTGCTGGAAAGATTCGGCCATTTGCGTGTGGGAACTGGCTGTGACAGGTTATTCTCCTTGAAACAAGAAGGGCCAATGGAGGATTACAAGACTCAATTTGAGTCTATAGTGTCCAATTTAATTGGTATTCTTAAGTGTTGTTTAGTCATTTTTCAATGGTTTAAAGAAATAAATTAAAGGGGATGTTAAGCTGATGAGACCAAGGGGACTTCAAGATTTGATGGAATCGTCTCAATTAGTGGAGGATAGGAATGTGCTGATGAAATCAGAAAAAATTTCGGTAGTTCGTAATTTTCCTAGACAAAGCTAGACAACGGCTTCAGCAACCAAGTCTTTTTCTCCAGAGCAATCGGCGTTACCACCCATGATTCCTCCTAAGAATAAGTAAGTCTGTTGAGAGTGGTAGGCGATTTTTAACAGATGCTGAAATGAGATTGCGCAGGGAAAAGAGACTATGTTTTAGATGTGATGAAAAGTTTTCAATGGGTCATCAATGCAAGAAGAAGTTATTACAAGTTTTGATGCTGCAAAATGAAGAAGAGGTAGAAAATTCTAATCATAATCTATCTAACAATTTAGAATGGAAACTGTCGGAAGAAATCAAAGACTATGGAAATTTCGTTAAATGCAGTAGTGGGGTTGACCACTCCACATACCATGAGACTATAGGGATTAATCAAAGGAAGGAAAGTTATTGTTTTGATTGATTGTGGAGCAACTCACAATTTTGTTGCTAAAAAATTAGTAGAGGAATTGCAGTTACCGATTTCTTTTTCTACAGAGTATTATGTACAACTGGGCAATGGGGATTCAACTAGAGGAGGAATTTGCAAAAATGATTGGCTCAATTTACCAGAGGTAGAAATCATGGAGGAGTTTTTGCCGATTGAGCTGGGAAATATAGACATTATTTTGGGTATGAAATGGTTTGAATCAATTGGGAAAATGTCTTTGAATTGGAAGCTTTTGACAATGAAATTCATGGTAGATGACAAAACAGACCATATCAAAGGAGATTCAAGTTTGAGTAGGTCAAAAATCTCTTTAAAAGCTATGATGAAAGTTGTTAAAAAACAAAACAAGGAGTGTTGGTGGAAGTTAGTGGAAGAAACTTGTGTTCAGCAGAGATTTAGGAAACATACGGGGAAGAGATTGGGGAATTGTCAAAACGCTATGCTCATGTCTTGGACATGCCGAAGGGCTTATCTCCGGAAAGAGAGCATGACCATACCATTATTTTAAAAGATGGGATATCTCCAATCAATGTTCGACCTTTTCGTTATCCAATAATACAAAAAGATGAAATTGAGAAGCTTGTTGATGAAATGTTAGATGCTGAAATTATACAACCAAGTTTGAGTCCATTTTCTAGTCCTATTATCTTAGTTTTAAAAAAAAATAATAGTTGGTGTTTTTGTGTGGACTATCGGGCTCTTAATCGAGAGACTGTTAAGAATCGATTTCTTATTCCAGTTATTGATGAGTTGGTTGTTGAACTATGGTGCAACGATCTTTTTACGAAGTTAGATTTAAAATCCGCCTATCATCAAATTGGTGTAAAGAAAGAAGATGTTCTAAAAACAGCTTTTTGCACTCATGAAGACCATTATGAGTTTCTAGTTATGCCATTCGGCTTAACTAATGCTCCATCAACTTTTCAATCGTTGATGAACAAGGTATTTCGGTAATTCCTTATAAAGTTTATCTTGGTTTTTTTTTTTTTTATATTCTTGTGTATGGCAAATCATTTGAGGAATATGTAGTTCATTTGGAGAAAGCCTTACAGATTCTGTCCGAAAACAAGCTTTTCCTGAATGAAAAGAAATGTCACTTTGCTAAATCGAAGTTAGAATATTTTTGGAATATAATTTCTGCAGAAGGTGTAGTGGCGGATTATAGCAAAATCCAAACAATTTTGGATTGGAAATCTCCAGACAATATACCACAATTGCGTGGTTTTCTCGGATTGACTAGGCATTATCGCAAATTTGTTGCGAGATATGGTGCAATTGCACTACCACTTACTGCACAGCTTTAAAAAGATAAATTCTGTTAGTCTGAAGATGCAGAAGACGTTTTAAAAAACTGAAGATGGCCATGACTACACTGCCAATATTGGCTTTGCCTAATTTTAATGAAGTTTTTGTGGTTGAAACGGATGCATCTGGCAAAGGTATAGGAGTTGTTTTGATGCAGAATCAGCATCTGATTACTGTCTTTAGTCAACTGCTTTCTCAACAAAAGCGTATCAAGTCAGTTTATGAAAGAGAATTATTGGCTTTTGTTTTGGCTATCCAGAAGTGGCGGCCGTATTTGTTAGGACGTCACTTTATTGTTCGCATAGACTAGAGGAGTTTGAAGTTCCTGTTAGAACAACGTATGATGGCTGTGGAGCATCAGGAATGGCTTACGAAACTTCTGGGATTTGATTTCGAAGTTCAATATAAACCGGGTATTGAAAACAAAATGGCATCCGCTCTCCAAGAAAGAAGAATTTACGGAGTGTGAAATGAAAGGGATTTTGTTTCACGGTTTGATCGACGTGGGCGAACTGGAAAAAGAAGTGTATTCTGATCCAAAGTTGAATGCAATTAAAAGCACTTTATTGTCCAATAGTAGTTCTCAATCGCAGATGGGTTTCTGTCTTGTTAAGTCTCAGCTGCTTTTTTAAGCAGAGAAAAGTTATTTCCAGGCAATCCAGTTCATCGCTCGCATTTTGACTTTGTTTCATGCTAGCCCAATTGGGGGCATGCTGTTGCTGCTAAGATTCTGCAACGTTTATTGGCAGAGGTCTTCTGGTGTAGGATGCGTAAAGATGTTAAGAAATTTGTACGTTCGTGTGAAGTTTGTCAACACAATAAATACGAAGCTCTTTCTCCAGCTGGTTTACTTCAATCAATGCCAATTCCTAATGATATATGAGAAGATATTACAATGGATTTCATTAGGAAACTTCCAAAATTAGAAGGCATGGATACGATATTAGTTGTGGTTGATCGCTTGAGCAAATACGCTCATTTTCTTCCTCTGAAACATCCTTTTACTGCTCAAACAATGGCAGAATTGTTTTTTAATAATATTTTTCGTCTCCATGGATTACCAAAGTCTATCTCGGGATAAAATTTTTGTTAGTACTTTCTGGAAGGAATTGTTTCATCTCCAGGGTACTCTGTTAAATTTTAGCTCAGCATACCACCCACAAATGGATGGCCAATCAAAAGTCGTTAATCATACTTTAGAAACCTCTTTGCGTTGTTTTTCGGGGGACAAACCAAAGGCCTACTCTAAGTGGTTAGCGTGGGCAGAATATTGGTACAATACTTCGTATCATTCCGCTATTAAAATGACACCTTTTCGAGCTGTTTATAAACGAGACCCTCCTCCACCATTGAAGCTAGAATTTTTTCCTAATTCAGTGGTTTCAGCAGTGGATGTGCAATTGTAAGAGCGTGATGATGTTTTGAAATTGTTGAAACTCCATTTGCAGAAGGCTCAGGTTCTTATGATTAATTTAGTTAATAAGAAATGTCGGGCTTTGGTTTTTCAGCCATGAGAGTTCGTTTGATTATGGATTCAGCCGTATAGACAAAAGTCAGTGGTTCAAAAATTGAGTGTTAAACTTTCTCCTCGCTATTTTGGACCATTTCAAGTATTACAACGAATAGCCCAGGTGGCCTATAAGCTTCAATTACCTAAGACTTCTTTGATTCATCTAGTATTTAATGTCTCGTTGCTAAAAAGAGTACATGGTAATGTTCAATCTTTTGTTCTTTTACCGGATTTATTGCTAAATGATATGAATTGGCAAATCCAACCAGAATCATTGTTGGATGTTCAATACAATTGTGGTGATTTGAAGAAAGTCCTTATACTAATCAAGTGGAAGCATCTCCAACCTTTTGAAGCTACTGGGGAGAATTTTGATCTAATCCGTTTTCAATTTCCTAATTTTAACCTTCAGGACAATGTTCATTATTGGGCCGGGAGTAATGATAGACCACCTATTAGGCTTACTGACTCTAGGAGAAATAAAGGAGTGATTGTGTAATGCATGTAACTGTAATAACAGCACATTGACCGTTATTATAGAAGGGAAATAATAAAATAAGGGATGGGGGTTGGATGAAAAGGAGGAAATAAAGTGAGAGTTGCTAGATACTCAAAAGCCTAGATTGTAAGAAAGTGCCCTAAATTCTGTATTGTGGATTGATAATTCTAGAAATACAGATTTGATTCTATCACACTCTTCATGGATCGGGCTGGTGGTGGAGAAAATGAGACCACCTTTGTAAGATTCGGAGCATACATTCTTCTCAAAAATCTCTTCATCAAACCCCAAGTGTTGATGGCTTCGTCTCCATTTATTCTTCGATTATTAATCAAATTGCTCTACCACAATGAAACTCTTCCTCTAAGCCTTATAGAAATAAGTTTGGCCAGTGTCTTCTCTGAATAATAACAACTCTGAAAAATTACCTCAACTTCGTCTTCCCAATATAAATAATCTTCGGCTCATTCCGAACAGTTAAAACTAGAAATAGAAACCAATAACTCATTTTTTTCTTCACTATAAGTCATATTATAACTCCAGTCTCTTGTCATCATACTAGGAGTTCAAGAAGTTCACCAATTACAAAGTATAAAAATATGAAGAAAACTCTGATGCCAAATAATGCACCACGAGGTGCAATGCTTGACAACAATGGAAGTTAGCGGTTATCGGCTTGCACAAAAAACAGATCACAGATTTTCCAATAGAGTAACTTCCTCTCCAGAACTCCAATCTGTACCAATTTTGGAATACAACCAATATTATCAGTTTACAATGTCTCCTCCAACAATCACATCAAAACTCCCACGGAAACAGAGATTATGAAAAAAAAAAACGAACATCTCCGAAAGGCACCAATGAATAAAACCAAGACTCTAAATTGGCAGCAACGTAACTTCTTCTCCAGAACTCTAAATAATGGCAAATTTGGAAGGCAATCACAAATACCAGTCTAAAATATTCCCTCCAAAAATCACGTCCAAATTCAAAAAATAGCGGAAGTTATGAAAGTGAGAAGAACCTGCCCGAAAGGGTGCCAACGGACAGTTTTAAACCAAAATGGAAATCGCACAAAACCCACGCCTCTAGTCCAAATAACACCAAATTTGACTCACACAATCCTTAACAAGTGAATCAAATAATCTCCAAAATCCAGAATTTAAATTGCTCAGCAAAGGAAATTATAATCGAAACTTACAAGTTGGTCCAAGAGTTGTTATTTTGGCAACACTTGACTTCAATGGGTTCTTTGTACAAAGAACCATTCTACTTTGCTTCGATGTTTGTCTTCTAAACCTCCACTCTAAATACCACCACTAGGAAGAGTTGATGGAAGGATTAGTGTAAGAATCTCACTCCCAAACAAAGCTAAGAAATTGAATGGGATAATGGTTGACACAAATTCTTCTCTAGTGACATAGAAGAAAGTGGCCGGTTTGCAAGGAGAGGGAGCTTCACACAAAATTATCCGAAATTAGGTTCAGATAAACCTTACGAGATTATAAATACCTCACAAAGTTTGCCTTAAAAAGAAAATTACAAAAATATCATTCAAAAGAAACATCACAAAAATAAGTACTCGGCTAACACACATAACTGAGAACACCAAGCAACACCATTATCCAAACCAAAAATAATTCAATCTAAAAAGAAACCTATGTCAGCATACCATCAACCAATAATTAAGAAAGCATAGAATAACATTGGAGGAGCACATCTTCAGCTGTTGTCCACATAAGGCACAGAAATGTGAAGGATAGTCTTGCCATCGGGTGAGGTTGTAGCTCTCTATTAAAAGAGCGTTTGACTTAGCAAAAGAACTCCAAATTTAATGCCAAAGCACATTCTGGAAAGCTTTAGGTGTCAGCTACACTTTCTATGAAGAGCACCTTTCAATACAAAATTGTATAGGCTGCCGAAAATGCGAAATACTCGTCGAGGGTCAGTTTAATGGCAGTTTTGGAATGTTTCATCTATCTCCAAAACTTGTACTAGACTTTCCACTTACGCTACACTTGAACAATTTCATGATACACCTACAGAACAAAAAACACTAAAAACTATGGTTAGAAGAGCTCCATGTCTAATTGTTAAATAGAGGGAATCAGTGGCACATCAAGAGCAAATCCATGTTAAACTATAAGGAGATGCATGTTTCGTTGTGAAAATTTTGCATTTTGGATAAGTTAAAGCATGTTTTGTTCTTGAAAATCGAAATTCTGAATTTGGAAGATATGTATGTCCATTTTCTGCAAAATTGTGCATAAATTAGATGGTTAAATTCAGAATTCAATGATGCATGTTAAGGATTTATGTTCAGACTAAGGATTATAGTTAAGAACTAGCATATTTAGGTGTTTTCGTGTGCCTATAAAAGTCGAGCAAAGGTAGAGAAAGATGAACTATTACAATCTGGATTCTAGAAACTATTCGTCAGAGTGAAACTACGCCAGTTTGAACACTACTGCGCTCAGCCTCTACAATGCGTTCATTCGGTAAAGTGCAAGTGTGTTGGTTTGAGTGCACTGGTGGTGGGTCTCTGACCTATGCTAATTTTTTAGGAGTACAACTATGCTAGTTTGGGCGCTGTAGTGTTCAAGTTCTATTTAGTGCAATATATTCCAGAATCGGAGCGTTGTTGTGCTCTAGTTTGGGTATAATGAGAGCACAACTACGTTCATTTTGGAGTTTATGCACTGAGACACTGATGGGAGTATTGCTTTGGGCACAGTAGCACTGAGTCTTTGCCAAAAGTCATCAAGTTTGAGCACAACTAGGATCATTGGGGCGCTGCTGTGCTGACTCTTTGTCAAACAACATTAACTGTTTGGAGCACTTTTTCGGCCGTAGTAGCACTAAATCTATGCCATAAGTCATCAAGCTTGTATGCAACTACGATCGTTGGGGCACTGCTGCATTGACTCTCTGACAAGCGACATTAAGGATGGACGCTACAACGTGGACTTGGTCGCAGTAGCACTAAGACTCTGCCAAACCTGAACAATGGGACCGCCGTTGAGCTAGTTTTGGGTTGTTGCGCTGTCTCGAACCAAATTGAGCACAGAAGCGCTGCCATTGCCTCAGCTACACTCACCCTATTTTTCAAGCAATTTTGG
Source organism: Begonia loranthoides (assembly GCA_022433065.1). Lineage (NCBI taxonomy): Eukaryota > Viridiplantae > Streptophyta > Magnoliopsida > Cucurbitales > Begoniaceae > Begonia > Begonia loranthoides. The sequence continues at coordinate 22,209,168 of CM039469.1, forward strand.
GGAGCAATTTTTAGAGCTCCGTTGCACGGTCTCACAACGTCTTCTTCGAGACTACATAGTAGCTGCGTTGCTATTGCTCATAAAGTTTGGCCATCGCACCATTCGGAAGATGCCCTTTTTGTGACTCTTTTATAGTGCAATCATTTAGTTTTGGTATCTTGCATTGCGAAATGAAATGATTGAAGCAATATGCTATAAAATTAGTCCCTCTTACCTAGATTGTTTTAATTTAACATGTTAAGGATGGCACATGTAGTTATACAAGTGTTGATTCTGGATTCAAATATTGTTGGTTCTGGATTCAAATATTGTTGGTTCTGGATTTTTATCAGTACACGACAATCTTTATTAACTTCATACTGGTGCTTCATTTTATAAAACCTTGTACATTGATTCAAGAGGTATGAGAAGAAAATTAAATAATGAAAATTAAAAGACTTGTGTCAAATGAAATTTTAAATCTTCTTGATATGACTGACTTTGAAATTTGTGTCGATTGAATCAAAGAAAAACAAACTAAGCTTAAGGAAATTAGAAGCTAGTAGATGATCAGATGTTTAAGAATTGATACATAGAGACATTTGTGAGTCATTCCCTACGACTTCTTGGAATGGTCAACAATATTTTATATTATTCATAAATGCCTACCCTCGTTATGGCTACGTATATCTCATTCATGAAAAGTCACCGTCTATGGAAGTTTTCAAGGCCTTTAAAGTTGAAGTTGAAAATCAACTTAGCAAAAGGATTAAGTCTGTCAGGTCTGATTGTAGTGGTGAGCAGTACAGTCGATATGATGAGTCAGGTGAACAACGTCTGGAACCTTTTGCTAAATACCAAGAGTGTGGTATTGTTTATCAGTACACCATGCTGGGTTCGCCTAGCATGAATGGTGTAACTGAAAGATGGAACAAAATGCTTAAAAATATGATAAGGAGTATGATGGTTCATTCCACTTACCGAAATCCCTATGGGGTGAAGCATTGAAAACAACCGCTTATATCCTTAATAGGATACCTCCTAAAGCAACAACTAATAAAATTCTATATGAATGTTGGATGGATCGGAAACCAGTTTTAAAACATTTGCATATATGGGAATAACCAGCTAGCGTAAGGTCTTATGGGCTCAATGAAAAAAAAATGGACTCTAGGACTATTAGTTGTTATTCTATTAGATATCCTGAAAAGTCAAGAAGTATAAATTTTATAATCATGCTGCTAAAACATGTTTTTGGGACAAGAAATGCCCAATTTTTTTAGGATGAGAAGTTTGTGAGGGGAGATAAAGATGACATCGTGTCTGAAGAGGAAGTTGTTCCTCTTCTTTCAGTTGTCATTGATTTCGATCAAATGACTAATCTAGATAACAATGTCAAATCACTTTCTGAACCAATTCAGGAGATTATTCCTGAAGAACAAACTCAACAAATTATGTCATTAAAAAGATCCTCTACAGAGAGAAGACTTACGATGTCAAATGATTATATCATATTTCTGCAAGAACATGAAAAATTGGGGAGGTAGTAAATGATCTTGTCACTTTCTATCAAGCTATTAAAGATTCTAACTTTCAAAAGTGGATCGATACCATGAAAGTAGAGTTAAAGCCCATGAAGGAAAATGACTTTTGGGACCTCGTCACCTTGCCTAAAGATTCAAAACCCGTAAGTTGTAAATAGATTTTTAAATCCAAAAGGAATTCAAAAGGCAATATTGGGATATTCAAGGTAAGTCTTGTTGCTAAAGTTTTACTAAGAGAAAAGATATTGATTATAAAGAAAATTTTTCTCCAGTAATCTCGAAAGACTCATTTAGAATCATAATGACATTAGTACCTCATTTTGACTTAGTGCTACATCAGAAAGATGTTAAGACAACGTTTCCCAATGGCAACATTGATGAAACAACTTATTCAGTACACCTTGAGTGTTTTTTTTATTTGGATAACTCAAATAATTTAGTTTGTAAGTAAAAGAAATCAATATACGGGCTAAAACAAGATTCCCATTAATAGAATCACAAATTCAAGTAATCATCTTTTTCAATTTTGAAATGAATAAAGTTGATTGTGTATATCATAAGTTCAGTGGGAGTAAAGTATTTTTTGGTTTTATATGTCGATGACATATTACTGTCATGCAACGATGTAGATTTGTTGCACGACACCAAGAGATTTCTATCAAAGAAATTTGAGATGAAAGATAATGGCAATGTCTATTTTGTATTAAGAATTCAAATATGCTGAGATCGTTTTCGAGGTATACTTGGATTGTCACAAAAGAGCTATATCGAAAAGATTCTTAAAAGGTTTAGCATGCATGAATGTAAACCAATAGATACCCTTGTGGCTAAAAGTGACAAAATTAATGAAAAACAATGCTCCAAAAATGATTTTGAGATTAAGGAGATGCAAAAGATTTCTTATATTTCGAGTGTAGAAAGTCTTATGTATGCACAAATATGTACACGTCCGAATAATACGTGCATAATTAAGATGTTTGGACGATACTTGAGCAATCCTAGACTACATCATTGGAAGACAGTCGTACCCAAGGAAAACTAAAGATTACATGCTCACATATAAGAAATCAGATCAATTAGAGATTCTTGGGTACATTGATTCTAATTTTGCCGGATGTCATGATGATACGAAGTCAACACCCAAGCTATATTCTTCTGATAGCTAGAGGAGCTATTTCCTAGAAAAGTGTGAAACGACCACTTACAACTTCTTCGACTATGGTCGTAAAATTTATAACTTGTTATGAGGCATCCAATCAAGCATTATGTCTAAGGAACTTTGTCATAAGATTACGGATTATGGAAGTTGTTGAAAGACCGCTCCGGATTTTGTGTGACAACAAGTCAGCTTGATGTTTTTCAATAACAAAAGGAGCTCATCAAAGTCTAAGTTTATAGACATCAAGTTCTTGGTTGTGAAGGAAAGGTTCATAGTGGTCAAATATTTATAGATCACATTGGGACAAACTCTATGATAGCGGATCCACTCACTAAGGGAAAACAACCCAATGTATTTCATGAGGATGTTGCTCACATGGGTGTTATTTCTCTAGAGCATATTGACATTTAGTGAGAGATTGTACATTTTTGTATGATTCTGTATATTTGTAACCAATAATTTTTTTTACTACAATATAAAGTTCGAGGTTATTGATTTTGATTCACTTTATCATTTAAAGTTTATTATTTTATCTCTATAAAGACTTTGTGGAAATAGACATGTCAAGATCATAATACATGTAATTTTCATGCCACATATTCATATTTGATTTATGTCATTTGATAATATTGATATTTGTGACTATTGATAAATTTAGTTATGTAAGATGTGATGAAAACCGTTTTGATTCTATGTCAATATAGTTAATTGATGAAATTTGTTGGATATACTATGTTTTTATGATAACAAATTGACATATCATAAAATTAAAGTTATAACGTATAATGGTTAGTTTATACATATGATCTAAGTACGAGATTGTTAGATTTATTTGACAATCATTTGGTGGATCTACAATTATATAAACATTAGATTATACATTATGATTATCATCACGTTTTAAGCACATTAAAAGTGATTATAATATAAGATTTTATATTTGGACTTATGAGTATATTGAATAATATGAGTGAGGCCTTGCATATGTAGAAACACAAGGGTAATTACACATTTTGTGATGGGCAAAATGGTAATTACCCATTGAAGAACTTCTAAAAGGATTGTGGTCCCTTTTTCCTAGCTAACTTTCACTTTCTTGAGTTTCATCACCTTGAAAGAAGGCATTCATGAAGTACTTAGAGAAATGGAAAATCTATGTACCCAACTCGCTTTTCTACAGATTTCACCAATGGATTAGGGCATGTCATTTTATTCTCTTGATTGTTTGACATAGATAACAAACTTGGGAATTAGGTCTTTGGATTAATGTTTATAAAACTTACGTGATTTAAGTTCTAACAAACTCTTTTTCAAAGGAGAAGCGTGAATGAGCAAAAGAGAGGGTTAGGGCAAGTGACCTTCACAGCTCCAGCCACATCAAGTTCAACACCTACAGCTTCTAAATTCAACCTTTTAGTATTGGGACTCCGACCTACAACCATAGAAACGAAGTGTCACCATACAATTATGAAGAAATTTCCAACAGACAAGACAAGTCAAAGATGACATTGTTACAATAACAATAAATTTAGATGAGTCTGAATATTACGAACATGTCTGCACATGGAAAACAGAAAGAAACGAACAAACATATGTAAGTAAGCCGATGTTATAAATGTACCACCCAAAAGAAAAAAAAGTGTAACATTATCAATAAAATAAAACAGTGAGCAATGCCAACCATACGCAGGTTAAAGGAAAATTTTACATTCTTCAATTAGGCATCAAACAATAACTCACCCTACGGTAATTTCAAGGATGTATCCATGATAAATCATACTGTATTTTAAGTTGTTTTCTGTTTAACAATGACTTCAAAAAAGAAACCTTCTTCCTGTCAAAAGCATCATACAATGCCGATTGATATATTACTTTCAATGCAGAAATTTGCAATCCAAATATGAAAAATCAATAATTGGATACAAGTAGTTCTAAAAAGGTACCATCATTACCAGTTGCAAAGAGTACAATATCGGCCAACAACTCTTCACCGTGGTCTGTAATTACTTTTATCCCATCTTCGGTTTTTACCACCTGAGTTCATAAGACCATAAGTTGCACCAAAAAATAAGCTCATACTTGGTACATTGGGCTCAGATGAAATTGTTTTTAAGTTCATCTCTTGTCAGTTTAGGAAGAGAGGCAAAAACTCAAACTTTTAAGACGTTTGAGTGATTTCCCACTTCAATTAAGACAACAACAAAAATGTAAACATAGAAGTTTTTAAGATCAAAACAGTTTCCTAAGAGCACTGACAAGTAAGATAAAACTATTAAGAGATTTCAGTATTTCACCTAAACAGGATCCAAAAACTGTTTCTGAGCTTGAGAAGCTAAAAAGTGGCTTCTAGAGCAATGCCAAACAGAACCATATTAAGTAAATAGGTGACGCAGACTCTTGAATATACCTCTGTAAAATTTGTTCGAGCATGTAAATTAATACCCCTGCCTTCCAGATTCCTTGCAACCACTGCCCTCATCTCATCATCAAAACCTCTATCATTAATTTTCAGAAAAACAATCAGAATGCCTTCAGTGGAATCTTTCTTGACACAAAAGTGTAGGACTTCCTTAAGTCAATGAGACCAAAAAGCATTTAACATATCACAACTTCTCAAATATAAATGGCTCAGGTATCAAAATTAATTTATGAAGATGAGCAGTTCCAATCTGCATTTTCTTAAAGTTATAATTTCACCATGTCAAAGGTAATACCAATTTTTCATCAAAAATCTCTATGACTGCAAGATCTATGTCAACTTTCATCAAAATTCTTCAAAATAGAGTTATGAATCTGATGATTAAACGCTGAGAGTTATGTTAATTTTATGTAAAAACATATACAACTTCACAGTATTTTAATACATTTGATTCTCAAATATCAGTATTGTGATGCATCACAAAGAGAAGAAAAGAGCATAATAAATTACAACCTCAAAGGCAATTCTTTTCTGAAGCATAAATCAACCTTGGCACCCATCCCATTCCATATAGAAGCAAATTCAACAGCTATGTACCTGGAAACCAAAAAACCAGAATCCATATAGACCATTATAGGCAGCTAAATTTGTAAATTGATTAAGTGACATATACACACATACCCTCCCCCAAGCACGACAGCTCTTTTAGGTAACTTCTCCAAACTCAATGCCTCATCAGATGTGATTCCCAACTCCTAAAAGATATGTTGAATAAGTTAAAAGAGAGCTAAAAATTTTGCACCATCATATATTGTTTTGGCAGCAAAAATGGAACCAAAAGATAACTAGTGAGTTTGAACTTGCTCATTCGAAATATACCACAACTGTGGCAATCTTGAGGTACATGAAAAGCTAGTTGACAACAAGTTGACCAGTAAATAAGAAGCATAACAAACACTGGCACTAATCCATAATTTCAAATAAATAATAATAATAATATTTTGTCAGTGTCTAGAATGGTAACTGGCAGTGACTGAAATAATATCCTAGCTCAATATTTTAAATAATATAGTAAATAGTAAGAAAATAAATAAATAGAATACAAATGATGATTATTATGATCATAGAACCAGCATAAAGTTATAAACTAAATATATAAAAATTAAGTGTCGTAGTTCCAGATCTACATTCAATTGAATATCCAACAAAATCCCAATTTAACCACCACATGATCTCTATTACACATAATCAAATTTTGAACTAAACTGACAACAAAAAAAACACATTTGGTCATGTTTCAGTTTCGAGTTTAAATAGAAATGCAAAAAGTTACCTTCCCAGGAATATTTGGACGTTGAGCCCTACTACCAGTCGCAATCAATATGTTCTTTGCTGTGTAACATAATTTAGTACCATCTAGTTGTGTCACCTCAACTTCATTTGGACCAACTATTCTTCCCTCACCCTCGTACATTTTAACCCCAGCATTTGACAGCAAGTGCTTGTAAATTCCATTCAATCGAACAATCTCATCAGTCTGTATTTTCAAAAAATCAACAGAAAGGACATTCAATAAATAAGCATTTTTATTCAGATAACATACCTAAACCAAGAGAAAATATTGATTAGAGTGGACGATTCAGAGGCGTATGAAGCACATTAATAATCAAAAATAAATTCAAAATAACACATAAACTAAATTCATAGGTAAGCATAGATTACCAAGCCATTAAATACCCAAACATTATACGAGGAAAGCATAACTTACGTCAACTGTCATGAAATGTAAAATTTTCATTCCATAGTATGTATTGTTAGACTTACTCAAGAATGTGAGAACTGATTAAGTTAAATTATGAAATTGTTCAAGCCATGAAACTGTGCAAGCTAAATTATGAATGACATTACATGCATAATAAAAGAAAGGGAAAATAACACAACAACCATCATCCTTTATTGTTAATGACAAAACAACCATCATCCTTTTTTCGTTAACAACTTAACCACTGAATTATGAAAAAACATCGCGGCAACCATCGCTGTTACGTTTACCGTTAATAATGACGAACTGCGGCGACTTGACGACGAAGCGTAGAGGCTTGATGACGATGAACCATGGAGGCTTGATGACGATGAACGGAGACGTCCAAGGCCGCAACAACGGGCGACGTCCGTCAAAATTCGTCGGCCAAGGACCGTTGAACGGAGACGTCCAAGGCAACAACAACAGGAGACGTCCGTCAAAATTTATCGGCCAAGAACCGTTGAACAATAATTCAACAGACTAACAAAGGATATCAATTATCGGGGGACGTTTGTCGTGCCCGTTGGAACGATGGTTCATGGCCGTTTGATCGAGAACGGACGTCACTCGATCAGAATGGACGACTAGGATGGAGTTTGTCATTTTCCAAATGGAGATGACGGACCTCTCTACTCTCACAACGGACGTCCCTCGACTTAAGACTACATCGTTCAGGCTACAACAGACGTCAGTCTTTGGCCGATGGACGTCCATTGTATGTTCTTTGGACTTCTCTGAACGTTAAATTTGCCTATAATCGCGAAGGACGCCCCTCGAACATAAAACGAACATCCCTATAATTCATTGAACTTAGTTCGCCGAGGATTTCGTATTTCGCGGTACTCGCAGGAGCATATAGTCGATTCTTATATAGGCATACCGACGCATGATGATCAACAACGGATCATCCTCAGACCGCGGCGGTCTTTCACAGCCTCGACGGTGTGTCGCAACACCGCCGCGGTCTATGAAAGATTGTCGCGGTCTGAGAAAGACCGTTGAGGTCTAAGGATGATCTGCGCCAGAATTGGGATATTGGACAACGACAGCGATGAAAACTGCTTTCAATGATGATAAGACGATCGGAAAACTAAAACGTGAAAATTGTGGACCAAACTATGCTAGAGCTTCCCGACATCATCTTCTCGGTTACCGTCAATGTTCGTCGACGAAATCATAATCAGAATCAAAACTTCACCAATAATGTCGCTAGGAAACGCGACTGCGAAGATGACTGCGAAGATAATGTTGCGGGGAAACGTGACTGTGAGGTCATCGACAGACTTTGACGGTAAACGTAATAGCGATGGTTGACACAACATTTTTCCATAGTTCAGTTGTTGAGTTGTTAGCGAAAAAATGATGATGGTTGTTTTGTCACTAACAGTAAAGGATGACGGTTGGTTTGTCATTTTCCCTAAAAGAAATAAAGTTCTTCTAACCTTCTTCTGCAAAAGCTTTTCCCAAGTGAAGTCCACTTTCTCATTTAACTCCCAACCATAATTCCTGGCATCCTGTAAAGCGCCAGAATACATTTGAATACATTTTTATCATGGCCAAAGTCACATTTGATGAGAACAACAATAACAATAAATTTATTATTGATACATAAATTGTTGATCAACTACATCCTCATTAACTCCAGATAATATACATATGACCAAAACATTCCCCTTCAATAAAATATTATGTTCCTAACATTGGCAAGGATGCATGTCATATTATACTGATAAAGATGTTTCACTCTGACCTCAAGCTCAGACCGAAAAGATGCACCGTATACCAAGATCTTTTTTGGAACACAGCCACGAATAACACATCTAGAATAATCAAAGTGACACAATTATTTGAAGAAAATTTGATCTCAAAGTTACTGCAAAAAAAGAAAAAAAGAAAAAGTGGAAACAGAGAGCTCTGATCAACATACGTTCCACCAACTCCTCCTAGTACTTCTGAGCTGATTGGATGAAATGGAAGCTCACAGATCCCAACCTGCAACATGATTTTAAAAGCCCTTAGAGAAATTAGTTGCCCCAAAAAAAGAGAAAATGGTTATGGAATAAGATAGTCATACTTAACAAAGAAAGCAGCAGTCACATAAAAGGCAAACAATTGCTTGCATTAGTAGCTGAAAGAAATCCCATTCTCATCAAAATGTAAAGAACTTGTTCAAAAGCATATATTATAAAAACAAAGAACATTGGAAACAACAATAGTACGTAATAACTATAAAGATATCCATATCAAAAACAATTAAAAGAGTTCCGCATCATAAAATTCTTCAATTACCTTTGCACCTAAATTAGCTGAAAATCTGGCTGCACGAACACCCCCACTTCCAGCTCCAATAACAAACAAATCAAAATCATAGTGTGCCTCCCGTTCATCAGGACTGACAACCTGCCCGTCAATAAGCATCTTCCTCGCCATTGTTAAGGAACAAATCTGGCTGAGACCAAAGCCTAAGTAGGATAATCATCGAAAAAATACACAAATAAAAGTATCAACAAGCTTCCAGACAGAAAAAAAAAAAACAAAACAAAACAAAAGAGTGCGTGAATCCAAGTTTTGGAGAGGGAAGAGAGATATTAGAATTTTGTTCAGAAAATAAGCAGCGCAGAGGTTGGGAAAAAGCAACGATCCGTTTCGTGCCAGTGTTTCCTAGCCACAACCAAACGGATCGTACAGTAAAAAAAAAAAAAAAATTAGTGAAAAATGAAGCAACAAAGGCTTGTTAAATAATTTTAGGTCGACAGCGAAGTGATAAACTGAGGAAGAAGCGTAAATCAAACTGAGGAAGAAGGGTAAATCAAAAGGCGTAAATCAAGAGAGATATTACCAAGATATTCTAGGTCTTAAGCATGTATTTTATTTTACCAAGATATCACCAAGATATTACCATAATATTTTATTCTAGGTCTTAAGCATGTATAAACTGAGGAAGAAGCGTAAATCAAAAGGCGTATCGAATTTAGAGTTTTCTTGTTTGGAAAAAATGGCAGAAGACGATGAGTAGGTACCTCGGAAGTTGGTGATGCAGTAGGATCCTGAGGAAGCGAAACCTTTGGAGAAGAAAATAGTATACTACTACAATACTAGGTAGAAGAAACTAGAAAGGGATTTAGAGAGGAGGCGGGGGTGGATTGGCGGTGGGGTTTTATAGCCTGGCTTCCTTGGACAAGATTTTACGGTAAATAATGAACTTGGACCGAGTACGATTGGTAGCTTATATGCCTCTACAATTAACAGTTATTATTCTTTTCAATCAATTTTTTAGATATATTTATAATTCAATTCAATATTCCAACTACAAATCAAAATTTGGGAGTCAATTGGTGAAGTTGGAGAATTTAGAAGTCGTGAATGACCAATGGACGAACCACTGCTTTCCCGACCCATGCAGAAATCTTCCAGCATTTGTTTGTAAAAATGTACATTGTATTCACAGCTTGATCAAAATCTCTCTTCTCTCCTTGTCTCTGGAACAAACTCAAAAACTGACTAACCTCCTTTCCAACAAAGTTGGAGAGTAAAATGAAAAAGAAGCATGCAAGTTTCAATCTACAATTAACTTGTCTTTCAACATATTTGTCATGCTATTATTGCTGAGGACGAATAAAAATAAATGAAGAAGAGAGGAGAAGGCAAGAGTCAGAGGTCTCCACAAGTGTATATGGTCAAACAAGGCATGTAATGACTCCATCCATTAGCTAATGACTCCATCCATTCACTCATTCCTCTTCCTTTTTATTTAAAAGAAAAAACTTCAAATTTCAACCCTTTGATTCCCAAGTCAGTACATATTTTCGGAATTTAAAAAAAAAAAACTAAAGACTTGTAGCGAAATGGAATCGCAAAACTCTTGCAATTATCAGCGTGGTGCGTTGTGGGATTGGGGCGTAGCCTGCAACGCGTATAAGCTTGTGGGTGGCGTTAAGCCAGTTGGTTAAGGGAATCTGGTCGTCTTTGGAAGGGCATTAGAAATTAGAAAAGTACTTGCTTTTAAAGTGGAGGGAAAAGTAGAAAATGACAGCCATGGGCCATGACTCTTCCCTCAAGCATTTGGTTTCAAGACGGAATGCACCCCGCCAACTATTGAAGACCTCTAAACCAACCCCAACTTTTGATGTGAATTCCGAGTTACAATGATTTCTCAACATTCTTGAGCCTTTTGGAGGCACACCCTTGTATCACAAGGCATAACGTGCACGAAAGAAACTATTGAAATCTTAACTGAACCATAAGTGGAGAGAATTCGCTTTCCTCTCTCACCAGTCACCTATCAATGCTAATATTATTTAGGATAAATGACAAATCAACCATCGTGGTTTTTGATCAATGACATGTCAACCACTATGGTATTTTTTTTAACAAATTAACCACTGACGTATGGAAAAATGACAAACCCAACATCACAGTCATGTTCTCCGTTAACAAGTTGAAGTGAGACACGCGGTGTCTCAAGACACCATGAGACACGTGGTGTGTTGAGACTGCAAAGACATCGTGACTCGGTGTCTTCATCTGCAAACAATTCAATTATCATTTGCAGTGTATTAAGCCAAGACAGAAAATGCAGGCACGTAAGAGAGAATATTGTCGCGGCGTTCATCGGCGTCTGAGAAGAAAGACATTGCGGCGTCTGGGAAGAAAAATGCCCAAAATCTCAGGACACCGCAATTTCTTGTGGTGTCTTGAGTCAAGACACCGTATGTTTGCGGTGTATGACTCAAGACACCGCAGATTTGCGGTGTCTTGGTGCAAGACATTGCAGTTTTGCAAGGCATTGCAATTTTGTGGTGTCTGACTCAAGACACCCCAAAAATTGTTGTGTCTTGAATCAAGACACCGCAAAAACTGCTGTGTCTTGAGATTTTGAGCATTTTTCTTCCCAGATGCCGCAGTGTCTTTCTTCTCAGACGCCGATGAACGCTGTGACAATATTCTCTCTTACGTGCCTGCGTTTTCTGTCTTAGCTTAATATACTGCAAATGATAATTGAATTGTTTGTAGACGAAGACACCGAGTCACGGTGTCTTTGCAGTCTCAACACACCACATGTCTCGCAGTGTCTTGAGACGGTGTCTTGAGACACCGCGTGTCTTACGTCAACTTGTTAATGGAGAACGTGACTGTGATGTTGGATTTGTCATTTTTCCATATGTCAGTGGTTAACTTGTTAAAAAAAATACCATAGTGGTTGACTTGTCATTAACCAGAAACCACAATGGTTGATTTATCATTTACCCCATTATTTAATAATTATATAATAGGTTCATATATTTAAGGGTCAAGTCTGCACTAACTTCTTAATTATGGCAATCCTAATAACCTAACCCTTAAACTATTTTCAATAAAATGGCTTCCAAAGTATGCTTTGTTAATCAAGTGACCAAAAACTATTAAAAAACACGTGCCAACATGTATCATCGTTAGAGTTGGCCCTATAGCGAGCCGAGCCAATCTCTGAGTTTGGGCTAGCAAGCAAGCGAGTGAGCCTAGGTTGAGCCAATCTCAGAGTTTAGGTTTGTGAGCCTGCCTAAGAACAACGAGAAACGTGTACCTAGAAGTACAATGAGAGACGACATTATTAAAATATTTTATGATATAAAAAAGGAATTAATTATTTTTTTTGCAAATATCTCTACTATGTTTATTTGTATTATGTTTAATTTATGGAGTGCATGTAATGTTGTAGGTTATTTAGTTGTAACTTCTCATTTTATTGTTGAATTTTGACAATTAAATAAAAAAAATTTTGGATTTTGTAACTTTGAATATCTTCACACTGACATTTCTATTTATAGATATATTGTAGTAGTATTGCATGAATATTCTATTAGAGATATAATTTTTAATATAACTTTTGACAATATTAGTACGAACAATGTTGTTATTGCTCATTTTAAATATTATTTTCAATTAAATATTATTCATAGTTCTCTTTTTCATATGAGATGTCTGTGTCATATTTTGAATTTGGTTGTTAAAAATGATGACATATTTTTTGCCTCACATTGAATTGATTAGATCTATCATTTCTTATATTATTGGGTATAATTCGAGACAACAAGAATATAAAGAAGTTTGTAAAGTTATCCAACTTAGACAAAGAAAATTAAAAACCGATGTAGATAATAAGTGGAATTCAATTTACTTAATGTTGCAAAATGTTATGTCATATTGAAAAATTATTTATGTTTTTATTAATGAAAAGACATAAAGTATTAATCTTGATAAATTTAGTTGTAATATTGCTAATACATTTATTGGTTTTTCAAAACATTTTTATGATACTACAAATAAATGCTATGAAATTTATTATCTCACTTCTTATCTTATTCTTCCAATTTTTGTACATTTAACATGTATGTTTGTATAATATCGACAGATAGATGAATTTAGTAATATTCTTAATAAAATTGAAACAAGATTTAAAAAATATTGACATGATATTCTTTTTATTTTTTGTTATGCATGCATCATAGATGCTAGATATAAATTGCAAGGAGTATGTTTTATGCTTAATAGGATTTTTACTAATTTATGTACTAATATTTTAATTACTAGTGATCAAGTAACAAATGTAATTTTTAATTGGAAAAATGACAAAACAACCATCATCCTTTACTGTTAGTGACTAACCATCATCATTTTTTTGCTAACAAATTAACCACTGAACTATGGAAAAATGATGCCGCAACCATCGCTGTCACGTTTGTTGTTAATGACGACAACCGTAGCGACTTGACGACAAGTTGCAGAGGCTTGATGATGAACCGCAGAGGCTTGATGAAGACGAACCGCGGAGGCTTGATGATGAGGAATGGAGACGTCCAAGACCGCAACAATGGGCTACGTCCGTCAAAATTTGTTGGCCAAGGATCGTCGAATGGAGACGTCCAAGGCAGCCACAATGGGAGACGTCCGTTAAAATTCGTCGACCAAGAATCATTGAATAATAATCCAATAGACTGATGAAGGGCATCAATTATTGGGGGACGTCCGTCGTGCCTATTGGAATGATGGTTCATGGCCGTTGGATTGAGAACAGACGTCCCTCGATCGGAATAGACGGCTAGGATGGAATTTGTTATTTTCCAAATGGCGATGACGGACGTCCCTCTTCCCATTTCGGACACCCCTTTCATGGCCATTAGATCGAGAATGGACGTCCCTCGATCGAAATGGATGGCTATGATGGAATTTGTATTTTCCAAATGGCGATGACAGACGTCCCTCAGTCTACAATGGAAGTCCATCTTCCCATTTCGGACGTCCCTCGGTACAAAATGAGCGTCCCTCGACTTGAGACTACGTCGTTTTTCCCATAACGGACATCATTACTCTCACAACGGACATTCCTCAACTTAAGACTACGTCGTTCAGGCTGAAAGGGATGTCCGTCTTTGGCCGATGGACGTCCGTTGTATGTTCGCCAGACTTCTCTGAATGTTAAATCTGCCTATAATCCCGAAGGACGCCCTTCGAACATAAAACGAACGCCCCTATAATTCATTAAACTTAGTTCACCAAGGATTTTTGTTACAGCTGAACTTAGTTCTCCAACTTGTTCTTCACGATGTACCTCCCTCAAAAATAAAACGAACGTCCTTATACGATAGATACAGCTGAACTTAGTTCTCCAACTTCTTCTTCAACTCCTCTTACTTTCTCTGCTCTGCAACTTGGTTATGGAAATATCCAGTAACAATTTCTTATTTCATGGTACTTCTTCTTCACGAAGGACGTCCCTCGAAAATAAAATGAACGTCCCTACGGAGTCGCGGCGGTTTGTAGATGAGCCACCGCGACTCGACATTATCACGTTTAATGAAAAACGACAGCGATGGTTGGTTTGACATTTTTTCATAGTTTGGTGGTTAATTTGTTAGCGAAAAAAGGATGATGGTTGGTTTGTCACTAACAGTAAAGAATGATGGTTGGTTTCTCATTTTCCCTTTTTAATTTATATTCTTCTTATGAAATAAAATATTTTAATGTTAGTCATTCACATCCTCCTCCACACAAAGAGAATTATCTTAGTAGTAGTAGCGACAATGATAGTGGTATTGTATCTCCATAATTTAGTATTCATAATATATAGAGTGAATTATATATTAAAAGTTATTCTACTTCTTTGCAAAATGAAGTTAATATTTATTTTGAATCACGTTATCAATTTTTCGAGAAGAGAATTTTGGTATTTTAGATTGGTGGAAAAATTACTCTACTACATATTCTGTAACGACCCGATTTTTCTTACATTTAAAAACGTGTAAAATTTAAAACTTTTCTTTTATAAAATCAGCAAAAGATTTTCTTTCATAAACACATTTAAAGATAATAAGTAAAACCCTTTTTCTTCAAACCCTTTTGGAAAATGTAGCGGAACCATAAAACAAATCATTTAAAATACAACACATAAACCTTTTACATTATCTTTACAAAACCATTTTTTCTTTTAAACCCTTTTAGCCTAGCCAGCCTCAAGATCTACACGTGTAAATCCTTCATCAACTGCTCCTTAACCCATTCTCGTGTGTACCTACATCACAAGACATATAAACTAATGAGTCTAACGCTCAGTAAGTGATATAAAATAAACTATAAAATGCACGTGGCATGCAGCTTTTAAAACTCATATGCAATTTCTTTTTTCTTTACCTTTATCTTTTATCTTTTTCATTTTAGTCTTTATCTCTTATGCACCCAACCCCGACGCCCCCCGGCATAGCGGCAATGACATAATCCGAAAGCACAACTAGTCGTTGACTAGTTCGTCCAATGCATCCAACCCGACACATCCAGTATAGCGGCAATGGCATAATCTCAAAGCTCAACTAATCATTGGTCGATCCATCCTGGCATCATCTAGGGACCCTCCAACAAATATGAGCAGCAATGGCATAATCCAAAAGCTCTGCTAGCGGCAATGACATCATCCAAAAGCCCAACTAGCGACCATGCCCACCATGGGCTTAAACGGCCTCACATCATACTGTTGTCTTGTTTCTTCCGTTTACATCGTTTATTCTTTGTTTTACTTTTCATGGTAAAATGGATATTCCTACAGCCTAAATGATGGTAGTCCGCTTCAGGTGATTAGCCCACAAGAACATCGTACACTTAGTCTGTATGAGCATTCATCAAACCATTTTGTTTCCTTTTCAAAACCATGTATGAAAACCATTTTTGTATCATTTTGAAAACTATGATGCGTGATGCTCGTGAATGCATATAGTTCAATCTTCTCTATTTAGGCCTCAAAACCTATTTAATATCAATTCCATTAACATCTAATAAACATATAAGAACTTAATTTTAATAAACAATGTAACGACCCGAGTTTTATTTTCTTTAAAATATCGTGAAAGTTAAAATATTTCTTTTTATGAGAACATTGGAAGATTTTTCTTTCATAAAACCCAATCATTAAATTCTTTACTTAAAACCTTTTTATCGTTTATAATTAAATATCTTGCATTATTAAAACAAAAATTACCTTTTAGAAAATACAGCGGAAGACTTATTAGTTAAACAAAATATTTAAGAATATAAATTAATTATATTACAAAACCTTTTACAATTTCTTTTCATTTAACTTCTTTTAACCCAACCAGCCACAAGACACGTGCGTACAAACATTTCATCAACTGCTCCAAATCTGTTCTCGTACATAAACTTACATCACGGGGGAAACAATGAAACTAACGCTTAGTAAGAATTAGAATGAAATGAAATGCAGATGCTATGCATGCTCATACAATGCGTTCAGAAAAGAACCTATCTTTTCTAGTATACCAAGAGAAATGATACATTCTATGGTCATGTGGCTATCCGTCACTCCGGCGAGAAGATACATCCTATGACATCACCACTATGACCATCACCATTCTCTTTTGTTAAAGACGTTGAGAATTTCCGTACAAGAGAAGAGGATACATCCTATGGTCTATGTGGTTAACCGTCACTTGGATGGGAAGATACATCCTATGGTGTCCCCACCAATGGACCATCATGAAATCTCCCGAACCCCCACATGCCTATTTACATATATTATGCATATCATGCAATACGTTGACAAATTCATAAGCCCTAAGTATGATGCATGGATGTTACATACAGTTCACAAATATATATATATAAAGAGCAAACACCATATTTATCAATAATCATGGAGAGCAAATTAAAAGTCAAGAGAGAGACCATCAATAAAGCTAAACAATTACTGGCAGTGAGAAATTTGTAATCTATAAGAGTAAATCACGTATGTTTGGCAGAGAACAAAAGCAACTACTACTCAACTTTTTACCCTTATTAATAGGGAATAACATGTGAGTTCATAGGGGGTTCAAGAACAATAGAGGATTTGTTCATGCTTTGTCCAACATTTTACATATCAAAGTAATGGCTACCATGAACATTGTTCAACTTAGCAATTCATCTAGTCCAAGCAACATTTTAATCTTCAACAGAAACAATATTTCGCTATAGCAAACCTACTAGCTAGGATCATCTCTAATTCTCCTTGTCAATATGTCAGTAAAGATTTCCATCGGTCATCAATAGAATTCACATATTCAAGAACCAGGCAATTTCACATTTCACAGTTAACAAACCAAAGAAATGCTCAATATCAAACAACAAACAAACCTGTGATGTAGGGCCTCCACTGGCCAATGTAAATCCCAACCCTTACCTTAAGCAGAATGTCACTCTTCAGTAGCTCACTTCACAGCCATGACAATTCACCAATGTAGTAATGTACAGAGCAACAACACCCAAGAGATTTCAAAACCGAAGCTATCCTCTTTTCTCACTCAGTCCACAGGGTACACCCACACTCATAGAACAAAAATGTAGTAACCTCACTACCTCACTAAGTTGTAGCTCACCCAATAGGAAATGCATAGTTCCCATTGCTTACCAGTGACCCACGGACTTATAGGTGGGAGGAGATCCCACACAAAATCCAGAGTTGAGGGAACAATCACCCCATTCAATGTAGGGTGGTCCATTGGGAGGAAACCACGTGGAAAGTTTCCAATCTTCTCGGGAAGGGAGAAGTGTCGCAGGGAAGAGAGAGAACTGAAGGAGGGGAAAAGAAATGACTAGTAGAAAATGGGTTTCTCACTTTAAATTGGTTTTTTGCAAAACATGTGGCTCTGTTATTCTGTCTCTAATGCTCGTCAACATCTTCGCTGCAAGGGACGTCCATTTCTCAATGAGGAGCGTCTGTTGCCTTCGTCATTTAGATGTTCATCACTCCAAAGAGATGTCTATCAGCTTCTTTGCCATGATGGACGTCCGTTCCTCAATGTTGGGCATCCGTTTCTTAATGAGGGATGCCCGTAACCCAATGAGGGATGTTCGTAACTCTCAAGCAGCTTCCACTCTTTGCTCCAAACGATGTCATCCCACTTAATTCTTAACGCCGTTCTTTGAATCTTCTATTTCAAACGTCCATTATCCATAAAGGACGTCCAGCGTTATGTAATACCCTGACTTTTTATATCCAAATTTAAAAATGATAAAATGGAAAGTAATTGGAGGTATTCGAATCAGTCGAATAATTATCGGGGTATTATCAAGCACGTAATTATTAGATTATAAATTATGGGATTTATTTGATGATAATTAGGGTTAATTTGGAACAAATATTTTGTGATGTATTTTAATGGGAAAATTATCAAGAATTGTATTTTTACACATTTCAGACGCACGGGGATGACACGGGGACCGGATATTGCATCCAAAAATGCATTGTGCATCGTCCTTGGTACTTTGGGACGATACGGGATGGGATTCTGCGTCCCAAACTTGCCCTTCGTCTGTCACACGAGATTTTGGACGGGTACGGACGATTACAGACGATTGCAGATGTTGAGTGTTTGAATCTTTACAATTTTTGAACAGTTTCAGACGCACGCGAACGAATGGTGAAGATGCCTTCCTTCGTCCGAAATCGCTATTCGGACGAACGTGGACGAGGCAAGGATGTTTCCCCTCGTCTGAAAAGTCGATTTAAACTGAGGGAGAAGTATGGACTGAACCAGTTTGGTTCGGCTCGATATGGAAACAATTATGTGGCTCAGTTTTAATTAAAAAAGAGGAAAATAAATAATGGATTAATTGGAATAGTTAAGAAGTGGAAGATTATAATAAATATAGAGATTATTCTTTTAAGATAAAAGAATAAATAAATTGGGAGAAAGGGAAGGGAATCGGTTGAAGGGAGAGGACAGAACCGGTGGACCGGTTTGGTTTTGCTGCTGGTTGAAGAAATAGAATGGTCGGGTGAAGAAAAGAATAACCCGACCATTCTTCTGAATAGGATAGAGAGGGAGAACAGAGGAGAAGAGGGAGAAGATTAGGGGGGCTCGGGCTCGGCGATTCGGTAGGAAGGAATCTCCTTCGCAGCTGATGCTACTTTGCGGTGTGGAGTAGATGTGAACTTGGACAGAATGGCATTGGAAGCTCGGGCATTTTGTGCGAGGGTTGGTCAAGCACGAAATTGGGTGCTGCGAATTCCTGGTCGAGGTAAGTCATTCGTTTGTCTTGTGTTTTCTTCTCCTGGTATCCTGTCTTGGAAGAAGTCTGGCCGTGAAGCGATGGCATGGTCGAATTGGCAATGGTAGGGGTGAATTGGCGATGGCAGGGGCGAATTGATGATGGTTGGGGTGAACCACGGCCCATGCGTTTGCGCTTGACCGAACCGAAGCTGGTTTCATCCAGCTGCTATTCTAGCAAGCTTTCCACGTGGAGATTGGGCAATGGACCACCCTTCCTTGAAGTGGGTGATTATCCATTTGCGTTGTAGTCTCTTCTGCCTATAAATCAATGATAGTGAATATGTGAGGCATGTAGGAGGATTTATTCTGCAGCTACTTCGGGTGCCCTGTGGTGAGCTCTTTGGAGAAGCTGGAACCAAGAGTGTTGCTGGTTGTGGAGAAAGCTCACGATTTTCTCTCAGGTGTTGTCGGTGAGTGATTTCCTTCCCTCTTATTCGGAGTTTTATGGATTATGTGATGATCTATACTCTGTTAAGACTTGGATATGTCTTGCTGGTGTTGTTCTGCACTCTTTGGCTATTATTTTTATTGTTGTCCATGGGGGTGGCTATTCTGTTAATGAGCAATGATTGGTTGTTGTCATGAAATATATATTCAGCTGTTATGTGATTGCGTTATGACTATACATTGTGGATTGAGAAAAGTGAATAATGTCTTATATTTCGTGGTTGACTTTGTAAATTATTCACTCAATAATTCCATGTTAAATAAAGAGTTAAATGATTATTTACTCTAATGTGGAAAATAGATTATTGTGATAGTTCATTGTTGTTCAGTTGCTTCCTATCATATAAAGTGTTTGGATTCCTTCTTTGGGGGTTGGGTTGCCTTGCTTGGTTAGGTTGTTGAAAAGCTCCCTATAGTTTACACTGCTTTCTGAATGTGGTGAAGTGTTTGCATTGGATACTATTAAAGGATAATATATTGTCATGAAATATTGTCATGGCTTATAGGAATTGTTAAGTGAATTAAAGTGTTTGGATTATGGTATTATGTTACAAAATAAGTGAGGATTAATGGTATCAAGTTGAAGTTCTTAATTAGGGTGAATTAATGAATAGATGTTATGGTTTTGAAGGTACTGAGAAGAGGGAAGATGCAGAGATGCGCTACGAACGCCAGGTAAGTTGATACTTACTGTGCTTTGGTCTTCGGACCCTACATCGCAAGAGTTAGGATTGCATGCTATGTGTTCTTTTAATGACATATTTACTAGACATATATATCATCATATAAGACTGTATGTATTTACAAACATATTGCATGACATAATTAATATATATAAATAGGCGTGTGGGGGTTCAGGAGATCGGTGACTTTCCATCGGTAGGTTAGTCCCACATAGGGAGCAGTGAGGTGTGAGTTAGCTACATGGAATCTAGGGTTCATTATTCTCCCGTACAGAAATTCCCAACATCTTTAACAAAGGAGCGAGTACCGGCATGTGGAACACCCCTAATGGATATACCTCCTTGTCGGAGTGACAGGTTAGGCCACATGACCCTAGGGTGTATCTCACTCTTGGCTTCTAGAAGAGATATGACTCTTTTTTATAATGCACTATATGATCATCCATAACATCTGCATTGCATGTTATTTTATCTCTTACTGAGCATTAGACTCATTAGTTAAGCCTTGTAGATGTAGATATGTATGGGAAACAGGAGAACAGGTTAAAGACAGTTAATGAAGGAGTTGCACTAGTGGATCTTGTGGCTAACTAGGCTAAAGATATAAGGAAGAGAAAAAGGTTTTATAAAGAGTTTGTATTTAAGTTGTAAAAGGAAATAATGATATTTATTATATGTTTTATTTCTTAAAGTTTTCCATTGAGGTTTATAACAAAGGTTTTACAAATTACAAAGGTTTTAAGAAAAAGATTTCAATTATTGTCTTTAAAGTCTTCTATTGTTTTTATAAGTGAAAAGAAAAGTTTTAAGTTTCTTGCGTGTTTTAAATATAAGAAAAACCGGGTCGTTACAGTTTGTATAAGAGCCCCCGTGTTTTAAAACTGATTCTGTATACTGCCTACCAGCACAAGCTTCGACATGAAAATACTCCATCGAATGTAAGTATTATAATTAGTTTCTTTTCTTTATCTAATTATTTAAGTGTTTGTTTTGCCTTGCGATAAAAAGGGTATTATGGCTAGTGTACATGGATGTATTGGACTATGAAAATGTTACGATAAACCCGGAAGAGACTATCAATCGTTGACTCAGTTGGTGGGACAACAATCTCGTCACTTGAAGAAATTTATGGAAAATGTGATGTAAATTAAATAGTATAGTAGTTGGGATTATTGTAATTGATGTAAGCAATCATGGTTCTTTTGATAGGGTAAAATGAGAGATATGATAAAAGATAGACGATACTAGAACTGCTTGAGTTTTGAGTGCAAGAATTAGTTTTGGGGGAGTAAAGAAACATGAGAGACTCAGCCCAAATTTTTATAAATTAAAAAGTGGAATGCAAATTTTGCGTGAACTAGACAATTTGGCTAGGTCGTCTACACTGCAAAGAATTAGATGAGAGGGTGGCTTTGTAATACCCCGAACTTTTTATATCAGAATTTAATAAGAATAATTGAAAAGAAATTGAGAATTTTTGGATTAATTGAATAATTATCGGGGTATTACCAAGGACGTGTCCGTTATATTTTAATTTACAAAAATTCATTGAATGATAATTAATATTAATTAAGTGGGAATTATTACTTAAGTGGAGTTAATTGGATTTATTTGATTTAAGGATTAAGGGAATGATTATTGTGGGGATTTAAAAGAGAGATTAAATAAAAATGGGTTAGATTGGGTGAAGTGGATGCATGAACCGGTTCCC